>CM077667.1:488708549-489308549 GCA_039707655.1 Elymus sibiricus
CTGAAATTAAGTAAGATCATGCAATTATTTGTAACCATCCCTTTAAGTTAACCTAGACCTAGTTCAGCATGGAATTTTGAAAACAACCCCTAAACCAATACACGATTAAAACTAGCTATTCTTAGAAGCAGCCAAAAAAGGAGATGATTATGAGGAGTCATTACATTGTTGAAAACAATTATAATTATTCGATCAGAACACAACTTAGTACTTTAATGCTAGGTGGTATTTCCACTTTCCTAGATGTGGTGCCGCTTGTCGAATAGGGAATTGACAGATCTATGTATAAATACAATATACATACTGATTATAGGCAACATATGCATTAAAATAAAAATAAATATGCTCTATGAACTACAAGGTTAATATATGCAAGCACTAGATCAACAATGGGAGCGAGTCATCAACATGCAATCACTTGTGTTTAAAGATATGAAACACTAACTGAAAATGTATAAACCGCCAAAAAACATGCAATGGAGGCACTAATCTATCAAAAAAGCTTATACATAAGGAACTTGATGACGACACTTGATTTTGAGTGGGATAATATAACCAATCTTAAAGATCTGACCAGGCCATCTAAAAACCCAAGGGCATGCAATACCCCTATAATAATACAATGAAATCTGAGTGTCTAGTAAATATATTAGGAGACCCTGACATGTAATACAATCAGGGATCATTTCGGAATTGCGGAGGTATTATGAAAGCTTCTCTGTTTGCAAGAAGTTGATCTAGCCTACCGAAGATGGAACCAAAACACACCCATGGATGTCCCGGAGAGATCCATAGAGAAGATCGTGAGGAACGACACTCGCTAGTCACCATCGCGATGAGAAGATTGTGCACTCACCTTGGTTGTTGTGGGGTGCCATGGTGGTTTCTGGGATGGAAAGTGTACATCCTATGATGGCTTTCTCCTTCTCCAGCTTCTCGTTCTTCTTTTTCTCTTTCTCTCGTTCCGCACGGAGACTTTCTACTTCTTCCTGCAATGCCAGATGCTTGGATGCCAGTTCACAGTATTTCTGTTCGATAGACAGGAGATAACTATTAGTATATAGTGACCGAGTGAAACTATGGATTCAAAGGGATCGACCAAAAACTGAAAGGCAAAGAACGATCTAATAATATAGAATCTAACTGATTGTCAACAATCGGCCAGAGTCTCGGGGGCTACACCCAGTGTATGCACTGATCGTGCCCCCACTGGAAAAATCTTACCACATACTACTCGGGTGATCTTATAACCCGAGTGAAGCCATGAATTTAAGATATTGGTTCTAGATGTATGAATACGGAAATAAACTAATCCTACATACTCTTATCAATTTCCATCAATCAATTAGATTATCGGGGGTTACACCTAGTGAGTGCACTAAACATGCCCCTACTGGAAGAAAACATATCAGGTGCTACTCGCATTACAAGTCAAAAAGTTGAACGTCCGAATGAAAATGACCGACACTTACCGTGGTACTTACTCGGATATGAGCTTCCAGAACCTCACTTGAATTGAGTGCATTCTTTAGCTTGGAGTTCATCAGCTTGGCTTGAATCATGGCCTCTTTGCTGGCGCTAACCTCATCCTCTAGAGTGCTGGCCAACGGATACTGTGCATAGGAAATAGTGGGAGGCGTTGCGCGTCGGGGCGCCGTAACCACCAATGCGCTCGGGCTGTCTTGTACAATATCGGTCGGTGCTCGGATACTTGCACCCGACAGAATTTCTGGAATTTTAGGTACCATGTCATGATCGGTGTCCATCGCCACTGGACTTCGCCTTGGACTAGGAGGGTCAGCGTCCATTTGAACACGCTCTTCAACATCCTCCACAGTAATCACTTCTTCAGTGGCTACAAACAATGCAAAGCAACAGTTCATCAGTCCTTGCTCTCTCTTTTCTGCTCGAATGATTGTACAAGAAATAGAATACCTTTCAAAGTGATAACATCGGTGTCAGGGTGTCCTTTGCCTTTGCTCGCGGTCTGCTCGGTAGCTTGGCTGCTACGACTTGTCGAAGTGGTAACCCTGCATCAGAAAAGGACATACGATAGTTATAACATCCGAATGATCAGAACAACATTCGGCCACTTATACTTACTTGGAGACAACTGGCACCACATTCTTTATCTTATAGCTAGGCTGGGCTGGCAACAACAGCTCGTCGGAGGCCCTTGGGAGATCACCAGCAGGCAAGTCCACAGAAGCTAAATCGGGTGCCGATGCAACATCATCCTTGGACACTGCAGCAATATCGTTAGCAGACAGGTTCATAAGCGATGTGATGTCCAGACAGAACTGCAGCTGATGTGGGGATGGACCAGGAGCCCATGGTGAGAGTGGAGGCCCCAGAATGTTCAGGCTGGGTTAGGTAAACAACCTAGAATATGGTCCTCTGCTATGCACTAGGAAATGTATCCCATGAAACGACACATAAACTTTAAAATCATGTCCCATAATAGAATAATAATGTAGCAACCTTTCTAGAATGCACTAACAAACATAGGCAGCCATACTAAACTATATTTTGTAATTGACCTGAAGAATAAGGCCACTGAAATTAAATAAGATCATGAAATGATTTGTAACCCCTCCCTTTAAGTTGATCTAGACCTAGTTCGGCATGGAATTATGAATACAACCACTAAACCAATTTTTTCATTAGTAATATAACTTCTATATTCAAGATCACAACTAGGAATCTTAGAAGCTGCCAAAATATAAGGAGAAGAATTATGAACAGTGTACATTGTGTTATAAGCAATGATAATTGTTCGATCAGAACACAACTTAATTAGTGTTTCCCTAGATGTGGCACCACTTATAGAATTGCAATCTGGAAGATCAATTTATTTATACAATATACATACTGATTTTTAGGCAGCACATGCATTAATATTTATACAATATACATACGGATTCTATGCACCACAAGTTTAACCTAGGCAAGCACTAGACCGACAACATGAGCGAGTCATAAAGGTGTGATCACCTGTGTTTACAGATATGAAACACTAACTAAAAATGAATAAACAGCCAAAAAGGGTGCAACGGAGGCACTAATCTATTCACTAAGCTTATACATAAGCGATCATACGATGACCCTTGATTCAGAGTGGGATACTATAGCAAATCCTAAAGATCTGATCAAGCCCTATAAATACCCATGGGCATGAAATATCCCTATAATAACACCATGAAATCTGAGTGGCCAGTGAATCCTAGGAAACCATGTCCGTTTCCAAGAAGCAATAATGTAATACTAATAGGGAGCATTAACGACTTGAGGAGGTATTTCCTAAGCTTCTCCGTTTGAAAGAAGCTGAGCTAACCTACCAATTATCGAACCAAATCACACTACTCTATGCATGACCCGGAGACATCCATAGAGAAAATCACGAGGAACGACACTCACTAGTCACCATCGCGACGGGAAGATTGTGCAATCACCTTGCTCGAGGGACGGAAATGTACCTGGATCGAGGTTATGGGCAGCGGCCCGCATGGCCGCTTTCTCGAGGATCGACGGCACCCGCGCCTGCGCGCCAGATCTATAACGGCTAAGGCGCACACTCTGGCGTGAAGCGACGGTGCGAGAAGGCCGAGGGTGGCGGGGAGTGTGGCCCTTGGGGCCAACTACATGAGTGTTAGCGCAGGCCGTGGTCAGCCCCTTGGGGCCAACTACATGAGTGTTAGCGCAGGCCGTGCTCATGCGGCGTTGAAGTGGCAGGCACCATGGCGGAAGATCCCAAGGCTGGTGAAGGTGGGGCCTCCGGCGACTGGGAGTAGCAGACCACCCCAAGGGAGTCCGGGGATGACTTAGAGCGAACGTCCATCCCCACACTCAAAGAATCCTCCTCCTCGTCCTCAGAGGGGCCGACAGGCGACCCCGACGGTAAGAACGTGCGAAGGCGGAGCAAGCAGGACGGTCATAGGGACAGACGAAGATGCCTGAACAGGGACGACCGGGAGAGAGGCCGGCCAAATCTGAGAAGCTGCTAAAATCGCAAAATAGAAGGACATGAATTGTTAGCCACGATTAATGTTATAAAAATTTATAATTATTCGACAAGAACACAACTTAGTGGTGAACAGAAAACTAAAATAAAATAAAACATTGTACCAACAGCACAATTAACAACACATGATCATGTTTCCACCATCTATTGGAGATATATCAAGAATTGTAAATCAGACACTTACAATATCCGAATGTTCTTTCTCATCCTATTCTTGCTTTTATTTTATTTTATTTTAATCAAACACCTGCAATCACCCGGCCAGCCTCAGTACCGCCGATGCCCATGGATCCTTGCCTTGTACTGAACACTACTTGTTGTATCTATAAGCTCGTAATTCGTAACTAGCTAGCAAATCTATCGGTGACTACATGTTACAAACAGTGATGATTGTTCGTTCACAACACAACTTAGTTGTTGAATTGAATCTTAGGCGGCCGTCAGTTCTTGTTCGCCATGGAATGGATAAAGTAAACTACAGTAGATCCGACCGACCACCGAACCAAACAGCATTACTCAAGGAAAGCCACCGTCGGAGATCAACCAGAGAATCGTGACAAACGGATCGGCCAGAGGCGAAGGGAGGAAATCGGTCTGGCAGTTCGTGAGCTCACCCTGGTCGCTTCCGAGGTCGTTTACCTGGTCCTCGCCACGGCCGCTGTGGAGGGGCGTGGACGAGAACCCAGGCGGGGCGGTAGGGAAAAGCCTGGACTTGGATCGCCTCATCGCCAGGCAGACGGGCGATGGGGAGTTGTGGCTGGGAGGACGCATAAGTGAGTATGATCTGATTGGCGACGGCGAGTTCGGATTCAGGCTGGGGGTACGCATCTGCTCGCCACCTTCGTCCTTTTGTGGAGCACGAGGACGGTAATGCCAGCTCCATAGCTGGCTCCTGGCTGTGTCGTCTATCTCTATCCCCTGGCTTCCATATCTGGCCAGTATTAAGTGCTCATTAATGAGAATCCATTCAGGAGATTTATTTGCTTAACGTGGCACGGTGTAATGGAGCATTTCATCCAGGACGCGTGGTTGTCGCGGGGAGGATGAGCAAACTGCAGGCACAGCACAAGTTCGAATGGGTAGTCTGCGCCGCGGAGATGAGACGGCACAGACGGCCAGCGCGGCGGCTCGTCGGAGAGAGGATGATGCCCATGGTGATGCCGCTCGAGGGACGAGCAAACTCACCGGGATGGCTTTGGGCACTCGGCCGGGCTTTGGGCACCACTGGTCTCAGGACGCAAAAACTAAAAAGGGAAGTACGGTGGTGGAGCGAGAGATTGGAGTCTGTTTAACCACAATTTCCTGGTCTTTCTACAAGTATGTACGGCCGAAATCACTTATAGGGTACTGACAGGCGTCAGCGCGCCGGTCCAAAGTTTTGGCCGGTCACATGCGCTAGCTGCCGGATCCTACTAAGCCTAGCCATTAGATCTAGCAAAAAAATGGTTGGTCCCAGAGATCTTCTTCATCAAGTATCTCGCGCTTGCACAGCTCCCCCACATCTTGCCGTCTAGCGCGGCTTCCCTCCGGCGCCCGCGCTCATCCTTGGCTTCGTGCTCGCTGGCAACCCACGCTAGCCGCCGCATCCTTGGCTGGCCGCACATACCGGCCAAGGGAACTCCGGTGGAGATGGCCGCAGCACCCCGTCGTCGAGCTCACGCCGTACCTCGCCCTCAATTTGCTGGTCACCAAAAATAAATCATGGCTCATAGCAAAAAGTTATGCCGGTTCCAGCAAAAAATCACTTCACCCCTCACCAGTGCTTTCCATCCGCCTACCTCGCCCTCCTGCAGAAACAATGGCGACAACTCCATGGTCTCGCAGCACACAGCGGTCAAAACAAATATTGGCGGTGGTTCCAGCAAACTAAACAACAGTGGTAGCAAAAAATTCAGAAATCAGACGCCGTTCCAACAAACCAAAACCTGATGGTAGCAAAAATTGAAACTTGTTCCAGAAAAGCAAAACGCCAGTGATAGCAAAGATGCAAAGTTGAGGGTTGGTTCCACCAAATCAAAAAGCCTGTGGTAGCAAAAATTGATGCTGGTTCCAGCAAAATATAAAACGGTGGTAACAAAAAATACAAAAACGGCGCTAGTTTCAGCAAACCCAAAACGCCAACGGAAGCAGAAATTTGTGCGGATTCCAGCATCTGGCCGCCATGGTGGCAGCAAAATGCAAAGTTGAGGGTTCGTTCCAACAAATCAAAAAAACGGTGGTAGCAAAAACTGACGCTAGTTCCAGCAAAATACAAAACGGTGGTAGCAAAAAAAAATACAAAACGGCGCTAGTTTCAGCAAAAAACGAAAACGCCATAAAAGCAGAAATTTGTGCAGGTTCCACCATCTCGACGCCATGGTTGTAGAACTCGCCAGCATCTGATGCGGTTCCAGCT
Organism: Elymus sibiricus; assembly: GCA_039707655.1. Lineage (NCBI taxonomy): Eukaryota > Viridiplantae > Streptophyta > Magnoliopsida > Poales > Poaceae > Elymus > Elymus sibiricus. The sequence continues at coordinate 488,714,966 of CM077667.1, forward strand.
TTTCTGGGCCACGGTTGTAGCTCCGCCTGGCCGCGGTTCCAGTATTCCTCCGGGTCGGTTGCAGCATCCCGACATCGCTACCATCGCATTGGTCTCTGTCCAGCCACGGCGCACTGCAGATAGCGGCTTCTAGTGAGGCCGGTTCCAGCTCCGGCCACGGCAGGTTGCAGCGTCACACATGCATGTTGCAGACCGCAGCGAGCGCCTGAAGCAGACGCAGCCCCAGATCCCCGCTGACAAAGCATCCACTGGTGCCATCAAAAAGCACAAAGTCGCATGTCTCTGCAGCCCTTGCAGCTTACCCATGTTTTCCAGTGTGGCACATGACACGATAGCAGAGAGAGCGTCGGTGCTGGTGTGGTTGAACATAGTCGGTGAGGAGTGGTTTGACGGGATTAATGGGCGCGGTGCCTGCCGACGCTAGCAAGGGAGTCGAGGAGAGAAATTAGAGAGCGAGGCAAGGGGATAAGGATTTCTCCGGCTGGCTTTGGCTTTGTCTCGAGAAGATAAGGCTGGCTGGGATGGGAAGGATGCCATGACGATGCGTGGGCTCACGTGGAAAGCTATCGTGCGTGTCGCGTACGACCGGCCCAAGCATCGGCCGGTTTGCCGGCCACAAAACGTTTATCAAACGCTTAGCTCGGAAATTCAGCTTGGTTTTTGTCGAGGAAATTATTTTTTTTATTGTGTGTAACTACGCCATGATGCCCGGATCAAGCTAGGTTCGGACCTTAGTGTTTAGCTAGAGTACTATAGAAAGTAGAAACCCAGCCGAAAAAAGCCGGGGCTGTGTCATTGGGATTTTTTAGAAAAATAAGCATGCGATTTCATCATTTTAAACATGCAATTGATTGATTTATTTAGTATTTTAAAATTCGAAAAAAAAATCCATGCGCCTAGCCTGGGCACAATGATTTTAGGTTGGGCATTTACAGACCCAGCGCAAAATTTGGTTCGGCTCGAGGTATACCCAAATTTATTTACAAGCAAGTTGGTTGAACTTTGATAATATATGCAAAGTTCATCTGCCTTGGAAACAAAATGCAGTTTGAAGCAGTAGCCGAGCACGGCAGCACAACAACATAGTGTAGAAGAGTTCCTCAAAAAAAAAAAAAAAAAACATAGTGTAGAAGAGCCAAAGCACTTCATACTCCAGTCATGGCCACCGAGGAGAGATCTAAAAGTGGAGCACGGAAATGCTAGCATGGAGCTGGGTCCCATACTGAAGCGGGTGAATGGCGAGTAGCAAACTAGGACATGGGTCGCGTTGAGTCGGAGATGGAATGAGATGCGATGCTCTACCACTATATATGGTGCTACACGCTATACATGGAGATCAGAAGGAGCGACTAGGAGACAACATTCCCAATGTCACACCAGCGAGGACAAGTGGATGGCAGTGAAAATGAATTCATAGCATTGATATTACATGTATCTATGATTGACACCCCTAATGCATTATATCTTAGGCTATATCATATGCAATGAATATACATTTATATACAGCTCTTTCAATGGATTGTATCTTATTGTTATATCTAGAAAAGCTCTCATTTTAAAGTATTTTTGTGAGAGAAAATTATGATTTGTGCTAGTTTTGATGCTAAGAGCTACATCCTCATTAGGACAGTTTCAGTGCAATATATCTTGGTGCTGTACCTAAAACAACACTTATTTAATGTCTTTCCTGAGAGAAAAGTCATTAAACTAGTACGATTATGAGTAGCAAAATACAATACAAATCAAACCATCGAGGGAGAAAAAAATTATATAGCCCGCGTAAAACAGGCAAACATGCCTACACACAAAGCCTATTACTGGACCGTCATCCAAACCGGTTGTGAAATTTCCATCCGACTGTCTATCAACTATTGCACACATATGCCATATGCTCCCGCACTTTCACAGCTTGTCATAAGGAGGACGCACGGATCCATCTTGTCATCTTAAGAATGGCCTGCAAAAAATTGGTCTCTTCATTTTGGTAAAAGAAGTTTCATTACAACAGTTTCACAAAGCCCAAAGAAAACAACACACCCCCACCCGGATATCTTGATGGTATCCCAGCTAGGGGGCCTCTCACCATGTCGACTCTTGGCTTGGTGGGACGGGCTGAGTACTCCCTTTGCCAGCCCATGATGATTCCAAGGAAGATCGAGAAGACTTGACGCATACTCGAACACACTGGATATGTGGAGAACTCTATGTCTCGTACGTAGCTGACTAGGATCATGTACCCTTGGACAAGTGGTGGACCTAGGCAAAAAGCATTGTGGGGGGTGGGGGGGGGGGGCAAAGGTAAATGACAAAGATCTTGGGGGGGGGGGGTAAAAGACTAATTTTCCTCTCATCTAGGCCCTTCAAGAAAAAATCTCCGGACTTTTCTGCAAAGCTAGGGGGGCAGCGCCCCCCTACCCTCAACATAGCTCCACCGCTGTCCTAGGACCCCCGGTACCTAAATAAACCGAGGGCTTGGGTCGTAGAAACGATACTTCCCATCGTTCCATGAGATCTAGCTTCGGATCCCTATATTGAGATCTGCCGGTTTTAGGTTCCATCAGTAGTGGCCCATACATGTCCTACTAGGTGATCATCACGAATCGATAGAGTCAAGATCAATGCTCAGATCGGGGTCACCCTCGTTGACGAGAAATACGAGATGTTCATCTTCTTCAGTGTCACCCGCGTCTCCAACTCGGCTGACCACCTCAGCCCCGTAAAATCCTTTTCTCCGGGAAAGATCATACAGCTCTGCAATATGGAGTATACCATAGATCTCCGCAGAAAGCTGATCTTCCCGGGCTTGGTTTTGCACCAGGTCGAGGAGCAAAACGAGCCGCTTCCCCTGGCTCTAATGTCAGATCTGGATGAGGAGTGTGAAAATTGTGTTCCAGGTTCACCGTGAGATCAGGTCCAGAAGCTTCTTATCCTTGTCTTAATGTCATATCAGACCTTGGGGGACGTGAGAAGCCTGAGGTCATTAGCAAGCGCCCCTGAGAGCTTGGTCCGCCAGTGATGGGTTTTTTGTGCCTGCCACTGCTAAGCATTTCTGCAGTAGTGGAAGTCTTTCATCTAACCGTGTGCCCTCTATCACACATGGTCTGCATACCATCATCGTATCCGATGGATGGGCCGTCGCACATGTTCCGTTTTCTACCACACGAATATTTTTTTACCGCACACAGTTTTGTCAAATGGTGTGTGATACATGTGTCGTCTTAGGCCCAACCTGCAGTTGTCTCTTGTTTGGCTACATCTGTGGCCACGTCTCCTGTAGCAAAAAAAGTGGGCCAACTTGTTGAATTCATCCACGTACTATGCCACTGTACGGCCTCCCTGGCGTAAGTTATGGAATTCCCATATCTTGAGACTCATAGCTCCAGCTGAAACATGGGCAATACCGAATGCTTGTTGAACTACTCCCAAGTCACATTCGCCATGGGGTATCTGGCGGTGTAGTTCTCCCACCATGCAGATGCTGGTCCTTCCAGTTGGTGAGAAGCAAACATCACCTTCTTCGCATCAGTGCATCCCGCTGTAGCCAACTCTCTACCAATCTTGTGAAGCCAGTCATCTACGTCTATCTGCTTTGAGCTGCCCGAGAATGTTGGTGGGTCCAGCCTTAGAAAACGAGCAAGACTGTCAACTTCGGGTGGAGGCGGTGGCTGAACATTTAGTTCTTTGTCTGAAGCACCTATTCTAAGCCTGGTGGGACATCGTTCCCTGATCCATTGGTCAAAGGTACACGTCTTGGCGACATCTGTTGGGTTAGAAATAGATGAGGTATAGAGAGAATTAGGCCTAAGGGAAAATCACTACCCGTATGCAAATGATGGCAATTAACTCCAAATCAATCCACTCAATTCAACCAAGGGTCATACAATCAAGCCTAAGATAAGCCATGCCACAAGAGTTTACATGGTCAAAAAACTGAGATGAAACTAACTAATCGAAAATTTAATCGAGTAATGAATTACTAATGTCTAAATGGTAGTCTACAACTAGTTCTCATCGGAAGAAGACTCAATCATGTAGATGTCAGCTCCAACTACATCATCGTCAAGACCGTCTTCATAATCCTCGTCCTGGCTGATGTAACACCCATAGGAGTGGTCCTCTTAGATGTTCTCCCCGTGATCCACCTTCTCACTAGTGCAGAAAAGCCTAACTATGGCGTGGCAAAAACGTCCTTGCTGGTGTGGACACCCAACACCACCACTATGGCACCATTGTTAAAAAAAATAGGGCTGGCGTTGGATCCTACGTCAGCTGTATTCTACGTGATGATGGCGTGCCACATGGCCAACGCCATCACTATAATCACTCACCTAGCAATCTGTAATGTACTTTGCACGCCACGAACGTTTTGTGCAGCCGTCGAGAGGGGAGACAGAGTGAAAAAGATATGGGGTGAATCGTAATGACTTAGGGTATTTTTTACTGGAGTGCTAGTTAGAAGATGGACTAGTGTTGGTGTGGATCTAATGGGCTACGCCATAAAAATTATAGCAAACAGGAAAAAAACTAGCAAATATCGTTGGCATGATAGAAAAATACTACGCCAACACTAAGGTCATATCAATAGCGTACAAAATATGCGAACACCACAACTATTTGAAAAAAATAGTACTGGTATTGATGGGAAATGGCGAATCACCAACACAAGTTGTGGCTAGCGATTTCTCCACTAGTGATATCTTCGCCTTCTTCTAACTTGAACTTCACGTCGTCATACTTCTCCTGTAGCACGCTGATTTACTCCTCATGCTCCATGTGGGCCTCCCGAAGTTCCTACGAAAGCTCGATCTTGTGTGTCATCAACTTCGTGTTGTTGTTCATGCTATGACACATCACGTCCTACATTTTTTGAAATGTGCTCCTCCAAATCCTGGTTGTAGGATGCTCTCGAGTTATCTTCAATAATGCACACTATTTCTAATTTGTCATCTCGGTGTCCGCACATTGAAGGGGGGTTTCTTTGAGCTCCATGTGACACTCTTCTTGAATGTGTCCTAGTGCGGTGTGTTCGGCGATAATCCTGCCCAAGTAGGATGATGCCTCCAAGAAGAAGTCGATGGGGTTGGTGATCTTTCCAAACGTACATCCTGGATGTGGATTTCGATCCTCAAGCGGGTCTCCTCTGGCATCGATGCTTTGAAGGTTCTAGTCATAGTGGGCAAAGCGATCCTCAGGTGCTTCGTGATCTTCATCAGGCATTGTCCAAAAGGGCATAGCCTCGTCGGGCTGAGCAAACTCGGTGATGGAGGTCGGCATCTATGTTTTGAAAAAGGGGAGAAGTTAGAATCAGATATAGAAGGTTATGAGAACCAAAGGATATATAGGGATGTTGTAAAGTAGGGTTTTCAATCCTATGGTTTTTTCGTTTTCTAGGGATCGCGTACTATAGTCAGTGTGTCCTATGATACCATCTAGTAGCGACCCGACCTGAATGGATTGGAGTCTATGTGCTTGCCATGCTAGTCCATGGAACGGCTTACTAGCACACACAACGCTCGATGAAATAACAAAAATTAACCACATACTTTATTACATCGATAGTCCTCAAAATATAGTATTTATTACATAAATATGGCTTAAGGCTTTCTAAAACAAATATCGCAGAAGCATACAACAATAATGAGTCCATGCAACTTCACTCGCAAAACCTGAGTGCAGAACAGCGACCTATATACGAACTGGAAGATCGAGATAGAGTCTTAATTTCAAAAGAGTTTCCCTTAAATCTGGTAGTGTACATCCCACCTATATATAGTTACTTCTTGTAGCACTACCAAGTAAGAGTCACAACAACTAATCAACCAAGCGAGAGCCCATAGTAGCTTGTGCCTGCATACGTAAGCTTCTAGTTACGAAAAATGGTTTGATCCCTTTGAACCTGGGTGGCTTGATGACCCACAGGTATAGGGAATCAATCGTATTCCTTTCGATAAGTAAGAGTGTCGAACCCAACGAGGAGCAGAAGGAAATGATAAGCTGTTTTCAGCAACATATTCTCTACAAGTGTTGTAAGTAACAGTGATAGATAGTTTTTTAGCAAGATAATTCATAACAAGTGACAAGTAGCAATAGTAACAAATGTGCAACAAGGTAGCTCAAATCATTTTGTAGCAAAGGACATGCCTGAAAGTACTCTTATATTAAGCAAGCGCTCCCGAGGACACATGGGAATTTCTGTCTAGTCATGTTCATCATGTTGAGTTTATTCGCATTTGTTACTTTGATAATTTGATATGTGGGTGGACCGGTGCTAAGGTGTTGTTCTTACTTGAACAAACAACCTACTTATGATTACCCCCTCTCGCAAGCATCCGCAACTACGAAAGAAGAATTAAGATAAATCTAACCATAGCATGAAACGTGTGGATCCAAATCAGCCCCTTATGTAGTAACGCATAAATTGGGGTTTAAGCTTATGTCACTCTCACAACCCATCATCTACTTGTTACTCCACAATGCCTTCCCTTAGGCCCATAACATGGTGAAGTGTCGTGTAGCCGATGTTCACACGACACCACTAAGAGAAGCAACAACATACACATCATCAAAATATCGAACGAATACCAACTTCACATGATTACTTATAACAAGACTTCTCCCATGTCCTCACGAACAGAAGTAACTACTCACACATCATCAACATGTTCAAGATCAGAGGTGTAATAATGGAGATCAAGAATCTGAACATAATATCTTCCATCAAGTAAACCAACAAGCATCAACTTCGAGATGTAATCAACACTACTAGTAACCCCCAGGTACCAATATGAGGTTTTGAGACAAAGATTGAATACAAGAGATGACCTAGGGTTTAAGATGAGATGATGCTGGTAAGATCTTGATGAAGATTGGTTTCCCATGAAGGAGGAAGCGCTGGTGTCACGATGGCTTTGATCTCCCCCTCCCGGAGGGAAGTTTCCCCGGCAGAATCAGCCTGCCGGAGTGTAAAAGTGCCTCTGTCCCGAAAGTATCCTTATGATTTTTCCTAGGGTAAAAGACACCATATAGGAGAAGAGGGGGGTCGGGAGACCTACTCGGGCCCCACAAGGCAACAGGGCGCGCCCAGGGGGGTGGGCGCGCCCTGTTGCCTTGTGGCCAGCAGGTGGCCCCCCTCTGGTATATGTTTGGCCCAATAATTCTTATATATTCCATCAAAATTCTTCGTGAAGTTTCAGGTCATTTGGAGTCCAGTGAATTTTCAGCCATTTTCTTGGTTTTCAGGTCTAGAATTCCTGTTTCGAGTGATTTCCCTCCTTGTGATGTACCTTGCATATTCAGAGAGAAAAGGCATAAGAATTGTATCATAATGGGAGAATAATGGACAAGAATAAGATAAATATCAATAAGAATTCATGATGCAAAATGGACGTATCATGGCTTTCCAGATAGAGTGATGACCGGTTACTCCAGGACACCCAGCTAAATTCCTGGTTACTCCAGGGTGCCCCTCACCATGCCACCATTCCACCCATATGACTCGTTAGAATTAAATAGTTGGTCCTATTTACTACTCTCTCACAACTTCCATGAATCTGGATCACCACCCCGTCTACTTTTTGCATAGAAATTATATTCGACACGGTGGCGAGAAAGGAGTAAGGGTCAGACCTACCTTAATGATCTACTAGGTGTAAAGCATTGCCATATTCATAGTCCTACTCATACACATATTCAATTTAGACTACAATGCATAGAAAATATAGGTACAACTGGAATATGGCCAAAGCGTAACTTGCCTTGATGACGATTGTAAAACTCTAGGTAATACTCAGTTTCGCACTCCGAAAAGTATATCGTAAGCATACATGGGCACATAAGCAATCACTCAAAGATCCAAAATAAAAAGTAGATAAAAGATTGCAAAACTTCAAAAAGAATCAAATCAAGCTATTGAACAAGATCAGATCCTAATTGTGAGAAATAGTGTTATGATGGATGTGGATGGTAGATTGTGACTATGGTTTTAATCATTGTTACAAATATCAGCTCATTAACTGCATTTAACTGCTATTTGATTGCAGGGTTGTTTGAGAGAGACCATCTTCATCCTACACCTCCCACGGATTGATAAACCTTAGGTCATCCACTTTAGGGAAATTTGCTATTGTCCTGCAAAACTCTGCACTTAGAGGCCCAACAACATCTACAAGAATAAAGCTGCGTAGTACACATCAGTCGTCGTCCAGGAAGGCGACGCCGTCGCCGGGCGTCGAGGTCGTCGTCCAGGACGGTGACGATGCTTCCGTGTTGTGAGGGGATAAGCTTGCAGAACTATTCCTTTTTTATGGGATATGTGTTTCTTCTTTTTTGCATGGCCTGCGTGATGCATGATTGTAGTGGTTTTGGTCGAGCGTGCGTGGAGTGTGTATGATGCGGTGGAGTATGGCTAGTCAGCGTTAATTGTTAGGTGCACACCAGAGACATGATATTAAGGCTAGCCGTTGGATAGAGATTAGTGGGTCTAATCATGCGATGGTAATGGATCTGTGTATGTTTTATGGGGTGTGTTTAGTGAAGTTCATGTTTGCTCTTTTATTAGTAGTGGAGATAGCAGTCTTCCCATTGTTTGTAGTAAGCTGATCTAACACCGAAAATACCGCTATTCGTTAGATGCCACGCCACATAATCCTCGGTCTCTTGATGATGTATATGGATCTGAAGAATGCGATCGGCATCAATCTTCCAGAAATTATCCCTAATTAAAATCTTGTTCCATTCTCCCGCGAACTGATCAAGAAGCTCATTAACCATAGTTAAAACTCGGTTGCCTCTAACTTCCAATATACACCTCTTCTTGAAAGTTTGCACACATGCACAAGTACTTTGCCATACATTGACCCCTTCTTTAACTTGCAATTTAGTAGATCTCCTACTGCACTTTGGTGGATTCCACACCCACGTGTGTTTTGGTTATCGCTCGAAATTTACCGAGTATTTCGTTACTCCCCGGTAAATAGGCTTTTCGAGCAAAAAAAATTGATATTTTTTTTGAATTTGAACGACCAATATATAGTCAAGTAGTATGGAAACCCACGTTCGACACATTGTAATCCATAATGTAGTAGCTAGTGCATTGGACCATTTTAAGATTTCTTTTTTGCCTAATTATATGGATATGACATGAAATTTTAAAAAACAGAGAAGTCGCAGAGAGTCGAACTCGAGACCAGCAAACCACTTAAGCCGTAAGGATGGTGCTGGGGAAACAACAACTGCGCCATGTTTAGGTTTGTAACCATGGTAACCGTGTCCCCCCCCCCCCCCCCCGGGTATTTTTCCGAGATTTTGGATGTACTTACCGGAAGCATGCAGATGCCTAGGAAGCAAAAGACATTTCAATTGCAAGCCTTTACGCAACCATGTACCCAGTTTTGGACCGATCCACTATCGCTCCTACCCTGGTACCTGCATGCTATAGACGGACTGTGTTGTGACCACGGTCAACTCTTTTTCTTTCCCAAACAAAAAGTGATATTTGTACTGAAAACAATTGGTCGGAGAACCAACGACCTTTTGTTTTGGTCGTTAAGTTTGATTAAAGACGGCCAGCTTTTGACCAACTGTTTTTGGTCACAAAAAGGTCGCAAATGAAAAACAATGACCATTCGGTGACCAATATTGATGGTCGCAAGTTAGCATATTTCTTGTAGTGTGAAAACCCTTTTTCACATAAGCGTCGCAGCCCCAAACATTAAGAAATGACAGCTTAGGTTTCCGCCAAACCAAAATTCATACGGTGTCATCTGAATGGACTTAGATGGTGCCCCCTTTTAAAGTGAATGTGGTTGTCTATAATGCATAACCCTAAAACGATAGTGGTAAATCGCTAAGAGACATCATAGTTCGCACCATATCCAATAGAGCACGACTATGATGTTCGGACACACCATCACACTATGGTGTTCCAAGTGGCGTGAGTTGTGAAACAACTTCCACATTGTCTTAAGTTGTATACCAAACTCGTAACTCAGATATTACCTCCACGATCATATCGTAGACATTTTATCTTCTTGTCACGATGATCTCAAACTTCACTCTAATTTTGTTTGAACTTTTCAAACGTTTCAGACTTGTGTTTCATTAAGTAAATATCCCCATATCTACTCAAATCGTCGGTGAAGGTAGGAAAATAACGATATCCACCGCACGCTACAACACTCATTGGACCGAATACATCAACATGTATTATTTCCAATAAGTTACTTGCCCGCTCCATCATACCGGAAAATGGGATCTTAGTCATCTTGCCCATGAGGCATGGTCCGCATGTGTCAACCGATTCGAAATCGAATGAGTCCAAAGATCCATCAGCATGGAGTTTCTTCATGCGCTTTACACCAATATGACATTTAGCGGCAATGCCACAAGTATGTGGTACTATCATTATGAATTTTGTATCTTTTGGCATCAATATTATGAACATGTGTATCACTACGATCAAGATTCAATAAACCATTCTCATTGGGTGCACGACCATTGAAGGTATTATTCATGTAAACAGAATAACCATTATTCTCTAACTTGAACGAATAACCGTATTGCAATAAACATGATCCAATCACGTTCATGCTCAACGCAAACACCAAATAACATTTATTTAGGTTCATCACTAATCCCGAAAGTAGAGAGAGCATGCGATGGTGATCACATCAACCTTGGAAACACTTCCAACACTCATCGTCACCTCATCCTTAGCTAGCCTCCGTTTATTCCGTAGCTTTTATTTCGAGTTACTAACATTTAGCAACCGAACCGGTATCCAATACCTAGTTGCTACTAGGAGTACTAGTAAGGTACACATCAATAACACGTATATCAAATATACTTCTGTCGACGTTGCCAGCCTTCTTATCTACCAAGTATCTAGGGTTGTTCCGTTTTAGCGACCGTTCTCCTCATAACAGAAGCACTTAGTCTCGGGTTTGGGTTCAGCCTTGGGTTTCTTCACTGGAGCAGCAACTGACTTGCCATCCATGAAGTTTTCCTCCTTGCCCTTGCCCTTCTCGAAACTAGCGGTTTCACTAACCATCAACACTTGATGCTCCTTCTTGATTTCTACCTTCGCGGTGTCAAGCATCGCAAATAGCTCAGGGATCATTATTTCCATCCCTGGCATTTTAGAGTTCACCACGAAGCTCTAGTAGCTTAGTGACAGTGACTTGGAGAACTATATCAATCACTATCTTATCTGGAAGATCAACTCCCACTCGATTCAAGCGATTGTAGCACCCAGACAATCTGAGCACATGCTCACCGATTGAGTTATTCTCCTCCATCTTGCAGGCAAAGAATCTTGTTGGAGGTCTCATACCTCTCAACACGGGCACGAGCCTGAGATCCCAATTTCAGCTCTTAGAACATCTCATATGTTCCGTGACGTTCAAAACGTTTTGGAGCCTCAATTTTAAGCCGTAATGCATGACGCACTGAACTATCAAGTAGTCGTCAAAACGTGCCTGTCAGATGTTCACAACATCTACAAACGACGCTTGAGGGGGTGGCGCACCGAGCGGTGCATTAAGGACATAAGCCTTCTGTGCAGCAATGAGGACAATCCTCAGATCACGGACCCAGTCCGCATTATTGCTACCATCATCTTTCAATTCTATTTTCTCTAGGAACGCATTAAAATTCAAGGGTGCTACTGCGCGAGTCATGATCTACAACATAAATTTTGCAAAAGCAACTTAGACTATTGTTCAAGATAATGAGTTCAATTAATCATATTACTTAAGAACTCCCACTCAAATTGACATCTCTCTGGTCATTCAAGTGTCACATGATCCAAATTCACCAACTCAAGTCCGATCATCATGTGAGTTGAGGTGGTTTCAATGGTGAACATCTCCATGTTGATCATATCTACTATATGACTCATGTTCGACCTTTCGGTCTCTTGTGTTCCGAGGCCATGTCTGGACATGTAGGCTCATCAAGTTTAACCCGAGTGTTCCACATGTGCAACACTGGCTTGCACCCGTTGTATGTGAACGTAGAGTCTATCACACCCGATCATCACGTGGTGTCTCGAAACGACGAACTTTCGCAACGGTGCACACTCGGTGAGAACACAATTTTATCTTGAAATTTTAGTGAGGGATCACCTTATAATGCTACCGTCGTCCTAAGCAAAATAAGATGCATAAAAGGATTAACATCACATGCAAATCATAAGTGACATGATATGGCCATGATCTTGTGCTTTTGATCTCCATCTCCAAAGCACCGGCATGATCTCCATCGTCACCGGCATGACACCATGATCTCCATCATCTTGATCTCCATCAACGTGTCGCCATGAGGTTGTCGCGCCAACTATTGCTTCGACAACTATTGCTAACTCATAGCGATAAAGTAAAGCAAAAAATGGCGAAAATAATTAAAGACAACCCTATGGCTCCTGCCGGTTGCCGTACTCATCGACATGCAAGTCATGATAATCTATACAAAACATGATCATCTCATACATCACATATATCTCATCATGTTTCTAGCCATATCAAATCACATCATACCCTGCAAAAACAAGTTAGACGTCCTCTGATTTGTTGTTGCATGCTTTACGTGGCTGCTATGGGTATCTAGCAAGAACGATTCTTACCTACGCAAAAGCACAACGGTGATACACAAGTTGCTATTTCACCTTCTACAAGGACCGCCTCTGTCGAATCCGATTCAACTAAAGTGGGAGAGACAGACACCCGCCAGCCATCTTTATGCAACAAAGTTACATGTCAGTCGATGGAACCGGTCTCTCGTGCGTGGACGAGTAAGGTTGGTCCGCGCCGCTTCATCCCACAATACCGCTGAATCAAGAAAAGACTAAGGACGGAAGCAATCTGAATATCAACGCCCACAAACTCCTTTGTGTTCTACTCGAGATCTCATCTACGCATAGACCTAGCTCTGATACCACTATTGGGGAACGTTGCATGGAAACAAAAATTTTCCTACGCACACGCAAGATCTATCCATGGTGATGAGCATCTACGAGAGGGAGAGTGGATCTACATACCCTTGTAGATCGCTAAGCGGGAAGCGTTAAGAAAGCGGTTGATGTAGTCGAACGTCTTCGCGATTCAAATCGCAAGCCGTCCTGCGATCCAATCACGATCCGTCCCGCGATCCAATCATGGTCCTTCCGATCTAGCACCGAACGGACGGCACCTCCGCGTTCAGCACACGTACAGCTCGATGACGATCTCCTCCTCCTTGATCCAGCAAGCGAGGGTGGAGAGGTAGATGAGTTCTCCGGCAGCACAACGGTGTGGTGGCGGTGGTGGTGGAGCTGATCCGGCAGAGCTTCGCTAAGCTATACCGAACAGATCTAGAGGAGAACAGATCTAGACGAAGAAGAGGGCAGCACGTGGCAATTATGGTTAGGGGCTACCCTCAAAATCCCTCAATATATATAGGAGGAAGGGGAGAGGAGGCAGCCTTGGCCCCTACTCCAAGTAGGTTCGGCCGAACCAAACAAGGGAGGAATCCACCTCCCACAAGGGAGGTGGAATCCTATTAGGACTCCTTCCTAATTTGGATTTTCCTTCCCCCACTTGGGGTTTTTCCTTTCCCACTCTTTCCAAGCCGCATGGGCCTTATAGGGCTGGTTTTCCCAGCCCACTAAGGGCTGGTGCAACACCCTTAAGGCCCATGTGGCCACCCGGCGTGGGTGGCCCCTCCCGATGGCCCTCCGACACTCCCGGTACACTACCGGAAATACCCGAAACTTTTCCGGTGGCCAAAACGGGACTTCCTATATATCAATCTTTACCTCCGGACCATTCCGGAGCTCCTCGTGATGTCCGGGATCTCATCCGGGACTCCGAACAACCTTCGGTCACCAACATACATAACTCAACTATACCGAAACGTCACCGAACCTTAAGTGTGCAGACCCTGCGGGTTCGAGAACTATGTAGACATGATCGAGACACCTCTACGGTCAATAACCAATAGCGGGACCTGGATGCCCATATTGGTTCCTACATATTCTACGAAGATCTTTATCGGTTGAACCTCTATGTCAAGGATTCAGATAATCCCGTATGCAGTTCCCTTTGTCCATCGGTATGTTACTTGCCCGAGATTCGATCGTCGATATCTCCATACCTAGTTCAATCTCGTTACTGGCAAGTCTCTTTACTCGTTCCGTAATATAAGATCCCGTGACTAACTACTTAGTCACATTGCTTGCAAGCTTCTTGTGATGTTGTATTATCGAGTGGGCCCAGAGATACCTCTCCGTCATACGGAGTGACAAATCCCAGTCTCGATCCATGCCAACCCAACAGACACCCTTGGCGATACTTGTAGAGCACCTTTATAGTCACCCAGTTACGTTGTGACGTTTGATACACACAAGGCATTCCTCCGCTGTCCGGGAGTTGCATCATCTCATGGTCGTAGGAACATATACTTGACATGCAGAAAACTATAGCAATAAACTGACACGATCAACTGCTATGCTTATGGTTGGGTCTTGTCCATCACATCATTCTCCTAATGATGTGATCCCGTTATCAAATAAAATCTCATGTCCATGACTAGGAAACCTTAACCATCTTTGATCAACGAGCTAGTCTACTAGAGGCATACTAGGGACACAGTGTTGTCTATGTATCCACACATGTATCAGTGTTTCCAATCAATACAATTATAGCATGGATAATAAACAATTATCATGAACAAGGAAATACTCGGTGTAGGAAATCATCTTGATAAATCACATATAGGGGTGAACATAAGACTAAAATAATATACAACATGTAGCAAACTAGCAATAGCACAACTAACAAAGTGCGGTCATGTTTTCCACGGGTACATGGGAAATATATAAAGAATTGTAAATCAAGTACTTGAAAGGTAACCATTCTTCTACTAGGGCAAACTGCTACAACAATGATTCGTAACCAATGAACTAAATTACTAATGTGAACAAGATACTCCCTCCGTCCCAAATTAAGTTTCTCAACTTTGTACTAATTTTAGTACAAAGTTGTATTAACGTTAAGAAACTTATTTTGGGACAGAGGGAGTAGTATATTATGCACCACATATAAAGAAAAAGAAACTTCTAGGAAGTTATTTTCTTCCCAAATAAACAATAATTTATGTGGTAGAATAAATGCCTTCTTAATGAAGTTGCAAACTAGCAACCTTTTTGGTTACAACTTCCAAAGTTCGAATAGATAAAAAGCCTAGAATGCGGTCCTCCTATACACTAGGAAATGTATCCTATGAAACAACACAAAAACTTCATAAGCATATCCCATAGATTTACAATGTAGCAACCTTTCTAGAATGCACTAACAAACATAAGCAACATAGTAAACTAATAGTTCATCATTTTCTTGAAGAATAAGACAGCTGAAATTAAGTAAGATCATGCAATTATTTGTAACCATCCCTTTAAGTTAACCTAGACCTAGTTCAGCATGGAATTTTGAAAACAACCCCTAAACCAATACACGATTAAAACTAGCTATTCTTAGAAGCAGCCAAAAAAGGAGATGATTATGAGGAGTCATTACATTGTTGAAAACAATTATAATTATTCGATCAGAACACAACTTAGTGCTTTAATGCTAGGTGGTATTTCCACTTTCCTAGATGTGGTGCCGCTTGTCGAATAGGGAATTGACAGATCTATGTATAAATACAATATACATACTGATTATAGGCAACATATGCATTAAAATAAAAATAAATATGCTCTATGAACTACAAGGTTAATATATGCAAGCACTAGATCAACAATGGGAGCGAGTCATCAACATGCAATCACTTGTGTTTAAAGATATGAAACACTAACTGAAAATGTATAAACCGCCAAAAAACATGCAATGGAGGCACTAATCTATCAAAAAAGCTTATACATAAGGAACTTGATGACGACACTTGATTTTGAGTGGGATAATATAACCAATCTTAAAGATCTGACCAGGCCATCTAAAAACCCAAGGGCATGCAATACCCCTATAATAATACAATGAAATCTGAGTGTCTAGTAAATATATTAGGAGACCCTGACATGTAATACAATCAGGGATCATTTCGGAATTGCGGAGGTATTATGAAAGCTTCTCTGTTTGCAAGAAGTTGATCTAGCCTACCGAAGATGGAACCAAAACACACCCATAGATGTCCCGGAGAGATCCATAGAGAAGATCGTGAGGAACGACACTCGCTAGTCACCATCGTGATGAGAAGATTGTGCACTCACCTTGGTTGTTGTGGGGTGCCATGGTGGTTTCTGGGATGGAAAGTGTACATCCTATGATGGCTTTCTCCTTCTCCAGCTTCTCGTTCTTCTTTTTCTCTTTCTCTCGTTCTGCACGGAGACTTTCTACTTCTTCCTGCAATGCCAGATGCTTGGATGCCAGTTCACAGTATTTCTGTTCGATAGACAGGAGATAACTATTAGTATATAGTGACCGAGTGAAACTATGGATTCAAAGGGATCGACCAAAAATTGAAAGGCAAAGAACGATCTAATAATATAGAATCTAACTGATTGTCAACAATCGGCCAGAGTCTCGGGGGCTACACCCAGTGTATGCCCTGATCGTGCCCCCACTGGAAAAATCTTACCACATACTACTCGGGTGATCTTATAACCCGAGTGAAGCCATGAATTTAAGATATTGGTTCTAGATGTATGAATACAGAAATAAACTAATCCTACATACTCTTATCAATTTCCATCAATCAATTAGATTCTCGGGGGTTACACCTAGTGAGTGCACTAAACATGCCCCTACTGGAAGAAAACATATCAGGTGCTACTCGCATTACAAGTCAAAAAGTTGAACGTCCGAATGAAAATGACCGACACTTACTGTGGTACTTACTCGGATATGAGCTTCCAGAACCTCACTTGAATTGAGTGCATTCTTTAGCTTGGAGTTCATCAGCTTGGCTTGAATCATGGCCTCTTTGCTGGCGCTAACCTCATCCTCTAGAGTGCTGGCCAACGGATACTGTGCATAGGAAATAGTGGGAGGCGTTGCGCGTCGGGGCGCCGTAACCACCAATGCGCTCGGGCTGTCTTGTACAATATCGGTCGGTGCTCGGATACTTGCACCCGACAGAATTTCTGGAATTTTAGGTACCATGTCATGATCGGTGTCCATCGCCACTGGACTTCGCCTTGGACTAGGAGGGTCAGCGTCCATTTGAACACGCTCTTCAACATCCTCCACAGTAATCACTTCTTCAGTGGCTACAAACAATGCAAAGCAACAGTTCATCAGTCCTTGCTCTCTCTTTTCTGCTCGAATGATTGTACAAGAAATAGAATACCTTTCAAAGTGATAACATCGGTGTCAGGGTGTCCTTTGCCTTTGCTCGCGGTCTGCTCGGTAGCTTGGCTGCTACGACTTGTTGAAGTGGTAACCCTGCATCAGAAAAGGACATACGATGGTTATAACATCCGAATGATCAGAACAACATTCGGCCACTTATACTTACTTGGAGACAACTGGCACCACATTCTTTATCTTATAGCTAGGCTGGGCTGGCAACAACAGCTCGTCGGAGGCCCTTGGGAGATCACCAGCAGGCAAGTCCACAGAAGCTAAATCGGGTGCCGATGCAACATCATCCTTGGACACTGCAGCAATATCGTTAGCAGACAGGTTCATAAGCGATGTGATGTCCAGACAAAACTGCAGCTGATGTGGGGATGGACCAGGAGCCCATGGTGAGGGTGGAGGCCCCAGAATGTTCAGGCTGGGTTAGGTAAACAACCTAGAATATGGTCCTCTGCTATGCACTAGGAAATGTATCCCATGAAACGACACATAAACTTTAAAATCATGTCCCATAATAGAATAATAATGTAGCAACCTTTCTAGAATGCACTAACAAACATAGGCAGCCATACTAAACTATATTTTGTAATTGACCTGAAGAATAAGGCCACTGAAATTAAATAAGATCATGAAATGATTTGTAACCCCTCCCTTTAAGTTGATCTAGACCTAGTTCGGCATGGAATTATGAATACAACCACTAAACCAATTTTTTCATTAGTAATATAACTTCTATATTCAAGATCACAACTAGGAATCTTAGAAGCTGCCAAAATATAAGGAGAAGAATTATGAACAGTGTACATTGTGTTATAAGCAATGATAATTGTTCGATCAGAACACAACTTAATTAGTGTTTCCCTAGATGTGGCACCACTTATAGAATTGCAATCTGGAAGATCAATTTATTTATACAATATACATACTGATTTTTAGGCAGCACATGCATTAATATTTATACAATATACATACGGATTCTATGCACCACAAGTTTAACCTAGGCAAGCACTAGACCGACAACATGAGCGAGTCATAAAGGTGTGATCACCTGTGTTTACAGATATGAAACACTAACTAAAAATGAATAAACAGCCAAAAAGGGTGCAATGGAGGCACTAATCTATTCACTAAGCTTATACATAAGCGATCATACGATGACCCTTGATTCAGAGTGGGATACTATAGCAAATCCTAAAATCTGATCAAGCCCTATAAATACCCATGGGCATGAAATACCCCTATAATAACACCATGAAATCTGAGTGGCCAGTGAATCCTAGGAAACCATGTCCGTTTCCATGAAGCAATAATGTAATACCAATAGGGAGCATTTCCGACTTGAGGAGGTATTTCCTAAGCTTCTCCGTTTGAAAGAAGCTGAGCTAACCTACCAATTATCGAACCAAATCACACTACTCTATGCATGACCCGGAGACATCCATAGAGAAGATCACGAGGAACGACACTCACTAGTCACCATCGCGACGGGAAGATTGTGCAATCACCTTGCTCGAGGGACGAAAATGAACCTGGATCGAGGTTACGGGCAGCGGCCCGCATGGCCGCTTTCTCGAGGATCGACAGCACCCGCGCCTGCGCGCCAGATCTATAACGGCCAAGGCGCACACTCTGGCGTGAAGCGACGGTGCGAGAAGGCCGAGGGTGGCGGGGAGTGTGGCCCTTGGGGCCAACTACATGAGTGTTAGCGCAGGCCGTGGTCAGCCCCAGCTCATGCGGCGTTGAAGTGCAGGCACCATGGCGGAAGATCCCAAGGCTGGTGAAGGTGGGGCCTCCGGCGACTGGGAGTAGCAGACCACCCCAAGGGAGTCCGGGGACGACTTAGAGCGAACGTCCATCCCCACACTCAAAGAATCCTCCTCCTCGTCCTCAGAGGGGCCGACAGGCGACCCGACGGTAAGAACGTGCGAAGGCGGAGCAAGCAGGACGGTCATAGGGACAGACGAAGATGCCTGAACAGGGACGACCGGGAGAGAGGCCGGCCAAATCTGAGAAGCTGCTAAAATCGCAAAATAGAAGGACATGAATTGTTAGCCACGATTAATGTTATAAAAATTTATAATTATTCGACAAGAACACAACTTAGTGGTGAACAGAAAACTAAAATAAAATAAAACATTGTACCAACAGCACAATTAACAACACATGATCATGTTTCCACCATCTATTGGAGATATATCAAGAATTGTAAATCAGACACTTACAATATCCGAATGTTCTTTCTCATCCTATTCTTGCTTTTATTTTATTTTAATCAAACACCTGCAATCACCCGGCCAGCCTCAGTACCGCCGACGCCCATGGATCCTTGCCTTGTACTGAACACTACTTGTTGTATCTATAAGCTCGTAATTCGTAACTAGCTAGCAAATCTATCGGTGACTACATGTTACAAACAGTGATGATTGTTCGTTCACAACACAACTTAGTTGTTGAATTGAATCTTAGGCGGCCGTCAGTTCTTGTTCGCCATGGAATGGATAAAGTAAACTACAGTAGATCCGACCGACCACCGGACCAAACAGCATTACTCAAGGAAAGCCACCGTCGGAGATCAACCAGAGAATCGTGACAAACGGATCGGCCAGAGGCGAAGGGAGGAAATCGGTCTGGCAGTTCGTGAGCTCACCTTGGTCGCCACCGTCGTCCTGGTCGCTTCCGAGGTCGTTTACCTGGTCCTCGCCACGGCCGCTGTGGAGGGGCGTGGACGAGAACCCAGGCGGGGCGGTAGGGAAAAGCCTGGACTTGGATCGCCTCATCGCCAGGCAGACGGGCGATGGGGAGTTGAGGCTGGGAGGACGCATAAGTGAGTATGATCTGATTGGCGACGGCGAGTTCGGATTCAGGCTGGGGGTACGCATCTGCTCGCCAACCTTCGTCCTTTTGTGGAGCACGAGGACGGTAACGCCAGCTCCATAGCTGGCTCCTGGCTGTGTCGTCTATCTCTATCCCCTGGCTTCCATATCTGGCCAGTATTAAGTGCTCATTAATGAGAATCCATTCAGGAGATTTATTTGCTTAACGTGGCACGGTGTAATGGAGCATTTCATCCAGGAGGCGTGGTTGTCGCGGGGAGGATGAGCAAACTGCAGGCACAGCACAAGTTCGAATGGGTAGTCTGCGCCGCGGAGATGAGACGGCACAGACGGCCAGCGCGGCGGCTCGTCGGAGAGAGGATGATGCCCATGGTGATGCCGCTCGAGGGACGAGCAAACTCACCGGGATGGCTTTGGGCACTCGGCCGGGCTTTGGGCACCACTGGTCTCAGGACGCAAAAACTAAAAAGGGAAGTACGGTGGTGGAGCGAGAGATTGGAGTCTGTTTAACCACAATTTCCTGGTCTTTCTACAAGTATGCACGGCCGAAATCACTTATAGGGTACTGACAGGCGCCAGCGCGCCGGTCCAAAGTTTTGGCCGGTCACACGCGCTAGCTGCCGGATCCTACTAAGCCTAGCCATTAGATCTAGCAAAAAAATGGTTGGTCCCAGAGATCTTCTTCTTCATCAAGTATCTCGCGCTTGCACAGCTCCCCCACATCTTGCCATCTAGCGCGGCTTCCCTCCGGCGCCCGCGCTCATCCTTGGCTTCGTTCTCGCTGGCAACCCACGCTAGCCGCCGCATCCTTGGCTGGCCGCACTTACCGGCCATGGTAACTCCGGTGGAGATGGCCGCAGCACCCCGTCGTCGAGCTCACGCCGTACCTCGCCCTCAATTTGCTGGTCACCAAAAATAAATCATGGCTCATAGCAAAAAGTTATGCCGGTTCCAGCAAAAAATCACTTCACCCCTCACCAGTGCTGCCCATCCGCCTACCTCGCCCTCCTGCAGAAACAATGGCGACAACTCCATGGTATCGCAGCACACAGCGGTCGAAACAAATATTGGCGGTGGTTCCAGCAAACTAAACAACAGTGGTAGCAAAAAATTCAGAAATCAGACGCCGTTCCAACAAACCAAAACCTGATGGTAGCAAAAATTGAAACTTTTTCCAGAAAACCAAAACGCTAGTGATAGCAAAGATGCAAAGTTGAGGGTTGGTTCCAGCAAATCAAAAAGCCTGTGGTAGCAAAAATTGATGCTGGTTCCAGCAAAATATAAAACGGTGGTAACAAAAAATACAAAAACGGCGCTAGTTTCAGCAAACCCAAAACGCCAACGGAAGCAGAAATTTGTGCGGATTCCAGCATCTGGCCGCCATGGTGGCAGCAAAATGCAAAGTTGAGGGTTGGTTCCAACAAATCAAAAAAACGGTGGTAGCAAAAACAGTTCCAGCAAAATACAAAACGGTGGTAGCAAAAAAAAATACAAAACGGCGCTAGTTTCAGCAAAAAACGAAAACGCCATAAAAGCAGAAATTTGTGCAGGTTCCACCATCTGGACGCCATGGTTGTAGAACTCGCCAGCATCTGATGCGGTTCCAGCTTTTCTGGGCCACGGTTGTAGCTCTGCCTGGCCGCGGTTCCAGTATTCCTCCGGGTCGGTTGCAGCATCCCGACATCGCTACCATCGCATTGGTCTCTGTCCAGCCACGGCGCACTGCAGATAGCGGCTTCTAGTGAGGCCGGTTCCAGCTCCGGCCACGACAGGTTGCAGCGTCACACATGCATGTTGCAGACCGCAGCGAGCGCCTGAAGCAGACGCAGCCCCAGCTCCCCGCTGACAAAGCATCCACTGGTGCCATCAAAAAGCACAAAGTCGCATGTCTCTGCAGCCCTTGCAGCTTACCCATGTTTTCCAGTGTGGCACATGACACGATAGCAGAGAGAGCGTCGGTGCTGGTGTGGTTGAACATAGTCGGTGAGGAGTGGTTTGACGGGATTAATGGGCGCGGTGCCTGCCGACGCTAGCAAGGGAGTCGAGGAGAGAAAGGAGAGAGCGAGGCAAGGGGATAAGGATTTCTCCGGCTGGCTTTGGCTTTGTCTCGAGAAGATAAGGCTGGCTGGGATGGGAAGGATGCCATGACGACGCGTGGGCTCACGTGGAAAGCTATCGTGCGTGTCGCGTACGACCGGCCCAAGCATCGGCCGGTTTGCCGGCCACAAAACGTTTATCAAACGCTTAGCTCGGAAATTCAGCTTAGTTTTTGTCGAGGAAATTGTTTTTTTTATTGTGTGTAACTAGGCCATGATGCCCGGATCAAGCTAGGTTCGGACCTTAGTGTTTAGCTAGAGTACTATAGAAAGTAGAAACCCAGCCGAAAAAAGCCGGGCTGTGTCATTGGGATTTTTTAGAAAAATAAGCATACGATTTCATCATTTTAAACATGCAATTGATTGATTTATTTAGTAATTTCAAATTCTAAAAAAAAATCCATGCGCCTAGCCTGGGCACAATGATTTTAGGTTGGGCATTTACAGACCCAGCGCAAAATTTGGTTCGGCTCGAGGTATACCCAAATTTATTTACAAGCAAGTTGGTTGAACTTTGATAATATATGCAAAGTTCATCTGCCTTGGAAACAAAATGCAGTTTGAAGCAGTAGCCGAGCACGGCAGCACAACAACATAGTGTAGAAGAGCCAAAGCACTTCATACTCCAGTCATGGCCACCGAGGAGAGATCTAAAAGTGGAGCACGGAAAGGCTAGCATGGAGCTGGGTCCCATACTGAAGCGGGTGAATGGCGAGTAGCAAACTAGGACATGGGTCGCGTTGAGTCGGAGATGGAATGAGATGCGATGCTCTACCACTATATATGGTGCTACACGCTATACATGGAGATCAGAAGGAGCGACTAGGAGATAACATTCCCAATGTCACACCAGCGAGGAGAAGTGGATGGCAGTCAAAATGAATTCATAGCATTGATATTACATGTATCTATGATTGACACCCCTAATGCATTATATCTTAAGCTATATCATATGCAATAAATATACATTTATATACAGCTCTTTCAATGGATTGTATCTTATTGTTATATCTAGAAAAGCTCTCATTTTAAAGTATTTTTGTGAGAGAAAATTATGATTTGTGCTAGTTTTGATGCTAAGAGCTACATCCTCATTAGGACAGTTTCAGTGCAATATATCTTGGTGCTGTATCTAAAACAACACTTATTTAATGTCTTTCCTGAGAGAAAAGTCATTAAACTAGTACGATTATGAGTAGCAAAATACAATACAAATCAAACCATCGAGGGAGAAAAAAATTATATAGCCCGCGTAAAACAGGCAAACATGCGTACACACGAAGCCTATTACTGGACCGTCATCCAAACCGGTAGTGAGATTTCCATCCGACTGTCTATCAACTATTGCACACATATGCCATATGCTCCCGCACTTTCACAGCTTGTCATAAGGAGCACGTACGGATCCATCTTGTCATCTTAAGAATGGCCTGCAAAAAATTGGTATCTTCATTTTGGTAAAAGAAGTTTCATTACAACAGTTTCACATTCGCCATGGGGTATGTGGCGGTGTAGTTCTCCCACCATGCAGATGCTGGTCCTTCCAGTTGGTGAGAAGCAAACATCACCTTCTTCGCATCAGTGCATCCTGCTGTAGCCAACTCTCTACCAATCTTGTGAAGCCAGTCATCTACGTCTATCTGCTTTGAGCTGCCCGAGAATGTTGGTGGGTCCAGCCTTAGAAAACGAGTAAGACTGTCAACTTGGGGTGGAGGCGGTGGCTGAACATTTAGTTCTTTGTCTGAAGCACCTATTCTAAGCCTGGTGGGACATCGTTCCCTGATCCATTGGTCAAAGGTACACGTCTTGGCGACATCTGTTGGGTTAGAAATAGATGAGGTATAGAGAGAATTAGGCCTAAGGGAAAATCACTACCCGTATGCAAATGATGGCAATTAACTCCAAATCAATCCACTCAATTCAACCAAGGGTCATACAATCAAGCCTAAGATAAGCCATGCCACAAGAGTTTACATGGTCAAAAAACTGAGATGAAACTAACTAATCGAAAATTTAATCGAGTAATGAATTACTAATGTCTAAATGGTAGTCTACAACTAGTTCTCATCGGAAGAAGACTCAATCATGTAGATGTCAGCTCCAACTACATCATCGTCAAGACCGTCTTCATAATCCTCGTCCTGGCTGATGTAACACCCATAGGAGTGGTCCTCCTAGATGTTCTCCCCGTGATCCACCTTCTCACAAGTGCAGAAAAGCCTAACTATGGCGTGGCAAAAACGTCCTTGCTGGTGTGGACACCCAACACCACCACTATGGCACCATTGTTAAAAAAAATAGGGCTGGCGTTGGATCCTACGTCAGCAGTATTCTACGTGATGATGGCGTGCCACATGGCCAACGCCATCACTATAATCACTCACCTAGCAATGTGTAATGTATTTTGCACGCCACGAACGTTTTGTGCAGCCGTCGAGAGGGGAGACAGAGTGAAAAAGATATGGGGTGAATCGTAATGACATAGGGTGTTTTTTACTGGAGTGCTAGTTAGAAGATGGACTAGTGTTGGTGTGGATCTAATGGGCTACGCCATAAAAATTATAGCAAACAGGAAAAAAACTAGCAAATATCGTTGGCATGATAGAAAAATACTACGCCAACACTAAGGTCATATCAATAGCGTACAAAATATGCGAACACCACAACTATTTGAAAAAAATAGTACTGGTATTGATGGGAAATGGCGAATCACCAACACAAGTTGTGGCTAGCGATTTCTCCACTAGTGATCTCTTCGCCTTCTTCTAACTTGAACTTCACGTAGTCATACTTCTCCTGTAGCACGCTGATTTCCTCCTCATGCTCCATGTGGGCCTCCCGAAGTTCCTACGAAAGCTCGATCTTGTGTGTCATCAACTTCGTGTTGTTGTTCATGCTATGACACATCACGTCCTACATTTTTTGAAATGTGCTCCTCCAAATCCTGGTTGTAGGATGCTCTCGAGTTATCTTCAATAATGCACACTATTTCTAATTTATCATCTCGGTGTCCGCACATTGAAGGGGGGTTTCTTTGAGCTCCATGTGACACTCTTCTTGAATGTGTCCTAGTGCGGTGTGTTCGGCGATAATCCTGCCCAAGTAGGATGATGCCTCCAAGAAGAAGTCGATGGGGTTGGTGAACTTTCCAAACGTACATCCTGGATGTGGATTTCGATCCTCAAGCGGGTCTCCTCTGGCATCGATGCTTTGAAGGTTCTAGTCATAGTGGGCAAAGCGATCCTCAGGTGCTTCGTGATCTTCATCAGGCATTGTCCAAAAGGGCATAGCCTCGTCGGGCTGAGCAAACTCAGTGATGGAGGTCGGCATCTATGTTTTGACAAGGGGGAGAAGTTAGAATCAGATATAGAAGGTTATGAGAACCAAAGGATATATAGGGATGTTGTAAAGTAGGGTTTTCAATCCTATGGTTTTTTCGTTTTCTAGGGATCGCGTACTATAGTCAGTGTGTCCTCTGATACCATCTAGTAGCGACCCGACCTGAATGGATTGGAGTCTATGTGCTTACCGTGCTAGTCCATGGAACGGCTTACTAGCACACACATCACTCGATGAAATAACAAAAATTAACCACATACTTTATTACATCGATAGTCCTCAAAATATAGTATTTATTACATAAATATGGCTTAAGGCTTTCTAAAACAAATATCGCGGAAGCATACAACAATAATGATGCTGAACAATATGTTCTTAGTAATATGTTGCTATATTCTCACAAAATGCACTAGGCTGGTACTTACCATTTGCCCTTTTACAAATATATCTTAGGTTTGATGTTATGAGAATGTTACGTGTACGGTTTCATATCAGATCTCAGATTCTGCAGCTATTTTTCATTGTTAGGAGAATGTTATATGCACGGCTTCACCTGATTATGTTCCTAACTTTTCTGATTTATAACCTGCAGATGATGGCCTTCATTCATCAAAAGTTGGTGTACAAGAGCTCCAAGAGAAGAATCCTGAAGAAAACCCGCACCCAGCAATGTGTTTAGCTCATTGGAGCTGGTCATGTTAATATTTAGCTGTATTTTATAGTTGAATATCCGATTTGTACTGCCATGCTTGTAAAGTATTTTGTTTGGCTGTTGTATAAAATATTATGTGTTATTGGCGTTGTTTAAATCAAGCTATTGATTATTGCACAAATAGAGAACTGCTGTGTGGGACCTAAACAGTACACCTGGTGCCCATTTCATTAGTGGGTCCTCTAAAATGGGATAGAAACAAAATAAAACTGATAAGTGGGGCCTCCTCCAAAATGGACTGTAAAAAGGCCAAGGCCTAAATAAGAAATGGATAGTAATAAGGCCAAAGGCCCAGAAAATATAAAGGCTGAATTGTTGGGTTGGCCCATGTAGCGGACCGGAATTTACAGCAACTAAAATAAATAAAAGGATTAATTATTAGGCTTGGCCCATATAGACGGATGAACTGGACTGGGCTGATTCTAATCAACGACCTTCTCATTTGGTCGCAATTTTGCCACGTCGGATCCGACGTGGTGTGGGCTGATTGCCAGTGACCAAAACAATTGGTCGTAGAACCAATGACCTTTTGCTTTGGTCGTTAAGTTTCATTAAAGACGGCCAGCTTTTGACCAACTGTTTTTGGTCACAAAAAGGTCGCAAATGAAAAACAATGACCATTCGGTGACCAATATTGATGGTCGCAAGTTAGCATATTTATTGTAGTGTGAAAACCCTTTTTCACATAAGCGTCGCAGTCCCAAACATTAAGAAATGACAGCTTAGGTTTCCGCCAAACCAAAATTCATATGGTGTCATCTCAATGGACTTAGATGGTGCCCCCTTTTAAAGTGAATGTGGTTGTCTATAATGCATAACCCTAAAACGATAGTGGTAAATCGCTAAGAGACATCATAGTTCGCACCATATCCAATAGAGCACGACTATGATGTTCGGACACACCATCACACTATGGTGTTCCAGGTGGCGTGAGTTGTGAAACAACTTCCACATTGTCTTAAGTTGTATACCAAACTCGTAACTCAGATATTACCTCCACGATCATATCGTAGACATTTTATCTTCTTGTCACGATGATCTCAAACTTCACTCTAATTTTGTTTGAACTTTTCAAACGTTTCAGACTTGTGTTTCATTAAGTAAATATCCCAATATCTACTCAAATCGTCAGTGAAGGTAGGAAAATAACGAAATCCACCGCACGCTACAACACTCATTGGACCGAATACATCAACATGTATTATTTCCAATAAGTTACTTGCCTGCTCCATCATACCGGAAAACGGGATCTTAGTCATCTTGCCCATGAGGCATGGTCCGCATGTCTCAACCGATTCGAAATCGAATGAGTCCAAAGATCCATCAGCATGGAGTTTCTTCATGCACTTTACACCAATATGACATTTAGCGGCAGTGCCACAAGTATGTGGTACTATCATTATTAACTTTGTATCTTTTGACATCAATATTATGAACATGTGTATCACTACGATCAAGATTCAATAAACCATTCTCATTGGGTGCGTGACCATTGAAGGTATTATTCATGTAAACAGAATAACCATTATTCTCTAACTTGAACGAATAACCGTATTGCAATAAACATGATCCAATCACGTTCATGCTCAACGCAAACACCAAATAACATTTATTTAGGTTCATCACTAATCCCGAAAGTAGAGAGAGCGTGCGATGGTGATCACATCAACCCTGGAAACACTTCCAACACTCATCGTCACCTCACCCTTAGCTAGCCTCCGTTTATTCCGTAGCTTTTATTTCGAGTTACTAACATTTAGCAACCGAACCGGTATCCAATACCTAGGTGCTACTAGGAGTACTAGTAAGGTACACATCAATAACACGTATATCAAATATACTTCTGTCGACGTTGCCAGCCTTCTTATCTACCAAGTATCTAGGGTTGTTCCATTTCAGCGACCGTTCTCCTCATAACAGAAGCACTTAGTCTCGGGTTTGGGTTCAGCCTTGGGTTTCTTCACTGGAGCAGCAACTGACTTGCCATCCATGAAGTTTCCCTCCTTGCCCTTGCCCTTCTCGAAACTAGCGGTTTCACTAACCATCAACACTTGATGCTCCTTCTTGATTTCTACCTTCGCGGTGTCAAACATCGCAAATAGCTCAGGGATCATTATTTCCGTCCCTAGCATTTTATAGTTCACCACGAAGCTCTAGTAGCTTAGTGATAGTGACTTGGAGAACTATATCAATCACTATCTTATCTGGAAGATCAACTCCCACTCCATTCAAGCGATTGTAGCACCCAGACAATCTGAGCACATGCTCACCGATTGAGTTATTCTCCTTCATCTTGCAGGCAAAGAATCTTGTAGGAGGTCTCATACCTCTCAACACGGGCACGAGCCTGAGATCCCAATTTCAGATCTTAGAATATCTCATATGTTCCGTGACGTTCAAAACGTTTTGGAGCCTCAATTCTAAGCCGTAATGCATGACGCACTGAACTATCAAGTAGTCATCAAAACGTGCGTGTCAGATGTTCACAACATCTACAAACGACGCTTGAGGGGGTGGCGCACCGAGCGGTGCATTAAGGACATAAGCCTTCTGTGCAGCAATGAGGACAATCCTCAGATCACGGACCCAGTCCGCATTATTGCTACCATCATCTTTCAATTCTATTTTCTCTAGGAACGCATTAAAATTCAGGGGTGCTACTGTGCGAGCCATGATCTACAACATAAATTTTGCAAAAGCAACTTAGACTATTGTTCAAGATAATGAGTTCAATTAATCGTATTACTTAAGAACTCCCACTCAAATTGACAACCCTCTGGTCATTCGAGTGTCACATGATCCAAATTCACCAACTCAAGTCCGATCATCAAGTGAGTTGAGGTGGTTTCAATGGTGAACATTTCCATGTTGATCATATCTACTATATGACTCATGTTCGACCTTTCGGTCTCTTGTGTTCCGAGGCCATGTCTGTACATGCTAGGCTCGTCAAGTTTAACCCGAGTGTTCCACATGTGCAACACTGGCATGCACCCGTTGTATGTGAACGTAGAGTCTATCACACCCGATCATCACGTGGTGTCTCGAAACGACGAACTTTCGCAACGGTGCACACTCGGTGGGAACACAATTTTATCTTGAAATTTTAGTGAGGGATCACCTTATAATGCTACCGTCGTCCTAAGCAAAAAAAGATGCATAAAAGGATTAACATCACATGCAAATCATAAGTGACATGATATGGCCATGATCTTGTGCTTTTGATCTCCATCTCCAAAGCATCGGCATGATCTCCATCGTCACCGGCATTACACCATGATCTCCATCAACGTGTCGCCATGAGGTTGTCGCGCCAACTATTGCTTCTACAACTATTGCTAACTCATAGCGATAAAGTAAAGCAAAAAATGGCGAAAATAATTAAAGACAACCCTGTGGCTCCTGCCGGTTGCCGTACTCATCGATATGCAAGTCATGATAATCTATACAAAACATGATCATCTCATACATCACATATATCTCATCATGTTTCTGGCCATATCAAATCACATCATACCCTGCAAAAACAAGTTAGACGTCCTCTAATTTGTTGTTGCATGTTTTATGTGGCTACTATGGGTATCTAGCAAGAACGATTCTTGCCTACACAAAACTACAACGGTGATACACAAGTTGCTATTTCACCTTCTACAAGGACCGCCTCTGTCGAATCCGATTCAACTAAAGTGGGAGAGACAAACACCCGCCAGCCATCTTTATGCAACAAAGTTACATGTCAGTCGATGGAACCGGTCTCTCGTGCGTGGACGAGTAAGGTTGGTCCACGCCGCTTCATCCCACAATACCGCTGAATCAAGAAAAGACTAAGGACGGAAGCAATCTGAATATCAATGCCCACAAACTCCTTTGTGTTCTTCTCGAGATCTCATCTACGGATAGACCTAGCTCTGATACCACTGTTGGGGAACGTTGCATGGGAAACAAAAAATTTCCTATGCACACGCAAGATCTATCCATGGTGATGAGCATCTATGAGAGGGAGAGTGGATCTACATTCCCTTGTAGATCGCTAAGCGGGAAGCATTAAGAAACGCGGTTGATGTAGTCGAATGTCTTCGCGATCCAAATCGCAAGCCGTCCTGCGATCCAATCATGATCCGTCCCGCGATCCAATCACGGTCCTTCCGATCTAGCACCGAACGGACGGCACCTCCGCGTTCAGCACACGTACAGCTCGATGACGATCTCCTCCTCCTTGATCCAGCAAGCGAGGGTGGAGAGGTAGATGAGTTCTCCGGCAGCACAACGGCGTGGTGGTGGTGGTGGTGGAGCTGATCCGGCAGAGCTTCGCTAAGCTATACCGAACAGATCTAGAGGAGAACAGATCTAGAGGAAGAAGAGGGCAGGACGTGGCAATTAGGGTTAGGGGCTACCCTCAAAATCCCTCAATATATACAGGAGGAAGGGGAGAGGAGGCAGCCTTGGCCCCTACTCCAAGTAGGTTCGGCCGAACCAAACAAGGGAGGAATCCACCTCCCACAAGGGAGGTGGAATCCTATTAGGACTCCTTCCTAATTTGGATTTTCCTTCGCCCACTTGGGGTTTTTTCCTTAATTTCCCACTCTTTCCAAGCCGCATGGGCCTTATAGGGCTGGTTTGCCCAGCCCACTAAGGGCTGGTGCAACACCCTTAAGGCCCATGTGGCCTCCCGGCGTGGGTGGCCCCTCCCGAGGGCCCTCCGACACTCCCGGTACACTACCGGAAATACCCAAAACTTTTCCGGTGGCCAAAACGGGACTTCCTATATATCAATCTTTACCTCCGGACCATTTCGGAGCTCCTCGTGATGTCCGGGATCTCATCCGGGACTCCGAACAACCTTCGGTCACCAACATACATAACTCAACTATACGGAAACGTCACCGAACCTTAAGTGTGCAGACCCTGTGGGTTCGAGAACTATGTAGACATGACCGAGACACCTCTACGGTCAATAACCAATAGCGGGACCTGGATGCCCATATTGGTTCCTACATATTCTACGAAGATCTTTATCGGTTGAACCTCTATGTCAAGGATTCAGATAATCCCGTATGCAGTTCCCTTTGTCCATCGGTATGTTACTTGCCCGAGATTCGATCGTCGATATCTCCATACCTAGTTCAATCTCGTTACCGGCAAGTCTCTTTACTCGTTTCGTAATACAAGATCCCGTGACTAACTCCTTAGTCACATTGCTTGCAAGCTTCTTGTGATGTTGTATTATCGAGTGGGCCCAGAGATACCTCTCCGTCATACGGAGTGACAAATCCCAGTCTCGATCCATGCCAACCCAACAGACACCCTTGGAGATACCTGTAGAGCACCTTTATAGTCACCCAGTTACGTTGTGACGTTTGATACACACAAGGCATTCCTCCGCTGTCCGGGAGTTGCATGATCTCACGGTCGTAGGAACATATACTTGACATGCAGAAAACTATAGCAATAAACTGACACGATCAACTGCTATGCTTACGGTTGGGTCTTGTCCATCACATCATTCTCCTAATGATGTGATCCCGTTATCAAATAACATCTCATGTCCATGACTAGGAAACCTTAACCATCTTTGATCAACGAGCTAGTCTACTAGAGGCATACTAGGGACACAGTGTTGTCTATATACCCACACATGTATTTAGTTTCCAATCAATACAATTATAGCATGGATAATAAACGATTATCATGAACAAGGAAATATGATAATAACTAATTTATTATTGCCTCTAGGGCATATTTCCAACAGTACTATGATTTGAAAATTTTGGGGGAGGGAGGTGATCTTGAAAGGAGGTATTTTCTTCCCTGCCTTTGCTCCTTTGGGAGTACTTGTTTTGGAACCCTACATATGTTAAAGTAGAAATGACTTAGAGATAACGACACACACATACATAGCATGTTGAAACACATGTATTGAAAATTCATTTCTCTTCAAGTTTTTCGTACTCGGTGTAGGAAATCATCTTGATAAATCACATATAGGGGTGAACATAAGACTAAAATAATATACAACATGTAGCAAACTAGCAAAAGCACAACTAACAAAGTGCGGTCATGTTTTCCACGGGTACATGGGAAATATATAAAGAATTGTAAATCAAGTACTTGAAAGGTAACCATTCTTCTACTAGGGCAAACTGCTACAACAATGATTCGTAACCAATGAACTAAATTACTAACGTGAACAAGATACTCCCTCCGTCGCAAATTAAGTTTCTCAACTTTGTACTAATTTTAGTACAAAGTTGTATTAACGTTAAGAAACTTATTTTGGGACAGAGGGAGTAGTATATTATGCACCACATATAAAGAAAAAGAAACTTCTAGGAAGTTATTTTCTTCCCAAATAAACAATAATTTCTGTGGTAGAATAAATGCCTTCTTAATGAAGTTGCAAACTAGCAACCTTTTTGGTTACAACTTCCAAAGTTCGAATAGACAAAAAGCCTAGAATGCGGTCCTCCTATACACTAGGAATTGTATCCTATGAAACAACACAAAAACTTCATAAGCATATCCCATAGATTTACAATGTAGCAACCTTTCTAGAATGCACTAACAAACATAAGCAACATAGTAAACTAATAGTTCATAATTGTCTTGAAGAATAAGACAGCTGAAATTAAGTAAGATCATGCAATTATTTGTAACCATCCCTTTAAGTTGACCTAGACCTAGTTCAGCATGGAATTTTGAAAACAACCCCTAAACCAATACACGATTAAAACTAGCTATTCTTAGAAGCTGCCAAAAAAGGAGATGATTATGAGGAGTCATTACATTGTTGAAAACAATTATAATTATTCGATCAGAACACAACTTAGTGCTTTAATGCTAGGTGGTATTTCCACTTTCCTAGATGTGGTGCCGCTTGTCGAATAGGGAATTGACAGATCTATGTATAAATACAATATACATACTTATTATAGGCAACATATGCATTAAAATAAAAATAAATATGCTCTATGAACTACAAGGTTAATATATGCAAGCACTAGATCAACAATGGGAGCGAGTCATCAACATGCAATCACTTGTGTTTAAAGATATGAAACACTAACTGAAAATGTATAAACCGCCAAAAAACATGCAATGGAGGCACTAATCTATCAAAAAAGCTTATACATAAGGAACTTTATGACGACACTTGATTTTGAGTGGGATAATATAACCGATCTTAAAGATCTGACCAAGCCATCTAAAAACCCAAGGGCATGCAATACCCCTATAATAATACAATGAAATCTGAGTGGCTAGTAAATATATTAGGAGACCCTGGCATGTAATACAATCAGGGATCATTTCGGAATTGCGGAGGTATTATGAAAGCTTCTCTGTTTGCAAGAAGTTGATCTAGCCTACCGAAGATGGAACCAAAACACACCCATAGATGTCCCGGAGAGATCCATAGAGAAGATCATGAGGAACGACACTCGCTAGTCACCATCGTGATGAGAAGATTGTGCACTCACCTTGGTTGTTGTGGGGTGCCATGGTGGTTTCTGGGATGGAAAGTGTACATCCTATGATGGCTTTCTCCTTCTCCAGCTTCTCGTTCTTCTTTTTCTCTTTCTCCAGTTCCGCACGGAGACTTTCTACTTCTTCCTGCAATGCCAGATGCTTGGATGCCAGTTCACAGTATTTCTGTTCGATAGACAGGAGATAACTATTAGTATATAGTGACCGAGTGAAACTATGGATTCAAAGGGATCGACCAAAAATTGAATGGCAAAGAACGATCTAATAATATAGAATCTAACTGATTGTCAACAATCGGCCAGAGTCTCGGGGGCTACACCCAGTGTATGCACTGATCGTGCCCCCACTGGAAAAATCTTACCACATACTACTCGGGTGATCTTATAACCCGAGTGAAGCCATGAATTTAAGATATTGGTTCTAGATGTATGAATACGGAAATAAACTAATCCTACATACTCTTATCAATTTCCATCAATCAATTAGATTATCGGGGGTTACACCTAGTGAGTGCACTAAACATGCCCCTACTGGAAGAAAACATATCAGGTGCTACTCGCATTACAAGTCAAAAAGTTGAACGTCCGAATGAAAATGACCGACACTTACCGTGGTACTTACTCGGATATGAGCTTCCAGAACCTCACTTGAATTGAGTGCATTCTTTAGCTTGGAGTTCATCAGCTTGGCTTGAATCATGGCCTCTTTGCTGGCGCTAACCTCATCCTCTAGAGTGCTGGCCAACGGATACTGTGCATAGGAAATAGTGGGAGGCGTTGCGCGTCGGGGCGCCGTAACCACCAATGCGCTCGGGCTGTCTTGTACAATATCGGTCGGTGCTCGGATACTTGCACCCGACAGAATTTCTGGAATTTTAGGTACCATGTCATGATCGGTGTCCATCGCCACTGGACTTCGCCTTGGACTAGGAGGGTCAGCGTCCATTTGAACACGCTCTTCAACATCCTCCACAGTAATCACTTCTTCAGTGGCTACAAACAATGCAAAGCAACAGTTCACCAGTCCTTGCTCTCTCTTTTCTGCTCGAATGATTGTACAAGAAATAGAATACCTTTCAAAGTGATAACATCGGTGTCAGGTTGTCCTTTGCCTTTGCTCGCGGTCTGCTCGGTAGCTTGGCTGCTACGACTTGTCGATGTGGTAACCCTGCATCAGAAAAGGACATACGATGGTTATAACATCCGAATGATCAGAACAACATTCGGCCACTTATACTTACTTGGAGACAACTGGCACCGCATTCTTTATCTTATAGCTAGGCTGGGCTGGCAACAACAGCTCGTCGGAGGCCCTTGGGAGATCACCAGCAGGCAAGTCCACAGAAGCTAAATCGGGTGCCGATGCAACATCATCCTTGGACACTGCAGCAATATCGTTAGCAGACAGGTTCATAAGCGATGTGATGTCCAGACAGAACTGCAGCAGATGTGGGGATGGACCAGGAGCCCATGGTGAGAGTGGAGGCCCCAGAATGTTCAGGCTGGGTTAGGTAAACAACCTAGAATATGGTCCTCTGCTATGCACTAGGAAATGTATCCCATGAAACGACACATAAACTTTAAAATCATGTCCCATAATAGAATAATAATGTAGCAACCTTTCTAGAATGCACTAACAAACATAGGCAGCCATAGTAAACTATATTTTGTAATTGACCTGAAGAATAAGGCCACTGAAATTAAATAAGATCATGAAATGATTTGTAACCCCTCCCTTTAAGTTGAACTAGACCTAGTTCGGCATGGAATTATGAATACAACCACTAAACCAATTTTTTCATTAGTAATATAACTTCTATATTCAAGATCACAACTAGGAATCTTAGAAGCTGCCAAAATATAAGGAGAAGAATTATGAACAGTGTACATTGTGTTATAAGCAATGATAATTGTTCGATCAGAACACAACTTAATTAGTGTTTCCCTAGATGTGGCACCACTTATAGAATTGCAATCTGGAAGATCAATTTATTTATACAATATACATACTGATTTTTAGGCAGCACATGCATTAATATTTATACAATATACATACGGATTCTATGCACCACAAGTTTAACCTAGGCAAGCACTAGACCGACAACATGAGCGAGTCATAAAGGTGTGATCACCTGTGTTTACAGATATGAAACACTAACTAAAAATGAATAAACAGCCAAAAAGGGTGCAACGGAGGCACTAATCTATTCACTAAGCTTATACATAAGCGATCATACGATGACCCTTGATTCAGAGTGGGATACTATAGCAAATCCTAAAGATCTGATCAAGCCCTATAAATACCCATGGGCATGAAATATCCCTATAATAACACCATGAAATCTGAGTGGCCAGTGAATCCTAGGAAACCATGTCCGTTTCCAAGAAGCAATAATGTAATACTAATAGGGAGCATTAACGACTTGAGGAGGTATTTCCTAAGCTTCTCCGTTTGAAAGAAGCTGAGCTAACCTACCAATTATCGAACCAAATCACACTACTCTATGCATGACCCGGAGACATCCATAGAGAAAATCACGAGGAACGACACTCACTAGTCACCATCGCGACGGGAAGATTGTGCAATCACCTTGCTCGAGGGACGGAAATGTACCTGGATCGAGGTTACGGGCAGCGGCCCGCATGGCCGCTTTCTCGAGGATCGACGGCACCCGCGCCTGCGCGCCAGATCTATAACGGCTAAGGCGCACACTCTGGCGTGAAGCGACGGTGCGAGAAGGCCGAGGGTGGCGGGGAGTGTGGCCCTTGGGGCCAACTACATGAGTGTTAGCGCAGGCCGTGGTCAGCCCCTTGGGGCCAACTACATGAGTGTTAGCGCAGGCCGTGCTCATGCGGCGTTGAAGTGGCAGGCACCATGGCGGAAGATCCCAAGGCTGGTGAAGGTGGGGCCTCCGGCGACTGGGAGTAGCAGACCACCCCAAGGGAGTCCGGGGATGACTTAGAGCGAACGTCCATCCCCACACTCAAAGAATCCTCCTCCTCGTCCTCAGAGGGGCCGACAGGCGACCCGACGGTAAGAACGTGCGAAGGCGGAGCAAGCAGGACGGTCATAGGGACAGACGAAGATGCCTGAACAGGGACGACCGGGAGAGAGGCCGGCCAAATCTGAGAAGCTGCTAAAATCGCAAAATAGAAGGACATGAATTGTTAGCCACGATTAATGTTATAAAAATTTATAATTATTCGACAAGAACACAACTTAGTGGTGAACAGAAAACTAAAATAAAATAAAACATTGTACCAACAGCACAATTAACAACACATGATCATGTTTCCACCATCTATTGGAGATATATCAAGAATTGTAAATCAGACACTTACAATATCCGAATGTTCTTTCTCATCCTATTCTTGCTTTTATTTTATTTTATTTTAATCAAACACCTGCAATCACCCGGCCAGCCTCAGTACCGCCGACGCCCATGGATCCTTGCCTTGTACTGAACACTACTTGTTGTATCTATAAGCTCGTAATTCGTAACTAGCTAGCAAATCTATCGGTGACTACATGTTACAAACAGTGATGATTGTTCGTTCACAACACAACTTAGTTGTTGAATTGAATCTTAGGCGGCCGTCAGTTCTTGTTCGCCATGGAATGGATAAAGTAAACTACAGTAGATCCGACCGACCACCGAACCAAACAGCATTACTCAAGGAAAGCCACCGTCGGAGATCAACTAGAGAATCGTGACAAACGGATCGGCCAGAGGCGAAGGGAGGAAATCGGTCTGGCAGTTCGTGAGCTCACCTTGGTCGCCACCGTCGTCCTGGTCGCTTCCGAGGTCGTTTACCTGGTCCTCGCCACGGCCGCTGTGGAGGGGCGTGGACGAGAACCCAGGCGGGGCGGTAGGGAAAAGCCTGGACTTGGATCGCCTCATCGCCAGGCAGACGGGCGATGGGGAGTTGAGGCTGGGAGGACGCATAAGTGAGTATGATCTGATTGGCGACGGCGAGTTCGGATTCAGGCTGGGGGTACGCATCTGCTCGCCACCTTCGTCCTTTTGTGGAGCACGAGGACGGTAATGCCAGCTCCATAGCTGGCTCCTGGCTGTGTCGTCTATCTCTATCCCCTGGCTTCCATATCTGGCCAGTATTAAGTGCTCATTAATGAGAATCCATTCAGGAGATTTATTTGCTTAACGTGGCACGGTGTAATGGAGCATTTCATCCAGGACGCGTGGTTGTCGCGGGGAGGATGAGCAAACTGCAGGCACAGCACAAGTTCGAATGGGTAGTCTGCGCCGCGGAGATGAGACGGCACAGACGGCCAGCGCGGCGGCTCGTCGGAGAGAGGATGATGCCCATGGTGATGCCGCTCGAGGGACGAGCAAACTCACCGGGATGGCTTTGGGCACTCGGCCGGGCTTTGGGCACCACTGGTCTCAGGACGCAAAAACTAAAAAGGGAAGTACGGTGGTGGAGCGAGAGATTGGAGTCTGTTTAACCACAATTTCCTGGTCTTTCTACAAGTATGTACGGCCGAAATCACTTATAGGGTACTGACAGGCGTCAGCGCGCCGGTCCAAAGTTTTGGCCGGTCACACGCGCTAGCTGCCGGATCCTACTAAGCCTAGCCATTAGATCTAGCAAAAAAATGGTTGGTCCCAGAGATCTTCTTCTTCATCAAGTATCTCGCGCTTGCACAGCTCCCCCACATCTTGCCGTCTAGCGCGGCTTCCCTCCGGCGCCCGCGCTCATCGTTGGCTTCGTGCTCGCTGGCAACCCACGCTAGCCGCCGCATCCTTGGCTGGCCGCACATACCGGCCAAGGGAACTCCGGTGGAGATGGCCGCAGCACCCCGTCGTCGAGCTCACGCCGTACCTCGCCCTCAATTTGCTGGTCACCAAAAATAAATCATGGCTCATAGCAAAAAGTTATGCCGGTTCCAGCAAAAAATCACTTCACCCCTCACCAGTGCTTTCCATCCGCCTACCTCGCCCTCCTGCAGAAACAATGGCGACAACTCCATGGTCTCGCAGCACACAGCGGTCAAAACAAATATTGGCGGTGGTTCCAGCAAACTAAACAACAGTGGTAGCAAAAAATTCAGAAATCAGACGCCGTTCCAACAAACCAAAACCTGATGGTAGCAAAAATTGAAACTTGTTCCAGAAAAGCAAAACGCCAGTGATAGCAAAGATGCAAAGTTGAGGGTTGGTTCCAGCAAATCAAAAAGCCTGTGGTAGCAAAAATTGATGCTGGTTCCAGCAAAATATAAAACGGTGGTAACAAAAAATACAAAAACGGCGCTAGTTTCAGCAAACCCAAAACGCCAAAGGAAGCAGAAATTTGTGCGGATTCCAGCATCTGGCCGCCATGGTGGCAGCAAAATGCAAAGTTGAGGGTTGGTTCCAACAAATCAAAAAAACGGTGGTAGCAAAAACTGACGCTAGTTCCAGCAAAATACAAAACGGTGGTAGCAAAAAAAAATACAAAACGGCGCTAGTTTCAGCAAAAAACGAAAACGCCATAAAAGCAGAAATTTGTGCAGGTTCCACCATCTCGACGCCATGGTTGTAGAACTCGCCAGCATCTGATGCGGTTCCAGCTTTTCTGGGCCACGGTTGTAGCTCCGCCTGGCCGCGGTTCCAGTATTCCTCCGGGTCGGTTGCAGCATCCCGACATCGCTACCATCGCATTGGTCTCTGTCCAGCCACGGCGCACTGCAGATAGCGGCTTCTAGTGAGGCCGGTTCCAGCTCCGGCCACGGCAGGTTGCAGCGTCACACATGCATGTTGCAGACCGCAGCGAGCGCCTGAAGCAGACGCAGCCCCAGATCCCCGCTGACAAAGCATCCACTGGTGCCATCAAAAAGCACAAAGTCGCATGTCTCTGCAGCCCTTGCAGCTTACCCATGTTTTCCAGTGTGGCACATGACACGATAGCAGAGAGAGCGTCGGTGCTGGTGTGGTTGAACATAGTCGGTGAGGAGTGGTTTGACGGGATTAATGGGCGCGGTGCCTGCCGACGCTAGCAAGGGAGTCGAGGAGAGAAATTAGAGAGCGAGGCAAGGGGATAAGGATTTCTCCGGCTGGCTTTGGCTTTGTCTCGAGAAGATAAGGCTGGCTGGGATGGGAAGGATGCCATGACGATGCGTGGGCTCACGTGGAAAGCTATCGTGCGTGTCGCGTACGACCGGCCCAAGCATCGGCCGGTTTGCCGGCCACAAAACGTTTATCAAACGCTTAGCTCGGAAATTCAGCTTGGTTTTTGTCGAGGAAATTATTTTTTTTATTGTGTGTAACTACGCCATGATGCCCGGATCAAGCTAGGTTCGGACCTTAGTGTTTAGCTAGAGTACTATAGAAAGTAGAAACCCAGCCGAAAAAAGCCGGGGCTGTGTCATTGGGATTTTTTAGAAAAATAAGCATGCGATTTCATCATTTTAAACATGCAATTGATTGATTTATTTAGTATTTTAAAATTCGAAAAAAAAATCCATGCGCCTAGCCTGGGCACAATGATTTTAGGTTGGGCATTTACAGACCCAGCGCAAAATTTGGTTCGGCTCGAGGTATACCCAAATTTATTTACAAGCAAGTTGGTTGAACTTTGATAATATATGCAAAGTTCATCTGCCTTGGAAACAAAATGCAGTTTGAAGCAGTAGCCGAGCACGGCAGCACAACAACATAGTGTAGAAGAGTTCCTCAAAAAAAAAAAAAAAAAAAACATAGTGTAGAAGAGCCAAAGCACTTCATACTCCAGTCATGGCCACCGAGGAGAGATCTAAAAGTGGAGCACGGAAATGCTAGCATGGAGCTGGGTCCCATACTGAAGCGGGTGAATGGCGAGTAGCAAACTAGGACATGGGTCGCGTTGAGTCGGAGATGGAATGAGATGCGATGCTCTACCACTATATATGGTGCTACACGCTATACATGGAGATCAGAAGGAGCGACTAGGAGACAACATTCCCAATGTCACACCAGCGAGGAGAAGTGGATGGCAGTGAAAATGAATTCATAGCATTGATATTACATGTATCTATGATTGACACCCCTAATGCATTATATCTTAGGCTATATCATATGCAATGAATATACATTTATATACAGCTCTTTCAATGGATTGTATCTTATTGTTATATCTAGAAAAGCTCTCATTTTAAAGTATTTTTGTGAGAGAAAATTATGATTTGTGCTAGTTTTGATGCTAAGAGCTACATCCTCATTAGGACAGTTTCAGTGCAATATATCTTGGTGCTGTACCTAAAACAACACTTATTTAATGTCTTTCCTGAGAGAAAAGTCATTAAACTAGTACGATTATGAGTAGCAAAATACAATACAAATCAAACCATCGAGGGAGAAAAAAATTATATAGCCCGCGTAAAACAGGCAAACATGCCTACACACAAAGCCTATTACTGGACCGTCATCCAAACCGGTTGTGAAATTTCCATCCGACTGTCTATCAACTATTGCACACATATGCCATATGCTCCCGCACTTTCACAGCTTGTCATAAGGAGCACGCACGGATCCATCTTGTCATCTTAAGAATGGCCTGCAAAAAATTGGTCTCTTCATTTTGGTAAAAGAAGTTTCATTACAACAGTTTCACAAAGCCCAAAGAAAACAACACACCCCCACCCGGATATCTTGATGGTATCCCAGCTAGGGGGCCTCTCACCATGTCGACTCTTGGCTTGGTGGGACGGGCTGAGTACTCCCTTTGCCAGCCCATGATGATTCCAAGGAAGATCGAGAAGACTTGACGCATACTCGAACACACTGGATATGTGGAGAACTCTATGTCTCGTACGTAGCTGACTAGGATCATGTACCCTTGGACAAGTGGTGGACCTAGGCAAAAAGCATTGTGGGGGGTGGGGGGGGGGCAAAGGTAAATGACAAAGATCTTGGGGGGGGGGGGTAAAAGACTAATTTTCCTCTCATCTAGGCCCTTCAAGAAAAAATCTCCGGACTTTTCTGCAAAGCTAGGGGGGCAGCGCCCCCCTACCCTCAACATAGCTCCACCGCTGTCCTAGGACCCCCGGTACCTAAATAAACCGAGGGCTTGGGTCGTAGAAACGATACTTCCCATCGTTCCATGAGATCTAGCTTCGGATCCCTATATTGAGATCTGCCGGTTTTGGGTTCCATCAGTAGTGGCCCATACATGTCCTACTAGGTGATCATCACGAATCGATAGAGTCAAGATCAATGCTCAGATCGGGGTCACCCTCGTTGACGAGAAATACGAGATGTTCATCTTCTTCAGTGTCACCCGCGTCTCCAACTCGGCTGACCACCTCAACCCCGTAAAATCCTTTTCTCCGGGAAAGATCATACAGCTCTGCAATATGGAGTATACCATAGATCTCCGCAGAAAGCTGATCTTCCCGGGCTTGGTTTTGCACCAGGTCGAGGAGCAAAACGAGCCGCTTCCCCTGGCTCTAATGTCAGATCTGGATGAGGAGTGTGAAAATTGTGTTCCAGGATCACCGTGAGATCAGGTCCAGAAGCTTCTTATCCTTGTCTTAATGTCATATCAGACCTTGGGGGACGTGAGAAGCCTGAGGTCATTAGCAAGCGCCCCTGAGAGCTTGGTCCGCCAGTGATGGGTTTTTTGTGCCTGCCACTGCTAAGCATTTCTGCAGTAGTGGAAGTCTTTCATCTAACCGTGTGCCCTCTATCACACATGGTCTGCATACCATCATCGTACCCGATGGATGGGTCGTCGCACATGTTTCGTTTTCTACCACACGAATATTTTTTTACCGCACACAGTTTTGTCAAATGGTGTGTGATACATGTGTCGTCTTAGGCCCAACCTGCAGTTGTCTCTTGTTTGGCTACATCTGTGGCCACGTCTCCTGTAGCAAAAAAAGTGGGCCAACTTGTTGAATTCATCCACGTACTATGCCACTGTACGGCCTCCCTGGCGTAAGTTATGGAATTCCCATATCTTGAGACTCATAGCTCCAGCTGAAACATGGGCAATACCGAATGCTTGTTGAACTACTCCCAAGTCACATTCGCCATGGGGTATGTGGCGGTGTAGTTCTCCCACCATGCAGATGCTGGTCCTTCCAGTTGGTGAGAAGCAAACATCACCTTCTTCGCATCAGTGCATCCCGCTGTAGCCAACTCTCTACCAATCTTGTGAAGCCAGTCATCTACGTCTATCTGCTTTGAGCTGCCCGAGAATGTTGGTGGGTCCAGCCTTAGAAAACGAGTAAGACTGTCAACTTCGGGTGGAGGCGGTGGCTGAACATTTAGTTCTTTGTCTGAAGCACCTATTCTAAGCCTGGTGGGACATCGTTCCCTGATCCATTGGTCAAAGGTACACGTCTTGGCGACATCTGTTGGGTTAGAAATAGATGAGGTATAGAGAGAATTAGGCCTAAGGGAAAATCACTACCCGTATGCAAATGATGGCAATTAACTCCAAATCAATCCACTCAATTCAACCAAGGGTCATACAATCAAGCCTAAGATAAGCCATGCCACAAGAGTTTACATGGTCAAAAAACTGAGATGAAACTAACTAATCGAAAATTTAATCGAGTAATGAATTACTAATGTCTAAATGGTAGTCTACAACTAGTTCTCATCGGAAGAAGACTCAATCATGTAGATGTCAGCTCCAACTACATCATCGTCAAGACCGTCTTCATAATCCTCGTCCTGGCTGATGTAACACCCATAGGAGTGGTCCTCTTAGATGTTCTCCCCGTGATCCACCTTCTCACTAGTGCAGAAAAGCCTAACTATGGCGTGGCAAAAACGTCCTTGCTGGTGTGGACACCCAACACCACCACTATGGCACCATTGTTAAAAAAAATAGGGCTGGCGTTGGATCCTACGTCAGCTGTATTCTACGTGATGATGGCGTGCCACATGGCCAACGCCATCACTATAATCACTCACCTAGCAATGTGTAATGTACTTTGCACGCCACGAACGTTTTGTGCAGCCGTCGAGAGGGGAGACAGAGTGAAAAAGATATGGGGTGAATCGTAATGACTTAGGGTATTTTTTACTGGAGTGCTAGTTAGAAGATGGACTAGTGTTGGTGTGGAT
The DNA here is from genome assembly GCA_039707655.1 of Elymus sibiricus. Classification (NCBI taxonomy): domain Eukaryota; kingdom Viridiplantae; phylum Streptophyta; class Magnoliopsida; order Poales; family Poaceae; genus Elymus; species Elymus sibiricus. Next base: position 488,758,813 of record CM077667.1, read on the forward strand.
CTAATGGGCTACGCCATAAAAATTATAGCAAACAGGAAAAAAACTAGCAAATATCGTTGGCATGATAGAAAAATACTACGCCAACACTAAGGTCATATCAATAGCGTACAAAATATGCGAACACCACAACTATTTGAAAAAAATAGTACTGGTATTGATGGGAAATGGCGAATCACCAACACAAGTTGTGGCTAGCGATTTCTCCACTAGTGATATCTTCGCCTTCTTCTAACTTGAACTTCACGTCGTCATACTTCTCCTGTAGCACGCTGATTTCCTCCTCATGCTCCATGTGGGCCTCCCGAAGTTCCTACGAAAGCTCGATCTTGTGTGTCATCAACTTCGTGTTGTTGTTCATGCTATGACACATCACGTCCTACATTTTTTGAAATGTGCTCCTCCAAATCCTGGTTGTAGGATGCTCTCGAGTTATCTTCAATAATGCACACTATTTCTAATTTGTCATCTCGGTGTCCGCACATTGAAGGGGGGTTTCTTTGAGCTCCATGTGACACTCTTCTTGAATGTGTCCTAGTGCGGTGTGTTCGGCGATAATCCTGCCCAAGTAGGATGATGCCTCCAAGAAGAAGTCGATGGGGTTGGTGATCTTTCCAAACGTACATCCTGGATGTGGATTTCGATCCTCAAGCGGGTCTCCTCTGGCATCGATGCTTTGAAGGTTCTAGTCATAGTGGGCAAAGCGATCCTCAGGTGCTTCGTGATCTTCATCAGGCATTGTCCAAAAGGGCATAGCCTCGTCGGGCTGAGCAAACTCGGTGATGGAGGTCGGCATCTATGTTTTGAAAAAGGGGAGAAGTTAGAATCAGATATAGAAGGTTATGAGAACCAAAGGATATATAGGGATGTTGTAAAGTAGGGTTTTCAATCCTATGGTTTTTTCGTTTTCTAGGGATCGCGTACTATAGTCAGTGTGTCCTATGATACCATCTAGTAGCGACCCGACCTGAATGGATTGGAGTCTATGTGCTTGTCATGCTAGTCCATGGAACGGCTTACTAGCACACACAACGCTCGATGAAATAACAAAAATTAACCACATACTTTATTACATCGATAGTCCTCAAAATATAGTATTTATTACATAAATATGGCTTAAGGCTTTCTAAAACAAATATCGCAGAAGCATACAACAATAATGAGTCCATGCAACTTCACTCTCAAAACCTGAGTGCAGAACAGCGACCTATATACGAACTGGAAGATCGAGATAGAGTCTTAATTTCAAAAGAGTTTCCCTTAAATCTGGTAGTGTACATCCCACCTATATATAGTTACTTCTTGTAGCACTACCAAGTAAGAGTCACAACAACTAATCAACCAAGCGAGAGCCCATAGTAGCTTGTGCCTGCATACGTAAGCTTCTAGTTACGAAAAATGGTTTGATCGCTTTGAACCTGGGTGGCTTGATGACCCACAGGTATAGGGAATCAATCGTATTCCTTTCGATAAGTAAGAGTGTCGAACCCAACGAGGAGCAGAAGGAAATGATAAGCTGTTTTCAGCAACATATTCTCTACAAGTGTTGTAAGTAACAGTGATAGATAGTTTTGTAGCAAGATAATTCATAACAAGTGACAAGTAGCAATAGTAACAAATGTGCAACAAGGTAGCTCAAATCATTTTGTAGCAAAGGACATGCCTGAAAGTACTCTTATATTAAGCAAGCGCTCCCGAGGACACATGGGAATTTCTGTCTAGTCATGTTCATCATGTTGAGTTTATTCGCATTTGTTACTTTGATAATTTGATATGTGGGTGGACCGGTGCTAAGGTGTTGTTCTTACTTGAACAAACAACCTACTTATGATTACCCCCTCTCGCAAGCATCCGCAACTACGAAAGAAGAATTAAGATAAATCTAACCATAGCATGAAACGTGTGGATCCAAATCAGCCCCTTATGTAGTAACGCATAAATTGGGGTTTAAGCTTATGTCACTCTCACAACCCATCATCTACTTGTTACTCCACAATGCCTTCCCTTAGGCCCATAACATGGTGAAGTGTCGTGTAGCCGATGTTCACACGACACCACTAAGAGAAGCAACAACATACACATCATCAAAATATCGAACGAATACCAACTTCACATGATTACTTATAACAAGACTTCTCCCATGTCCTCACGAACAGAAGTAACTACTCACACATCATCAACATGTTCAAGATCAGAGGTGTAATAATGGAGATCAAGAATCTGAACATAATATCTTCCATCAAGTAAACCAACAAGCATCAACTTCGAGATGTAATCAACACTACTAGTAACCCCCAGGTACCAATATGAGGTTTTGAGACAAAGATTGAATACAAGAGATGACCTAGGGTTTAAGATGAGATGATGCTGGTAAGATCTTGATGAATATTGGTTTCCCATGAAGGAGGAAGCGCTGGTGTCACGATGGCTTTGATCTCCCCCTCCCGGAGGGAAGTTTCCCCGGCAGAATCAGCCTGCCGGAGTGTAAAAGTGCCTCTGTCCCGAAAGTATCCTTATGATTTTTCCTAGGGTAAAAGACACCATATAGGAGAAGAGGGGGGTCGGGAGACCTACTCGGGCCCCACAAGGCAACAGGGCGCGCCCAGGGGGGTGGGCGCGCCCTGTTGCCTTGTGGCCAGCAGGTGGCCCCCCTCTGGTATATGTTTGGCCCAATAATTCTTATATATTCCATCAAAATTCTTCGTGAAGTTTCAGGTCATTTGGAGTCCAGTGAATTTTCAGCCATTTTCTTGGTTTTCAGGTCTAGAATTCCTGTTTCGAGTGATTTCCCTCCTTGTGATGTACCTTGCATATTCAGAGAGAAAAGGCATAAGAATTGTATCATAATGGGAGAATAATGGACAAGAATAAGATAAATATCAATAATAATTCATGATGCAAAATGGACGTATCATGGCTTTCCAGATAGAGTGATGACCGGTTACTCCAGGACACCCAGCTAAATTCCTGGTTACTCCAGGGTGCCCCTCACCATGCCACCATTCCACCCATATGACTCGTTAGAATTAAATAGTTGGTCCTATTTACTACTCTCTCACAACTTCCATGAATCTGGATCACCACCCCGTCTACTTTTTGCATAGAAATTATATTCGACACGGTGGCGAGAAAGGAGTAAGGGTCAGACCTACCTTAATGATCTACTAGGTGTAAAGCATTGCCATATTCATAGTCCTACTCATACACATATTCAATTTAGACTACAATGCATAGAAAATATAGGTACAACTGGAATATGGCCAAAGCGTAACTTGCCTTGATGACGATTGTAAAACTCTAGGTAATACTCAGTTTCGCACTCCGAAAAGTATATCGTAAGCATACATGGGCACATAAGCAATCACTCAAAGATCCAAAATAAAAAGTAGATAAAAGATTGCAAAACTTCAAAAAGAATCAAATCAAGCTATTGAACAAGATCAGATCCTAATTGTGAGAAATAGTGTTATGATGGATGTGGATGGTAGATTGTGACTATGGTTTTAATCATTGTTACAAATATCAGCTCATTAACTGCATTTAACTGCTATTTGATTGCAGGGTTGTTTGAGAGAGACCATCTTCATCCTACACCTCCCACGGATTGATAAACCTTAGGTCATCCACTTTAGGGAAATTTGCTATTGTCCTGCAAAACTCTGCACTTAGAGGCCCAACAACATCTACAAGAATAAAGCTGCATAGTACACATCAGTCGTCGTCCAGGAAGGCGACGCCGTCGCCGGGCGTCGAGGTCGCCGTCCAGGACGGTGATGATGCTTCCGTGTTGTGAGGGGATAAGCCTGCAGAACTATTCCTTTTTTATGGGATATGTGTTTCTTCTTTTTTGCATGGCCTGCGTGATGCATGATTGTAGTGGTTTTGGTCGAGCGTGCGTGGAGTGTGTATGATGCGGTGGAGTATGGCTAGTCAGCGTTAATTGTTAGGTGCACACCAGAGACATGATATTAAGGCTAGCCGTTGGATAGAGATTAGTGGGTCTAATCATGCGATGGTAATGGATCTGTGTATGTTTTATGGGGTGTGTTTAGTGAAGTTCATGTTTGCTCTTTTATTAGTAGTGGAGATAGCAGTCTTCCCATTGTTTGTAGTAAGCTGATCTAACACCGAAAATACCGCTATTCGTTAGATACCACGCCACATAATCCTCGGTCTCTTGATGATGTATATGGATCTGAAGAATGCGATCGGCATCAATCTTCCAGAAATTATCCCTAATTAAAATCTTGTTCCATTCCCCCGCGAACTAATCAAGAAGCTCATTAACCATAGTTAAAACTCGGTTGCCTCTAACTTCCAATATACACCTCTTCTTGAAAGTTTGTACACATGCACAAGTACTTTGCCATACATTGACCCCTTCTTTAACTTGCAATTTAGTAGATCTCCTACTGCACTTTGGTGGATTCCACACCCACGTGTGTTTTGGTTATCGCTCGAAATTTACCGAGTATTTCGTTACTCCCCGGTAAATAGGCTTTTCGAGCAAAAAAAATTGATATTTTTTTTGAATTTGAACGACCAATATATAGTCAAGTAGTATGGAAACCCACGTTCGACACATTGTAATCCATAATGTAGTAGCTAGTGCATTGGACCATTTTAAGATTTCTTTTTTGCCTAATTATAGGGATATGACATGAAATTTTAAAAAACAGAGAAGTCGCAGAGAGTCGAACTCGAGACCAGCAAACCACTTAAGCCGTAAGGATGGTGCTGGGGAAACAACAACTGCGCCATGTTTAGGTTTGTGATTAATTTTAGATTTGTAGCTATTTGACATGGCCCAAATATTTTTTGAATTCAAATTTCGTTTGAAAATTTCAAACAGTATTTCACGGTAACCATGGTAACCGTGTCCCCCCCCCCTGGTATTTTTCCGAGATTTTGGATGTACTTACCGGAAGCATGCAGATGCCTAGGAAGCAAAAGACATTTCAATTGCAAGCCTTTACGCAACCATGTACCCAGTTTTGGACCGATCCACTATCGCTCCTACCCTGGTACCTGCATGCTATAGACGGACTGTGTTGTGACCACGGTCAACTCTTTTTCTTTCCCAAACAAAAAGTGATATTTGTACTGAAACCATCATAACATTCTGCTAATTTCTAATTAAAGAAACCAACTCGATGCATACGTGTGAAAATAACACTATTGGTGCACATTATCCATCCTGAATGGGAAGCATCTACACAGACAAATAGCCCAAGAGAAATTATCTGGACAAGAATTACCCTTGGTAATAATTATTATCAAAAGGACAGTTATACTGAATCACATGCGATCCAGATAATATAAGTTGGTAATGTTGAACTACAAAATACATATATCAAATGCACTGAATAAAATGGTATCTTAGATTTTATTGAACGGATGGAAACGTTTGTAGATTCGATATGAAGAACTATTGGCTGACTGCCACTGAAGCTTCTTCATGATTGTTTCTATAAACTGTATTGACAATATATTATCGTCAGTCTTCGAACTTCATTCAAACTTGCCACCATTGAAGACGAAACTATGGGATTTTTCGGTAGATGAGGTATGTAGTTACCTGGGAAAGTAAGAGAGAAAATCATGGATAATTAACATAAGAGCGAAGATCATTATAGAGCATAAAATTATGTTATCATAAACACCAATCTCCCATTACCCAATAACAAGTAGGTGTGCAATTTACTTGATGCAATCTTGCCATATGACCTACTCTGTAATTGTGGCATTCTGTTTCCTGCAGAGAAGTATAGGGAAATAAGATCACAGTTTAACAAACAACAAATAAAGACGGTAGGATGAGCATACTCTTGGTATGAAAGAATAGCCTTGCGGATGTCCTCCAGGTCCTGTAGTACCTCTGGGTCGAACAAGGCATCCTTACAATAGGGTCATCACATAAATTAACAAATTAGTAAAACAATTTGCGTAAAGAAACAAATTGGTAAAAGACTTTGCAAAGCACAAACAAGAATGTTGTGTAAAGTTTCAAATCTATGACGCACCAGCTGGCTCAAATCTTCTGCCAGTTTTTTTATTTTGAGAAAACAGTATATAAAGTAAAGAACATATATACCACAATCATTTCCACTTTGCTGTGGAACCTGCAATTATTTAAGAACCGTAAGCAAAAATCATAATATTACGAAGCACCAATTTAGAGGATAATAACGGACAGGAGGATTTCAGCAAAGGATAAAAATAGATAGAGTTCCAGATGTTAAACTTCATACCTCGGGAAACTCAAGCTGGACATGATTTATGAACTGCCCTATCTCTTCCCGGTCTTCTGTTTTTAAAATGTCAATGAGGAAACTGGCACCCAAGCAATAATGGGTTAATTATAGGAGATTCAAAATAAGGTTGCCATTTATGGGCCTCCTATAGATCATGTAAATGTATGAACAACCAATTATGTGAACATAAGTTGAGGCCTCATTTGGCTTTTGACGTCCATTCCATGCAAACTCCGAAGTACAATGCACCATGTGGTATTTATAACTTTGGACATACAAAGACCTTGGTAGGCTACTATTATGATAATAATCCAAAATAATACATTGTTGTTTTGTTATCATGACTCGCGTACAACATGCTATAGGGAAATATGTAAACATGTTATCAGATATTTCATCGTGTTGGTAAAATTTTTGGATGGTTACAGATGGTGGAACTAAATGGATCAAACCTGTTGATGACCGACGGCAAGCTCTTTGGTTGTGTTGTTCTAACTGAATCCAACAGTAGTATGTGTGGCCCCTTTGGAGTACCCAAGTAGTTTGTCTCGCCCAAATTACACAACACAAGGAGGCTCCAATGTCCCCTACATATAGTCCAGGAAGTAAATACTCGGTATCATGCCAATAAAATAAGTGACTTTGCAAGATAACAAAGTGAGCAGCATACCAATAAACAATAGGGACAAATACATATCGTCTTGTGAATATTTTCTTAGCTTTTACCCATTTAAGTACTTTTGATTTATGTTTCCCAGTGATGTACATATCAAACCACAACGAATCAAGGTACGCATAATCACTCTTCTTTTCTGGATCTATGCCCTTCCAAAGATCCCTAAGAAATTATAAAATACTATAATAATAAAAATAAATTGGAAATTAATAATCTAAGAAAAAGGCAGGACACATACTCTATGTACAATTAAAAAATTTCATCGTCAAGCGTCTCTTTACTTGTTTTGTCCCTCACGTTATATGTACTTGTTGGGGAACGTTGCATGGGAAACAAAAAATTTCCTACGCACACGCAAGATCTATCCATGGTGATGAGCATCTACGAGAGGGAGAGTGGATCTACATACCCTTGTAGATCGCTAAGCGGGAAGAGTTAAGAAACGCGGTTGATGTAGTCGAACGTCTTCGCGATCCAAATCGCATGCTGTCCTGCGATCCAATCACGATCCGTCCCGCGATCCAATCACAGTCCTTCCGATCTAGCGCCGAACGGACGGCACCTCCGCGTTCAGCACACGTACAGCTAGATGACGATCTCCACCTCCTTGATCCAGCAAGCGAGGGTGGAGAGGTAGATGAGTTCTCCGGCAGCACAACGGCGTGATGGCGGTGGTGGTGGAGCTGATCCGGCAGAGCTTAGCTAAGCTATACCGAACAGATCTAGAGGAGAACAGATCTAGAGGAAGAAGAGGGCATCACGTGGCAATTATGGTTAGGGGCTGCCCTCAAAATCCCTCAATATATATAGGAGGAAGGGGAGAGGAGGCAGCCTTGGCCCCTACTCCAAGTAGGTTCGGCCGAACAAAACAAGGGAGGAATCCACCTCCCACAAGGGAGGTGGAATCCTATTAGGACTCCTTCCTAATTTGGATTTTCCTTCCCCCACTTGGGGTTTTTCCTTTCCCACTCTTTCCTAGCCGCATGGGCCTTATAGGGCTGGTTTGCCCAGCCCACTAAGGGTGGTGCAACACCCTTAAGGACCATGTGGCCTCCCGACGTGGGTGGCCCCTCCCAATGGCCCTCCGGCACTCCCGGTACACTACCGGAAATACCCGGAACTTTTCCGGTGGCCAAAATGGGACTTCCTATATATCAATCTTTACCTCCGGACCATTCCGGAGCTCCTCGTGACGTCCGGGATCTCATCCGGGACTCCGAACAACCTTCGGTCACCAACATACATAACTCAACTATACGGAAACGTCACCGAACCTTAAGTGTGCAGACCCTGCGGGTTCGAGAACTATGTAGACATGACCGAGACACCTCTACGGTCAATAACCAATAGCGGGACCTGGATGCCCATATTGGTTCCTACATATTCTACGAAGATCTTTATCGGTTGAACCTCTATGTCAAGGATTCAGATAATCCCGTATGCAGTTCCCTTTGTCCATCGGTATGTTACTTGCCCGAGATTCGATCGTCGATATCTCCATACCTAGTTCAATCTCGTTACTGGCAAGTCTCTTTACTCGTTCCGTAATACAAGATCCCGTGACTAACTCCTTAGTCATATTGCTTGCAAGCTTCTTGTGATGTTGTATTACCGAGTGGGCCCAGAGATACCTCTCCATCATACGGAGTGACAAATCCCAGTCTCGATCCATGCCAACCCAACAGACACCCTTGGAGATACCTGTAGAGCACCTTTATAGTCACCCAGTTACGTTGTGACGTTTGATACACACAAGGCATTCCTCCGGTGTTCGGGAGTTGCATGATCTCATGGTCGTAGGAACAGATACTTGACATGCAGAAAACTATAGCAATAAACTGACACGGTCAACTGCTATGCTTACGGTTGGGTCTTGTCCATCACATCATTCTCCTAATGATGTGATCCCGTTATCAAATAACATCTCATGTCCATGGCTAGGAAACCTTAACCATCTTTGATCAACGAGCTAGTCTACTAGAGGCATACTAGGGACACAGTGTTGTCTATATACCCACACATGTATTTAGTTTCCAATCAATACAATTATAGCATGGATAATAAACAATTATCATGAACAAGGAAATATGATAATAACTAATTTATTATTGCCTCTAGGGCATATTTCCAACAGTCTCCCACTTGCACTAAAGTCAATAATCTAGCTCACATCACCATGTGATTAACAGTTATATCACCATGTGATTAACACTTATATCATCATGTGATTAACACCCAATAAGTTCTGGGTTTTGATCATGTCTTGCTTGTGAGAGAGGTTTTAGTCAACGGGTCTGTAAGACTCAGATCAGTGTGTACTTTGTAACTCTTTATACTGTAGATGTTGCTACCACGCTTCACTTGGAGCTATTCCAAATGACTACTCCACTATACGTATCCGGATTGCTACTCAGAGTCATCCAGATAGGTGTTAAAGCTTGCATCGACATAACCCTTTACGACGAACTCTTTATCACCTCCATAATCGAGAAATATTTCCTTAGTCCTCTAGTTACTAAGGATAACTTTGACCGCTGTCCAGTGATCCACTCCTGGATCACTCTTGTACCCCTTGACAGACTCAAGTCAAGGCACACACAGGTGCGGTACACAGCATGGCATACTATATAGAGCCTATGGCTAAGGCATAGGGGACGACCTTCGTCCTTTCTCTTTCTTCTGCCGTTGGCGAGCTTTGAGTCTCACTCAACTCCACACCTTACAAATCAGGCAAAAACTCTTTATTTGACTGATCCATTTTGAACTCTTTCAAAATCTTTGTCAAGTTATGTACTCATTGAAAGTCTTATCAGACGTCTTGATCTATCTATAGATCTTGATGCCCAATATTTAAGTAGCTACATTCCAGGTTTTCCTTTGAAAAACTCCTTTCAAACAACCTTTTATGCTTTCCAGAAATTCTACATCATTTCCGATCAACAATATGTCAACCACATATACTTATCAGAAATTCTATAGTGCTCCCACTCACTTTATTGTAAATACAAGTTTCTCATAAACTTTGTATAGACTCAAAAACTTTGATCACCTTATCAAAGCGTATATTCCAACTCCGAGATGCTTGCTCCAGTCCATAGAAGGATCGCTGGAGTTTGCATACATTTTAGCATCCTTAGTACTGACAAAACCTTCCGGTTGTATCACATACAACCTTTCCTCACGGATACCGTTAAGGAAACAATGTTTTGACATCCATCTGCCAGATTTCATAATCGAAAAATGCAGCAACTGCTAACATAATTCCAACAGACTTTAGCATCGCTATGGGTGAGAAAGTCTCATCGTAGTCAACTCCTTGAACTTGTGAAAAACCCTTTGCCACAAGTCGAGCTTTATAGACAGTGACATTACCGTCCGCGTCCGTCTTCCTTTTAAAGATCCATTTGTTCTGAACGGCCTTTCGCCCTTCAGGTAATACTTCCAAAGCCCATACTTTGTTTTCATACATGGATCCCATCTCGGATTTCATGGCCTCTAACCATTTCTTGGAATCCGGGCCCATCATCGCTTCTCCATAGCTCGTAGGTTCATCGTTGTCCAACAACATGACCTCTAAGACAGGGTTGTCGTACCACTCTGGAGCAGTACGCGTCCTTGTCGACCTACGAGGTTCGATAGCAACTTGATACGAAGCTTCATGATCATCATCATTAACTTCCTCTTCAACTAACGTAGGCTCCACAGAAACAACTTTCTGTGCTGCGCTATTCTCTGATTGAAACAAAGGTTCAATAATCTCATCAAGTTCTATCTTCCTCCCACTCAATTCTTTCGAGAGAAACTCTTTCTCGAGAAAGGACCCGTTTTAGCAACAAACGCTTTGTGCTTGGATCTAAGATAGAAGGTTTATCCAACTGTTACGTTAGGGTATTCTATGAAGATGCATTTGTCCGCCTTGGGTTCGAGCTCATTAGCTGAAAACCCTTTTTCACATAAGCATCGCAGCCCCAAACATTAAGAAATGACAGCTTAGGTTTCCGCCAAACCAAAATTCATACGGTGTCATCTCAACGGACTTAGATGGTGCCCCCTTTTAAAGTGAATGTGGTTGTCTATAATGCATAACCCTAAAACGATAGTGGTAAATCGCTAAGAGACATCATAGTTCGCACCATATCCAATAGAGCACGACTATGATGTTCGGACACACCATCACACTATGGTGTTCCAGGTGGCGTGAGTTGTGAAACAACTTCCACATTGTCTTAAGTTGTATACCAAACTCGTAACTCAGATATTACCTCCACGATCATATCGTAGACATTTTATCTTCTTGTCACGATGATCTCAAACTTCACTCTAATTTTGTTTGAACTTTTCAAACGTTTCAGACTTGTGTTTCATTAAGTAAATATCCCCATATCTACTCAAATCATCAGTGAAGGTAGGAAAATAACGATATCCACCGCACGCTACAACACTCATTGGACCGAATACATCAACATGTATTATTTCCAATAAGTTACTTGCCCACTCCATCATACCGGAAAACGGGATCTTAGTCATCTTGCCCATGAGGCATGGTCCGCATGTCTCAACCGATTCGAAATCGAATGAGTCCAAAGATCCATCAGCATGGAGTTTCTTCATGCGCTTTACACCAATATGACATTTAGCGGCGATGCCACAAGTATGTGGTACTATCATTATTAACTTTGTATCTTTTGGCATCAATATTATGAACATGTGTATCACTACGATCAAGATTCAATAAACCATTCTCATTGGGTGCACGACCATTGAAGGTATTATTCATGTAAACAGAATAACCATTATTCTCTAACTTGAATGAATAACCGTATTGCAATAAACATGATCCAATCACATTCATGCTCAACGCAAACACCAAATAACATTTATTTTGGTTCATCACTAATTCCGAAAGTAGAGAGAGCGTGCGATGGTGATCATACCAACCTTGGAAACACTTCCAACACTCATCGTCACCTCACCCTTAGCTAGCCTCCGTTTATTCCGTAGCTTTTATTTCGAGTTACTAACATTTAGCAACCGAACCGGTATCCAATACCTAGGTGCTACTAGGAGTACTAGTAAGGTACACATCAATAACACGTATATCAAATATACTTCTGTCGACATTGCCAGCCTTCTTATCTACCAAGTATCTAGGGTTGTTCCGTTTCAGGGACCGTTCTTCTCATAACAGAAGCACTTAGTCTCGGGTTTGGGTTCAGCCTTGGGTTTCTTCACTGGAGCAGCAACTGACTTGCCATCCATGAAGTTTCCCTCCTTGCCCTTGCCCTTTTCGAAACTAGCGGTTTCACTAACCATCAACACTTGATGCTCCTTCTTGATTTCTACCTTCGCGGTGTCAAACATCGCAAATAGCTCAGGGATCATTATTTCCATCCCTGGCATTTTATAGTTCACCACGAAGCTCTAGTAGCTTAGTGACAGTGACTTGGAGAACTATATCAATCACTATCTTATCTGGAAGATCAACTGCCAGTCGATTCAAGCGATTGTAGCACCCAGACAATCTGAGCACATGCTCACCGATTGAGCTATTCTCCTTCATCTTGCAGGCAAAGAATCTTGTTGGAGGTCTCATACCTCTCAACACGAGCACGAGCCTGAGATGCCAATTTAAGCTCTTAGAACATCTCATATGTTCCGTGACGTTCAAAACGTTTTGGAGCCTCAATTCTAAGCCGTAATGCATGACGCACTGAACTATCAAGTAGTCATCAAAACGTGCCTGTCAGATGTTCACAACATCTACAAAAGACGCTTGAGGGGGTGGCGCACCGAGCGGTGCATTAAGGACATAAGCCTTCTGTGCAGCAATGAGGACAATCCTCAGATCACGGACCCAGTCCGCATTATTGCTACCATCATCTTTCAATTCTATTTTCTCTAGGAATGCATTAAAATTCAGGGGTGCTACTGCACGAGCCATGATCTACAACATAAATTTTGCAAAAGCAACTTAGACTATTGTTCAAGATAATGAGTTCAATTAATCATATTACTTAAGAACTCCCACTCAAATTGACACCCCTCTGGTCATTCGAGTGTCACATGATACAAATTCACCAACTAAAGTCCGATCATCACGTGAGTTGAGGTGGTTTCAATGGTGAACATCTCCATGTTAATCATATCTACTATATGACTCATGTTCGACCTTTCGGTCTCTTGTGTTCCGAGGCCATGTCTGTACATGCTAGGCTCGTCAAGTTTAACCCGAGTGTTCCGCATGTGCAACACTAGCTTGCACCCGTTGTATGTGAACGTAGAGTCTATCACACCCGATCATCATGTGGTGTCTCTAAATGACGAACTTTCGCAACGGTGCACACTCGGGGAGAACACAATTTTATCTTGAAATTTTAGTGAGGGATCACCTTATAATGCTACCGTCGTCCTAAGCAAAATAAGATGCGTAAAAGGATTAACATCACATGCAAATCATAAGTGACATGATATGGCCATGATCTTGTGCTTTTGATCTCCATCTCCAAAGCACCGGCATGATCTCCATCATCACCGGCATGACACCATGATCTCCATCATCTTGATCTCCATCAACATGTCGCCATGAGGTTGTCGCGCCAACTATTGCTTCTACAACTATTGCTAACTCATAGCGATAAAGTAAAGCAAAAATGGCGAAAATAATTAAAGACAACCATATGGCTCCTGCCGGTTGCCGTACTCATCGACATGCAAGTCGTGATAATCTGTACAAAACATGATCATCTCATACATCACATATATCTCATCATGTTTCTGGCCATATCATATCACATCATACCCTGCCAAAACAAGTTAGACGTCCTCTAATTTGTTGTTGCATGTTTTACGTGGCTACTATGGGTATATAGAAAGAACGATTCTTACCTACGCAAAACCACAACGGTGATACACAAGTTGCTATTTCACCTTCTACAAGGACCGCCTCTGTCGAATCCGATTCAACTAAAGTGGAAGAGACAGACACCCGCCAGCCATCTTTATGCAACAAAGTTACATGTCAGTCGATGGAACCGGTCTCTCGTGCGTGGACGAGTAAGGTTGCTCCGTGCCGCTTCATCCCACAATACCGCTGAATCAAGAAAAGACTAAGTAGGGAAGCAATCTGAATATCAACGCCCACAAACTCCTTTGTGTTCTACTCGAGATCTCATCTACGCATAGACCTAGCTCTGATACCACTGTTGGGGAACGTTGCATGGGAAACAAAAAATTTCGTACGCACACGCAAGATCTATCCATGGTGATGAGCATCTACGAGAGGGAGAGTGGAGACTTTCTACTTATTCCTGCAATGCCAGATGCTTGGATGCCAGTTCATAGTATTTCTGTTCGATAGACAGGAGATAACTATTAGTATATAGTGACCGAGTGAAACTATGGATTCAAAGGGATCGACCAAAAATTGAAAGGCAAAGAACGATCTAATAATATAGAATCTAACTGATAGTCAACAATCGGCCAGAGTCTCGGGGGCTACACCCAGTGTATGCACAGATCGTGCCCCCACTGGAAAAATCTTACCACATACTACTCGGGTGATCTTATAACCCGAGTGAAGCCATGAATTTAAGATATTGGTTCTAGATGTATGAATACGTAAATAAACTAATCCTACATACTCTTATCAATTTCCATCAATCAATTAGATTCTCGGGGGTTACACCTAGTGAGTGCACTAAACATGCCCCTACTGGAAGAAAACATATCAGGTGCTACTCACATTACAAGTCAAAAAGTTGAACGTCCGAATGAAAATGACCGACACTTACTGTGGTACTTACTCGGATATGAGCTTCCAGAACCTCACTTGAATTGAGTGCATTCTTTAGCTTGGAGTTCATCAGCTTGGCTTGAATCATGGCCTCTTTGCTGGCGCTAACCTCATCCTCTAGAGTGCTGGCCAGTGGATACTGTGCATAGGAAATAGTGGGAGGCGTTGCGCGTCGGGGCGACGTAACCACCAATGCGCTCGGGCTGTCTTGTACAATATCGGTCGGTGCTCGGATACTTGCACCCGACAGAATTTCTGGAATTTTAGGTACCATGTCATGATCGGTGTCCATCGCCACTGGACTTCGTCTTGGACTAGGAGGGTCAGCATCCATTTGAACACGCTCTTCAACATCCTCCACAGTAATCACTTCTTCAGTGGCTACCAACAATGCAAAGCAACAGTTCATCAGTCCTTGCTCTCTCTTTTCTGCTCGAATGATTGTACAAGAAATAGAATACCTTTGAAAGTGATAACATCGGTGTCAGGTTGTCCTTTGCCTTTGCTCGCGGTCTGCTCGGTAGCTTGGCTGCAACGACTTGTCGAAGTGGTAACCCTGCATCAGAAAAGGACATACGATGGTTATAACATCCGAATGATCAGAACAACATTCGGCCACTTATACTTACTTGGAGACACTTGGCACCGCATTCTTTATCTTATAGCTAGGCTGGGCTGGCAACAACAGCTCGTCGGAGGCCCTTGGGAGATCACCAGCAGACAAGTCCACAGAAGCTAAATCGGGTGCCGATGCAACATCATCCTTGGACACTGCAGCAATATCGTTAGCAGACAGGTTCATAAGCGATGTGATGTCCAGACAGAACTGCAGCAGATGTGGGGATGGACCAGGAGCCCATGGTGAGAGTGGAGGCCCCAGAATGTTCAGGCTGGGTTAGGTAAACAACCTAGAATATGGTCCTCTGCTATGCACTAGGAAATGTATCCCATGAAACGACACATAAACTTTAAAATCATGTCCCATAATAGAATAATAATGTAGCAACCTTTCTAGAATGCACTAATAAACATAGGCAGCCATAGTAAACTATATTTTGTAATTGACCTGAAGAATAAGGCCACTGAAATTAAATAAGATCATGAAATGATTTGTAACCCCTCCCTTTAAGTTGAACTAGACCTAGTTCGGCATGGAATTATGAATACAACCACTAAACCAATTTTTTCATTAGTAATATTACTTCTATATTCAAGTTCACAACTAGGAATCTTAGAAGCTGCCAAAATATAAGGAGAAGAATTATGAACAGTGTACATTGTGTTATAAGCAATGATAATTGTTCGATCAGAACACAACTTAATTACTGTTTTAATGCTAGGTGGCCTTATTCGGCTTCCCTAGATGTGGCACCACTTATAGAATTGCAATCTGGAAGATCAATTTATTTATACAATATACATACTGATTTTTAGGCAGCACATGCATTAATATTTATACAATATACATACGGATTCTATGCACCACAAGTTTAACCTAGGCAAGCACTAGACCGACAACATGAGCGAGTCATAAAGGTGTGATCACCTGTGTTTACAGATATGAAACACTAACTAAAAATGAATAAACAGCCAAAAAGGGTGCAATGGAGGCACTAATCTATTCACTAAGCTTATACATAAGCGATCATACGATGACCCTTGATTCAGAGTGGGATACTATAGCAAATCCTAAAGATCTGATCAATCCCTATAAATACCCATGGGCATGAAATACCCCTATAATAACACCATGAAATCTGAGTGGCCAGTGAATCCTAGGAAACCATGTCCGTTTCCAAGAAGCAATAATGTAATACCAATAGGGAGCATTTCCGACTTGAGGAGGTATTTCCTAAGCTTCTCCGTTTGAAAGAAGCTGAGCTAACCTACCAATTATCAAACCAAATCACACTACTCTATGCATGACCCGGAGACATCCATAGAGAAGATCACGAGGAACGACACTCACTAGTCACCATCGCGACGGGAAGATTGTGCAATCACCTTGCTCGAGGGACGAAAATGTACCGGGATCGAGGTTACGGGCAGCCGCCCGCATGGCCGCTTTCTCGAGGATCGACGGCACCCGCGCTTGCGCGCCAGACCTGGAACGGCCAAGCCACACACTCCGGCGGGAAGCACGGGTTGGAGAAGGCTGATGGTGGAGGGGAGTGTGGCCCTTGGGGTCAACTACATGAGTGTTAGCGCAGTCCGTGGTCAGCCCCAGCTCATGCGGCGTCGAAGTAGCAGGCACCATGGCGGGAGATCCCAAGGTTGGTGAAGGTGGGGCCTCCGGCGACTGGGAGTAGCAGACCACCCCAAGGGAGTCGGGGGACGACGTAGAGCGAACGTCCATCCCCACACTCAGAGAATCCTCCTCGTCGTCCTCTGAGGGGCCGACAGGCGACCCGACAGTAAGAACGTGCGAAGGCGCAGCAAGCAGGACGGTCGTAGGGACAGACGAAGATGCCTGAACAGGGGCGACCGGGAGAGAGGCCGGTCAAATCGGAGAAGTTGCTAAAATCGCAAAATAGAAGGACATGAATTGTTAGCCACGATTAATGTTATAAAAATCTATAATTATTCGACAAGAACACAACTTAGTGGTGAACAGAAAACTAAAATAAAATAAAACATTGTACCAACAGCACAATTAACAACACATGATCATGTTTCCACCATGTATTGGAGATATATCAAGAATTGTAAATAAGACACTTACAATATCAGCACGTTCTTTCTCATCCTAGTCTTGCTTTTATTTTATTTTAATCAAACACCTCTAATCACCCGGCCAGCCTCAGTACCGCCGACGCCCATGGATCCTTGCCTTGTACTGAACACTACTTGCTGTATCTATAAGCTGGTAATTCGTAACTAGCTAGCAAATCTATCGGTGACTACATGTTACAAACAGTGATGATTGTTCGTTCACAACACAACTTAGTTGTTGAATTGAATCTTAGGCGGTGTTCGCCATGGAATGGATAAAGTAAACTACAGTAGATCCGACCGACCACCGAACCAAACAGCATGCACGCATTACTCAAGGAAGGTCACCATCGGAGATCAGCCAGAGAATCGTGACGAACGGATCGGCCAGAGGCGAAGGGGGGAAATCGGTCTGGCCGTTCGTGAGCTCACCTTGATCGCCGCCGTCACCCTTGTCGCTTCCGAGTTCGTCGACCAAGTTCTGGCCGCGGCCGCTGTAGAGGGGCGCGGAGGAGAACCCAGGCGGGCAGACGGGCGATGGGGAGTTGAGGCTGGGAGGACCCATGATCTGATTGGCGACGGCGAGTTCGGATTCAGGCTGGGGGTACGCATCTGCTCGCCCACCTTCGTCCTTTTGTGGAGCGCGAGGACGGTAACGCCAGCTCCATAGCTGGCTCCTGGGCGGCTGTGTCGTCTATCTCTATCCCTTTGCTTCCAAATCTGGCCAGCAGTAAGTGCTCATTAATGAGAATCCATTCAGGAGATTTTGCTTAACGCGGCACGGTGTAATGGAGCATTTCATCCAGGACGCGTGGTGGCCGCGGGGAGGATGAGCAAACTGCAGGCACAGCACAAGTTCGAATGGATAGTCCGCGCCGCGGAGATGAGACGGCACAGACGGCATGCAGGAGACAAAAATAGTTCATGTCCATGGCGAGAGATTGGGTTCTGTTTAACCACAGTTTCCTGGTCTTTCTACAAGTATGTACTGCCGAAATCGCTTATAGGGTACCGACAGCCGCCAGCGCGCCGTTCGAAAGTTTTGGCCGGTCACACGCTAGCTGCCGGATCCCACTAAGCCTAGCCATTCGATCTAGCAAAAAAATGGTTGGTCCCAGAGATCTTCTTCCTCACATATCTCGCGTTTGCACAGGTCCCCCGCATCTCGCCGTCTACCGCAGCTTCCCTCCGGCGCCACGCTCGCCTTTCACTTGCGCCGCCCGCGCTCGTCCTCGTCCTCGTGCTCGCCAGCAACCCATACTCGCCGCCGCATCCTTGGCTGCCCGGGCTTACCGGCCATGGCATGCAACTCCGGTGGAGATGGCCGCAGCACCCAGTCGTCGAGCTCGCGCCGTACCTCGCCCTTAATTTGCTGGTCACAAAAAAATCAGGGGTCATAGCAAAATATGATGCCGGTTCCAGCAAAAAATCACTTCACCCCTCACCGGTGTTGCCCATCCCCTACCTCGCCCTTATGCAGGAACATTGACGACGACTCCATCGTCTTGCAGCCAACGCCGGTGGTAGCAAATATTGGCGCTGGTTCTAGCAAACCAAATAACGGTGGTAGCAAAAAATTCATAAATCGGATGCCGTTCCAAGAAACCAAAATCTGATAGTAGCAAATTGAAGCTTGTTCTAGAAAACCAAAACGCGGGTGGTAGCAAAGATGCAAAGTTGAGGGTTGGTTCCAGCAAATCAAAAAGCCTGTGGTAGCAAAATATGACGCTGGTTTCAGCAAAATACAAAATGGTGGTAACAAAAAATACAAAAACGGCGCTAGTTTCAGCAAACCCAAAACGCCGACGGAAGCAGAAATTTGTGTGGGTTCCAGCATCTGGCCGCCATGGTGGCAGCAAAGATGCAAAGTTGAGGGTTGGTTCCAGCAAATCAAAAATTCCGTGGTAGCAAATATTGACGCTGGTTTCAGCAAAATACAAAACGGTGGTAACAAAAAATACAAAAACGGCGCTAGTTTCAGCAAACCCAAAACGCCGACGGTAGCAGAAATTTGTGTGGGTTCCAGCATCTGGCCGCCATGGTGGCCGCAAAGATGCAAAGTTGAGGGTTGGTTCCAGCAAATCAAAAAGCCTATGGCAGCAAAAATTGACGCTGGTTTCAGCAAAATACAAAACGGTGGTAGCAAAAAATACAAAAACGGTGCTAGTTTCAGCAAATCCAAAAGGCCGACGAAAGCAGAAATTTATGTGGGTTCCAGCATCTGGCCGCCATGGTGGCAGCAAAGATGCAAAGTCGAGGGTTGGTTATAGCAAATCAAAAAACCGGTGGTAGCAAAAACTGACGCTAGTTCCAGCAAAATACAAAGCGGTGGTAGAAAAAAATACAAAAACGACACGTATGGTTCCACCATAAAAGTGTGAGATGCTGGCGAGTGCGACAACCATGGCGTCCAGATGCTGGCGAGTGCTACAACCATGGCGTCCAGCAAAATACAAAACGGTGGTAGAAAAAAATACAAAAAAACAAAAACACCATAAAAGCAGAAATTTGTGCAGGTTCCACCGTCTGGACGCCATAGTTGTAGGACTCGCCAGCATCTGATGCGGTTCCAGCTTTTCTGGGCCACGGTTGTAGCTCCGCCTGGCCGCGGTTCCAGTATTCCTCCGGGTCGGTTGCAGCATCCCGACATCGCTACCATCGCATTGGTCTCTGTCCAGCCACGGCGCACTGCAGATAGCGGCTTCTAGTGAGGCCGGTTCCAGCTCCGGCCACGACAGGTTGCAGCGTCACACATGCATGTTGCAGACCGCAGCGAGCGCGTGAAGCAGACGCAGCCCCAGCTCCCCGCTGACAAAGCATCCACTGGTGCCATCAAAAAGCACAAAGTCGCATGTCTCTGCAGCCCTTGCAGCTTACCCATGTCTTCCAGGGTGGCACATGACACGATAGCAGAGAGAGCGTCGGTGCTGGTGTGGTTGAACATAGTCGGTGAGGAGTGGTTTGACAGGATTAATGGGCGCGGTGCCTGCCGACGCTAGCAAGGGAGTCGAGGAGAGAAAGGAGAGAGCGAGGCAAGGGGATAAGGATTTCTCCGGCTGGCTTTGGCTTTGTCTCGAGAAGATAAGGCTGTCTGGGATGGGAAGGATGCCATGACGACGTGTGGGCTCACGTGGAAAGCTATCGTGAGTGTCGCGTACGACAGGCCCAAGCATCGGCCGGTTTGCCGGCCACAAAACGTTTATCAAACGCTTAGCTCGGAAATTCAGCTTGGTTTTTGTCGAGGAAATTGTTTTTTTATTGTGTGTAACTACGCCATGATGCCCGGATCAAGCTAGGTTCGGACCTTAGTGTTTAGCTAGAGTACTATAGAAAGTAGAAACCCAGCCGAAAAAAGCCGGGGCTGTGTCATTGGGATTTTTTAGAAAAATAAGCATGCGATTTCATCATTTTAAACATGCAATTGATTGATTTATTTAGTATTTTAAAATTCGAAAAAAAAATCCATGCGCCTAGCCTGGGCACAATGATTTTAGGTTGGGCATTTACAGACCCAGCGCAAAATTTGGCTCGGCTCGAGGTATACCCAAATTTATTTACAAGCAAGTTGGTTGAACTTTGATAATATATGCAAAGTTCATCTGCCTTGGAAACAAAATGCAGTTTGAAGCAGTAGCCGAGCACGGCAGCACAACAACATAGTGTAGAAGAGCCAAAGCACTTCATACTCCAGTCATGGCCACCGAGGAGAGATCTAAAAGTGGAGCACGGAAAGGCAAGCATGGAGCTGGATCCCATACTGAAGCGGGTGAATGGCGAGTAGCAAACTAGGACATGGGTCGCGTTGAGTCGGAGATGGAATGAGATGCGATGCTCTACCACTATATATGGTGCTACACGCTATACATGGAGATCAGAAGGAGCGACTAGGAGACAACATTCCCAATGTCACACCAGCGAGGAGAAGTGGATGGCAGTGAAAATGAATTCATTGCATTGATATTACATGTATCTATGATTGACACCCCTAATGCATTATATCTTAAGCTATATCATATGCAATAAATATACATTTATATACAGCTCTTCCAATGGATTGTATCTTATTGTTATATCTAGAAAAGCTCTCATTTTAAAGTATTTTTGTGAGAGAAAATTATGATTTGTGCTAGTTTTGATGCTAAGAGCTATATCCTCATTAGGACAGTTTCAGTGCAATATATCTTGGTGCTGTATCTAAAACAACACTTATTTAATGTATTTCCTGAGAGAAAAGTTATCAAACTAGTACGATTATGAGTAGCAAAATACAATACAAATCAAACCATCGAGGGAGAAAAAAATTATATAGCCCGCGTAAAACAGGCAAACATGCCTACACACAAAGCCTATTACTGGACCGTCATCCAAACCGGTTGTAAGATTTCCATCCGACTGTCTATCAACTATTGCACACATATGCCATATGCTCCCGCACTTTCACAGCTTGTCATAAGGAGCACGTACGGATCCATCTTGTCATCTTAAGAATGGCCTGCAAAAAATTGGTATCTTCATTTTGGTAAAAGAAGTTTCATTATAACAGTTTCATAAAGACCAAAGAAAACAACACACCCCCCACCCGGATATCTTGACGGTATCCCAGCTAGGGGGCCTCTCACCATGTCGACTCTTGGCTTGGTGGGACGGGCTGAGTACTCCCTTTGTCAGCCCATGATGATTCCAAGGAAGATCGAGAAGACTTGACGCATACTCGAACACACTGGATATGTGGAGAACTCTATGTCTCGTACGTAGCTGACTAGGATCATGTACCCTTGGACCAGTGGTGGAGCTAGGCAAAAAGCATTGTGGGGGGTGGGGGGGGGGCAAAGCTAAATGACAAAGATCTTGGGGGGTAAAAGACTAATTTTCCTCTCATCTGGGCCCTTCAAGAAAAAATCTCCAGACTTTTCTCCAAAACTAGGGGGGCAGCGCCCCCCTACCCTCAACATTGCTCCACCGCTGTCCTAGGACCCCCGGTACCTAAATAAACCGAGGGCTTGGGTCGTAGAGACGATACTTCCCATCGTTCCATGAGATCTAGCTTAGGATCCCTATATTGAGATCTGCCGGTTTTAGGTTCCATCAGTAGTGGCCCATACATGTCCTACTAGGTGATCATCACGAATCGATAGAGTCAAGATCAATGCTCAGATCGGGGTCACCCTCGTTGACGAGCAATACGAGATGTTCATCTTCTTCAGAGTCACCCTCGTCTCCAACTCGGCTGACCACCTCAGCCCCGTAAAATCCTTTTCTCCGGGAAAGATCATACAGCTCTGCAATATGTAGTATACCATAGATCTCCGCAGAAAGCTGATCTTCCCGGGCTTGTTTTCGCACCAGGTCGAGGAGCAAAACGAGCCGCTTCCCCTGGCTCTAATGTCAGATCTGGATGAGGAGTGTGAAAATTGTGTTCCAGGTTCAGCGTGAGATCAGGTCCAGAAGCTACTTATCCTTGTCTTAATGTCATATCAGACCTTGGGGGACGTGAGAAGCCTGAGGTCATTGGCAAGCGCCCCTGAGAGCTTGGTCCGCCAGTGATGGGGTTTTTGTGCCTGCCACTGCTAATCATTTCTGCAGTAGTGGAAGTCTTTCATCTAACCGTGTGCCCTCTATCACACATGGTCTGCATACTATCATCGTACCCGATGGATGGGCCGTCGCACATGTTCCGTTTTCTACCACACGAATATTTTTTTACCGCACACAGTTTTGTCAAATGGTGTGTGATACATGTGTCGTCTTAGGCCCAACCTGCAGTTGTCTCTTGTTTGGCTGCATCTGTGGCCACGTCTCCTGTAGCAAAAAAAGTAGGCCAACTTGTTGAATTCATCCACGTAATATGCCACTGTACGGCCTCCCTGGCGTAAGTTATGGAATTCCCATATCTTGAGACTCATATCTCCAGCTGAAACATGGGCAATACCGAATGCTTGTTGAACTACTCCCAAGTCACATTCGCCATGGGGTATGTGGCGGTGTAGTTCTACCACCATGCAGATGCTGGTCCTTCCAGTTGGTGAGAAGCAAACATCACCTTCTTCGCATCAGTGCATCCCGCTGTAGCCAACTCTCTACCAATCTTGTGAAGCCAGTCATCTACGTCTATCTGCTTTGAGCTGCCCGAGAATGTTGGTGGGTCCAGCCTTAGAAAACGAGTAAGACTGTCAACTTGGGGTGGAGGCGGTGGCTGAACATTTAGTTCTTTGTCTGAAGCACCTATTCTAAGCCTAGTGGGACATCGTTCCCTGATCCATTGGTCAAAGGTACACGTCTTGGCGACATCTGTTGGGTTAGAAATAGATGAGGTATAGAGAGAATTAGGCCTAAGGGAAAATCACTACCCGTATGCAAATGATGGCAATTAACTCCAAATCAATCCACTCAATTCAACCAAGGGTCATACAATCAAGCCTAAGATAAGCCATGCAACTGAGATGAAACTAACTAATCGAAAATTTAATCGAGTAATGAATTACTAATGTCTAAATGGTAGTCTACAACTAGTTCTCATCGGAAGAAGACTCAATCATGTAGATGTCAGCTCCAACTACATCATCGTCAAGACCGTCTTCATAATCCTCGTCCTGGCTGATGTAACACCCATAGGAGTGGTCCTCCTAGATGTTCTCCCCGTGATCCACCTTCTCACTAGTGCAGAAAAGCCTAACTATGGCGTGGCAAAAACGTCCTTGCTGGTGTGGACACCCAACACCACCACTATGGCACCATTGTTAAAAAAATAGGGCTGGCGTTGGATCCTACGTCAGCAGTATTCTACGTGATGATGGCGTGCCACATGGCCAACGCCATCACTATAATCACTCACCTAGCAATGTGTAATGTACTTTGCACGCCACGAACGTTTTGTGCAGCCGTCGAGAGGGGAGACAGAGTGAAAAAGATATGGGGTGAATCGTAATGACTTAGGGTATTTTTTACTGGAGTGCTAGTTAGAAGATGGACTAGTGTTGGTGTGGACCTAATGGGCTACGCCATAAAAATTATAGCAAACAGGAAAAAAACTAGCAAATATCATTGGCGTGATAGAAAAATACTACGGCAACACTAAGGTCATATCAATAGCGTACAAAATATGCGAACACCACAACTATTAGAAAAAAATAGTACTGGTATTGATGGGAAATGGCGAATCACCAACAAAAGTTGTGGCTAGCGATTTCTCCATTAGTGATCTCTTCGCCTTCTTCTAACTTGAACTTCACGTCGTCATATTTCTCCTGTTGCACGCTGATTTCCTCCTCATGCTCCATGTGGGCCTCCCGAAGTTCCTACGAAAGCTCGATCTTGTGTGTCATCAACTTCGTGTTGTTGTTCATGCTATGACACATCACGTCCTACATTTTTTGAAATGTGCTCCTCCAAATCCTGGTTGTAGGATGCTCTCGAGTTATCTTCAATAATGCACACTATTTCTAATTTGTCATCTCGGTGTCCGCACATTGAAGGGGGGTTTCTTTGAGCTCCATGTGACACTCTTCTTGAATGTGTCCTAGTGCGGTGTGTTCGGCGATAATCCTGCCGAAGTAGGATGATGCCTCCAAGAAGAAGTCGATGGGGTTGGTGATCTTTCCAAACGTACATCCTGGATGTGGATTTCGATCGTCAAGCGGGTCTCCTCTGGCATCGATGCTTTGAAGGTTCTAGTCATTGTGGGCAAAGCGATCCTCAGGTGCTTCGTGATCTTCATCAGGCATTGTCCAAAAGGGCATAGCCTCGTCGGGCTGAGCAAACTCGGTGATGGCGGTCGGCATCTATGTTTTGAAAAAGGGGAGAAGTTAGAATCAGATATAGAAGGTTATGAGAACCGGAGGATATATTGGGATGTTGTAAAGTAGGGTTTTCAATCCTATGGTTTTTTCGTTTTCTAGGGATCGCGTACTATAGTCAGTGTGTGCTTTGATACCATCTAGTAGCGACCGGACCTGAATGGATTGGAGTCTATGTGCTTACTGTGCTAGTCCATGGAACGACTTACTAGCACACACAACACTCTCTGAAATAACAAAAATTAACCACATACTTTTTTACATCGATAGTCCTCAAAATAGAGTATTTATTACATAAATATGGCTTAAGGCTTTCTAAAACAAATATCGCGGAAGCATAGAACAATAATGAGTCCATGCAACTTCACTCGCAAAACCTGAGTGCAGAACGACCTATATACGAACTGGAAGATCGAGATAGAGTCTTAATTTCAAAAGAGTTTCCCTTAAATCTGGTAGTGTACATCCCACCTATATATAGTTACTTCTTGTAGCACTACCAAGTAAGAGTCACAACAACTAATCAACCAAGCGAGAGCCCATAGTAGCTTGTGCCTGCATATGTAAGCTTCTAGTTACGAAAAATGGTTTGATCCCTTTGAACCTGGGTGGCTTGATGACCCACAGGTATAGGGAATCAATCGTAATCCTTTCGATAAGTAAGAGTGTCGAACCCAACGAGGAGCAGAAGGAAATGATAAGCTGTTTTTAGCAACGTATTCTCTACAAGTGTTGTAAGTAACAGTGATAGATAGTTTTGCAGCAAGATAATTCATAACAAGTGACAAGTAGCAATAGTAACAAGTGTGCAACAAGGTAGCCCAAATCATTTTGTAGCAAATGACATGCCTGAAAGTACTCTTATATTAAGCAAGCGCTCCTGAGGACACATGTGAATTTCTGTCTAGTCATGTTCATCATGTTGAGTTTATTCGCATTTGTTACTTTGATAATTTGATATGTGGGTGGACCGGTGCTAAGGTGTTGTTCTTACTTGAACAAAAAACCTACTTATGATTACCCCCTCTCGCAAGCATCCGCAACTACGAAAGAAGAATTAAGATAAATCTAACCATAGCATGAAACGTGTGGATCCAAATCAGCCCCTTATGTAGTAACGCATAAATTGGGGTTTAAGCTTATGTCACTCTCACAACCCATCATCTACTTGTTACTCCACAATGCCTTCACTTAGGCCCATAACATGGTGAAGTGTGTTGTAGCCGATGTTCACACGACACCACTAAGAGAAGCAACAACATATACATCATGAAAACATCGAACGAATACCAACTTCACATCATTACTTATAACAAGACTTCTCCCATGTCCTCACGAACAGAAGTAACTACTCACACATCATCAACATGTTCAAGATCAGAGGTGTAATAAGGGAGATCAAGAATCTGAACATAATATCTTCCATCAAGTAAACCAACAAGCATCAACTTCGAGATGTAATCAACACTACTAGTAACCCCTAGGTACCAATATGAGGTTTTGAGACAAAGATTGAATACAAGAGATGAACTAGGGTTTAAGATGAGATGGTGCTGGTAAGATGTTGATGAAGATTGGTTTCCCATGAAGGAGGAAGCGTTGGTGTCACTATGGCTTTGATCTTCCCCTCCCGGAGGGAAGTTTCCCCGGCAGAATCAGCCTGCCGGAGTGTAAAAGGGCCTCTGCCCAGGTTTCCACCTCGAGACGGCGGCGCTTCATCCCGAAAGTATGCTTATGATTTTTCCTAGGGTAAAAGACACCATATAGGAGAAGAGGGGGGTCGGGAGACCTACTGGGGCCCCACAAGGCAACAGGGCGCGCCCAGGGGGTGGGCGCGCCCTGTTGTCTTGTGGCCAGCAGGTGGCCCCCTCTGGTATATGTTTGGCCCAATAATTCTTAAATATTCCATCAAAATTCTTCGTGGAGTTTTAGGTCATTTGGAGTCCAGTGAATTTTCAACCATTTTCTTGGTTTTCAGGTCTAAATTCCTGTTTCGAGTGATTTCCCTCCTTGTAATGTACCTTGCATATTCAGAGAGAAAAATCATAAGAATTGTATCAAAATGGGGGAATAATGGACAAGAATAAGATAAATATCAATAAGAATTCATGATGCAAAATGGACGTATCATGGCTTTCCACATAGAGTGATGACCAGTTACTCTAGGACACCCAGGTAAATTCCTGGTTACTCCAGGGTGCCCCTCACCATGCCACCATTCCACCCATATGACTCGTTAGAATTAAATAGTTGGTCCTATTTACTACTCTCTCACAACTTCCATGAATCTGGATCACCACCCCGTCTACTTTTTGCATAGAAATTATATTCGACACGGTGGCGAGAAAGGAGTAAGGGTCAGACCTACCTTAATGATCTACTAGGTGTAAAGCATTGCCATATTCATAGTCCCACTCATACACATATTCAATTTAGACTACAATGCATAGAAAATATAGGTACAACTAGAATATGGCCAAAGCGTAACTTGCCTTGATGACGATTGTAAAACTCTAGGTAATACTCAGTTTCGCACTCCGAAAAGTATATCGTAAGCATACATGGGCACATAAGCAATCACTCAAAGATCCAAAATAAAAAGTAGATAAAAGATTGCAAAACTTCAAAAAGAATCAAATCAAGCTATTGAACAAGATCAGATCCTAATTGTGAGAAATAGTGTTATGATGGATGTGGATGGTAGATTGTGACTATGGTTTTAATCATTGTTACAAATATCAGCCGATTAACTGCATTTAACTGCTATTTGATTGCAGGGTTGTTTGAGAGAGACCATCTTCATCCTACACCTGCCACGGATTGATAAACCTTAGGTCATCCACTTTAGGGAAATTTGCTATTGTCCTGCAAAACTCTGCACTTAGAGGCCCAACAACATCTACAAGAATAAAGCTGCGTAGTACACATCAGTCGTCGTCCAGGAAGGCGACGCCGTCGCCGGGCGTCGAGGTCGTCGTCCAGGACGGCGACGATGCTTCCGTGCTGTGAGGGGATAAGCCTGCAGAACTGTTCCTTTTTTATGGGATATGTGTTTCTTCTATTTTGCATGGCCTGCGTGATGCATGATTGTAGTGGTTTTGGTGGAGCGTGCGTGGAGTGTGTATGATGCGGTGGAGTATGGCCAGTCAGCGTTAATTGTTAGGTGCACACCAGAGACATGAGATTAAGGCCAGCCGTTGGATAGAGATTAGTGGGTCTAATCATGCGATGGTAATGGATCTGTGTATGTTTTATGGGGTGTCTTTAGTGAAGTTCATGTTTGCTCTTTTATTAGTAGTGGAGATAGCAGTCTTCCCATTGTTTGTAGGAAGCTGATCTATCACCGAAAATACCGCTCTTCGTTAGATGCCACGCCACATAATCCTCGGTCTCTTCATGATGTATATGGATCTGAAGAATGCGATCGGCATCAATCTTCCAGAAATTATCCCTAATTAAAATCTTGTTCCATTCTCCCGCGAACTGATCAAGAAGGTCATTAACCATAGTTAAAACTCGGTTGCCTCTAACTTCCAATATACACCTCTTCTTGAAAGTTTGCACACATGCACAAGTACTTTGCCATACATTGACCCCTTCTTTAACTTGCAATTTAGTAGATCTCCTACTGCACTTTGGTGGATTCCACACCCACGTGTGTTTTGGTTATCGCTCGAAATTTACCGAGTATTTCGTTACTCCCCGGTAAATAGGCTTTTCGAGCAAAAAAAATGATTTTTTTTTGAATTTGAACGACCAATATATAGTCAATTAGTATGGAAACCCACGTTTGACACATTGTAATCCATAATGTAGTAGCTAGTGCATTGGACCTTTTTAAGATTTCTTTTTTGCCTAATTATATGGATATGACATGAAATTTTAAAAAACAGAGAAGTCGCAGAGAGTCGAACTCGAGACCAGCAAACCACTTAAGCCGTAAGGATGGTGCTGGGGAAACAACAACTGCGCCATGTTTAGGTTTGTGATTAATTTTAGATTTGTAGCTATTTGACATGGCCCAAATATTTTTTGAATTCAAATTTCGTTTGAAAATTTCAAACAGTATTTCACGGTAACCATGGTAACCGTGTGCCCCCCCCCCCCCCCCCCCGGTTATTTTTCCGAGATTTTGGATGTACTTACCAGAAGCATGCAGATGCCTAGGAAGCAAAAGACATTTCAATTGCAAGCCTTTACGCAACCATGTACCCAGTCGTGGACCGATCCACTATATATCGCTCCTACCCTGGTACCTGCATGCTATAGACGGACTGTGTTGTGACCACGGTCAACTCTTTTTCTTTCCCAAACAAAAAGTGATATTTGTACTGAAACCATCATAACATTCTGCTAATTTCTAATTAAAGAAACCAACTCGATGCATACGTGTGAAAATAACAGTAATGGTGCACATTATCCATCCTGAATGGGAAGCATCTAGACAGACAAATAGCCCAAGAGAAATTATTTGGACAAGAATTACCCTTGGTAATAATTATTATCAAAAGGACAGTTATACTGAATCTCATGCGATCCAGATAATATAAGTTGGTAATGTTGAACTGCAAAATACATATATCAAATGCACTGAATAAAATGGTATCTTAGATTTTATTGAACGGATGGAAACGTTTGTAGATTCGATATGAAGAACTATTGGCTGACTGCGACTGAAGCTTCTTCATGATTGTTTCTATAAACTGTATTGACAATATATTATCGTCAATCTTCGAACTTCATTCAAACTTGCCACCATTGAAGACGAAACTATGGGATTTTTCGGTAGATGAGGTATGTAGTTACCTGGGAAAGTAAGAGAGAAAATCATGGATAATTAACATAAGAGCGAAGATCATTATAGAGCATAAAATGATGTTATCATAAACACCAATCTCCCATTACCCAATAACAAGTAGGTGTGCAATTTACTTGATGCAATCTTGCCATATGACCTACTCTGTAATTGTGGCATTCTGTTTCCTGCAGAGAAGTATAGGGAAATAAGATCACAGTTTAACAAACAACAAATAAAGATGGTAGGATGAGCATACTCTTGGTATGAAAGAATAGCCTTGCGGATGTCCTCCAGGTCCTGTAGTACCTCTGGGTCGAACAAGGCACCCTTACAATAGGGTCATCACATAAATTAACAAATTAGTAAAACAATTTGCGTAAAGAAACAAATTGGTAAAAGACTTTGCAAAGCACAAACAAGAATGTTGTGTAAAGTTTCAAATCTATGACGCACCAGCTGGCTCAAATCTTCTGCCAGTTTTTTTATTTTGAGAAAACAGTATATAAAGTAAAGAACATATATACCACAATCATTTCCACTTTGCTGTGGAACCTGCAATTATTTAAGAACCGTAAGCAAAAATCATAATATTACGAAGCACCAATTTAGAGGATAATAACGGATAGGAGGATTTTCAGCAAAGGATAAAAATAGATAGAGTTCCAGATGTTAAACTTCATACCTCGGGAAACTCAAGCTGGACATGATTTATGAACTGCCCTATCTCTTCCCGGTCTTCTGTTTTTAAAATGTCAATGAGGAAGCTGGCACCCAAGCAATAATGGGTTAATTATAGGAGATTCAGAATAAGGTTGCCATTTATGGGCCTCCTATGGATCATGTAAATGTATGAACAACCAATTATGTGAACATAAGTTGAGGCCTCATTTGGCTTTTGACGTCCATTCCATGCAAACTCCGAAGTACAACGCACCATGTGGTATTTATAACTTTGGACATACAAAGACCTTGGTAGGCTACTATTATGATAATAATCCAAAATAATACGTTGTTGTTTTGATATCATGACTCGCGTACAACATGCTATAGGGAAATATGTAAACATGTTATCAAATATTTCATCGTGTTGGTAATAATTTTGGATGGTTACAGATGGCGGAACTAAATGGATCAAACCTGTTGATGACCGACGACAAGCTCTTTGGTTGTGTTGTTCTAACTGAATCCAACAGTAGTATGCGTGGCCCCTTTGGAGTACCCAAGTAGTTTGTCTCGCCCAAATTACACAACACAAGGAGGCTCCAATGTCCCCTACATATAGTCCAGGAAGTGAATACTCGGTATCATGCCAATAAAATAAGTGACTTTGCAAGATAACAAAGTGAGCAGCATACCAATAAACAATAGGGACAAATACATATCGTCTTGTGAATATTTTCTTAGCTTTTACCCATTTAAGTACTTTTGATTTATGTTTCCAAGTGATGTACATATCAAACCACAACGAATCAAGGTACGCATAATCACTCTTCTTTTCTGGATCTATGCCCTTCCAAAGATCCCTACATAGACAGTTTTAGTAAGAAATTATAAAATACTATAATAATAAAAATAAATTGGAAATTAATAATCTAAGAAAAAGGCAGGACACAAACTCTATGTACAATTCAAAAATTTCATCGTCAAGCGTCTCTTTACTTGTTTTGTCCCTCACGTTATATGTACTTGTTGGGGAACGTTGCATGGGAAACAAAAAATTTCTTACGCACACGAAAGATCTATCCATGGTGATGAGCATCTACGAGAGGGATAGTGGATCTACATACCCTTGTAGATCGCTAAGCGGGAAGCGTTAAGAAACGCGGTTGATGTAGTCGAACGTCTTCGCGATCCAAATCGCAAGCCGTCCTGCGATCCAATCACGATCCGTCCTGCGATCCAATCACGGTCCTTCCGATCTAGCGCCGAACGGACGGCACCTCCGCGTTCAACACACATACAGCTCGATGACGATCTCCACCTCCTTGATCCAGCAAGCGAGGGTGGAGAGGTAGACGAGTTCTCCGGCAGCACAACGGCGTGGTGGCGGTGGTGGTGGAGCTGATCCGGCAGAGCTTCGCTAAGCTATACCGAACAGATCTAGAGGAGAACAGATCTAGAGGAAGAAGAGGGCAGCACGTGGCAATTAGGGTTAGGGGCTGCCCTCAAAATCCCTCAATATATATAGGAGGAAGGGGAGAGGAGGCAGCCTTGGCCCCTACTCCAAGTAGGTTCGGCCGAACCAAACAAGGGAGGAATCCACCTCCCACAAGGGAGGTGGAATCCTATTAGGACTCCTTCCTAATTTGGATTTTCCTTCCCCCACTTGGGGTTTTTCCTTTCCCACTCTTTCCTAGCCACATGGGCCTTATAGGGCTGGTTTGCCCAGCCCACTAAGGGCTGGTGAAACACCCTTAAGGCCCATGTGGCCTCCCGGCGTGGGTGGCCCCTCCCGATGGCCCTCCGGCACTCCCGGTACACTACCGGAAATACCCGAAACTTTTCCGGTGGCCAAAACGGGACTTTCTATATATCAATCTTTACCTCCGGACCATTCCGGAGCTCCTCGTGACGTCTGGGATCTCATCCGGGACTCCGAACAACCTTCGGTCACCAACATACATAACTCAACTATACCGAAACGTCACTGAACCTTAAGTGTGCAGACCCTGCGGGTTCGAGAACTATGTAGACATGACCGAGACACCTCTACGGTCAATAACCAATAGCGGGACCTGGATGCCCATATTGGTTCCTACATATTCTACGAAGATCTTTATCGGTTCAACCTCTATGTCAAGGATTCAGATAATCCCGTATGCAGTTCCCTTTGTCCATCGGTATGTTACTTGCCCGAGATTCGATCGTCGATGTCTCCATACCTAGTTCAATCTCATTACCAGCAAGTCTCTTTACTCGTTCCGTAATACAAGATCCCGTGACTAACTCCTTAGTCACATTGCTTGCAAGCTTCTTGTGATGTTGTATTACCGAGTGGGCCCAGAGATACCTCTCCGTCATACGTAGTGACAAATCCCAGTCTCAATCCATGCCAACCCAACAGACACCCTTGGAGATACCTGTAGAGCACCTTTATAGTCACCCAGTTAAATTGTGACGTTTGATACACACAAGGCATTCCTCCGGTGTCCGGGAGTTGCATGATCTCATGGTCGTAGGAACAGATACTTGACATGCAGAAAACTATAGCAATAAACTGACATGATCAACTGCTATGCTTACGGTTGGGTCTTGTCCATCACATCATTCTCCTAATGATGTGATCCCGTTATCAAATAACATGTCATGTCCATGGCTAGGAAACCTTAACCATCTTTGATCAACGAGCTAGTCTACTAGAGGCATACTAGGGACACAGTGTTGTCTATATACCCACACATGTATTTAGTTTCCAATCAATACAATTATAGCATGGATAATAAACGATTATCATGAACAAGGAAATATGATAATATTTAATTTATTATTGCCTCTAGGGCATATTTCCAATAGTACTATGATTTGAAAATTTTGGGGGAGGGAGGTGATCTTGAAAGGAGGTATTTTCTTCCCTGCCTTTGCTCCTTTGGGAGTACTTGTTTTGGAACCCTACATATGTTAAAGTAGAAATGACTTAGAGATAACGACACACACATACATAGCATGTTGAAACACATGTATTGAAAATTCATTTCTCTTCAAGTTTTTCGTACTCGGTGTAGGAAATCATCTTGATAAATCACATATAGGGGTGAACATAAGACTAAAATAATATACAACATGTAGCAAACGAGCAATAGCACAACTAACAAAGTGCGGTCATGTTTTCCACGAGTACATGGGAAATATATAAAGAATTGTAAATCAAGTACTTGAAAGGTAACCATTCTTCTACTAGGGCAAACTGCTACAACAATGATTCGTAACCAATGAACTAAATTACTAATGTGAACAAGATACTCCCTCTGCCCCAAATTAAGTTTCTCAACTTTGTAATAATTTTAGTACAAAGTTGTATTAACGTTAAGAAACTTATTTTGGGACAGAGGGAGTAGTATATTATGCACCACATATAAAGAAAAATAAACTTCTAGGAATTTATTTTCTTCCCAAATAAACAATAATTTCTGTGGTAGAATAAATGCCTTCTTAATGAAGTTGCAAACTAGCAACCTTTTTGGTTACAACTTCCAAAGTTCGAATAGATAAAAAGCCTAGAATGCGGTCCTCCTATACACTAGGAAATGTATCCTATGAAACAACACAAAAACTTCATAAGCATATCCCATAGATTTACAATGTAGCAACCTTTCTAGAATGCACTAACAAACATAAGCAACATAGTAAACTAATAGTTCATAATTGTCTTGAAGAATAAGACAGCTGAAATTAAGTAAGATCATGCAATTATTTGTAACCATCCCTTTAAGTTGACCTAGACCTAGTTCAGCATGGAATTTTGAAAACAACCCCTAAACCAATACACTATTAAAACTAGCTATTCTTAGAAGCAGCCAAAAAAGGAGATGATTATGAGGAGTCATTACATTGTTGAAAACAATTATAATTATTCGATCAGAACACAACTTAGTGCTTTAATGCTAGGTGGTATTTCCACTTTCCTAGATGTGGTGCCGCTTGTCGAATAGGGAATTGACAGATCTATGTATAAATACAATATACATACTGATTATAGGCAACATATGCATTAAAATAAAAATAAATATGCTCTGTGAACTACAAGGTTAATATATGCAAGGACTAGATCAACAATGGGAGCGAGTCATACATGCAATCACTTGTGTTTAAAGATATGAAACACTAACTGAAAGTGTATAAACCGCCAAAAAACATGCAATGGAGGCACTAATATATCAAAAAAGCTTATACATAAGGAACTTTATGACGACACTTGATTTTGAGTGGGATAATATAACCGATCTTAAAGATCTGACCAAGCCATCTAAAAACCCAAGGGCATGCAATACCCCTATAATAATACAATGAAATCTGAGTGGCTAGTAAATATATTAGGAGACCCTGACATGTAATACAATCAGGGATCATTTCGGAATTGCGGAGGTATTATGAAAGCTTCTCTGTTTGCAAGAAGTTGATCTAGCCTACCAAAGATGGAACCAAAACACACCCATAGATGTCCCGGAGAGATCCATAGAGAAGATTGTGAGGAACGACACTCGCTAGTCACCATCGTGATGAGAAGATTGTGCCCTCACCGTGGTTGTTGTGGGGTGCCATGGTGGTTTCTGGGATGTAAAGTGTACATCCTATGATGGCTTTCTCCTTCTCCAGCTTCTCGTTCTTCTTTTTCTCTTTCTCTAGTTCCGCACGGAGACTTTCTACTTCTTCCTGCAATGCCAGATGCTTGGATGCCAGTTCACAGTATTTCTGTTCGATAGACAGGAGATAACTATTAGTATATAGTGACCGAGTGAAACTATGGATTCAAAGGGATCGACCAAAAATTGAAAGGCAAAGAACGATCTAATACTATAGAATCTAACTGATTGTCAACAATCGGCCAGAGTCTCGGGGGCTACACCCAGTGTATGCACTGATCGTGCCCCCACTGGAAAAATCTTACCACATACTACTCGGGTGATCTTATAACCCGAGTGAAGCCATGAATTTAAGATATTGGTTCTAGATGTATGAATACGGAAATAAACTAATCCTACATACTCTTATCAATTTCCATCAATCAATTAGATTCTCGGGGGTTACACCTAGTGAGTGCACTAAACATGCCCCTACTGGAAGAAAACATATCAGGTGCTACTCGCATTACAAGTCAAAAAGTTGAACGTCCGAATGAAAATGACCGACACTTACTGTGGTACTTACTCGGATATGAGCTTCCAGAACCTCACTTGAATTGAGTGCATTCTTTAGCTTGGAGTTCATCAGCTTGGCTTGAATCATGGCCTCTTTGCTGGCGCTAACCTCATCCTCTAGAGTGCTGGCCAACGGATACTGTGCATAGGAAATAGTGGGAGGCGTTGCGCGTCGGGGCGCCGTAACCACCAATGCGCTCGGGCTGTCTTGTACAATATCGGTCGGCGGTCGGATACTTGCACCCGACAGAATTTCTGGAATTTTAGGTACCATGTCATGATCAGTGTCCATCGCCACTGGACTTCGCCTTGGACTAGGAGGGTCAGCGTCCATTTGAACATGCTCTTCAACATCCTCCACAGTAATCACTTCTTCAGTGCCTACAAACAATGCAAAGCAACAGTTCATCAGTCCTTGCTCTCTCTTTTCTGCTCGAATGATTGTACAAGAAATAGAATACCTTTCAAAGTGATAACATCGGTCTCAGGTTGTCCTTTGCCTTTGCTCGCGGTCTGCTCGGTAGCTTGGCTGCTACGACTTGTCGAAGTGGTAACCCTGCATCAGAAAAGGACATACGATGGTTATAACATCCGAATGATCAGAACAACATTCGGCAACTTATACTTACTTGGAGAGAACTGGCACCGCATTCTTTATCTTATAGCTAGGCTGGGCTGGTAACAACAGCTCGTCGGAGGCCCTTGGGAGATCACCAGCAGACAAGTCCACAGAAGCTAAATCGGGTGCCGATGCAACATCATCCTTGGACACTGCAGCAATATCGTTAGCAGACAGGTTCATAAGCGATGTGATGTCCAGACAGAACTGCAGCAGATGTGGGGATGGACCAGGAGCCCATGGTGAGAGTGGAGGCCCCAGAATGTTCAGGCTGGGTTAGGTAACCAACCTAGAATATGGTCCTCTGCTATGCACTAGGAAATGTATCCCATGAAACGACACATAAACTTTAAAATCATGTCCCATAATAGAATAATAATGTAGCAACCTTTCTAGAATGCACTAACAAACATAGGCAGCCATAGTAAACTATATTTTGTAATTGACCTGAAGAATAAGGCCACTGAAATTAAATACGATCATGAAATGATTTGTAACCCCTCCCTTTAAGTTGAACTAGACCTAGTTCGGCATGGAATTATGAATACAACCACTAAACCAATTTTTTCATTAGTAATATTACTTCTATATTCAAGATCACAACTAGGAATCTTAGAAGCTGCCAAAATATAAGGAGAAGAATTATGAATAGTGTACATTGTGTTATAAGCAATGATAATTGTTCGATCAGAACACAACTTAATTAGTGTTTTAATGCTAGGTGGCCTTATTCGGCTTCCCTAGATGTGGCACCACTTATAGAATTGCAATCTGGAAGATCAATTTATTTATACAATATACATACTGATTTTTAGGCAGCACATGCATTAATATTTATACAATATACATACGGATTCTATGCACCACAAGTTT
The DNA here is from genome assembly GCA_039707655.1 of Elymus sibiricus. Taxonomy (NCBI): domain Eukaryota; kingdom Viridiplantae; phylum Streptophyta; class Magnoliopsida; order Poales; family Poaceae; genus Elymus; species Elymus sibiricus. Next base: position 488,796,182 of record CM077667.1, read on the forward strand.
AACCTAGGCAAGCACTAGACCAACAACATGAGCGAGTCATAAAGGTGTGATCACCTGTGTTTACAGATATGAAACACTAACTAAAAATGAATAAACAGCCAAAAAGGGTGCAATGGAGGCACTAATCTATTCACTAAGCTTATACATAAGCGATCATACGATGACCCTTGATTCAGAGTGGGATACTATAGCAAATCCTAAAGATCTGATCAAGCCCTATAAATACCCATGGGCATGAAATACCCCTATAATAACACCATGAAATCTGAGTGGCCAGTGAATCCTAGGAAACCATGTCCGTTTCCAAGAAGCAATAATGTAATACCAGTAGGGAGCATTTCCGACTTGAGGAGGTATTTCCTAAGCTTCTCCGTTTGAAAGAAGCTGAGCTAACCTACCAATTATCGAACCAAATCACACTACTCTATGCATGACCCGGAGACATCCATAGAGAAGATCACGAGGAACGACACTCACTAGTCACCATCGCGACGGGAAGATTGTGCAATCACCTTGCTCGAGGGACGAAAATGTACCTGGATCGAGGTTACGGGCAGCGGCCCGCATGGCCGCTTTCTCGAGGATCGACGGCACCCGCGCCTGCGCGCCAGACCTGGAACGGCCAAGCCGCACACTCCGGCGGGAAGCACGGGTTGGAGAAGGCGGATGGTGGAGGGGAGTGTGGCCCTTGGAGTCAACTAAATGAGTGTTAGCGCAGTCCGTGGTCAGCCCCAGCTCATGCGGCGTCGAAGTAGCAGGCACCATGGCGGGAGATCCCAAGGTTGGTGAAGGTGGGGCCTCCGGCGACTGGGAGTAGCAGACCACCCCAAGGGAGTCGGGGGACGACGTAGAGCGAACGTCCATCCCCACACTCAGAGAATCCTCCTCGTCGTCCTCTGAGGGGCCGACAGGCGACCCGACAGTAAGAACGTGCGAAGGCGCAGCAAGCAGGACGGTCGTAGGGACAGACGAAGATGCCTGAACAGGGGCGACCGGGAGAGAGGCCGGTCAAATCTGAGAAGCTGCTAAAATCGCAAAATAGAAGGACATGAATTGTTAGCCACGATTAATGTTATAAAAATCTATAATTATTCGGCAAGAACACAACTTAGTGGTGAACAGAAAACTAAAATAAAATAAAACATTGTACCAACAGCACAATTAACAACACTTGATCATGTTTCCACCATGTATTGGAGATATATCAAGAATTGTAAATCAGACACTTACAATATCAGCATGTTCTTTCTCATCCTAGTCTTGCTTTTATTTTATTTTAATCAAACACCTCTAATCACCCGGCCAGCCTCAGTACCGCCGACGCCCATGGATCCTTGCCTTGTACTGAACACTACTTGCTGTATCTATAAGCTCGTAATTCGTAACTAGCTAGCAAATCTATCGGTGACTACATGTTACAAACAGTGATGATTGTTCGTTCACAACACAACTTAGTTGTTGAATTGAATCTTAGGCGGTGTTCGCCATGGAATGGATAAAGTAAACTACAGTAGATCCGAACGACCACCGAACCAAACAGCATGCACGCATTACTCAAGGAAGGTCACCATCGGAGATCAGCCAGAGAATCGTGACGAACGGATCGGCCAGAGGCGAAGGGGGGAAATCGGTCTGGCCGTTCGTGAGGTCACCTTGATCGCCGCCGTCGCCCTTGTCGCTTCCGAGTTCGTCGACCAAGTTCTGGCCGCGGCCGCTGTAGAGGGGCGCGGAGGAGAACCCAGGCGGGGCGGTAGGGAGAAGCCTGGACCTCGATCGCCTCATCGCCAGGCAGACGGGCGATGGGGAGTTGAGGCTGGGAGGACGCATGATCTGATTGGCGACGGCGAGTTCGGATTCAGGCTGGGGGTACGCATCTGCTCGCCCACCTTCGTCCTTTTGTGGAGCGCGAGGACGGTAACGCCAGCTCCATAGCTGGCTCCTGGGCGGCTGTGTCGTCTATCTCTATCCCTTTGCTTCCAAATCTGGCCAGCAGTAAGTGCTCATTAATGAGAATCCATTCAGGAGATTTTGCTTAACGCGGCGCGGTGTAATGGAGCATTTCATCCAGGACGCGTGGTGGCCGCGGGGAGGATTAGCAAACTGCAGGCACAGCACAAGTTCGAATGGATAGTCCGCGCCGCGGAGATGAGACGGCACAGACGGCCTGTAGGAGACAAAAATAGTTCATGTCCATGGCGAGAGATTGGGTTCTGTTTAACCACAGTTTCCTGGTATTTCTACAAGTATGTACTGCCGAAATCGCTTATAGGGTACTGACAGCCGCCAGCGCGCCATTCGAAAGTTTTGGCCGGTCACACGCTAGGTGCCGGATCCCACTAAGCCTAGCCATTGGATCTAGCAAAAAAATGGTTGGTCCCAGAGATCTTCATCCTCACATATCTCGCGTTTGCACAAGTCCCCCGCATCTCGCCGTCTACCGCAGCTTCCCTCCGGCGCCACGCTCGCCTTTCACTTGCGCCGCCCGCGCTCGTCCTCGTCCTCGTGCTCGCCAGCAACCCATACTCGCCGCCGCATCCTTGGCTGCCCGGGCTTACCGGCCATGGCATGCAACTCCGGTGGAGATGGCCGCAGCACCCAGTCGTCGAGCTCGCGCCGTACCTCGCCCTTAATTTGCTGGTCACAAAAAAAATCAGGGGTCATAGCAAAATATGATGCCGGTTCCAGCAAAAAATCACTTCACCCCTCACCGGTGTTGCCCATCCCCTACCTCGTCTTTATGCAGGAACATTGGCGACGACTCCATCGTCTTGCAGCCAACGCCGGTGGTAGCAAATATTGGCGCTGGTTCTAGCAAACCAAATAACGGTGGTTGCAAAAAATTCATAAATCGGATGCCGTTCCAAGAAACGAAAACCTGATAGTAGCAAATTGAAGCTTGTTCTAGAAAACCAAAACGCGGGTGGTAGCAAAGATGCAAAGTTGAGGGTTGGTTCCAGCAAATCAAAAAGCCTGTGGTAGTACTGACGCTGGTTTCAGCAAAATACAGAATGGTGGTAACAAAAAATACAAAAACAGCGCTAGTTTCAGCAAACCCAAAACGCCGACGGAAGCAGAAATTTGTGTGGGTTCCAGCATTTGGCCGCCATGGTGGCAGCAAAGATGCAAAGTTGAGGGTTGGTTCCAGCAAATCAAAAAGTCCGTGGTAGCAAATATTGACACTGGTTTCAGCAAAATACAAAACGGTGGTAACAAAAAATACAAAAACGGCGCTAGTTTCAGCAAACCCAAAACGCCGACGGAAGCAGAAATTTGTGTGGGTTCCAGCATCTGACCGCCATGGTGGCCGCAAAGATGCAAAGTTGAGGGTTGGTTCCAGCAAATCAAAAAGCCTATGGTAGCAAAAATTGACGCTGGTTTCAGCAAAATACAAAACGGTGGTAGCAAAAAATACAAAAACGGCGCTAGTTTCAGCAAATCCAAAAGGCCGACGAAAGCAGAAATTTATGTGGGTTCCAGCATCTGGCCGCCATGGTGGCAGCAAAGATGCAAAGTCGAGGGTTGGTTCCAGCAAATCAAAAAACCGGTGGTAGCAAAAACTGACGCTAGTTCCAATAAAATACAAAGCGGTGGTAGCAAAAAATACAAAAACGACACGATGGTTCCACCATAAAAGCGTGAGATGCTGGCGAGTGCGACAACCATGGCGTCCAGATGCTGGCGAGTGCTACAACCATGGCGTCCAGAAAATACAAAACGGTGGTAGAAAAAAATACAAAAAAACAAAAACACCATAAAAGCAGAAATTTGTGCACGTTCCACCGGGTCGGTTGCAGCATCCCGACATCGCTACCATCGCATTGGTCTCTGTGCAGCCACGGCGCGCTGCAGATAGCGGCTTCTAGTGAGGCCGGTTCCAGCTCCGGCCACGGCAGGTTGCAGCGTCACACATGCATGTTGCAGACCGCAGCGAGCGCGTGAAGCAGACGCAGCCCCAGTTCCCCGCTGACAAAGCATCCACTGGTGCCATCAAAAAGCACAAAGTCGCATGTCTCTGCAGCCCTTGCAGCTTACCCAAGCAGAGAGAGCGTCGGTGCTGGTGTGGTTGAACATAGTCGGTGAGGAGTGGTTTGACGGGATTAATGGGCGCGGTGCCTGCCGACGCTAGCAAGGGAGTCGAGGAGAGAAAGGAGAGAGCGAGGCAAGGGGATAAGGATTTCTCCGGCTGGCTTTGGCTTTGTCTCGAGAAGATAAGGCTGGCTGGGATGGGAAGGATGCCATGACGACGCGTGGGCTCACGTGGAAAGCTATCGTGCGTGTCGCGTACGACCGGCCCAAGCATCGGCCGGTTTGCCGGCCACAAAACGTTTATCAAACGCTTAGCTCGGAAATTCAGCTTGGTTTTTGTCGAGGAAATTGTTTTTTTTATTGTGTGTAACTACGCCATGATGCCCGGATCAAGCTAGGTTCGGACCTTAGTGTTTAGCTAGAGTACTATAGAAAGTAGAAACCCAGCCGAAAAAAGCCGGGGCTGTGTCATTGGGATTTTTTAGAAAAATAAGCATGCGATTTCATCATTTTAAACATGCAATTGATTGATTTATTTAGTATTTTAAAATTCGAAAAAAAAATCCATGCGCCTAGCCTGGGCACAATGATTTTAGGTTGGGCATTTACAGACCCAGCGCTAAATTTGGTTCGGCTCGAGGTATACCCAAATTTATTTACAAGCAAGTTGGTTGAACTTTGATAATATATGCAAAGTTCATCTGCCTTGGAAACAAAATGCAGTTTGAAGCAGTAGCCGAGCACGGCAGCACAACAACATAGTGTAGAAGAGCCAAAGCACTTCATACTCCAGTCATGGCCACCGAGGAGAGATCTAAAAGTGGAGCACGGAAAGGCTAGCATGGAGCTGGATCCCATACTGAAGCGGGTGAATGGCGAGTAGCAAACTAGGACATGGGTCGCGTTGAGTCGGAGATGGAATGAGATGCGATGCTCTACCACTATATATGGTGCTACACGCTATACATGGAGATCAGAAGGAGCGACTAGGAGACAACATTCCCAATGTCACACCAGCGAGGAGAAGTGGATGGCAGTGAAAATGAATTCATAGCATTGATATTACATGTATCTATGATTGACACCCCTAATGCATTATATCTTAAGCTATATCATATGCAATAAATATACATTTATATACAGCTCTTTCAATGGATTGTATCTTATTGTTATTTCTAGAAAAGCTCTCATTTTAAAGTATTTTTGTGAGAGAAAATTATGATTTGTGCTAGTTTTGATGCTAAGAGCTACATCCTCATTAGGACAGTTTCACTGCAATATATCTTGGTGCTGTATCTAAAACAACACTTATTTAATGTCTTTCCTGAGAGAAAAGTTATCAAACTAGTACGATTATGTGTAGCAAAATACAATACAAATCAAACCATCGAGGGAGAAAAAAATTATATAGCCCGCGTAAAACAGGCAAACATGCCTACACACAAAGCCTATTACTGGACCGTCATCCAAACCGGTTGTAGATTTCCATCCGACTGTCTATCAACTATTGCACACATATGCCATATGCTCCCGCACTTTCACAGCTTGTCATAAGGAGCACGTACGGATCCATCTTGTCATCTTAAGAATGGCCTGCAAAAAATTGGTATCTTCATTTTGGTAAAAGAAGTTTCATTACAACAGTTTCACAAAGCCCAAAGAAAACAACACACCCCCCACCCGGATATCTTGACGGTATCCCAGCTAGGGGGCCTCTCACCATGTCGACTCTTGGCTTGGTGGGACGGGCTGAGTACTCCCTTTGTCAGCCCATGATGATTCCAAGGAAGATCGAGAAGACTTGACGCATACTCGAACACACTGATTATGTGGAGAACTCTGTCTCGTACGTAGCTGACTAGGATCATGTACCCTTGGACCAGTGGTGGAGCTAGGCAAAAAGCATTGTGGGGGGGTGGGGGGGGGGCAAAGGTAAATGACAAAGATCTTGGGGGGTAAAAGACTAATTTTCCTCTCATCTAGGCTTCCCGGATGTACACGCGCCCGTCTATATAAGGTACGCCTCCTTCTCCCCTCTCCTCTCTCGCCCCGCTCAGGCTGGACGGAACGAGCGGGCTTTTGGGCCCGCTCGTGGCCCGTTCAGGACCGGACCGCACGGTCCAGGACCGGTAGGAAAACTGGTCGGTCCGGGCTGCGATATTGGGCACGAAAAAATATCGGTCCGGTCCGGTCTTTAACCGAGCCGCTCGGTCGGACCGAGGGATCGCAGTCACCGCCGCCGCCGTTCCTTGTCGTCGCGGCCACCGACAGCCCCCGGGCGAACCACCATGTCCTCGAGCTTCCCCATTCCTTCCTTCCTCTCCTCCCCGTGCGCCGCATCTTCTTGCCGACAGTCGCCATCGCTGTCGTGTGTAGACTGCTACCGATCTGGAGTTTTCGAACATGACCTCGACCCCAACCGTGGCACCAATTCTTGTGGGTATTGTGGCTGCATGAGCTGAAATCGTGCCATGAAAGGAGCTGCAGGTCAAGATGTTTTTCTTACAACTGAAAGGAAAGAAAGAACGGCCAAGAGCGAGTATTGCGACCGTGCCATCCCACGTCCACCCGTACGCAGCTATGTTGCCGCTGCATGAGCTGAAATCGTGCCATGCCACGATCTCCCACAACCGCCTGATCTAACCTGAAACTAAGTCAAGAGGTGGGCATGCACACGTTGCATGGCGAGTGATTTCTGCACCAAGGAAAATTAAGCAGTAAGCATGCACACCGGGCATCAGCTCTGAACACGAACTGGGACACCGAATTCTCTGAAGGTGAACACCAAACGCCTCGTCGGGCGCCGGCGCAACCAAGAAGAACTAGGGCACGATCCCTAATGCTTTGAAGGTGAAGCCGCAGCTATTGTTCGAGGAGTTCATGCGCTTCTTCTGGACGAGCGCGAAGACTGTCAGTTAAATAGGTGCTGTCATGCTTTCAGAAAATTTAGTTTCATCAGATTCAGAAAATTCAGTTCGTCAGTTTCATCCAAGATTCAACAGATGCCTAAACTACAACTAACTAGGACCTAAACTGCAGCTAACTAGGAGCTAAACAGCTAACTAGGACCTAAACAGCAGCTGGCAGAAGTAGTGGCATCGGTCCACACGGTCCTCAAAAGCCTGACCGAGCCAGCTCCCTTTCGGTCCGGTCCTGAAAAAGGAGCTCGCTGGACAGCTCGGTCCGGTCCGGACCGGACCGCCGGCGGCCGGTCCAAACGCCGGCTCGGACCGGGACCGGACCGGACCGGACCGTGTCCAGGCTGACTCCCGCTCTTCCGGAGGATGGGGGGCTAGCTACGGTTTGGTCCGCTGGCGGGCTGATGGATCTGGCGGTGTCGCTGCCAGGGCTGCTGTGCTACAGGAGGAGGGCCGGATGTCGGACGCGCCGGCGAGCCCCCCCAGAGGGCGCCGGCGGTGGCGGTGGCGGAGGAGGAGGCAGCGATGATGGCGGCGGCGGCGGATACGGCGGCGTCAGGGAGCAGGACAGGTTCCTGCCCGTCGCCAACATCAGCCGCATCATGAAGAGGGCCATCCTGACCAACGACAAGATTGCCAAGGACGCCAAGGAGACCGTGCAGGAGTGCGTCTCCGAGTTCATCTCCTTCATCACCAGCGAGTGAGTGCCCCTGCTCTGTTTTGCCTGCCTGAATGAAGCTGTGTACATATGGTTTAGCCGGTCTGCTGCTGACTTGTCCTTGTTTTGTTTTGTCTGTACTACCGCAGGGTGAGCGACAAGTGCCAGAGGGAGAAGCGCAGGACCAGCAACGGCGACGACCTGCTCTGGGCTATGGCGACGCTGGGGTTTGAGGAGTACATCGAGCCCCTCAAGGTTTATTTGCAGAAGTACAGAGAGGTGCTTGCCAAATTAGTCGTGTGGGCGTTTTTTCTGAACAAATTGGGGATGGATTAATGCTTTGGGAGTTTGGTAGGCCCATCGCTAGTTTAATATGCTGCTGCTGTAGCCTGAATTAGCTCTGTTTGGCACTTTGGTTAGTCTTAGTTGGCAAGTTTGAACACTCATGTTCAGCTTGGTGACTGACGAGACCCCACACGGCCCGGCACCAATCAGCTTATTGTCCTTAGAACAAGTGTTGCTTTATCCTTCCGATTATTGTCATTCAGATCTTTTATTATTTTTATACTGTTAACTCAGATAACTGAATGATACGAAGCACTAAGAATTGACACCGGAATCCATTATTAAAATAAGGATTTTTTTTCAACTGGGACATGCATGCGTACACCACTTTCTCTTGTGCAGGCCCCAGCTATTTGACCCCGGTTAGCAGCAATTTAGTAGATGTAATAAAATTTATAAGAGAAGTTCAGAATTTGTTAAGAAAGTTCCTTGCTTAATGCTATGCATCATACTTAGAAGTAAAAAGTCATGCATAATCTAGCTTAAAGAATAAAGACCTGATGTGTATCTAATACTTGTTAACACAGCTTATAGTTTATGCATGGTCATTGGTCACTGTATACTTTTTATCCTCTTCTTTGTACATGCGTGGATATTTCTGTGTTGATGCGTGGACGCCCAGCAGCCCAGGTGGTGGTAGAATACTGGAGGTGGACGACGCGTTTGCTGCGCGCTTCGCTTCTGCCGCTAGCTGCAGCTGTAGTGGCAGAGCGAAGCCAAGTCCCCGCTCAGTCGAATCCTTCGCTCTCTCTCGGTTGAAATCATCTACGTACTAGTCTGTGTGTGTCTAAGCAAGCACTCAAGTTGTCCGTCCTCCAAATCTTAGCCGGGTAGCTCCAAAATTTGTCTTCGCCTACTGAATTTTAGCCGAGTGCTGCTACGTGTTGTGTACGTGAGCAGCCTGGTTACTACTGTTTGGCTTTGAACTGAAGAATTGGCTTTGGTTTTATTAATTGAAGTCTTGTTATTTCTTAAAGATCATCTGGTGGTTTTCTTCATACTAAATATTTAGCCAGTATAATTTGGTTTCCTGCATCTAACTTTTAGTGTAGCTTACGATGAAATCAGAGCATATTAACGTGTTTGTGGCTAGTAAGTTGAACCTGATTTTTGGAAGAGCCTGGAGCAGTGCTCGTTAAATCACGACATCCCAACGTAACATTGCAGTTCTTCTAACAGTGCTTACTGACCGACTGACTCAATGCATGCATGGCCAATGCAATAGACCACCGAACATTCATTTTGTTCTCGGCTTTGACTACAGCTTGCGTACATCTGTAACTGAGTTTGCCGAACAAGAGATTAATTTTAAGCTATCCATTTATCTGCCCTCGTTCCTTTGGTTGGTTGACAGAAGAAGATGATGATCTGAGTAAATAACTTGTGTACCTTATAGTTTTTAGTTTTCTATCTATGGAATCTGCTCAGAATATTTATAGATTTTTCCTTTTTGAGTTGGGAATCAGATTCTATTTTTGCTGAATCAGTGTTGTACCGTAGTTGAATCAGCTCAATAGTTTTATAGAATAACTTGCATATGCCCTGAATCTTCTATATCATAATTTATTGTTTTTTTCATTCTGTCAGTAATGATGCCTCATTTCTCCTCTGCCAGTTGCGATTGCAATGGATCTGGGTCGTGGCAAGAAGTGCATGACAAAGGCTCTAGTGGCTGGAAAGAAGTGTTGCGTTTTCTCCATCTCACACTGTATATTTGGTATCGCGCTGGGTGTTGTTGTTCCTCTTGCTACCAAGTTCAGTCTTAAGTTTGAGAGAAATGCAGCTTAATGATGACTGACAATGTAGTGGCCTGTAGTTTGTAGCCCATAAATTACAGGGTGTGCTAGCAATGTTGCTAGCAGTACGGTAGCTATCTGCGCCATGTCCTATTGAAGAAGATTTCATATTCATTGCCTTTGTAAATGTTGTCTTTAGCCTGAAGCTTTCCAGTCTATATCAATTTTTCCATGCTTCTCTTTGATTATGCTCCTCCTCGCAGTGGCGTCCAGACCAACAGCCGCCCAAGATCCTCACTCCACACTGTGGCCTATGGTTTCCGCCGCTGGATCCCTCGTCGTGGCGCTCGTCATGGGCTTCCTCGTCGCCACCAACCCATGATGGCGCGTTTGTGTTCGTCGTCGCCATGCCATGAAAGCTGTAGGTTGACGAGATCGTCATGGTTCACCTGTTCAAGGACAACCCCTTCCAACCTTGTTGTGAGGTATGACCGACTCCCCCCCCCCCCCCTAAGTTCCTAGTTGTCCATGAGTTGGGCACTCTATTTACACGAAAGATAGATCGTGGTTAATTTGGACTCGATGTAGTTGTATCTGTAGACGCCACGACCTGGTTTTGTGGGATGTCACATGAGGTACGACATGGTTGAACTGTAGTATTGCATTGTGGATTCAGGGTCTATCTTTTGTGTAGACACCACTGATTCGAATGGTGCGTTGTGATGCTAGAAATTTCTTTATAAGTTGTGGTGTGTTTGTTCTTGATAGTTTGTTGTGTATGTTGCGTGTAGACTTGTGAATCAGGTTATGCAAACCTGTTGCATTTAGCACCATCAAAGCTTGTTACTACATCAGCTCCAAGAGAAGAATCCTAACTTTTCTGATTTATAACCTGAAGATGATGGCCTTCATTCATCAAAAGTTGGTGTACAAGAGCTCCAAGAGAAGAATCCTGAAGAAAACCCGCACCCAGCAATTGTGTTTTAGCTCATTGGAGCTGGTCATGTTAATATTTAGCTGTATTTTATAGTTGAATATCCGATTTGTACTGCCATGCTTGTAAAGTATTTTGTTTGGCTGTTGTATAAAATATTATGTGTTATTGGCCTTGTTTAAATCAAGCTATTGATTATTGCACAAATAGAGAACTGCTGTGTGGGACCTAAACAGTACACCTGGTGCCCATTTCATTAGTGGGTCCTCTAAAATGGGACAGAAACAAAATAAAACTGATAAGTGGGGCCTCCTCCAAAATGGACTGTAAAAAGGCCAAGGCCTAAACAAGAAATGGATAGTAATAAGGCCAAAGGCCCAGAAAATAGAAAGGCTGAATTGTTGGGTTGGCCCATGTAGCGGACAGGAATTTACAGCAACTAAAATAACTAAAAGGCTTAATTATTGGGCTTGGCCCATATAGACGGATGAACTGGACTAGGCTGATTCTAATCAACGACCTTCTCATTTGGTCGCAATTTTGCCACGTCGGATCCGACGTGGTGTGGGCAGATTGCCAGTGACCAAAACAATTGGTCGTAGAACCAACGACCTTTTGTTTTGGTCGTTAAGTTTCATTAAAGACGGCCAGCTTTTGGCCAACTGTTTTTGGTCACAAAAAGGTCGCAAATGAAAAACAATGACCATTCGGTGACCAATATTGATGGTCGCAAGTTAGCATATTTCTTGTAGTGTGAAAACCCTTTTTCACATAAGCGTCGCAGCCCCAAACATTAAGAAATGACAGCTTAGGTTTCCGCCAAACCAAAATTCATACGGTGTCATCTCAACGGACTTAGATGGTGCCCCCTTTTAAAGTGAATGTGGTTGTCTATAATGCATAACCCTGAAACGATAGTGGTAAATCGCTAGTTTGCACCATATCCAATAGAGCACGACTATGATGTTCGGACACACCATCACACTATGGTGTTCCAGGTGGCGTGAGTTGTGAAACAACTTCCACATTGTCTTAAGTTGTATACCAAACTCGTAACTCAGATATTACCTCCACGATCATATCGTAGACATTTTATCTTCTTGTCACGATGATCTCAAACTTCACTCTAATTTTGTTTGAACTTTTCAAACGTTTCAGACTTGTGTTTCATTAAGTAAATATCCCCATATCTACTCAAATCGTCAGTGAAGGTAGGAAAATGACGATATCCACCGCACGCTACAACACTCATTGGACCGAATACATCAACATGTATTATTTCCAATAAGTTACTTGCCCGCTCCATCATACCGGAAAACGGGATCTTAGTCATCTTGCCCATGAGGCATGATCCGCATGTCTCAACCGATTCGAAATCGAATGAGTCCAAAGATCCATCAGCATGGAGTTTCTTCATGCGCTTTACACCAATATGACATTTAGCGGCAGTGCCACATGTATGTGATACTATCATTATTAACTTTGTATCTTTTGGCATCAATATTATGAACATGTGTATCACTACGATCAAGATTCAATAAACCATTCTCATTGGGTGCACGACCATTGAAGGTATTATTCATGTAAACAGAATAACCATTATTCTCTAACTTGAACGAATAACCGTATTGCAATAAACATGATCCAATCACGTTCATGCTCAACGCAAACACCAAATACCATTTATTTAGGTTCATCACTAATCCCGAAAGTAGAGAGAGCGTGCGATGGTGATCACATCAACCTTGGAAACACTTCCAACACTCATCGTCACCTCACCCTTAGCTAGCCTCCGTTTATTCCGTAGCTTTTATTTCGAGTTACTAATATTTAGCAATCGAACCGGTATCCAATACCTAGGTGCTACTAGGAGTACTAGTAAGGTACACATCAATAACACGTATATCAAATATACTTCTGTCGACGTTGCCAGCCTTCTTATCTACCAAGTATCTAGGGTTGTTCCATTTCAGCGACCGTTCTCCTCATAACAGAAGCACTTAGTCTCGGGTTTGGGTTCAGCCTTGGGTTTCTTCACTGGAGCAGCAACTGACTTGCCATCCATGAAGTTTCCCTCCTTGTCCTTGCCCTTCTCGAAACTAGCGGTTTCACTAACCATCAACACTTGATGCTACTTCTTGATTTCTACCTTCGCGGTGTCAAACATCGCAAATAGCTCAGGGATCATTATTTCCATCCCTGGCATTTTATAGTTCACCACGAAGCTCTAGTAGCTTAGTGACAGTGACTTGGAGAACTATATCAATCACTATCTTATCTGGAAGATCAAGTCCCACTCGATTCAAGCGATTGTAGCACCCAGACAATCTGAGCACATGCTCACCGATTGAGTTATTCTCCTTCATCTTGCAGGCAAAGAATCTTGTTGGAGGTCTCATACCTCTCAACACGGGCACGAGCCTGAGATCCCAATTTCAGCTCTTAGAACATCTCATATGTTCCGTGACGTTCAAAACGTTTTGGAGCCTCAATTCTAAGCCGTAATGCATGACGCACTGAACTATCATGTAGTCATCAAAACGTGCCTGTCAGATGTTCACAACATCTACAAACGACGCTTGAGGGGGTGGCGCACCGAGCGGTGCATTAAGGACATAAGCCTTCTGTGCAGCAATGAGGACAATCCTCAGATCACGGACCCAGTCCGCATTATTGCTACCATCATCTTTCAATTCTATTTTCTCTAGGAACACATTAAAATTCAGGGGTGCTACTGCGCGAGCCATGATCTACAACATAAATTTTGCAAAAGCAACTTATGTGAACGTAGAGTCTATCACACCCGATCATCACGTGGTGTCTCGAAACGACGAACTTTCGCAACGGTGCACACTCGGTGAGAACACAATTTTATCTTGAAATTTTAGTGAGGGATCACCTTATAATGCTACCGTCGTCCTAAGCAAACTAAGATGCATAAAAGGATTAACATCACATGCAAATCATAAGTGACATGATATGGCCATGATCTTGTGCTTTTGATCTCCATCTCCAAAGCACCGGCATGATCTCCATCGTCACTGGCATGACACCATGATCTCCATCATCTTGATCTCCATCAACGTGTCGCCATGAGGTTGTCGCGCCAACTATTGCTTCTACAACTATTGCTAACTCATAGCGATAAAGTAATGCAAAAATGGCGAAAATAATTAAAGACAACCCTATGGCTCCTGCCGGTTGCCGTACTCATCGACATGCAAGTCATGATAATCTATACAAAACATGATCATCTCATACATCACATATATCTCATCATGTTTCTGGCCATATCAAATCACATCATACCCTGCAAAAACAAGTTAGACGTCCTCTAATTTGTTGTTGCATGTTTTACGTGGCTGCTATGGGTATCTAGCAAGAACGATTCTTACCTACGCAAAACCACAACGGTGATACACAAGTTGCTATTTCACCTTCTACAAGGACCGCCTCTGTCGAATCCGATTCAACTAAAGTGGGAGAGACAGACACCCGCCAGCATCTTTATGCAACAAAGTTACATGTCAGTTGATGGAACCGGTCTCTCATGCGTGGACGAGTAAGGTTGGTCCGCGCCGCTTCATCCCACAATACCGCCGAATGAAGAAAAGACTAAGGAGGGAAGCAATCTGAATATCAACGCCCACAAACTCCTTTGTGATCTACTCGAGATCTCATCAACGCATAGACCTAGCTCTGATACCACTGTTGGGGAACGTTGCAAGGGAAACAAAAAATTTCCTACGCACACGCAAGATCTATCCATGGTGATGAGCATCTACGAGAGGGAGAGTGGATCTACATACCCTTGTAGATCGCTAAGCGGGAAGCGTTAAGAAACGCGGTTGATGTAGTCGAACATCTTCGCGATCCAAATCGCAAGCCGTCCTGTGATCCAATCACGATCCGTCCCGCGATCCAATCACGGTCCTTCCGATCTAGCACCGAACGGACGGCACCTCCGCGTTCAGCACACGTACAGCTTGATGACGATCTCCTCCTCCTTGATCCAGCAAGCGAGGGTGGAGAGGTAGATGAGTTCTCCGGCAGCACAACGGCGTGGTGGCGGTGGTGGTGGAGCTGATCCGGCAGAGTTTCGCTAAGCTATACCGAACAGATCTAGAGGAGAACAGATCTAGAGGAAGAAGAGGGCAGCACGTGGCAATTAGGGTTAGGGGCTGCCCTCAAAATCCCTCAATATATATATAGGAGGAAGGGGAGAGGAGGCAGGCTTGGCCCCTACTCCAAGTAGGTTCGGCCGAACCAAACAAGGGAGGTGGAATCCTATTAGGACTCCTTCCTAATTTGGATTTTCTTTCCCCCACTTGGGGTTTTTCCTTTCCCACTCTTTCCAAGCTGCATGGGCCTTATAGGGCTGGTTTGCCCAGCCCACTAAGGGCTGGTGCAACACCCTTAAGGCCCATGTGGCCTCCCGGCGTGGGTGGCCCCTCCCGATGGCCCTCCGACACTCCCGGTACACTACCGGAAATACCCAAAACTTTTCTGGTGGCCAAAACGGGACTTCCTATATATCAATCTTTACCTCCGGACCATTCCAGAGCTCCTCGTGACGTCCGGGATCTCATCCGGGACTCCGAACAACCTTCGGTCACCAACATACATAACTCAACTATACCGAAACGTCACCGAACCTTAAGTGTGCAGAACCTACGGGTTCGAGAACTATGTAGACATGACCGAGACACCTCTACGGTCAATAACCAATAGCGGGACCTGGATGCCCATATTGGTTCCTACATATTCTACGAAGATCTTTATCGGTTGAACCTCTATGTCAAGGATTCAGATAATCCCGTATGCAGTTCCCTTTGTCCATCGGTATGTTACTTGCCCGAGATTCGATCGTCGATATCTCCATACCTAGTTCAATCTCGTTACCGGCAAGTCTCTTTACTCGTTCCGTAATACAAGATCCCGTGACTAAATCCTTAGTCACATTGCTTGCAAGCTTCTTGTGATGTTGTATTATCGAGTGGGCCCAGAGATACCTCTCCGTCATACGGAGTGACAAATCCCAGTCTCGATCCATGCCAACCCAACAGACACCCTTGGAGATACCTGTAGAGCACCTTTATAGTCACCCAGTTACGTTGTGACGTTTGATACACACAAGGCATTCCTCCGCTGTCCGGGAGTTGCATGATCTCATGGTCGTAGGAACATATACTTGAAATGCAGAAAACTATAGCAATAAACTGACACGATCAACTGCTATGCTTACGGTTGGGTCTTGTCCATCACATCATTCTCCTAATGATGTGATCCCATTATCAAATAACATCTCATGTCCATGACTAGGAAACCTTAACCATCTTTGATCAACGAGCTAGTCTACTAGAGGCATACTAGGGACACAGTGTTGTCTATATACCCACACATGTATTTAGTTTCCAATCAATACTATTATACCATGGATAATAAACGATTATCATGAACAAGGAAATATGATAATAACTAATTTATTATTGCCTCTAGGGCATATTTCCAACAGTACTATGATTTGAAAATTTTGGGGGAGGGAGGTGATCTTGAAAGGAGGTATTTTCTTCCCTGCCTTTGCTCCTTTGGGAGTACTTGTTTTGGAACCCTACATATGTTAAAGTAGAAATGACTTAGAGATAACGACACACACATACATAGCATGTTGAAACACATGTATTGAAAATTCATTTCTCTTCAAGTTTTTCGTACTCGGTGTAGGAAATCATCTTGATAAATCACATATAGGGGTGAACATAAGACTAAAATAATATACAACATGTAGCAAACTAGCAATAGCACAACTAACAAAGTGCGGTCATGTTTTCCACGGGTACATGGGAAATATATAAAGAATTGTAAATCAAGTACTTGAAAGGTAACCATTCTTCTACTAGGGCAAACTGCTACAACAATGATTCGTAACCAATGAACTAAATTACTAATGTGAACAAGATACTCCCTCCGCCCCAAATTAAGTTTCTCAACTTTGTACTAATTTTAGTACAAAGTTGTATTAACGTTAAGAAACTTATTTTGGGACAGAGGGAGTAGTATATTATGCACCACATATAAAGAAAAAGAAACTTCTAGGAAGTTATTTTCTTCCCAAATAAACAATAATTTCTGTGGTAGAATAAATGCCTTCTTAATGAAGTTGCAAACTAGCAACCTTTTTTGTTACAACTTCCAAAGTTCGAATAGATAAAAAGCCTAGAATGCGGTCCTCCTATACACTAGGAAATGTATCCTATGAAACAACACAAAAACTTCATAAGCATATCCCATAGATTTACAATGTAGCAACCTTTCTAGAATGCACTAACAAACATAAGCAACATAGTAAACTAATAGTTCATAATTGTCTTGAATAATAAGACAGCTGAAATTAAGTAAGATCATGCAATTATTGGTAACCATCCCTTTAAGTTGACCTAGACCTAGTTCAGCATGGAATTTTGAAAACAACCCCTAAACCAATACACGATTAAAACTAGCTATTCTTAGAAGCAGCCAAAAAAGGAGATGATTATGAGGAGTCATTACATTGTTGAAAACAATTATAATTATTCGATCAGAACACAACTTAGTGCTTTAATGCTAGGTGGTATTTCCACTTTCCTAGATGTGGTGCCGCTTGTCGAATAGGGAATTGACAGATCTATGTATAAATACAATATACATACTGATTATAGGCAACATATGCATTAAAATAAAAATAAATATGCTCTGTGAACTACAAGGTTAATATATGCAAGCACTAGATCAACAATGGGAGCGAGTCATCAACATTCAATCACTTGTGTTTAAAGATATGAAACACTAACTGGAAATGTATAAACCGCCAAAAAACATGCAATGGAGGCACTAATCTATCAAAAAAAGCTTATACATAAGGAACTTTATGACGACACTTGATTTTGAGTGGGATAATATAACCGATCTTAAAGATCTGACCAAGCCATCTAAAAACCCAAGGGCATGCAATACCCCTATAATAATACAATGAAATATGAGTGGCTAGTAAATATATTAGGAGACCCTGACATGTAATACAATCAGGGATCATTTCGGAATTGCGGAGGTATTATGAAAGCTTCTCTGTTTGCAAGAAGTTGATCTAGCCTACCGAAGATGGAACCAAAACTCACCCATAGATGTCCCGGAGAGATCCATAGAGAAGATCGTGAGGAACGACACTCGCTAGTCACCATCGTGATGAGAAGATTGTGCACTCACCTTGGTTGTTGTGGGGTGCCATGGTGGTTTCTGGGATTCAAAGTGTACATCCTATGATGGCTTTCTCCTTCTCCAGCTTCTCGTTCTTCTTTTTCTCTTTCTCTAGTTCCGCACGGAGACTTTCTACTTCTTCCTGCAATGCCAGATGCTTGGATGCCAGTTCACAGTATTTCTGTTTGATAGACAGGAGATAACTATTAGTATATAGTGACCGAGTGAAACTATGGATTCAAAGGGATCGACCAAAAATTGAAAGGCAAAGAACGATCTAATAATATAGAATCTAACTGATTGTCAACAATCGGCCAGAGTCTCGGGGGCTACACCCAGTGTATGCACTGATCGTTCCCCCACTGCAAAAAGCTTACCACATACTACTCGGGTGATCTTATAACCCGAGTGAAGCCATGAATTTAAAATATTTGTTCTAGATGTATGAATACAGAAATAAACTAATCCTACATACTCTTATCAATTTCCATCAATCAATTAGATTCTCGGGGGTTACACCTAGTGAGTGCACTAAACATGCCCCTACTGGAAGAAAACACATCAGGTGCTACTCGCATTACAAGTCAAAAAGTTGAACGTCCGAATGAAAATGACCGACACTTACTGTGGTACTTACTCGGATATGAGCTTCCAGAACCTCACTTGAATTGAGTGCATTCTTTAGCTTGGAGTTCATCAGCTTGGCTTGAATCATGGCCTCTTTGCTGGCGCTAGCCTCATCCTCTAGAGTGCTGGCCAACGGATACTGTGCATAGGAAATAGTGGGAGGCGTTGCGCGTCGGGGCGCCGTAACCACCAATGCGCTCGGGCTGTCTTGTACAATATCGGTCGGTGCTCGGATACTTGCACCCGACAGAATTTCTGGAATTTTAGGTACCATGTCATGATCGGTGTCCATCGCCACTGGACTTCGCATTGGACTAGGAGGGTCAGTGTCCATTTGAACACGCTCTTCAACATCCTCCACAGTAATCACTTCTTCAGTGGCTACAAACAATGCAAAGCAACAGTTCATCAGTCCTTGCTCTCTCTTTTCTGCTCGAATGATTGTACAAGAAATAGAATACCTTTCAAAGTGATAACATCGGTGTCAGGTTGTCCTTTGCCTTTGCTCGCGGTCTGCTCGGTAGCTTGGCTGCTACGACTTGTCGAAGTGGTAACCCTGCATCAGAAAAGGACATACGATGGTTATAACATCTGAATGATCAGAACAACATTCGGCCACTTATACTTACTTGGAGACAACTGGCACCGCATTCTTTATCTTATAGCTAGGCTGGGCTGGCAACAACAGCTCGTCGGAGTCCCTTGGGAGATCACCAGCAGGCAAGTCTACAGAAGCTAAATCGGGTGCCGATGCAACATCATCCTTGGACACTGCAGCAATATCGTTAGCAGACATGTTCATAAGCGATGTGATGTCCAGACAGAACTGCAGCAGATGTGGGGATGGACCAGGAGCCGATGGTGAGAGTGGAGGCCCCAGAATGTTCAGGCTAGGTTAGGTAAACAACCTAGAATATGGTCCTCTGCTATGCACTAGGAAATGTATCCCATGAAACGACACATAAACTTTAAAATCATGTCCCATAATAGAATAATAATGTAGCAACCTTTCTAGAATGCACTAGCAAACATAGGATGTAGGGTAACGCAGCAGAAAACAAAAAATTTCCGACCTACGCACCAGCCCAGGACCACTATGGAGACCGCATACAAGGTTTGATCTTTTTCGTTACCGACTCGTAGCGCAGCGGAAGTAGAATCGATGACGATCGGCGGTGCAGATCCCCACAGCTAGGATTTACAACCTCCCAACCGCGAGGATGTATACCCTCATCCGCCCCTCGGACAGCCCTCCGGGAGGCGGTCGTACAGTCCCCCGGACGGTGTCGCGGACAGCCCTTCGGGAGGACCATCGAAACTCGAACAGTCACTCGGACAGCCCTTCGGGAGGACTTCGAAACTCGGACGGTCACACGGACAGCCCTTCGGGAGGCACTCTCGAACTAAGACCGAAACTACGATCTCTCTACAGAGTTGCACACATACGGTGTCATCTATCCGGCAGGGCTTCGCCGTCCAGAACTAGTTCCTGCCGGAACCCAGACAGCCTTTCGGCTCTACGAAACTATTTCGCTGGGAGGGAGAGAGAAGGCCAGATCATGCATGGCTTGTGTATGAGAGGAAGCATGAGGTTTGGGCAGCCCCCTCACCTCCTATTTATAGGAAAACCAAGGGGTAGGATGGGCATTTCAAAAATACCAAATGTACCCCTACTTTATGTCCCACATAAAGGGCACAAGAGGGAAAGGAAGTGCCATGTGGAGCTCCATGAGGGAGCCCCTCCTTTGGCCGGCCAACCCCTAGGGGGGCCCCCCCAAGGGGGTTCCTTGGTCCCCACACCATCTAGAAGCCTTTTGGAAAATATCCCAAAAGGTGGTTTTCCATAAATATCCCAAAAAGCACTTTCACTATTCGCGACGACATTTTTCAGCATCCGGTCGAACTGAAAATATTTATGTGGGCTTAGAACATTTCCAGTACCCACTAAAATAATTTTCAATGCGATCCAGAACAATTCCGGTTTAGTGATTTTCATCTGCGAAAAGCATCTGAAGCGGTTTCGGCAGCTCCGGAACATTTCCGGTTTTCATCCCGGAAAATTCCAGAAAGTTTCCAGAATGATTCTGGCACCCTCCAAGAATTATCAGGCATGTGCCAAAACCAATTTGACTTTATGGTATCCCCTGAAACAACTTTTCAGTTTTACCGAAACTGTTCCGGTGTTCTCTCTGCGGAACTTTTCCGCTGTCCGAAACTTTTCCGGTGTCCGAAAACTTTTTCGGTGATTTTCTCTCAGACTCCCTGTCTAGTATTCAGCAGATAGATGACCCTTAAGCGTGTGACCCTATAGGTTCAGTGAAGCATAGACATGACCCGGAACCCCTTCCGATCAATGATCAACATCGGAGCCGTGGACACCCATATTGATCCCTATACCCACACGAATGAATATTCGAGTGAACCACCAGTTGCCGTGTGCTATTCCTGTTGCTTCGCGATATGTTACAAATACCCGAGGTGAGACATGTTGGCATCCCCGTGGATCAACAACTTGTCCACTATGCCAGTTACCTCATTACTGGTATTGTTCTCTTTTCTCGTTCCCGTGTTCCGGCATCCCTGTGATCAAATGACAAAGTGTCTGGCCAGACGATGATGGATACCGTAACACCAAGAGGGCCCAGAGATATCTCTCCATCATCGGAGGAGCAAATCCCAATCTGGAGCTATCAAGTTACTTGACATACTTTTCCATGAACCCGTAAGCCGCCGTAATAGCAACCCATTTACGGATGACGTTTAACAAACCCCAAAGTTCATGAAGCAAGCATGAAGTAACTCGATACTCTCATGGTCTAAGGAATTATGCAAACGTTAACCATCTCTGTGTTATTAACCATTAACTTATGACGAATGAATCTCATAGCATAACATCAATTCGGGTCGATTCAACACAAATGTTCTTCTAACATTGTGCCCTCAAAATTGCCGGCATAGCCATGCCCATGATCAGGAAAACAGGATCATCATGCAATACTTGAGCCAGTCTTAGAGGCCAGACTAGGAATACATTTTACCGTTTATTATTCCACACGTGCATATGAGTCTTCCACCGAGCCTCGTGGTTATTGCAGACTCGAGAACCATAGCAGTTATAGCATGGAACATAAACCTAATTATGAACAGGGAGATAATCAATAACATTTATTATTGCCTCTAGGGCATACCTCCTACTTAGGCAGCCATAGTAAACTATATTTTGTAATTGACCTGAAGAATAAGGCCACTGAAATTAAATAAGATCATGAAATGATTTGTAACCCCTCCCTTTAAGTTGAACTAGACCTAGTTCGGCATGGAATTATGAATACAACCACTAAACCAATTTTTTCATTAGTAATATAACTTCTATATTCAAGATCCCAACTAGGAATCTTAGAAGCTGCCAAAATATAAGGAGAAGAATTATGAACAGTGTACATTGTGTTATAAGCAATGATAATTGTTCGATCAGAACACAACTTAATTAGTGTTTCAATAGATGTGGCACCACTTATAGAATTGCAATCTGGAAGATCAATTTATTTATACAATATACATACTGATTTTTAGGCAGCACATGCATTAATAGTTATACAATATACATACGGATTCTATGCACCACAAGTTTAACCTAGGCAAGCACTAGACCGACAACATGAGCGAGTCATAAAGGTGTGATCACCTGTGTTTACAGATATGAAACACTAACTAAAAATGAATAAACAGCCAAAAAAGGTGCAATGGAGGCACTAATCTATTCACTAAGCTTATACATAAGCGATCATACGATGACCCTTGATTCAGAGTGGGATACTCACTAGTAGAAAAAGGGCCTTTAGTCCCGGTTCCAGAGGGCCTTTAGTCCCGGTTCTGGAACCGGGACTAAAGGGTCGGGACTAAAGCCCAAAACCTTTAGTCCCGGTTCGCTCACGAACCGGGACCAAAGGGGCTCCACGTGGCCGCTGCGGGAAGCCCAGGCAGGAGGAACTTTAGTCCCGTTTGGTAACACCAACCGGGACCAAAAGGCATCCACGTGGCCGCTGCGGGGAGCCCAGGCAGGAGAACCTTTAGTCCCGGTGGGTCACACCAACCGGGACCAAAGGTCATCCACGCGTGAGCATCTGGCAGCAGCTGGGGTTTTTGTTTTTTTTTTTAAGGGAGGGAGGGGGGTGGTTGGGGGGTTTTGGAGGGTTAATTTAGGGGTTTCATATTGTGTTAGCTAGCTAATAGGGAGAAGTGTCCTCTCTTTCTCCGTGCTCGGTCGACGGTAGCTACTATACATATAGAGATAACTCGATGCTAGCTAATAAGAAAATGAAGGAAACCATTAATTACACAAGATCGTCATGCTGAACATATATAGAGAGAAGTGACATCTCTTTCTCCGTGCTTGGTCGAACAACAAGTTTTCATATATCTATCCGACGGTACTACATATATACAATATAACATCTTTTACAGTCCCTAACATCATCTACCTAAGATCCAATCACAAATCCGCATGGTATTCCCCGTCTTTAGGTATGACGTGGTCAAGAAAGAATCCCGCCAATTCCTTTTGAATTGCTCGTATGCGATCATGTGGTAGGAGTTCATCCCGCATCTGCCAGATGTAATTTAAAGAAGGGGGTCAATACATGCATATATATGAATAAAACTCAACACAATTGATGGTAATATATAAAATAAAATTGTGAATATTATTTACGTACTTCAAATTGTTTGTCAGAGAAGCCCCGCTCAGAGGTCGAGTGGCGAATGAACTCGCATACGTAGTATGCACATAAAACAGTCCCTTCTTTCTGGTACAAGCACTTTACGAGAATAGAGTTCAATCAAACTGATAAGCAAGCATCGTAATGATATATTGATGAAAATTTGAATCAATTAGGGATGCGCGGAACTAGCTAGTACTACTTACTTTGGGGTGCGTAAATCGCAACTCTTTGTTTAGACCGGGAACCTTTCGGGTGAACTTCTTCCAAACCCTGCCAGGCAAAGAAAATGATTACTTGATATCAGGAAATTAACGAAAGTTGCATGCCGATATGGTCCCGGTATTGACTGAACTTACTTCTTGAGCATTGCAGTCATGTCCGCATAATTCTCGGGATCTTTACGTCTCGAGTCTAAGACAGTTACTAATGCCCCGTCAAGCTTAATGGATAGCAGAATAAAGTGGAAACTGCGCACGCATATATAACTCATCAATTACATTACTTAACCTCGAGTAAGCGAAACTGAGTATACAGAGAAGACAGCAATACTCACTTGAAGTTGTAAGGGAAAAGTATTTCCCTTTTGTTTTGATGTATAAGGAACGACTGTAGCAAGTTCTCCTCGGTCTCTTTGATTGAGTTTTCTACCGTCCATTCATTTACGGCATCTGGGCTAATGAACCCAACGTCGAAGATTCCTACTTTTTTGCATTCGAAGATCTTCAATCTGCATAATATAGTGAGGATAATTATATATACATGCAATGAACGAGCTGAGCTAGAGACTTAACTATAGAAGTAATACTTACAGACAGTAGGAAGTCATGAGTTGTTTGTCGAGGGCCAGTTGATTGTATAACTGAAATAACTCCACAAATTCATTAGGCATCACGGGAAGTCCAATTAATTCGTGCTCTGGTTTCACTGCCATATACATAGTGTCCCTCCCAGACTCCCTGCAGGTTTTCATGTACCACTCATGCAATTTGTACATCATCGTTGTTAGAGGAGGATGATCAGGTTTGACGACAGGCTTACCGTGCACGTATTTATATTCTTCTTTTGTTACCTCAGCCGTTTGAAAAATTACATTATCCCCCAAGTAATCACCAGGATTGGTACCAGGCACCATCCCCGGATGATTAGCGGCGATATCGCTAGACACCTTGAGCAGGGGGCACGATTTCTTCTCCTGTTCGCCGAGCTGGGGAATTGTTTTCCCACTTCTTCGTTCTGCTAACCTTGCATCACTGGAAGTACTTCCCGACCGCCGCGCTTCTTCATATGTCTTTTTAAGAATGCGGACATAGTTGGAATCCGGCGGAGGCGGTGGTGGTCGCTTCAGGGCATCGATAGTGCGCTTCACTTTCACCGGATCTAGCTTCTCCTTCGGAGGTGGAGTTTTCTTTGCAAAATGGTCCCTCACTTGGGCACGACATATGTCCTCGTTTTCCTGCTCGGTCCTCTCATACGGTAACTTTTCCACAGGCTTGAGAGATGGACCGTATCTGAATTGCCTCCCGCCTCTGCTTGTACTGCTAGCCGCCGGAGCGGCGGCGTCTCTCTTCCGTCGTTGCTGACGAGGCGGAGAAGGAGGCGGAGTGCTCCGACGCGCTGGAGTAGGCGAAGGAGGAGGCGGAGTGCCCTCACGCGTCGGAGGAGCCGGAGAAGGAGGCGGAGTGCCCTGATCACTCGCCGGAGGAGGAGGAGGAGGAGGAGGCGGAGTGCCCTGACTCGCCTAAGGAGGAGGAGGCGGAGGCGTCCAGTTTGGAAGCTTGATGTACTCCTTCTGCCATAGACATGTACTCCTCAGAGCACGAACCAGCTGATTCTCCCCTTCACCTGTAGAGTGGTAAAGCTTGAGCTCCTCAAATCCCTCCATTACTTCATCCACCATCACAACAGCATAGCCATGTGGAATCGGAAGGCAGTGAAAAGTTCCGTTGGGTTGAGGAGGTGCAACAGAGCCGAGAGCCGCCTTGAAAGTGAGGTTATGGCATTTCGTCATAAGCTCGCAATTTTGAGCCTCCGTGATAGTATCCACGGGGTAGATAGGCTCCGTGAAGTCAGTCTGAACGGGCTCCGTGGAAGCCACGCTGCTTCTCCGCTGAGATGGCGGGGTAGCTTCTGGGGTAGCTTCGTGCCGCTGAGATAGTTGGCCGGCAGCTCGCTGGCTCTCAGCTTCCTCTAGCTTTTGTAGTCTTGCACTCATCTTCTGCATGTCGCTCAGCTCCGCTTTCCTCTTTCTCTCCCGGCTTCTGTACCGGCCTACGTCGGGAAACCCAAACTTCCACGGAATGGAGCCTGGTGTGCCTCGTGTTGGTCCAGGGTGCTCAGCATTCCCTAGGGCCTCAGTCAGCTTGTCCTTCTCTCTGTCGGGAATGAACGTCACTTCCTGCGCTGCAGTGATATACTTCTGAAGCTTCGTGACGGGTATTGCAAGTTGCTCGTCCGTCCAACGGCACTTCCCTGTTTCAGGGTCCAAAGTTCCCCCAACCCCGAAGAACCAATTCCTTGAACGGTCTGGCCAGTTCAATGTCTCTGGTTCGACCCCTTTAGCAATCAGGTCATTCTCAGTTTTGTCCCACAACGGCCGGGCTTTGAGGTAGCCACCTGACCCCGTGTGATGGTGATACTGCTTCTTTGCAACGTTGTCCTTGTTTGTCTCTGACATTTTCTTACTCTTGTCTGATGTCTTGTAGGCCACAAATGCGGGCCAGTGATCTCTTATCTTCTCAAATCGGCCGATGAATTCTGGAGTCTCACCATTGTCGACAAACTTTGATTTCAACTCCTTCTTCCACCTCCTGAATAGATCTGCCATCTTCTTAAGAGCACACTCCTTGACCAGTGGCTCTATAACGGGCTTATTCGGATCCTCCTCTGGCGGTAGGGTGAAATTTGACTTCAGCAAGGTCCAAAGATCATCTTTCTGTCTATCGGTGACATAATCACCTTCAGGGGCGTCGTCCTTAGGCTTATTCCATTGCTTGATGCTGATCGGGATGTTGTCCCTAACAATAGCTCCGCACTGAGCAGAAAATGCGTCCTTGGTCCGCTTGGGTTCAATCGGTAGGCCATCGTCCGCGAGTGCTGTGATCGTGAACCTTTCATCCTTGCGCAACCTCTTCTTCGGGCCTCGTCTCGTTACCGAAGTTTGGCTCGATCCGGAGGGCTATAAAAGAAGAAAGAAGAGTTAATATATGTACATACCAAAACAATTAATGCATCAATTAGCTAGTTAGCACCTCCGGAGCCATCATGATCATGTCACCGGAGCCATCATGATCATGTCCTTCCTCCTCCATTGTTCCATCGGTGTCGTTGAGAAACGACAAGACAGCATCACCTCCGGCGAGGATTATCTCCCCCAACAACTGTTCTTGTTCCAAGTCTCTTTGATCCATAGTTTCTGCAAATATAGAAGAATATATATATAGATGAGATCAGAAAAAAATTGGATCAACTTGTGCACATCCATAATGGGGGTATTCTTGATAAATCTATGTTACCGGAGGGGGTAGACGACAACGACACTCACCCCTCATGTCATGTCCGACGTCCCTCCTCATGTCGAAGTTATCGGGGAGGGGGTAGATGACAACGACGCTCACCCCTCATGTCCGACGTCCCCCCTCATGTCGAAGTTATCGGGGAGGGGGTACAGGTGGCCTCGAGAGTTGGTCGGGCGAGCGGACCGGGAGTAAGTAACTTTTAACTCATTTTGAATATATGAACATTTTAACATTTACGGGTAGGGGCGGGAGGGGGTTGATCGACGTCTCCCCCCCTCATGTCGAAGTTACCGGAGTTTTCTATATGAACAAAAAAAATCCACATGACATGTCCGACGAGCGGACCGCCTCTCTCTCATGCATGTCCGACGTCCCCCCTCATGACAAAAACTTTCTATCAAAAAAAAAGCATACATCGATGAACAAAAAAAATTCTATGAACAAAAATAAAATTGTATCAATTCATATATAAAAACTTTCTATGGATCATCATTGCTCATATATCAATGCATATATAAAAACTTTCTATGGATCATCATTGCTCATATATAAAAAATTTCTATAAACAAAAAAAAACATACATCTATGAACAAAAAAAATCTATGAACAAAAATAAAATTGTAGCAATGCATATAAAAAAACTTTCTATGGATCATCCATCCATACATACATACTGCATATACATACATACATACAACATCCATACATACATACATACATACTGCATATACATACAAAAAAAAGGCAGATCCGGCCGGGGCGGCGGTGGCGGCGGCGGCGCGGCAAGCAGAGCAGGGGCACGGCGCGGCAAGCAGAGCAGTGGCGGCGGCGCGGGGGAAGGGGGGGGCTCACTGGGGGTGGCATCGGGGCAGGGGCAGGGGGGCACGGCGGGCGGCGTCGGGGCAGCAGGGGCGCGGGGAGCGGCGCCGGCGTCGGGGCAGAGGGCGTCGGGGCAGCGGGGGCTCGGCGTCGATGGCGACGAGGAGCAGCCTGACGGCGTCGACGGGGCAGAGGGCGGCGAGGGCGTCGACGGCGAGCTCGGGCAGCCTGGCGGCGTCGATGTGCTCGGCGTCGTTGGGGGAAACTGGCAAATTTTCCCAACTCCCGCTTATATAGGGAGACCTTTGGTCCCGGTTGGTGCCACCAACCGGGACCAATGCCCACCTTTAGTCCCGGTTGGTGCCACCAACCGGGACCAAAGGTCTCTTTTCGTCAGCCCAAAGGGCGGGAAGCAGAGACCTTTGGTCCCGGTTGGTGGAACCAACCGGGACCAAAGGTGGGCATTGGTCCCGGTTGGTGCCACGAACCGGGACCAAAGGGCTCTACGGCGTCAGGGCGTGGAAGTTTAGTCCCACCTCGCTAGTTGACTAGCGCCCGCACTGGTTTATAAGCGCGGCTGCGGCCACCGTTTCGAGCTCCTCTCTAAAGCAGGCCTACGGGCCTAAACGAACTCTCTCTGCCGTGGGCCTACTGGGCCTTCTGCGGGCCTGCATCCTGGCCCAACTAGCGGGTTTCTAGTCGTATGCAGGCCGTGGTGGCCCAGTAGCCGGCATTTTTTTTTGCTTTTTTTTTTTTGCTTTATTTATTTTTTTTGCTTTATTTATTTTCTTTTGTTTTTTTTTGCTTTTTTTTTGCTTTATTTATTTTCTTTTGTTTTTTTGCTTTATTTATTTTCTTTTGTTTCTACATACAACTAAATACTTAGAGTTTTCGAGTGATTCTTTTTGCTATTAATGTTTTGAACAAAAAATACTTTGATAACTTTAGTTGCATAAATTTTATATAATTTTAGTTTCATAAATACTAGAGGTTTATAAAATATTTTTAGTTGATTCCTTTTGCTATTAGAGTTTTAAAAAAGCTTTTTAGTTGATTCTTTTTGGTATTGAAGAATATTATAGTTTTATTTTAGTTGATCATAATAGAATTTTTTAATTGATTATTTTTAGTTCATTATTTTCGCTATTAGAGTTTCATAAAGGTTTTCTAGTTCATTATTTTTGCTATTAGTTCATTCTTTGAGCTAAATGACCCTGAAATTGAAAAGCACTTCAAATGAACTCTGAAAAGGTTGAAAGTTGGCATGGTATCATCATTTCACCCACATAGCATGTGCTAAAAAGTTGAGAGGGTTACGGCAAAAACTGGATGCACTTCGTGTACAAAATGGACAATCTCTTTCGAAGTATCAGGGTTTCGGACG
Organism: Elymus sibiricus; assembly: GCA_039707655.1. Taxonomy (NCBI): domain Eukaryota; kingdom Viridiplantae; phylum Streptophyta; class Magnoliopsida; order Poales; family Poaceae; genus Elymus; species Elymus sibiricus. The sequence goes on from CM077667.1 coordinate 488,825,098, forward strand.
AAAACTCATCTGTTACAAAGGGATTTCATTTAATTTCTTCACATGTAACTGCAATGATATAGTTGTGGAGAGAAAGTCTTCACTTTTTCTTCGCTTGTGTCCTTTGCTTATTGCGCCGTAACCACGGATAATCTTCATCGTTTAACAGGGTGCTTGGGCCAGCCTTGACTTTGAAGGGAGGAATTTCATGAAACTTTTCATAATCTTCAGACATGTCTGTCTTGCCCTCCAATCCCACGATGTCTCTTTTTCCTGAAAGAACTATGTGGCGCTTTGGCTCATCGTATGATGTATTCGCTTCCTTATCTTTTCTTTTTCTCGGTTTGGTAGACATGTCCTTCACATAGAAAACCTGCGCCACATCATTGGCTAGGACGAATGGTTCGTCTGTGTACCCAAGATTGTTGAGATCCACTGTTGTCATTCCGTACTGTGGGTCTACCTGTACCCCGCCTCCTGACAGATTGACCCATTTGCACTGAAACAAAGGGACCTTAAAATCATGTCCATAGTCAAGTTCCCATATGTCCACTATGTAACCATAATATGTGTCCTTTCCCCTCTTGGTTGCTGCATCAAAGCGGACACCGCTGTTTTGGTTGGTGCTCTTTTGATCTTGGGCGATCGTGTAAAATGTATTCCCATTTATCTCGTACCCTTTGTAAGTCAATACAGTCGAAGATGGTCCCCTGGCCAACGAGTACAGCTCATCAGAAACAGTGTTGTCACCCATGAGACGTGTTTGCAACCAACTGCCGAAAGTCCTGATGTGTTCATATGTAATCCAGTCGTCACACTGCTCTGGGTGTTTGGAGCGCAGAATATTCTTGTGTTCATCGACATACAAGGTCACCAAGGTAGAATTCTGTAGAACTGTGTAGTGTGCTTGAGACCAAGAATGCCCGTCCCTACATATTATTGAGTCCGCTCCTAGCGTGCCTTTTCCAGTCAGTCTCCCCTCATACCGCGATTGAGGGAGACCAATCTTCTTAAGGTCAGGAATGAAGTCAACACAAAACCCAATGACATCCTCTGTTTGATGGCCCATGGAGATGCTTGCTTCTGGCCTAGCGCGGTTACGAACATATTTCTTTAAGACTCCCATAAACCTCTCAAAGGGGAACATATTGTGTAGAAATACTAGGCCCAGAACGACAATCTCGTCGACTAGATGAACTAGGACGTGCGTCATGATATTGAAGAAAGATGGTGGGAACACCAGCTCGAAACTAACAAGACATTGCACCAAATCACTCCTTAACCTTGACAGGATTTCTGGATCGATCACCTTCTGAGAGATTGCATTGAGGAATGCACATAGCTTCACAATGGCTAATCGAACGTTTTCCGGTAGAAGCCCCCTCAATGCAACCGGAAGCCAGACGGGACCTTCATATTGAGCAGGCATTCAAAGAAGATTTCCTTCTCTTCTTTGGTATGAGCGTAGCTGGCAGAACCTTCATACTGCTTTGGATGCATGCCGTCTTTTTCATGCACACGTTGCTGTTCCTCCCGTGCCTCCGGTGTATCTTTTGTCTTCCCATACACTCCCAAGAAGCCTAGCAGGTTCACGCAAAGATTCTTCGTCACGTGCATCACGTCGATTGCAGAGCGGACCTCTAGGTCTTTCCAATAGGGTAGGTCCCAAAATATAGATTTCTTCTTCCACATGGGTGCGCGTCCCGCATCGTCAGTCGGAACAGATAGTCCGCCAGGACCATTTCCAAAGATTACTTGTAAATCATTGACCATATCAAGTATGTGATCACCAGTACGGAGGGCGGGCTTCTTCCGGTGATCTGCCTCACCTTTGAAATGCTTTCCTTTCTTTCGACATTGATGGTTGGTCGGAAGAAATCGACGATGCCCCAGGTACACATTCTTCCTGCATTTGTCCAAATATATACTGTCGGTGTCATCTAAACAGTGTGTGCATGCGTGGTATCCCTTGTTTGTCTGTCCTGAAAGGTTACTGAGAGCAGGCCAATCGTTGATGGTTACAAACATCAACGCATGTAGGTCAAATTCCTCCTGTTTGTGCTCATCCCACACACGTACACCTTTTCCATTCCACAGCTGTAAAAGTTCTTCAACTAATGGCCTTAGGTACACATCAATGTCATTGCCGGATTGCTTAGGGCCTTGGATGAGCACTGGCATCATAATGAACTTCCGCTTCATGCACAACCAAGGAGGAAGGTTATAGATACATAGAGTCACGGGCCAGGTGCTATGATTGCTGCTCTGCTCCCCAAAAGGATTAATGCCATCTGCACTTAAACCAAACCATACGTTCCTTGCGTCACCTGCAAAGTCCCCCCACCTTCTCTTGATTTTTCTCCACTGCGACCCGTCAGCGGGTGCTCTCAACTTCCCGTCTTTCTTACGGTCTTCCTTGTGCCATCGCATCAACTTGGCATGCTCTTTGTTTCTGAACGTACGTTTCAGCCGTGGTATTATAGGAGCATACCACATCACCTTGGCAGGAACCCTCTTCCTGGGGCGCTCGCCCTCAACATCACCAGGGTCATCTCGTCTGATCTTATACCGCAATGCACCGCATACCGGGCATGCGTTCAAATCCTCGTACTCACCGCGGTAGAGGATGCAGTCATTAGGGCATGCATGTATCTTCTGCACCTCCAATCCTAGAGGGCATAGAACCTTCTTTGCTTCGTACGTACTGCCGGGCAATTCGTTATCCTTTGGAAGCTTCTTCTTCATTATTTTCAGCAGCGAACTAAATCCCTTGTCAGATACACCATTGTCTGCCTTCCATTGCAGCAATTCCAGTGTGGTACCGAGCTTTCTGTTGTCATCTTCGCAATTTGGGTACAACCCTTTTTTGTGATCCTCTAACATGTGATCGAACTTCAACTTCTCCCTTTAACTTTCGCATTCTCTCTGTGCGTCAACAATGACCCGGCGAAGATCATCATCGGGCACATCGTCTGGTTCCTCTTGATCTTCAGCTTCCCCCATTGCAGCATCACCGTATTCAGGGGGCGGGTAGTTGTCATCATCCTCTTCTTCTTCGTTGTCTTCCATCATAACCCCTCTTTCTCCGTGCTTGGTCCAAACATTATAGTGTGGCATAAAACCCTTCTCAAGCAGGTGGAAGTGAAGGGTTTTAGAGTTGGAGAAAGCCTTCGTATTCTCACAGACAGTACATGGACAATGCATAAAACCATTCTGCTTGTTTGCCTCAGCCGATTTGAGAAAATTATGCAGGCCCTTAATATACTCGGAGGTGCGTCGGTCACCGTACATCCATTGCCGGTTCATCTGCGTGCGTTATACAGTTCTTATTATTGAACAACATATAACTCTCTAGAGCATCTAATTAAAACACACAAGTAAGAACTTTTTTCTTTTAGAAAGAAGATAAGAAGAAGAGGCTAACCACGGTGTTGCCGGCGCCGAGATGGGCGCGGGCGATCGACGGCGGTGAGGACGGGGACGGGACAGGACGAACCGCCAAACCTAGACAAATCTTGAGGAAAATGGAGCTTGGACAAGGAGCTTCGAGAGGAGAAAGCTTAAGTGTGGATCGGGCATTTCATCGAACACCTCATGTGCATAGGAGGTGAGCTAGAGCACCACAAAAGCTCTCCCACGGCCGGGCAAAAAAACAGAGCAATGCATTGCTCTGCTCGCGGGCGGGGGCTATATATAGGCCAACCATTGGTCCCGGTTCCAGCCACAAACTGGGAACAATGGTTGTGGGCCAGGAGCGAGGCGCATTGGTCCCGGTTCGTGGCTGGAACCGGGACAAAAGGGGTCACCTTTAGTCCCGGTTCTAGCCACAAACCGGGACCAATGGTTGTGGGCCAGGAGCGAGGCGCATTGGTCCCGGTTCGTGTCTAGAACCGGTACAAAAGGGGTCAGACGAACCGGGACCAATGGCCCACGAGGCCCGGCCGGCGCCCTGGCCTCACGAACCGGGACCGATGCCCCCATGGGTCCCGGTTCGTGAGTGAACCGGGACTAATGGGCTTCTCAGGGGTGGACCGATGCCCTGTTTTGTACTAGTGACTATAGCAAATCCTAAAGATCTGATCAAGCCCTATAAATACCCATGGGCATGAAATACCCCTATAATAACACCATGAGATCTGAGTGGCCAGTGAATCCTAGGAATCCATGTCCGTTTCCAAGAAGCAATAATGTAATACCAATAGGGAGCATTTCCGACTTGAGGAGGTATTTCCTAAGCTTCTCCGTTTGAAAGAAGCTGAGCTAACCTACCAATTATCGAACCAAATCACACTACTCTATGCATGACCCGGAGACATCCATAGAGAAGATCACGAGGAACGACACTCACTAGTCACCATCGCGATGGGAAGATTGTGCAATCACCTTGCTCGAGGGACGAAAATGTACCTGGATCGAGGTTACGGGCAGCGGCCCGCATGGCCGCTTTCTCGAGGATCGACGGCACCCGCGCCTGCGCGCCAGATCTATAACGGCCAAGGCGCACACTCTGGCGTGAAGCGACGGTGCGAGAAGGCCGAGGGTGGTGGGGAGTGTGGCCCTTCGGGCCAACTACATGAGTGTTAGCGCAGGCCGTGGTCAGCCCCAGCTCATGCGGCGTTGAAGTGGCAGGCACCATGGCGGATGATCCTAAGGCTGGTGAAGGTGGGGCCTTCGGCGACTGGGAGTAGCAGACCACCCCAAGGGAGTCCGGGGACGACTTAGAGCGAACGTCCATCCCCACACTCAAAGAATCCTCCTCCTCGTCCTCAGAGGGGCCGACAGGGGACCCGACGGTAAGAACGTGCGAAGGCGCAGCAAGCAGGACGGTCGTAGGGATAGACGAAGATGCCTGAACAGGGACGACCGGGAGAGAGGCCGGCCAAATCTGAGAAGCTGCTAAAATCGCAAAATAGAAGGACATGAATTGTTAGCCACGATTAATGTTATAAAAATTTATAATTATTCGACAAGAACACAACTTAGTGGTGAACAGAAAACTAAAATAAAATAAAACATTGTACCAACAGCACAATTAACAACACATGATCATGTTTCCACCATCTATTGAAGATATATTAAGAATTGTAAATCAGACACTTACAATATCCGAATGCTCTTTCTCATCCTATTCTTGCTTTTATTTTATTTTAATCAAACACCTGCAATCACCCGGTCAGCCTCAGTACCGCCGACGCCCATGGATCCTTGCCTTGTACTGAACACTACTTGCTGTATCTATAAGCTCGTAATTCGTAACTAGCTAGCAAATATATCGGTGACTACATGTTACAAACAGTGATGATTGTTCGTTCACAACACAACTTAGTTGTTGAATTGAATCTTAGGCGGCCGTCAGTTCTTGTTCGCCATGGAATGGATAAAGTAAACTACAGTAGATCCGACCGACCACCGAACCAAACAGCATTACTCAAGGAAAGCCACCGTCGGAGATCAACCAGAGAATCGTGACAAACGGATCGGCCAGAGGCGAAGGGAGGAAATCGGTCTGGCAGTTCGTGAGCTCACATTGGTCGCCACCGTCGTCCTGGTCCCTTCCGAGGTCGTTTACCTGGTCCTCGCCACGGCCGCTGTGGAGGGGCATGGACGAGAACCCAGGCGGGGCGGTAGGGAAAAGCCTGGACTTGGATCGCCTCATCGCCAGGCAGAAGGGCGATGGGGAGTTGAGGCTGGGAGGACGCATAAGTGAGTATGATCTGATTGGCGACGGCGAGTTCGGATTCAGGCTGGGGGTACGCATCTGCTCGCCAACCTTCGTCCTTTTGTGGAGCACGAGGACGGTAACGCCAGCTCCATAGCTGGCTCCTAGCTGTGTCGTCTATCTCTATCCCCTGGCTTCCATATCTGGCCAGTATTAAGTGCTCATTAATGAGAATCCATTCAGGAGATTTATTTGCTTAACGTGGCACGGTGTAATGGAGCATTTCATCCAGGACGCGTGGTTGTCGCGGGGAGGATGAGCAAACTGCAGGCACAGCACAAGTTCGAATGGGTAGTCTACGCCGCCGAGATGAGACGGCACAGACGGCCAGCGCGGCGGCTCGTCGGAGAGAGGATGATGCCCATGGTGATGCCGCTCGAGGGACGAGCAAACTCACCGGAATGGCTTTGGGCACTCGGCCGGGCTTTGGGCACCACTGGTCTCAGGACGCAAAAACTAAAAAAGGGAAGTACGGTGGTGGAGCGAGAGATTGGAGTCTGTTTAACCACAATTTCCTGGTCTTTCTACAAGTATGTACGGCCGAAATCACTTATAGGGTACTGACAGGCGCCAGCGCGCCGGTCCAAAGTTTTGGCCGGTCTCACGCACTAGCTGCCGGATCCTACTAAGCCTAGCCATTAGATCTAGCAAAAAAATGGTTGGTCCCAGAGATCTTCTTCTTCATCAAGTATCTCGCGCTTGCACAGCACCCCCACATCTTGCCGTCTAGCGCGGCTTCCCTCCGGCGCCCGCGCTCATCCTTGGCTTCGTGCTCGCTGGCAACCCACGCTAGCCGCCGCATCCTTGGCTGGCCGCACTTACCGGCCATGGCAACTCCGGTGGAGATGGCCGCAGCACCCCGTCGTCGAGCTCACGCCGTACCTCGCCCTCAATTTGCTGGTCACCAAAAAGAAATCATGGCTCATAGCAAAAAGTTATGCCGGTTCCAGCAAAAAATCACTTCACCCCTCACCAGTGCTGCCCATCCGCCTACCTTGCCCTCCTGCAGAAACAATGGCGACAATCTCGCAGCACACAGCGGTCGAAACAAATATTGGCGGTGGTTCCAGCAAACTAAACAACAGTGGTAGCAAAAAATTCATAAATCAGACGCCGTTCCAACAAACCAAAACCTGATGGTAACAAAAATTGAAACTTGTTCCAGAAAACCAAAACGCCAGTGATAGCAAAGATGCAAAGTTGAGGGTTGGTTCCAGCAAATCAAAAAGCCTGTGGTAGCAAAAATTGATGCTGGTTCCAGCAAAATATAAAACGGTGGTAACAAAAAATACAAAAACGGCGCTAGTTTCAGCAAACCCAAAACGCCAACGGAAGCAGAAATTTGTGCGGATTCCAGCATCTGGCCGCCATGGTGGCAGCAAAATGCAAAGTTGAGGGTAGGTTCCAGCAAATCAAAAAAACGGTGGTAGCAAAAACTGATGCTAGTTCCAGCAAAATACAAAACGGTGGTAGCAAAAAAAATACAAAACGGCGCTAGTTTCAGCAAAAAACAAAAACGCCATAAAAGCAGAAATTTGTGCAGGTTCCACCATCTGGACGCCATGGTTGTAGAACTCGCCAGCATCTGATGCGGTTCCCGCTTTTCTGGGCCACGGTTGTAGCTCCGCCTGGCCGCGGTTCCAGTATTCCTCCGGGTCGGTTGCAGCATCCCGACATCGCTACCATCGCATTGGTCTCTGTCCAGCCACGGCGCACTGCAGATAGCGGCTTCTAGTGAGGCCGGTTCCAGCTCCGGCCACAGCAGGTTGCAGCGTCACACATGCATGTTGCAGACCGCAGCGAGCGCCTGAAGCAGACGCAGCCCCAGCTCCCCGCTGACAAAGCATCCACTGGTGCCATTGAAAAGCACAAAGTCGCATGTCTCTGCACCCCTTGCAGCTTACCCATGTTTTCCAGTGTGGCACATGACACGATAGCAGAGAGAGCGTCGGTGCTGGTGTGGTTGAACATAGTCGGTGAGGAGTGGTTTGACGGGATTAATGGGCGCGGTGCCTGCCGACGCTAGCAAGGGAGTCGAGGAGAGAAAGGAGAGAGCGAGGCAAGGGGATAAGGATTTCTCCGGCTGGCTTTGGCTTTGTCTCGAGAAGATAAGGCTGGCTGGGATGGGAAGGATGCCATGACGACGCGTGGGCTCACGTGGAAAGCTATCGTGCGTGTCGCGTACGACCGGCCCAAGCATCGGCCGGTTTGTCGGCCACAAAACGTTTATCAAACGCTTAGCTCGGAAATTCAGCTTGGTTTTTGTCGAGGAAATTGTTTTTTTTATTGTGTGTAACTACGCCATGATGCCCGGATCAAGCTAGGTTCGGACCTTAGTGTTTAGCTAGAGTACTATAGAAAGTAGAAACCCAGCCGAAAAAAGCCGGGGCTGTGTCATTGGGATTTTTTAGAAAAATAAGCATGCGATTTCATCATTTTAAACATGCAATTGATTGATTTATTTAGTATTTTAAAATTCGAAAAAAAAATCCATGCGCCTAGCCTGGGCACAATGATTTTAGGTTGGGCATTTACAGACCCAGCGCAAAATTTGGTTCGGCTCGAGGTATACCCAAATTTATTTACAAGCAAGTTGGTTGAACTTTGATAATATATGCAAAGTTCATCTGCCTTGGAAACAAAATGCAGTTTGAAGCAGTAGCCGAGCACGGCAGCACAACAACATAGTGTAGAAGAGCCAAAGCACTTCATACTCCAGTCATGGCCACCGAGGAGAGATCTAAAAGTGGAGCACGGAAAGGCTAGCATGGAGCTGGGTCCCATACTGAAGCGGGTGAATGGCGAGTAGCAAACTGTTGAGTCGGAGATGGAATGAGATGCGATGCTCTACCACTATATATGGTGCTACACGCTATACATGGAGATCAGAAGGAGCGACTAGGAGACAACATTCCCAATGTCACACCAGCGAGGAGAAGTGGATGGCAGTGAAAATGAATTCATAGCATTGATATTACATGTATCTATGATTGACACCCCTAATGCATTATATCTTAAGCTATATCATATGCAATAAATATACATTTATATACAGCTCTTTCAATGGATTGTATCTTATTGTTATATCTAGAAAAGCTCTCATTTTAAAGTATTTTTGTGAGAGAAAATTATGATTTGTGCTAGTTTTGATGCTAAGAGCTACATCCTCATTAGGACAGTTTCAGTGCAATATATCTTGGTGCTGTATCTAAAACAACACTTATTTAATGTCTTTCCTGAGAGAAAAGTCATTAAACTAGTACGATTATGAGTAGCAAAATACAATACAAATCAAACCATCGAGGGAGAAAAAAATTATATAGCCCGCGTAAAACAGGCAAACATGCCTACACACAAAGCCTATTACTGGACCGTCATCCAAACCGGTTCTATGATTTCCATCCGACTGTCTATCAACTATTGCACACATATGCCATATGCTCCCGCACTTTCACAGCTTGTCATAAGGAGCACGTACGGATCCATCTTGTCATCTTAAGAATGGCCTGCAAAAAATTGGTATCTTCATTTTGGTAAAAGAAGTTTCATTACAACAGTTTCACAAAGCCCAAAGAAAACAACACACCCCCCACCCGGATATCTTGATGGTATCCCAGCTAGGGGGCCTCTCACCATGTCGACTCTTGGCTTGGTGGGACGGGCTGAGTACTCCCTTTGTCAGCCCATGATGATTCCAAGGAAGATCGAGAAGACTTGACGCATACTCGAACACACTGGATATGTGGAGAACTCTATGTCTCGTACGTAGCTGACTAGGATCATGTACCCTTGGACCAGTGGTGGAGCTAGGCAAAAAGCATTGTGGGGGTGGGGGGGGCAAAGGTAAATGACAAAGATCTTGGGGGGGTAAAAGACAAATTTTCCTCTCATCTAGGCCCTTCAAGAAAAAATCTCCAGACTTTTCTCCAAAGCTAGGGGGGCAGCGCCCCCCTACCCTCAACATAGCTCCACCGTTGTCCTAGGACCCCCGGTACCTAAATAAACCGAGGGCTTGGGTCGTAGAAACGATACTTCCCATCGTTCCATGAGATCTAGCTTAGGATCCCTATATTGAGATCTGCCGATTTTAGGTTCCATCAGTAGTGGCCCATACATGTCCTACTAGGTGATCATCACGAATCGATAGAGTCAAGATCAATGCTCAGATCGGGGTCACCCTCGTTGACGAGCAATACGAGATGTTCATCTTCTTCAGTGTCACCCGCGTCTCCAACTCGGCTGACCACCTCAGCCCCGTAAAATCCTTTTCTCCGGGAAAGATCATACAGCTCTGCAATATGGAGTATACCATAGATCTCCGGAGAAAGCTGATCTTCCAAGGCTTGGTTTCGCACCAGGTCGAGGAGCAAATCGAGCCGCTTCCCCTGGCTCTAATGTCAGATCTGGATGAGGAGTGTGAAAATTGTGTTCCAGGTTCAGCGTGAGATCAGGTCCAGAAGCATCTTATCCTTGTCTTAATGTCATATCAGACCTTGGGGGACGTGAGAAGCCTGAGGTCATTGGCAAGCGCCCCTGAGAGCTTGGTCCGCCAGTTATGGGTTTTTTGTGCCTGCCACTGCTAAGCATTTCTGCAGTAGTGGAAGTCTTTCATCTAACCGTGTGCCCTCTATCACACATGGTCTGCATACCATCATCGTACCTGATGGATCGGCCGTCGCACATGTTCCGTTTTCTAGCACACGAATATTTTTTTACCGCACACAGTTTTGTCAAATGGTGTGTGATACATGTGTCGTCTTAGGCCCAACCTGCAGTTGTCTCTTGTTTGGCTGCATCTGTGGCCACGTCTCCTGTAGCAAAAAAAGTGGGCCAACTTGTTGAATTCATCCACGTACTATGCCACTGTACGGCCTCCCTGGCGTAAGTTATGGAATTCCCATATCTTGAGACTCATAGCTCCAGTTGAAACATGGGCAATACCGAATGCTTGTTGAACTACTCCCAAGTCACATTCGCCATGGGGTATGTGGCGGTGTAGTTTTCCCACCATGCAGATGCTGGTCCTTCCAGTTGGTGAGAAGCAAACATCACCTTCTTCGCATCAGTGCATCCCGCTGTAGCCAACTCTCTACCAATCTTGTGAAGCCAGTCATCTACGTCTATCTGCTTTGAGCTGCCCGAGAATGTTGGTGGGTCCAGCCTTAGAAAACGAGTAAGACTGTCAACTTGGGGTGGAGGCGGTGGCTGAACATTTAGTTCTTTGTCTGAAGCACCTATTCTAAGCCTGGTGGGATATCGTTCCCTGATCCATTGGTCAAAGGTACACGTCTTGGCGACATCTGTTGGGTTAGAAATAGATGAGGTATAGAGAGAATTAGGCCTAAGGGAAAATCAATACCTGTATGCAAATGATGGCAATTAACTCCAAATCAATCCACTCAATTCAACCAAGGGTCATACAATCAAGCCTAAGATAAGCCATGCCACAAGAGTTTACATGGTCACAAAACTGAGATGAAACTAACTAATCGAAAATTTAATCGAGTAATGAATTACTAATGTCTAAATGGTAGTCTACAACTAGTTCTCATCGGAAGAAGACTCAATCATGTAGATGTCAGCTCCAACTACATCATCGTCAAGACCGTCTTCATAATCCTCGTCCTGGCTGGTGTAACACCCATAGGAGTGGTCCTCCTTGATGTTCTCCCCGTGATCCACCTTCTCACTAGTGCAGAAAAGCCTAACTATGGCGTGGCAAAAACGTCCTTGCTGGTGTGGACACCCAACATCACCACTATGGCACCATTGTTAAAAAAAATAGGGCTGGCGTTGGATCCTACGTCAGCAGTATTCTACGTGATGATGGCGTGCCACATGGCCAACGCCATCACTATAATCACTCACCTAGCAATGTGTAATGTACTTTGCACGCCACGAACGTTTTGTGCAGCCGTCGAGAGGGGAGACAGAGTGAAAAAGATATGGGGTGAATCGTAATGACTTAGGGTATTTTTTACTGGAGTGCTAGTTAGAAGATAAACTAGTGTTGGTGTGGATCTAATGGGCTACGCCATAAAAATTATAGCAAACAGGAAAAAAACTAGCAAATATCGTTGGCATGATAGAAAAATACTACGCCAGCACTAAGGTCATATCAATAGCGTACAAAATATGCGAACACCACAACTATTTGAAAAAAATAGTACTGGTATTGATGGGAAATGGCGAATCACCAAACACAAGTTGTGGCTAGCGATTTCTCCACTAGTGATCTCTTCGCCTTCTTCTAACTTGAACTTCCCGTCGTCATACTTCTCCTGTAGCACGCTGATTTCCTCCTCATGCTCCATGTGGTCCTCCCGAAGTTCCTACGATAGCTCGATCTTGATTGTCATCAACTTCGTGTTGTTGTTCATGCTATGACACATCACGTCCTACATTTTTTGAAATGTGCTCCTCCAAATCCTGGTTGTAGGATGCTCTCGAGTTATCTTCAATAATGCACACTATTTCTAATTTTTCATCTCGGTGTCCGCATATTGAAGGGGGGTTTCTTTGAGCTCCATGTGACACTCTTCTTGAATGTGTCCTAGTGCGGTGTGTTTGGCGATAATTCTGCCCAAGTAGGATGATGCCTCCAAGAAGAAGTCGATGGGGTTGGTGATCTTTCCAAACGTACATCGTGGATGTGGATTTCAATCCTCAAGCGGGTCTCCTCTGGCATCGATGCTTTGAAGGTTCTAGTCATAGTGGGCAAAGCGATCCTCAGGTGCTTGGTGATCTTCATCAGGCATTGTCCAAAAGGGCATAGCCTCGTCGGGCTGAGCAAACTCGGTGATGGCGGTCGGCATCTATGTTTTGAAAAAGGGGAGAAGTTAGAATCAGATATAGAAGGTTATGAGAACCAAAGGATATATAGGGATGTTGTAAAGTAGGGTTTTCAATCCTATGGTGTTTTCGTTTTCTAGGGATCGCGTACTATAGTCAGTGTGTCCTCTGATACCATCTAGTAGCGACCCGACCTGAGTGGATTGGAGTCTATGTGCTTACCGTGCTAGTCCATGGAACAGCTTACTAGCACACACAACACTCGATGAAATAACAAAAATTAACCACATACTTTATTACATCGAAGTCCTCAAAATATAGTATTTATTACATAAATATGGCTTAAGGCTTTCTAAAACAAATATCGCGGAAGCATACAACAATAATGATGCTGAACAATATGTTCTTATTAATATGTTGCTATATTCTCAGAAAATGCACTAAGCTGGTACTTACCATTTGCCCTTTTACAAATATATCTTAGGTTTGATGTTATGAGAATGTTACGTGTACGGTTTCATATCAGATCTCAGATTCTGCAGCTATTTTTCATTGTTAGGAGAATGTTATATGCACAGCTTCACCTGATTATGTTCCTAACTTTTCTGATTTATAACCTACCGATGATGGCCTTCATTCATCAAAAGTTGGTGTACAAGAGCTCCAAGAGAAGAATCCTGAAGAAAACCCGCACCCAGCAATGTGTTTTAGCTCATTGGAGCTGGTCATGTTAATATTTAGCTGTATTTTAGAGTTGAATATCCGATTTGTACTGCCATGCTTGTAAAGTATTTTGTTTGGCTGTTGTATAAAATATTATGTGTTATTGGCGTTGTTTAAATCAAGCTATTGATTATTGCACAAATAGAGAACTGCTGTGTGGGACCTAAACAGTACACCTGGTGCCCATTTCATTAGTGGGTCCTCTAAAATGGGACAGAAACAAAATAAAACTGATAAGTGGGGCCTCCTCCAAAATGGACTGTAAAAAGGCCAAGGCCTAAACAAGAAATGGATAGTAATAAGGCCAAAGGCCCAGAAAATAGAAAGGCTGAATTGTTGGGTTGGCCCATGTAGCGGACCGGAATTTACAGCAACTAAAATAAATAAAAGGCTTAATTATTGGGCTTGGCCCATATAGACGGATGAACTGGACTGGGCTGATTCTAATCAACGACCTTCTCATTTGGTCGCAATTTTGCCACGTCGGATCCGACGTGGTGTGGGCAGATTGCCAGTGACCAAAACAATTGGTCGTAGAACCAACGACCTTTTGTTTTGGTCGTTAAGTTTCATTAAAGACGGCCAGCTTTTGACCAACTGTTTTTGGTCACAAAAAGGTCGCAAATGAAAAACAATGACCATTCGGTGACCAATATTGATGGTCGCAAGTTAGCATATTTCTTGTATTATGAAAACCCTTTTCACATAAGCGTCGCAGCCCCAAACATTAAGAAATGACAGCTTAGGTTTCCGCCAAACCAAAATTCATACGGTGTCATCTCAACGGACTTAGATGGTGCCCCCTTTTAAAGTGAATGTGGTTGTCTATAATGCATAACCCTAAAACGATAGTGGTAAATCGCTAAGAGACATCATAGTTCGCACCATATCCAATAGAGCACGACTATGATGTTCGGACACACCATCACACTATGGTGTTCCAGGTGGCGTGAGTTGTGAAACAACTTCCACATTGTCTTAAGTTGTATACCAAACTCGTAACTCAGATATTACCTCCACGATCATATCGTAGACATTTTATCTTCTTGTCACGATGATCTCAAACTTCACTCTAATTTTGTTTGAACTTTTCAAACGTTTCAGACTTGTGTTTCATTAAGTAAATATCCCCATATCTACTCAAATCGTCAGTGAAGGTAGGAAAATAACGATATCCACCGCACGCTACAACACTCATTGGACCGAATACATCAACATGTATTATTTCCAATAAGTTACTTGCCCGCTCCATCATACCGGAAAACGGGACCTTAGTCATCTTGCCCATGAGGCATGGTCCGCATGTCTCAACCGATTCGAAATCGAATGAGTCCAAAGATCCATCAGCATGGAGTTTCTTCATGCGCTTTACACAAATATGACATTTAGCGGCAGTGCCACAAGTATGTGATACTATCATTATTAACTTTGTATCTTTTGGCATCAATATTATGAACATGTGTATCACTACGATCAAGATTCAATAAACCATTCTCATTGGGTGCACGACCATTGAAGGTATTATTCATGTAAACAGAATAACCATTATTCTCTAACTTGAACGAATAACCGTATTGCAATAAACATGATCCAATCACGTTCATGCTCAACGCAAACACCAAATACCATTTATTTAGGTTCATCACTAATCCCGAAAGTAGAGAGAGCGTGCGATGGTGATCACATCAACCTTGGAAACACTTCCAACACTCATCGTCACCTCACCCTTAGCTAGCCTCCGTTTATTCCGTAGCTTTTATTTCAAGTTACTAACATTTAGCAACCGAACCGGTATCCAATACCTAGGTGCTACTAGGAGTACTAGTAAGGTACACATCAATAACACGTATATCAAATATACTTCTGTCGACGTTGCCAGCCTTCTTATCTACCAAGTATCTAGGGTTGTTCCGTTTCAGCGACCGTTCTCCTCATAACAGAAGCACTTAGTCTCGGGTTTGGGTTCAGCCTTGGGTTTCTTCACTGGAGCAGCAACTGACTTGCCATCCATGAAGTTTCCCTCCTTGCCCTTGCCCTTCTCGAAACTAGCGGTTTCACTAACCATCAACACTTGATGCTCCTTCTTGATTTCTACCTTCGCGGTGTCAAACATCGCAAATAGCTCAGGGATCATTATTTCCATCCCTGGCATTTTATAGTTCACCACGAAGCTCTAGTATCTTAGTGACAGTGACTTGGAGAACTATATCAATCACTATCTTATCTGGAAGATCAACTCCCACTCGATTCAAGCGATTGTAGCACCCAGACAATCTGAGCACATGCTCACCGATTGAGTTATTCTCCTTCATCTTGCAGGCAAAGAATCTTGTTGGAGGTCACATACCTCTCAACACGGGCACGAGCCTGAGATCCCAATATCAGCTCTTAGAACATCTCATATGTTTCGTGACGTTCAAAACGTTTTGGAGCCTCAATTCTAAGCCGTAATGCATGACGCACTGAACTATCAAGTATTCATCAAAACGTGCCTGTCAGATGTTCACAACATCTACAAACGATGCTTGAGGGGGTGGCGCACCGAGCGGTGCATTAAGGACATAAGCCTTCTGTGCAGCAATGAGGACAATCCTCAGATCACGGACCCAGTCCGCATTATTGCTACCATCATCTTTCAATTCTATTTTCTCTAGGAACGCATTAAAATTCAGGGGTGCTACTGCGCGAGCCATGATCTACAACATAAATTTTGGAAAAGCAACTTAGACTATTGTTCAAGATAATGAGTTCAATTAATCATATTACTTAAGAACTCCCACTCAAATTGAGAACCCTCTGGTCATTCGAGTGTCACATGATCCAAATTCACCAACTCAAGTCCGATCATCACATGAGTTGAGGTGGTTTCAATGGTGAACATCTCCATGTTGATCATATCTACTATATGAATCATGTTCGACCTTTCGGTCTCTTGTGTTCCGAGGCCATGTCTGTACATGCTAGGCTCGTCAAGTTTAACCCGAGTGTTCCACATGTGCAACACTGGCTTGCACCCGTTGTATGTGAACGTAGAGTCTATCACACCCGATCATCACGTGGTGTCTCGAAACGACGAACTTTCGCAACGGTGCACACTCGGTGAGAACACAATTTTATCTTGAAATTTTAGTGAGGGATCACCTTATAATGCTACCGTCGTCCTAAGCAAAATAAGATGCATAAAAGGATTAACATCACATGCAAATCATAAGTGACATGATATGACCATGATCTTGTGCTTTTGATCTCCATCTCCAAAGCACCGGCATGATCTCCATCGTCACCGGCATGATACCATGATCTCCATCAACGTGTCGCCATGAGGTTGTCGCGCCAACTATTGCTTCTACAACTATTGCTAACTCATAGCGATAAAGTAAAGCAAAAAATGGCGAAAATAATTAAATACAACCCTATGGCTCCTGCCGGTTGCCGTACTCATCGACATGCAAGTCATGATAATCTATACAAAACATGATCATCTCATACATCACATATATCTCATCATGTTTCTGGCCATATCAAATCACATCATACCCTGCAAAAACAAGTTAGACGTCCTCTAATTTGTTGTTGCATGTTTTACGTGGCTGCTATGGGTATCTAGCAAGAACGATTCTTACCTACACAAAACCACAACGGTGATACACAAGTTGCTATTTCACCTTCTACAAGGACCGCCTCTGTCGAATCCGATTCAAATAAGTGGGAGAGACAGACACCCGCCAGCCATCTTTATGCAACAAAGATACATGTCAGTCGATGGAACCGGTCTCTCGTGCGTGGACGAGTAAGGTTGGTCCGCGCCGCTTCATCCCACAATACCGCTGAATCAAGAAAAGACTAAGGAGGGAAGCAATCTGAATATCAACGCCCACAAACTCCTTTGTGTTCTACTCGAGATCTCATCTACGCATAGACCTAGCTCTGATACCACTGTTGGGGAATGTTGCATGGGAAACAAAAAATTTCCTATGCACACGCAAGATCTATCCATGGTGATGAGCATCTACGAGAGGGAGAGTGGATCTACATACCCTTGTAGATTGCTAAGCGGGAAGCGTTAAGAAACGCGGTTGATGTAGTCGAACGTCTTCGCGATCCAAATCGCAAGCCGTCCTGCGATCCAATCACGATCCGTCCCGCGATCCAATCACGGTCCTTCCGATCTAGCACCGAACGGACGGCACCTCCGCGTTCAGCACACGTACAGCTCGATGACGATCTCCTCCTCCTTGATCCAGCAAGCGAGGGTGGAGAGGTAGATGAGTTCTCCGGCAGCACAACGGCGTGGTGGCAGTGGTGGTGGAGCTGATCCGGCAGAGCTTCGCTAAGCTATGCCGAATAGATCTAGAGGAGAACAGATCTAGAGGAAGAAGAGGGCAGCACGTGGCAATTAGGGTTAGGGGCTGCCCTCAAAATCCCTCAATATATATAGGAGGACGGGGACAGGAGGCAGCCTTGGCCCCTACTCCAAGTAGGTTTGGCCGAACCAAACAAGGGAGGAATCCACCTCCCACAAGGGAGGTGGAATCCTATTAGGACTCCTTCCTAATTTGGATTTTCCTTCCCCCACTTGGGGTTTTTCCTTTCCCACTCTTTCCAAGCCACATGGGCCTTATAGGGCTGGTTTGCCCAGCCCACTAAGGGCTGGTGCAATACCTTTAAGGCCCATGTGGCCTCCCGGCGTGGGTGGCCCCTCCCGATGGCCCTCCGACACTCCCGGTACACTACCGGAAATACGCAAAACTTTTCCGGTGGCCAAAACGGGACTTCCTATATATCAATCTTTACCTCCGGACCATTCCGGAGCTCCTCGTGACGTCCGGGATCTCATCCGGGACTCCGAACAACCTTCAGTCACCAACATACATGACTCAACTATACCGAAACGTCACCGAACCTTAAGTGTGCAGACCCTGCGGGTTCGAGAACTATGTAGACATGACCGAGACACCTCTACGGTCAATAACCAATAGCGGGACCTGGATGCCCATATTGGTTCCTACATATTCTACGAAGATCTTTATCGGTTGAACCTCTATGTCAAGGATTCAGATAATCCCATATGCAGTTCCCTTTGTCCATCGGTATGTTACTTGCCCGAGATTCGATCGTCGATATCTCCATACCTAGTTCAATCTCGTTACCGGCAAGTCTCTTTACTCGTTCCGTAATACAAGATCCCGTGACTAACTCCTTAGTCACATTGCTTGCAAGCTTCTTGTGATGTTGTATTATCGAGTGGGCCCAGAGATACCTCTCCGTCATACGGAGTGACAAATCCCAGTCTCGATCCATGCCAACCCAACAGACACCCTTGGAGATACCTGTAGAGCACCTTTATAGTCACCCAGTTACGTTGTGACGTTTGATACACACAAGGCATTCCTCCGCTGTCCGGGAGTTGCATGATCTGATGGTCGTAGGAACATATACTTGACATGCAGAAAACTATAGCAATAAACTGACACGATCAACTGCTATGCTTACGGTTGGGTCCTGTCCATCACATCATTCTCCTAATGATGTGATCCCGTTATCAAATAACATCTCATGTCCATGACTAGGAAACCTTAACCATCTTTGATCAACGAGCTAGTCTACTAGAGGCATACTAGGGACACAGTGTTGTCTATATACCAACACATGTATTTAGTTTCCAATCAATATAATTATAGCATGGATAATAAACGATTATCATGAACAAGGAAATATGATAATAACTAATTTATTATTGCCTCTAGGGCATATTTCCAACAGTACTATCATTTGAAAATTTTGGGGGAGGGAGGTGATCTTGGAAGGAGGTATTTTCTTCCCTGCCTTTGCTCCTTTGGGAGTACTTGTTTTGGAACCCTACATATGTTAAAGTAGAAATGACTTAGAGATAACGACACACACATACATAGCATGTTGAAACACATGTATTGAAAATTCATTTCTCTTCAAGTTTTTCGTACTCGGTGTAGGAAATCATCTTGATAAATCACATATAGGGGTGAACATAAGACTAAAATAATATACAACATGTAGCAAACTAGCAATAGCACAACTAACAAAGTGCGGTCATGTTTTCCACGGGTACATGGGAAATATATAAAGAATTGTAAATCAAGTACTTGAAAGGTAACCATTCTTCTACTAGGGCAAACTGCTACAACAATGATTCGTAACCAATGAACTAAATTACTAATGTGAACAAGATACTCCCTCCGTCCCAAATTAAGTTTCTCAACTTTGTACTAATTTTAGTACAAAGTTGTATTAACGTTAAGAAACTTATTTTGGGACAGAGGGAGTAGTATATTATGCACCACATATAAAGAAAAAGAAACTTCTAGGAAGTTATTTTCTTCCCAAATAAACAATAATTTCTGTGGTAGAATAAATGCCTTCTTAATGAAGTTGCAAACTAGCAACCTTTTTGGTTACAACTTCCAAAGTTCGAATAGATAAAAAGCCTAGAATGCGGTCCTCCTATACACTAGGAAATGTATCCTATGAAACAACACAAAAACTTCATAAGCATATCCCATAGATTTACAATGTAGCAACCTTTCGAGAATGCACTAACAAACATAAGCAACATAGTAAACTAATAGTTCATAATTGTCTTGAAGAATAAGACAGCTGAAATTAAGTAAGATCATGCAATTATTTGTAACCATCCCTTTAAGTTGACCTAGACCTAGTTCAGCATGGAATTTTGAAAACAACCCCCAAACCAATACACGATTAAAACTAGCTATTCTTAGAAGCAGCCAAAAAAGGAGATGATTATGAGGAGTCATTACATTGTTGAAAACAATTATAATTATTCGATCAGAACAGAACTTAGTGCTTTAATGCTAGGTGGTATTTCCACTTTCCTAGATGTGGTGCCGCTTGTCGAATAGGGAATTGACAGATCTATGTATAAATACAATATACATACTGATTATAGGCAACATATGCATTAAAATAAAAATAAATATGCTCTATGAACTACAAGGTTAGTATATGCAAGCACTAGATCAACAATGGGAGCGAGTCATCAACATGCAATCACCTGTGTTTAAAGATATGAAACACTAACTGAAAATGCATAAACCGCCAAAAAACATGCAATGGAGGCACTAATCTATCAAAAAAGCTTATACATAAGGAACTTTATGACGACACTTGATTTTGAGTGGGATAATATAACCGATCTTAAAGATCTGACCAAGCCATCTAAAAACCCAAGGGCATGCTATACCCCTATAATAATACAATGAAATCTGAGTGGCTAGTAAATATATTAGGAGACCCTGACATGTAATACAATCAGGGATCATTTCGGAATTGCGGAGGTATTATGAAAGCTTCTCTGTTTGCAAGAAGTTGATCTAGCCTACCGAAGATGGAACCAAAACACACCCATAGATGTCCCGGAGAGATCCATAGAGAAGATTGTGAGGAACGACACTCGCTAGTCACCATCGTGATGAGAAGATTGTGCACTCACCTTGGTTGTTGTGGGGTGCCATGGTGGTTTCTGGGATGGAAAGTGTACATCCTATGATGGCTTTCTCCTTCTCCAGCTTCTCGTTCTTCTTTTTCTCTTTCTCTAGTTCCGCACGGAGACTTTCTACTTCTTCCTGCAATGCCAGATGCTTGGATGCCAGTTCACAGTATTTCTGTTCGATAGACAGGAGATAACTATTAGTATATAGTGACCGAGTGAAACTATGGATTCAAAGGGATCGACCAAAAATTGAAAGGCAAAGAACGATCTAATAATATAGAATCTAACTGATTGTCAACAATCGGCCAGAGTCTCGGGGGCTACACCCAGTGTATGCACTGATGGTGCCCCCACTGGAAAAAGCTTACCACATACTACTCGGGTGATCTTATAACCCGAGTGAAGCCATGAATTTAAGATATTGGTTCTAGATGTATGAATACGGAAATAAACTAATCCTACATACTCTTATCAATTTCCATCAATCAATTAGATTCTCGGGGGTTACACCTAGTGAGCGCACTAAACATGCCCCTACTGGAAGAAAACATATCAGGTGCTACTCGCATTACAAGTCAAAAAGTTGAACGTCCGAATGAAAATAACCGACACTTACTGTGGTACTTACTCGGATATGAGCTTCCAGAACCTCACTTGAATTGAGTGCATTCTTTAGCTTGGAGTTCATCAGCTTGGCTTGAATCATGGCCTCTTTGCTGGCGCTAACCTCATCCTCTAGAGTGCTGGCCAACGGATACTGTGCATAGGAAATAGTGGGAGGCGTTGCGCGTCGGGGCGCCGTAACCACCAATGCGCTCGGGCTGTCTTGTACAATATCGGTCGGCGCTCGGATACTTGCACCCGACAGAATTTCTGGAATTTTAGGTACCATGTCATGATCGGTGTCCATCGCCACTGGACTTCGCCTTGGACTAGGAGGGTCAGCGTCCATTTGAACACGCTCTTCGACATCCTCCACAGTAATCACTTCTTCAGTGGCTACAAACAATGCAAAGCAACAGTTCATCAGTCCTTGCTCTCTCTTTTCTGCTCGAATGATTGTACAAGAAATAGAATACCTTTCAAAGTGATAACATCGGTGTCAGGTTGTCCTTTGCCTTTGCTCGCGGTCTGCTCGGTAGCTTGGCTGCTACGACTTGTCGAAGTGGTAACCCTGCATCAGAAAAGGACATACGATGGTTATAACATCCGAATGATCAGAACAACATTCGGCCACTTATACTTACTTGGAGACAACTGGCACCGCATTCTTTATCTTATAGCTAGGCTGGGCTGGCAACAACAGCTCGTCGGAGGCCCTTGGGAGATCACCAGCAGGCAATTCCACAGAAGCTAAATCGGGTGCCGATGCAACATCATCCTTGGACACTGCAGCAATATCGTTAGCAGACAGGTTCATAAGCGATGTGATGTCCAGACAGAACTGCAGCAGATGTGGGGATGGACCAGGAGCCCATGGTGAGAGTGGAGGCCCCAGAATGTTCAGGCTGGGTTAGGTAAACAACCTAGAATATGGTCCTCTGCTATGCACTAGGAAATGTATCCCATGAAACGACACATAAACTTTAAAATCATGTCCCATAATAGAATAATAATGTAGCAACCTTTCTAGAATGCACTAACAAACATAGGCAGCCATAGTAAACTATATTTTGTAATTGACCTGAAGAATAAGGCCACTGAAATTAAATAAGATCATGAAATGATTTGTAACCCCTCCCTTTAAGTTGAACTAGACCTAGTTCGGCATGGAATTATGAATACAACCACTAAACCAATTTTTTCATTAGTAATATAACTTCTATATTCAAGATCACAACTAGGAATCTTAGAAGCTGCCAAAATATAAGGAGAAGAATTATGAACAGTGTACATTGTGTTATAAGCAATGATAATTGTTCGATCAGAACACAACTTAATTAGTGTTTCCCTTGGTGTGGCACCACTTATAGAATTGCAATCTGGAAGATCAATTTATTTATACAATATACATACTGATTTTTAGGCAGCACATGCATTAATATTTATACAAAATACATACGGATTCTATGCACCACAAGTTTAACCTAGGCAAGCACTAGACCGACAACATGAGCGAGTCATAAAGGTGTGATCACCTGTGTTTACAGATATGAAACACTAACTAAAAATGAATAAACAGCCAAAAAGGGTGCAATGGAGGCACTAATCTATTCACTAAGCTTATACATAAGCGATCATACGATGACCCTTGATTCAGAGTGGGATACTATAGCAAATCCTAAAGATATGATCAAGCCCTATAAATACCCATGGGCATGAAATACCCCTATAATAACACCATGAAATCTGAGTGGCCAGTGAATCCTAGGAAACCATGTCCGTTTCCAAGAAGCAATAATGTAATACCAATAGGGAGCATTTCCGACTTGAGGAGGTATTTCCTAAGCTTCTCCGTTTGAAAGAAGCTGAGCTAACCTACCAATTATCGAACCAAATCACACTACTCTATGCATGACCCGGAGACATCCATAGAGAAGATCACGAGGAACGACACTCACTAGTCACCATCGCGACGGGAAGATTGTGCAATCACCTTGCTCGAGGGACGAAAATGTACCTGGATCGAGGTTACGGGCAGCGGCCCGCATGGCCGCTTTCTCGAGGATCGACGGCACCCGCGCCTACGCGCCAGATCTATCACGGCCAAGGCGCACACTCTGGCGTGAAGTGACGGTGCGAGAAGGCCGAGGGTGGCGGGGAGTGTGGCCCTTGGGGCCAACTACATGAGTGTTAGCGCAGGCCGTGGTCAGCACCAGCTCATGCGGTGTTGAAGTGGCAGGCACCATGGCGGAAGATCCCAAGGCTGGTGAAGGTGGGGCCTCCGGCGACTGGGAGTAGCAGACCACCCCAAGGGAGTCCGGGGACGACTTAGAGCGAACGTCCATCCCCACACTCAAAGAATCCTCCTCCTCGTCCTCAGAGGGGCCGACAGGCGACCCGACGGTAAGAACGTGCGAAGGCGCAGCAAGCAGGACGGTCGTAGGGACAGACGAAGATGCCTGAACAGGGACGACCGGGAGAGAGGCCGGCCAAATCTGAGAAGCTGCTAAAATCGCAAAATAGAAGGACATGAATTGTTAGCCACGATTAATGTTATAAAAATTTATAATTATTCGACAAGAACACAACTTAGTGGTGAACAGAAAACTAAAATAAAATAAAACATTGTACCAACAGCACAATTAACAACACATGATTATGTTTCCACCATCTATTGGACATATATCAAGAATTGTAAATCAGACACTTACAATATCCGAATGTTCTTTCTCATCCTATTCTTGCTTTTATTTTATTTTAATCAAACACCTGCAATCACCCGGCCAGCCTCAGTACCGCCGACGCCCATGGATCCTTGCCTTGTACTGAACACTACTTGCTGTATCTATAAGCTCGTAATTCGTAACTAGCTAGCAAATCTATCGGTGACTACATGTTACAAACAGTGATGATTGTTCGTTCACAACACAACTTAGTTGTTGAATTGAATCTTAGGCGGCCGTCAGTTCTTGTTCGCCATGGAATGGATAAAGTAAACTACAGTAGATCCGACCGACCACCGAACCAAACAGCATTACTCAAGGAAAGCCACCGTCGGAGATCAACCAGAGAATCGTGACAAACGGATCGGCCAGAGGCGAAGGGAGGAAATCGGTCTGGCAGTTCGTGAGCTCACCTTGGTTGCCACCGTCGTCCTGGTCGCTTCCGAGGTCGTTTACCTGGTCCTCGCCACGGCCGCTGTGGAGGGGCGTGGACGAGAACCCAGGCGGGGCGGTAGGGAAAAGCCTGGACTTGGATCGCCTCATCGCCAGGCAGACGGGCGATGGGGAGTTGAGGCTGGGAGGACGCATAAGTGAGTATGATCTGATTGGCGACGGCGAGTTCGGATTCAGGCTGGGGGTACGCATCTGCTCGCCAACCTTCGTCCTTTTGTGGAGCACGAGGACGGTAACGCCAGCTCCATAGCTGGCTCCTGGCTGTGTCGTCTATCTCTATCCCCTGGCTGCCATATCTGGCCAGTATTAAGTGCTCATTAATGAGAATCCATTCAGGAGATTTATTTGCTTAACGTGGCATGGTGTAATGGAGCATTTCATCCAGGACGCGTGGTTGTCGCGGGGAGGATGAGCAAACTGCAGGCACAG
Organism: Elymus sibiricus; assembly: GCA_039707655.1. Classification (NCBI taxonomy): domain Eukaryota; kingdom Viridiplantae; phylum Streptophyta; class Magnoliopsida; order Poales; family Poaceae; genus Elymus; species Elymus sibiricus. The sequence continues at coordinate 488,850,008 of CM077667.1, forward strand.
CACAAGTTCGAATGGGTAGTCTACGCCGCGGAGATGAGACGGCACAGACGGCCAGCGCGGCGGCTCGTTGGAGAGAGGATGATGCCCATGGTGATGCCGCTCGAGGGACGAGCAAACTCACCGGGATGGCTTTGGGCACTCGGCCGGGCTTTGGGCACCACTGGTCTCAGGACGCAAAAACTAAAAAGGGAAGTACGGTGGTGGAGCGAGAGATTGGAGTCTGTTTAACCACAATTTCCTGGTCTTTCTACAAGTATGTACGGCCGAAATCACTTATAGGGTACTGACAGGCGCCAGCGCGCCGGTCCAAAGTTTTGGCCGGTCACACGCGCTAGCTGCCGGATCCTACTAAGCCTAGCCATTAGATCTAGCAAAAAAATGATTGGTCCCAGAGATCTTCTTCTTCATCAAGTATCTCGCGCTTGCACAGCTCCCCCACATCTTGCCGTCTAGCGTGGCTTCCCTCCGGCGCACGCGCTCATCCTTGGCTTCGTGCTCGCTGGCAACCCACGCTAGCCGCCGCATCCTTGGCTGGCCGCACTTACCGGCCATGGCAACTCCGGTGGAGATGGCCGCAGCACCCCGTCGTCGAGCTCACGCCGTACCTCGCCCTCAATTTGCTGGTCACCAAAAAGAAATCATGGCTCATAGCAAAAAGTTATGCCGGTTCCAGCAAAAAATCACTTCACCCCTCACCAGTGCTGCCCATCCGCCTACCTCGCCCTCCTGCAGAAACAATGGCGACAACTCCATGGTCTCGCAGCACACAGCGGTCGAAACAAATATTGGCGGTGGTTCCAGCAAACTAAACAACAGTGGTAGAAAAAAAAATAGAAATCAGACGCCGTTCCAACAAACCAAAACCTGATGGTAGCAAAAATTGAAACTTGTTCCAGAAAACCAAAACGCCAGCGATAGCAAAGATGCAAAGTTGAGGGTTGGTTCCAGCAAATCAAAAAGCCTGTGGTAGCAAAAATTGATGCTGGTTCCAGCAAAATATAAAACGGTGGTAACAAAAAATACAAAAACGGCGCTAGTTTCAGCAAACCCAAAACGCCAACGGAAGCAGAAATTTGTGCGGATTCCAGCATCTGGCCGCCATGGTGGCAGCAAAATGCAAAGTTGAGGGTTGGTTCCAGCAAATCAAAAAAACGGTGGTATTAAAAACTGACGCTAGTTCCAGCAAAATACAAAACGGTAGCAAAAAAAAATACAAAACGGCGCTAGTTTCAGCAAAAAACGAAAACGCCATAAAAGCAGAAATTTGTGCAGGTTCCACCATCTGGACGCCATGGTTGTAGAACTCGCCAGCATCTGATGCGGTTCCAGCTTTTCTGGGCCACGGTTGTAGCTCCGCCTGGCCGCGGTTCCAGTATTCCTCCGGGTCGGTTGCAGCATCCCGACATCGCTACCATCGCATTGGTCTCTGTCCAGCCACGGCGCACTGCAGATAGCGGCTTCTAGTGAGGCCGGTTCCAGCTCCGGCCACGGCAGGTTGCAGCGTCACACATGCATGTTGCAGACCGCAGCGAGCGCCTGAAGCAGACGCAGCCCCAGCTCCCCGCTGACAAAGCATCCACTGGTGCCATCAAAAAGCACAAAGTCGCATGTCTCTGCAGCCCTTGCAGCTTACCCATGTTTTCCAGTGTGGCACATGACACGATAGCAGAGAAAGCGTCGGTGCTGGTGTGGTTGAACATAGTCGGTGAGGAGTGGTTTGACGGGATTAATGGGCGCGGTGCCTGCCGACGCTAGCAAGGGAGTCGAGGAGAGAAAGGAGAGAGCGAGGCAAGGGGATAAGGATTTCTCCGGCTGGCTTTGGCTTTGTCTCGAGAAGATAAGGCTGGCTGGGATGGGAAGGATGCCATGACGACGCGTGGGCTCACGTGGAAAGCTATCGTGCGTGTCGTGTACGACCGGCCCAAGCATCGGCCAGTTTGCCGGCCACAAAACGTTTATCAAACGCTTAGCTCGGAAATTCAGCTTGGTTTTTGTCGAGGAAATTGTTTTTTTATTGTGTGTAACTACGCCATGATGCCCGGATCAAGCTAGGTTCGGACCTTAGTGTTTAGCTAGAGTACTATAGAAAGTAGAAACCCAGCCGAAAAAAGCCGGGGCTGTGTCATTGGGATTTTTTAGAAAAATAAGCATGCGATTTCATCATTTTAAACATGCAATTGATTGATTTATTTAGTATTTTAAAATTCGAAAAAAAAATCCAAGCGCCTAGCCTGGGCACAATGATTTTAGGTTGGGCATTTACAGACCCAGCGCAAAATTTGGCTCGGCTCGAAGTATACCCAAATTTATTTACAAGCAAGTTGGTTGAACTTTGATAATATATGCAAAGTTCATCTGCCTTGGAAACAAAATGCAGTTTGAAGCAGTAGCCGAGCACGGCAGCACAACAACATAGTGTAGAAGAGCCAAAGCACTTCATACTCCAGTCATGGCCACCGAGGAGAGATCTAAAAGTGGAGCACGGAAAGGCTAGCATGGAGCTGGGTCCCATACTGAAGCGGGTGAATGGCGAGTAGCAAACTAGGACATGGGTCGCGTTGAGTCGGAGATGGAATGAGATGCGATGCTCTACCACTATATATGGTGCTACACGCTATACATGCAGATCAGAAGGAGCGACTAGGAGACAACATTCCCAATGTCACACCAGCGAGGAGAAGTGGATGGCAGTGAAAATGAATTCATAGCATTGATATTACATGTATCTATGATTGACACCCCTAATGCATTATATCTTAAGCTATATCATATGCAATAAATATACATTTATATACAGCTCTTTCAATGCATTGTATCTTATTGTTATATCTAGAAAAGCTCTCATTTTAAAGTATTTTTGTGAGAGAAAATTATGATTTGTGCTAGTTTTGATGCTAAGAGCTACATCCTCATTAGGACAGTTTCAGTGCAATATATCTTGGTATTGTATCTAAAACAACACTTATTTAATGTCTTTCCTGAGAGAAAAGTCATTAAACTAGTACGATTATGAGTAGCAAAATACAATACAAATCAAACCATCGAGGGAGAAAAAAATTATATAGCCCGCGTAAAACAGGCAAACATGCCTACACACAAAGCCTATTACTGGACCGTCATCCAAACCGGTTGTAAGATTTCCATCCGACTGTCTATCAACTATTGCACACATATGCCATATGCTCCCGCACTTTCACAGCTTGTCATAAGGAGCACGTACGGATCCATCTTGTCATCTTAAGAATGGCCTACAAAAAATTGGTATCTTCATTTTGGTAAAAGAAGTTTCATTACAACAGTTTCACAAAGCCCAAAGAAAACAACACACCCCCCACCCGGATATCTTGACGGTATCCCAGCTAGGGGGCCTCTCACCATGTCGACTCTTGGCTTGGTGGGACGGGCTGAGTACTCCCTTTGTCAGCCCATGATGATTCCAAGGAAGATCGAGAAGACTTGACGCATACTCGAACACACTAGATATGTGGAGAACTCTATGTCTCGTACGTAGCTGACTAGGATCATGTACCCTTGGACCAGTGGTGGAGCTAGGCAAAAAGCATTGTGGGGGGTGGGGGGGGGCAAATTTAAATGACAAAGATCTTGGGGGGGTAAAAGACTAATTTTCCTATCATCTAGGCCCTTCAAGAAAAAATCTCCAGACTTTTCTCCAAAGCTAGGGGGGCAGCGCCCCCCTACCCTCAACATAGCTCCACCGCTGTCCTAGGACCCCCGGTACCTAAATAAACCGAGGGCTTGGGTCGTAGAAACGATACTTCCCATCGTTCCATGAGATCTAGCTTAGGATCCCTATATTGAGATCTGCCGGTTTTAGGTTCCATCACTAGTGGCCCATACATGTCCTACTAGGTGATCATCACGAATCGATAGAGTCAAGATCAATGCTCAGATTGGGGTCACCCTCGTTGACGAGCAATACGAGATGTTCATCTTCTTCAGTGTCACCCACATCTCCAACTCGGCTGACCACCTCAGCCCGTAAAATCCTTTTCTCCGGGAAAGATCATATGGAGTATACCATAGATCTCCGCAGAAAGCTGATCTTCCCGGGCTTGGTTTCGCACCAGGTCGAGGAGCAAAACGAGCCGCTTCCCCTGGCTCTAATGTCAGATCTGGATGAGGAGTGTGAAAATTGTGTTCCAGGTTCAGCGTGAGATCAGGTCCAGAAGCTTCTTATCCTTGTCTTAATGTCATATCAGACCTTGGGGGACGTGAGAAGCCTGAGGTCATTGGCAAGCGCCCCTGAGAGCTTGGTCCGCCAGTGATGGGTTTTTTGTGCCTGCCACTGCTAAGCATTTCTGCAGTAGTGGAAGTCTTTCATCTAACCGTGTGCCCTCTATCACACATGGTCTGCATACCATCATCGTACCCGATGGATGGGCCGTCGCACATGTTCCATTTTCTAGCACACGAATATTTTTTTACCGCACACAGTTTTGTCAAATGGTGTGTGATACATGTGTCGTCTTAGGCCCAACCTGCAGTTGTCTCTTGTTTGGCTGCATCTGTGGCCACGTCTCCTGTAGCAAAAAAAGTGGGCCAACTTGTTGAATTCATCCACGTACTATGCCACTGTACGGCCTCCCTGGCGTAAGTTATGGAATTCCCATATCTTGAGACTCATAGCTCCAGCTGAAACATGGGCAATACCGAATGCTTGTTGAACTACTCCCAAGTCACATTCGCCATGGGGTATGTGGCGGTGTAGTTCTCCCACCATGCAGATGCTGGTCCATCTAGTTGGTGAGAAGCAAACATCACCTTCTTCGCATCAGTGCATCCCGCTGTAGCCAACTCTCTACCAGTCTTGTGAAGCCAGTCATCTACGTCTATCTGCTTTGAGCTGCCCGAGAATGTTGGTGCGTCCAGCCTTAGAAAACAGGTAAGACTGTCAACGTGGGGTGGAGGCGGTGGCTGAACATTTAGTTCTTTGTCTGAAGCACCTATTCTAAGCCTGGTGGGACATCGTTCCCTGATCCATTGGTCAAAGGTACACGTCTTGGCGACATCTGTTGGGTTAGAAATAGATGAGGTATAGAGAGAATTAGGCCTAAGGGAAAATCACTACCCGTATGCAAATGATGGCAATTAACTCCAAATCAATCCACTCAATTCAACCAAGGGTCATACAATCAAGCCTAAGATAAGCCATGCCACAAGAGTTTACATGGTCACAAAACTGAGATGAAACTAACTAATCGAAAATTTAATCGAGTAATGAATTACTAATGTCTAAATGGTAGTCTACAACTAGTTCTCATCGGAAGAAGACTCAATCATGTAGATGTCAGCTCCAACTACATCATCGTCAAGACCGTCTTCATAATCCTCGTCCTGGCTGATGTAACACCCATAGGAGTGGTCCTCCTAGATGTTCTCCCCGTGATCCACCTTCTCACTAGTGCAGAAAAGCCTAACTATGGCGTGGCAAAAATGTCCTTGCTGGTGTGGACACCCAACACCACCACTATGGCACCATTGTTAAAAAAAATAGGGCTGGCGTTGGATCCTACGTTAGCAGTATTCTACGTGATGATGGCGTGCCACATGGCCAACGCCATCACTATAATCACTCACCTAGCAATGTGTAATGTACTTTGCACGCCACGAACGTTTTGTGCAGCCGTCGAGAGGGGAGACAGAGTGAAAAAGATATGGGGTGAATCGTAATGACTTAGGGTATTTTTACTGGAGTGCTAGTTAGAAGATGGACTAGTGTTGGTGTGGATCTAATGGGCTACGCCATAAAAATTATAGCAAACAGGAAAAAAACTAGCAAATATCGTTGGTATGATAGAAAAATACTACGCCAACACTAAGGTCATATCAATAGCGTACAAAATATGCGAACACCACAACTATTTGAAAAAAATAGTACTGGTATTGATGGGAAATGGCGAATCACCAACACAAGTTGTGGCTAGCGATTTCTCCACTAGTGATCTCTTCGCCTTCTTCTAACTTGAACTTCACGTCGTCATACTTCTCCTGTAGCACACTGATTTCCTCCTCATGCTCCATGTGGGCCTCCCGAAGTTCCTACGAAAGCTCGATCTTGTGTGTCATCAACTTCGTGTTGTTGTTCATGCTATGACACATCACGTCCTACATTTTTTGAAATGTGCTCCTCCAAATCCTGGTTGTAAAATGCTCTCGAGTTATCTTCAATAATGCACACTATTTCTAATTTGTCATCTCGGTGTCCGCACATTGAAGGGGGGTTTCTTTGAGCTCCATGTGACACTCTTCTTGAATGTGTCCTAGTGCGGTGTGTTCGGCGATAATCCTGCCGAAGTAGGATGATGCCTCCAAGAAGAAGTCGATGGGGTTGGTGATCTTTCCAAACGTACATCCTGGATGTGGATTTCGATCCTCAAGCGGGTCTCCTCTGGCATCGATGCTTTGAAGGTTCTAGTCATAGTGGGCAAAGCGATCCTCAGGTGCTTCGTGATCTTCATCAGGCATTGTCCAAGAGGGCATAGCCTCGTCGGGCTGAGCAAACTCGGTGATGGAGGTCGGCATCTATGTTTTGAAAAAGGGGAGAAGTTAGAATCAGATATAGAAGGTTATGAGAACCAAAGGATATATAGGGATGTTGTAAAGTAGGGTTTTCAATCCTATGGTTTTTTCGTTTTCTAGGGATCGCGTACTATAGTCAGTGTGTCCTCTGATACCATCTAGTAGCGACCCGACCTGAATGGATTGGAGTCTATGTGCTTACCGTGCTAGTCCATGGAACGGCTTACTAGCACACACAACACTCGATGAAATAACAAAAATTAACCACATACTTTATTACATCGATAGTCCTCAAAATATAGTATTTATTACATAAATATGGCTTAAGGCTTGCTAAAACAAATATCGCGGAAGCAGACAACAATAATGAGTCCATGCAACTTCACTCGCAAAACCTGAGTGCAGAACAGCGACCTATATACGAACTGGAAGATCGAGATAGAGTCTTAATTTCAGAAGAGTTTCCCTTAAATCTGGTAGTGTACATCCCACCTATATATAGTTACTTCTTGTAGCACTACCAAGTAAGAGTCACAACAACTAATCAACCAAGCAAGAGCCCATAGTAGCTTGTGCCTGCATACGTAAGCTTCTAGTTACGAAAATTGGTTTGATCCCTTTGAACCTGGGTGGCTTGATGACCCACAGGTATAGGGAATCAATCGTAGTCCTTTCGATAAGTAAGAGTGTCGAACCCAACGAGGAGCAGAAGGAAATGATAAGCTGTTTTCAGCAACGTATTCTCTACAAGTGTTGTAAGTAACAGTGATAGATAGTTTTGCAGCAAGATAATTCATAACAAGTGATAAGTAGCAATAGTAACAAATGTGCAACAAGGTAGCTCAAATCAATTTGTAGCAAAGGACATGCCTGAAAGTACTCTTATATTAAGCAAGCGCTCCCGAGGACACATGGGAATTTCTGTCTAGTCATGTTCATCATGTTGAGTTTATTCGCATTTGTTACTTTGATAATTTGATATGTGGGTGGACCGGTGCTAAGGTGTTGTTCTTACTTGAACAAACAACCTACTTATGATTACCCCCTCTCGCAAGCATCCACAACTACGAAAGAAGAATTAAGATAAATCTAACCATAGCATGAAACGTGTGGATCCAAATCAGCCCCTTATGTAGTAACGCATAAATTGGGGTTTAAGCTTATGTCACTCTCACAACCCATCATCTACTTGTTACTCCACAATGCCTTCCCTTAGGCCCATAACATGGTGAAGTGTCGTGTAGCCAATGTTCACACGACACCACTAAGAGAAGCAACAACATACACATCATCAAAATATCGAACGAATACCAACTTCACATGATTACTTATAACAAGACTTCTCCCATGTCCTCACGAACAGAAGTAACTACTCACACATCATCAACATGTTCAAGATCAGAGGTGTAATAATGGAGATCAAGAATCTGAACATAATATCTTCCATCAAGTAAACCAACAAGCATCAACTTCGAGATGTAATCAACACTACTAGTAACCCCCAGGTACCAATATGAGGTTTTGAGACAAAGATTGAATACAAGAGATGACCTAGGGTTTAATATGAGATGATGCTGGTAAGATGTTGATGAAGATTGGTTTCCCACGAAGGAGGAAGCGTTGGTGTCACGATGGCTTTGATCTCCCCCTCCCGGAGGGAAGTTTCCCCGGCAGAATCAGCCTACCGGAGTGTAAAAGTGCCTCTGTCCCGAAAGTATCCTTATGATTTTTCCTAGGGTAAAAGACACCATATAGGAGAAGAGGGGGGTCGGGAGATCTACTGGGGCCCCACAAGGCAACAGGGCACGCCCAGGGGGGTGGGCGCGCCCTGTTGGCTTGTGGCCAGCAGGTGGCCCCCCTCTGGTATATGTTTGGCCCAATAATTCTTATATATTCCATCAAAATTCTTCGTGAAGTTTCAGGTCATTTGGAGTCCAGTGAATTTTCAGCCATTTTCTTGGTTTTCAGGTCTAGAATTCCTGTTTCGAGTGATTTCCCTCCTTGTGATGTACCTTGCATATTCAGAGAGAAAAGGCATAAGAATTGTATCATAATGGGAGAATAATGGACAAGAATAAGATAAATATCAATAAGAATTCATGATGCAAAATGGACGTATCATGGCTTTCCAGATAGAGTGATGACCGGTTACTCCAGGACACCCAGCTAAATTCCTGGTTACTCCAGGGTGCCCCTCACCATGCCACCATTCCACCCATATGACTTGTTAGAATTAAATAGTTGGTCCTATTTACTACTCTCTCACAACTTCCATGAATCTGGATCACCACCCCGTCTACTTTTTGCATAGAAATTATATTCGACACGGTGGCGAGAAAGGAGTAAGGGTCAGACCTACCTTAATGATCTACTAGGTGTAAAGCATTGCCATATTCATAGTCCTACTCATACACATATTCAATTTAGACTACAATGCATAGAAAATATAGGTACAACTGGAATATGGCCAAAGCGTAACTTGCCTTGATGACGATTGTAAAACTCTAGGTAATACTCAGTTTCGCACTCCGAAAAGTATATCGTAAGCATACATGGGCACATACGCAATCACTCAAAGATCCAAAATAAAAAGTAGATAAAAGATTGCAAAACTTCAAAAAGAATCAAATCAAGCTATTGAACAAGATCACATCCTAATTGTGAGAAATAGTGTTATGATGGATGTGGATGGTAGATTGTGACTATGGTTTTAATCATTGTTACAAATATCAGCTGATTAACTGCATTTAACTGCTATTTGATTGCAGGGTTATTTGAGAGAGACCATCTTCATCCTACACCTCCCACGGATTGATAAACCTTAGGTCATCCACTTTAGGGAAATTTGCTATTGTCCTGCAAAACTCTGCACTTAGAGGCCCAACAACATCTACAAGAATAAAGCTGCGTAGTACACATCAGTCGTCATCCAGGAAGGCGACGCCGTCGCCGGGCGTCGAGGTCGTCGTCCAGGACGGCGACGATGCTTCCGTGCTGTGAGGGGATAAGCCTGCAGAACTATTCCTTTTTTATGGGATATGTGTTTCTTCTTTTTTGCATGGCCTGCATGATGCATGATTGTAGTGGTTTTGGTCGAGCGTGCGTGGAGTGTGTATGATGCGGTGGAGTATGGCCAGTCAGCGTTAATTCTTAGGTGCACACCAGAGACATGATATTAAGGCCAGCCGTTGGATAGAGATTAGTGGGTCTAATCATGCGATGGTAATGGATCTGCGTATGTTTTATGGGGTGTGTTTAGTGAAGTTCATGTTTGCTCTTTTATTAGTAGTGGAGATAGCAGTCTTCCCATTGTTTGTAGTAAGCTGATCTAACACCGAAAATACCGCTCTTCGTTAGATGCCACGCCACATAATCCTCGGTCTCTTGATGATGTATATGGATCTGAAGAATGCAATCGGCATCAATCTTCCAGAAATTATCCCTAATTAAAATCTTGTTCCATTCTCCCGCGAACTGATCAAGAAGCTCATTAACCATAGTTAAAACTCGGTTGCCTCTAACTTCCAATATACACCTCTTCTTGAAAGTTTGCACACATGCACAAGTACTTTGCCATACATTGACCCCTTCTTTAACTTGCAATTTAGTAGATCTCCTACTGCACTTTGGTGGATTCCACACCCACGTGTGTTTTGGTTATCGCTCGAAATTTACCAAGTATTTCGTTACTCCACGGTAAATAGGCTTTTCGAGCAAAAAAAATGATTTTTTTTTTGAATTTGAACGACCAATATATAGTCAAGTAGTATGGAAACCCACGTTCGACACATTGTAATCCATAATGTAGTAGCTAGTGCATTGGACCTTTTTAAGATTTCTTTTTTGCCTAATTATATGGATATGACATGAAATTTTAAAAAACAGAGAAGTCGCAGAGAGTCGAACTCGAGACCAGCAAACCACTTAAGCCGTAAGGATGGTGCTGGGGAAACAACAACTGCGCCATGTTTAGGTTTGTGATTAATTTTAGATTTGTAGCTATTTGACATGGCCCAAATATTTTTTGAATTCAAATTTCGTTTGAAAATTTCAAATAGTATTTCACGGTAACCATGGTAACCGTGTCCCCCCCCCTGGTATTTTTCCGAGATTTTGGATGTACTTACCGGAAGCATGCAGATGCCTAGGAAGCAAAAGACATTTCAATTGCAAGCCTTTACGCAACCATGTACCCAGTCGTGGACCGATCCACTATCGCTCCTACCCTGGTACCTGCATGCTATAGACGGACTGTGTTGTGACCACAGTCAACTCTTTTTCTTTCCCAAACAAAAAGTGATATTTGTACTGAAACCATCATAACATTCTGCTAATTTCTAATTAAAGAAACCAACTCGATGCATACGTGTGAAAATAACAGTAATGGTGCACATTATCCATCCTGAATGGGAAGCATCTAGACACACAAATAGCCCAAGAGAAATTATCTGGACAAGAATTACCCTTGGTAATAATTATTATCAAAAGGACAGTTATACTGAATCACATGCGATCCAGATAATATAAGTTGGTAATGTTGAACTACAAAATACATATATCAAATGCACTGAATAAAATGGTATCTTAGATTTTATTGAACGGATGGAAATGTTTGTAGATTCGATATGAAGAACTATTGGCTGACTGCCACTGAAGCTTCTTCATGATTGTTTCTATAAACTGTATTGACAATATATTATCATCAATCTTCGAACTTCATTCAAACTTGCCACCATTGAAGACGAAACTATGGGATTTTTTGGTAGATGAGGTATGTAGTTACCTGGGAAAGTAAGAGAGAAAATCATGGATAATTAACATAAGAGCGAAGATCATTATAGAGCATAAAATGATGTTATCATAAACACCAATCTCCCATTACCCAATAACAAGTAGGTGTGCAATTTAATTGATGCAATCTTGCCATATGACCTACTCTGTAATTGTGGCATTCTGTTTCCTGCAGAGAAGTATAGGGAAATAAGATCACAGTTTAACAAACAACAAATAAACACGGTAGGATGAGCATACTCTTGGTATGAAAGAATAGCCTTGCGGATGTCCTCCAGGTCCTGTAGTACCTCTGGGTCGAACAAGGCATCCTTACAATAGGGACATCACATAAATTAACAAATTAGTAAAACAATTTGCGTAAAGAAACAAATTGGTAAAAGACTTTGCAAAGAACAAACAAGAATGTTGTGTAAAGTTTCAAATCTATGACGCACCAGCTGGCTCAAATCTTCTGCCAGTTTTTTTATTTCGAGAAAACAGTATATAAAGTAAAGAACATATATACCACAATCATTTCCACTTTGCTGTGGAACCTGCAATTATTTAAGAACCGTAAACAAAAATCATAATATTACGAAGCACCAATTTAGAGGATAATAACGGATAGGAGGATTTTCAGCAAAGGATAAAAATAGATAGAGTTCCAGATGTTAAACTTCATACCTCGGGAAACTCAAGCTGGACATGATTTATGAACTGCCCTATCTCTTCCCGGTCTTCTGTTTTTAAAATGTCAATGAGGAAGCTGGCACCCAAGCAATAATGGGTTAATTATAGGAGATTCAGAATAAGGTTGCCATTTATGGGCCTCCTATAGATCATGTAAATGTATGAACAACCAATTATGTGAACATAAGTTGAGGCCTCATTTGGCTTTTGACGTCCATTCCATGCAAACTCCGAAGTACAACGCACCATGTGGTATTTATAACTTTGGACATACAAAGACCTTGGTAGGCTACTATTATGATAATAATCCAAAATAATACATTGTGGTTTTGATATCATGACTCGCGTACAACATGCTATAGGGAAATATGTAAACATGTTATCAGATATTTCATTGTGTTGGTAATAATTTTGGATGTTTACAGATGGCGGAACTAAATGGATCAAACCTGTTGATGACCGACGGCAAGCTCTTTGGTTGTGTTGTTCTAACTGAATCCAACAGTAGTATGCGTGGCCCCTTTGGAGTACCCAAGTAGTTTGTCTCGCCCAAATTACACAACACAAGGAGGCTCCAATGTCCCCTACATATAGTCCAGGAAGTGAATACTCGGTATCATGCCAATAAAATAAGTGACTTTGCAAGATAACAAAGTGAGCAGCATACCAATAAACAATAGGGACAAATACATATCGTCTTGTGAATATTTTCTTAGCTTTTACCCATTTCAGTACTTTTGATTTATGTTTCCCAGTGATGTACATATCAAACCACAACGAATCAAGGTACGCATAATCACTCTTCTTTTCTGGATCTATGCCCTTCCAAAGATCCCTACATAGACAGTTTTAGTAAGAAATTATAAAATACTATAATAATAAAAATAATTTGGAAATTAATAATCTAAGAAAAAGGCAGGACACATACTCTATGTACAATTCAAAAAATTCATCGTCAAGCGTCTCTTTACTTGTTTTGTCCCTCACGTTATATGTACTTGTTGGGGAACGTTGCATGGGAAACAAAAAAATTCCTACGCACACGTAAGATCTATCCATGGTGATGAGCCTCTACGAGAGGGAGAGTGGATCTACATACCCTTGTAGATCGCTAAGCGGGAAGCGTTAAGAAACGCGGTTGATGTAGTCGAACGTCTTCGTGATCCAAATCGCAAGCCGTCCTGCGATCCCATCACGATCCGTCCTGCGATCCAATAACGGTCCTTCCGATCTAGCGCCGAACGGACGGCACCTCCGCGTTCAGCACACGTACAGCTCGATGATGATCTCCACCTCCTTGATCCAGCAAGCGAGGGTGGAGAGGTAGACGAGTTCTCCGGCAGCCCAACGGCGTGGTGGCGGTGGTGGTGGAGCTGATCCGGCAGAGCTTCGCTAAGCTATACCGAACAGATCTAGAGGAGAACAGATCTAGAGGAAGAAGAGGGCAGCACGTGGCAATTAGGGTTAGGGGCTGCCCTCAAAATCCCTCAATATATATAGGAGGAAGGGGAGAGGAGGCAGCCTTGGCCCCTACTCCAAGTAGGTTCGGCCGAACCAAACAAGGGAGGAATCCACCTCCCACAAGGGAGGTGGAATCCTATTAGGACTCCTTCCTAATTTGGATTTTCCTTCCCCCACTTGGGGTTTTTCCTTTCCCACTCTTTCCTAGCCACATGGGCCTTATAGGGCTGGTTTTCCCAGCCCACTAAGGGCTGGTGCAACACCCTTAAGGCCCATGTGGCCTCCCGGCGTGGGTGGCCCCTCCCGATGGCCCTCTGGCACTCCCGGTACACTACCGGAAATACCCGAAACTTTTCAAGTGGCCAAAACGGGACTTCCTATATATCAATCTTTACCTCCGGACCATTCCAGAGCTCCTCGTGACGTCCGGGATCTCATCCGGGACTCCGAACAACCTTCGGTCACCAACATACATAACTAAACTATACCGAAACGTCTCCGAACCTTAAGTGTGCAGACCCTGCGGGTTCGAGAACTATGTAGACATGACCGAGACACCTCTATGGTCAATAACCAATAGCGGGACCTAGATGCCCATATTGGTTCCTACATATTCTACGAAGATCTTTATCGGTTGAACCTCTATGTCAAGGATTCAGATAATCCCGTATGCAGTTCCCTTTGTCCATCGGTATGTTACTTGCCCGAGATTCGATCGTCGATATCTCCATACCTAGTTTAATCTCGTTACCGGCAAGTCTCTTTACTCGTTCCGTAATACAAGATCCCGTGACTAACTCCTTAGTCACATTGCTTGCAAGCTTCTTGTGATGTTGTATTACCGAGTGCGCCCAGAGATACCTCTCCGTCACACGTAGTGACAAATCCCTGTCTCAATCCATTCCAACCCAACAGACACCCTTGGAGATACCTGTAGAGCACTTTATAGTCACCCAGTTACGTTGTGACGTTTGATACACACAAGGCATTCCTCCGGTGTCCGGGAGTTGCATGATCTCATGGTCGTAGGAACAGATACTTGACATGCAGAAAACTATAGCAATAAACTGACATGATCAACTGCTATGCTTACGGTTGGGTCTTGTCCATCACATCATTCTCCTAATGATGTGATCCCGTTATCAAATAACATCTCATGTCCATGGCTAGGAAACCTTAACCATCTTTGATCAACGAGCTAGTCTACTAGAGGCATACTAGGGACACAGTGTTGTCTATATACCCACACATGTATTTAGTTTCCAATCAATACAATTATAGCATGGATAATAAACGATTATCATGAACAAGGAAATATGATAATAACTAATTTATTATTGCCTCTAGGGCATATTTCCAACAGTACTATGATTTGAAAATTTTGGGGGAGGGAGGTGATCTTGAAAGGAGGTATTTTCTTCCCTCCCTTTGCTCCTTTGGGAGTACTTGTTTTGGAACCCTACATATGTTAAAGTAGAAATGACTTAGAGATAACGACACACACATACATAGCATGTTGAAACACATGTATTGAAAATTCATTTCTCTTCAAGTTTTTCGTACTCGGTGTAGGAAATCATCTTGATAAATCACATATAGGGGTGAACATAAGACTAAAATAATATACAACATGTAGCAAACTAGCAATAGCACAACTAACAAAGTGCGGTCATGTTTTCCACGGGTACATGGGAAATATATAAAGAATGGTAAATCAAGTACTTGAAAGGTAACCATTCTTCTACTAGGGCAAACTGCTACAACAATGATTCGTAACCAATGAACTAAATTACTAATGTGAACAAGATACTCCCTCCGTCCCAAATTAAGTTTCTCAACTTTGTACTAATTTTAGTACAAAGTTGTATTAACATTAAGAAACTTATTTTGGGACAGAGGGAGTAGTATATTATGCACCACATATAAAGAAAAAGAAACTTCTAGGAAGTTATTTTCTTCCCAAATAAACAATAATTTCTGTGGTAGAATAAATGCCTTCTTAATGAAGTTGCAAACTAGCAACCTTTTTGGTTACAACTTCCAAAGTTCGAATAGATAAAAAGCCTAGAATGCGGTCCTCCTATACACTAGGGAATGTATCCTATGAAACAACACAAAAACTTCATAAGCATATCCCATAGATTTACAATGTAGCAACCTTTCTAGAATGCACTAACAAACATAAGCAACATAGTAAACTAATAGTTCGTAATTGTCTTGAAGAATAAGACAGCTGAAATTAACTAAGATCATGCAATTATTTGTAACCATCCCTTTAAGTTGACCTAGACCTAGTTCAGCATGGAATTTTGAAAACAACCCCTAAACCAATACACGATTAAAACTAGCTATTCTTAGAAGCAGCCAAAAAAGGAGATGATTATGAGGAGTCATTACATTGTTGAAAACAATTAAAATTATTCGATCAGAACACAACTTAGTGCTTTAATGCTAGGTGGTATTTCCAGTTTCCTAAATGTGGTGCCGCTTGTCAAATAGGGAATTGACAGATCTATGTATAAATACAATATACATACTGATTATAGGCAACATATGCATTAAAATAAAAATAAATATGCTCTATGAACTACAAGGTTAATATATGCAAGCACTAGATCAACAATGGGAGCGAGTCATCAACATGCAATCACTTGTGTTTAAAGATATGAAACACTAACTGAAAATGTATAAACCGCCAAAAAACATGCAATGGAGGCACTAATCTATCAAAAAGCTTATACATAAGGAACTTTATGACGACACATGATTTTGAGTGGGATAATATAACCGATCTTAAAGATCTGACCAAGCCATCTAAAAACCCAAGGGCATGCAATACCCCTATAATAATACAATGAAATCTGAGTGGCTAGTAAATATATTAGGAGTCCCTGACATGTAATACAATCAGGGATCATTTCGGAATTGCGGAGGTATTATGAAAGCTTCTCTGTTTGCAAGAAGTTGATCTAGCCTACCGAAGATGGAACCAAAACACACCCATAGATGTCCCGGAGAGATCCATAGAGAAGATCGTGAGGAACGACACTCGCTAGTCACCATCGTGATGAGAAGATTGTGCACTCACCTTGGTTGTTGTTGGGTGCCATGGTGGTTTCTGGGATGGAAAGTGTACATCCTATGATGGCTTTCTCCTTCTCCAGCTTCTCGTTCTTCTTTTTCTCTTTCTCTAGTTCCGCACGGAGACTTTCTACTTCTTCCTGCAATGCCAGATGCTTGGATGCCAGTTCACAGTATTTCTGTTCGATAGACAGGAGATAATTATTAGTATATAGTGACCGAGTGAAACTATGGATTCAAAGGGATCGACCAAAAATTGAAAGGCAAAGAACGATCTAATAATATAGAATCTAACTGATTGTCAACAATCGGCCAGAGTCTCGGGGGCTACACCCAGTGTATGCACTGATCGTGCCCCCACTGGAAAAATCTTACCACATACTACTCGGGTGATCTTATAACCCGAGTGAAGCCATGAATTATGCAGATCCAAAGCAAGAGGGCATTGGCATTAGAAGGGCAACCGCAATGGATAGACAAGTAAGATGAGGTTCAAGGGGCCATCTACAATTTGCATTACGAAGAACAGCGAAGAACCTGCGAAGAACACTAGAGAAAACCCGATGAACTCAGGGGATCCTAATGGAGATGATTCTAGGTTCGAGAAAGGTTGAGAACGGTACCTCCTGGATGCGGGCGGCCCGGCGGAGTTTCTGGTCCAAGTCAGGTCGATGCAGCGGCCGGCGTTGGGGACGACGGCGGGGTCCGATTACGTGCGGCGGAGCTCTGGAGGCGAGGCTGACTGAGGGAGGAAGATGACAGCGACAGCAGAGAAAGGGAAAAAGGCACCACGTGTCCCTATTTAGGGGATGGGACGGCAATAGTGCACGTAAAAATCGAAGAGGCACAGTGAAGATTGATCGAAAGGGGCACCTCGATTTTCAGGCCGACCATTCAATGAGAGGATCCGTTGCAAACGTCACAGAATCTTTTTAGCATATTCGATGTGACGTCACGGCGGGTTATGAGTTTTCTTTTTCAGGTGACAAAAATGTGAGACTCGCCGCCAAATGAGTTTGAAGATTGACATGAGCAGGCTCAAATCAACCTGGGGCCTAATGTTGGGGATATAACCCCGTGGTAAGATCCGCCCAGGAGGGGACGGGTCGTACCTGGCGGCTCGTAGCCAAGACCTGTAAGGTGGGCCGGAAGATGAAGGCCAGGCCGCGTGGTGGCTTACCTAACGGGCCACGACGAAGGCCCAGAGACAAAAGATGGTGTGAAGACCCGGGCGGTTAAGCCGCCCGAAGACGGCTTGCCCAAGATAGCAAGGCTGCTTAGAGACATGATCAACTACGATGTATGAGTCGGTTTAGGACTCGTGTAACCCAGAGCCTCGACCTCCTATATAAAGGTGAGGCCCTGGGGCGGCTTAGACAGAAACCAATCAATCGAGAACTAGGTCAAGCGAATCCTCTCCCTTGTAATCGATACTCCAAGCAATACAACACAAGCAGGACGTAGGCTTTTACCTCTTCTTGAGGGGCCGAACCTGGGTAAACTCGTGTCCCTCGTCTCGACCAACCCCTTTGAGTCCACCGCCTTAGCAATGGCCTCGAACCTAAGTCTTCGGACATCTGCTGTGACAAAACCACGACACCTTTAGTCCCGGTTGGAGCCACCAACCGGGACTAAAGATGAATTTAAGCAGCCCAAAGGGCGGGAAGCCCAGCCCTTTAGTCCCAGTTGGTGGCACCAACCGGGACTAAAGGGATGGTCCTGGCTGTGGTGGGAGTTTAGTCCCACCTCGCCAAGCGAGAGGCGCTCGCACCGGTTTATAAGCCCGCCCCTCTCTGCCTTGTTAAGTTCCTCTCAAAGTGAAAATAGATGCCCTTATACAGGAAATTCGACCTAAATTCAAAGTGCATACTAGCACTTTGAATATAGGTCGAATTTTCCCTATAAGAGCATCTATGTTCACTTTTGCTATTTTTAATGTTATTTTTTTGCATATTAAAAGTTCTTAAACATATTTAAAGTGCTATTTTTTATGTTATTTTTTTCCATAATATTAAGTTAAATAACTTTGATCGGACGAAAAATCGTCTATTACAAAGGGATTTAAATTTTTTAAACATATTTTAACTCAAGACTTTTTCTGCATTCAATATGCACCATTCAAAGCCACATCATCACTTTTCAACCATTTTCTGACTTCATTTGCTATTTTTCATGCATTTCATGATTTATTTTGAGCTAAAATGACCCTGAATTGAAAAGCACTGCAAATGAACTCTGAAATGGTTGAAAGTTGGCATGGTATCATAATTTCACCCACATAGCATGTGCTAAAAAGTTGAGAGGGTTACAGGAAAAACTGGATGCACTTCGTGTACAAACAGGACAATCTCTTTCGAAGTATCAGGGTTTCGGACGAAAACTCGTCTATTACAAAGGGATTTCATTTTTTAAACATATTTTAACTCAATACTTTTTCTGCATTCAATATGCACCATTCAAAGCCACATCATCACTTTTTAACCATTTTCTGACTTCATTTGCTATTTTTCATGCATTTCATGATTTATTTTGAGCTAAAATGACCCTGAATTCAAAAGCACTACAAATGAACTCTGAAATGGTTGGAAGTTGGCATGGTATCATAATTTCACCCACATAGCATGTGCTAAAAAGTTGAGAGGGTTACAGGAAAAACTGGATGCACTTCGTGTACACACTGGACAATCTCTTTTGAAGTATCAGGGTTTCGGACGAAAACTCGTCTATTACAAAGGGATTTCATTTTTTAAACATATTTTAACTCAAGACTTTTTCTGCATTCAATATGCACCATTCAAAACCACATCATCAATTTTCAACCGGTTTCTGACTTCATTTGCTATTTTTCATGAATTTCATGATTTATTTTGAGCTAAAATGACCCTGAATTGAAAAGCACTGCAAATGAACTCTGAAATGGTTGAATGTTTGCATGTTATCATAATTTCACCCACATAGCATGTGCTAAAAAGTTGAGAGGGTTACAGTAAAAATTGGATGCACATCGTGTACAAACTGGACAATCTCTTTTGAAGTATCAGGGTTTCGGACGAAAACTCGTCTATTACAAAGGGATTTCATTTTTTTAAACATATTTTAACTCAATACTTTTTCTGCATTCAATATGCACTATTCAAAGCCACATCATCACATTTCAACCATTTTCTGACTTCATTAGCTATTTTTCATGCATTTCATGATTTATTTTGAGCTAAAATGACCCTGAATTGAAAAGCACTGCAAATGAACTCTGAAATGGTTGAAAGTTGGCATGGTATCATAATTTCACCCACATATCATGTGCTAAAAAGTTGAGAGGGTTACAGGAAAAACTGGATGCACTTCGTGTACAAACTGGACAATCTCTTTCGAAGTATCAGGGTTTCGGACGAAAACTCGTGTATTACAAAAGGATTTCATTTCTTCACATGTAACTGCAGTGATATTCTAGATGAAAGCCATCATCAGAATAGTTGTGGATAGAAAGTCTTCACTTTTTCTTCGCGTGTGTCCCTTGCTTATTGCGCCGTGATGACCCACAAGTATAGGGGATCTATCGTAGTCCTTTCGATAAGTAAGAGTGTCGAACCCAACGAGGAGCAGAAGGAAATGACAAGCGGTTTTCTGTAAGGTATTCTCTGCAAGCACTTTAATTATCAGTAACAGATAGTTTTGTGATAGGATAATTCGTAACGGATAGCAAGTAACAAATGTAACAAAGGTGCAGCAAGGTGGCCCAATCCTTTTTATAGTAAAGGACAAGCCTGGACAAACTCTTATATAAAGCAACGCGCTCCCGAGGACACATTGGAATTTCTGTCAAGCTAGTTTTCATCATGCTCATATGATTCGCGTTCGTTACTTTGATAATTTGATATGTGGGTGGACCGGTGCTTGGGTGCTGCCCTTACTTGGACAAGCCTCCCACTTATGATTAACCTCTCTCGCAAGCATCCGCAACTACAAAGGAAGAATTAAGATAAATCTAACCATAGCATGAAACATATGGATCCAAATCAGCCCCTTACGAAGCAACGCATAAACTAGGGTTTAAGCTTCTGTCACTCTAGCAACCCATCATCTACTTATTACTTCCCAATGCCTTCCTCTAGGCCCAAATAATGGTGAAGTGTCATGTAGTCGACGTTCACATAACACCACTAGAGGAGAGACAACATACATATCATCAAAATATCGAACGAATACCAAATTCACATGATTACTTATAACAAGACTTATCCCATGTCCTCAGGAACAAACGTAATTACTCACAAAGCATATTCATGTTCATAATCAGAGGAGTATTAAATATCATTAAGGATCTGAACATATGATCTTCCACCAAATAAACCAACTAGCATCAACTACAAGGAGTAATCAACACTACTAGCAACCCACAGGTACCAATCTGAGGTTTTGAGACCAAGATCGAATACAAGAGATGAACTAGGGTTTGAGAGGAGATGGTGCTGGTGAAGATGTTGATGGAGATTGACCACCTCTCGATGAGAGGATCGTTTGTGATGACGATGGCTTCGATTTCCCCCTCCGGGAGGGAAGTATCCCCGGCAGAACAGCTCCGCCGGAGCCCTAGATTGGTTCTGCCCAGGTTCCGCCTCGAGACGGCAGCGCTTCGTCCCGAAAGCTCCCTTGTGATTTTTCCAGGTCAAAACCCTCCATATAGCAGAAGATGGGCACAGGAGGCCTGCCAGGGGGCCCACAAGCCACAGGGGCGCGCCCAGGGGGGTAGGGCGCGCCCCCTGGCTTGTGACTCCCTGGTGGGTCCCCTCTGGTATTTCTTTCACCCAATATTTTTTATATATTCCAAAATAATTCTCCGTAGATTTTCATGACTTTTGGAGTTGTGCAGAATAGGTATCTCAGATTTGCTCCTTTTCCAGTCCAGAATTCCAGCTGCCGGCATTCTCCCTCTTCATGTAAACCTTGTAAAATAAGAGAGAAAAGGCATAAGTATTGTACCATAATGTGTATTAACAGCCCATAATGCAATAAATATCGATATAAAAGCATGATGCAAAATGGACGTATCAACTCCCCCAAGCTTAGACCTCGCTTGTCCTCAAGCGAAAGCCGAAATCGATAAATATGCCCACATGTTTAAAGATAGAGGTGTCGATAAAATAAAATACGGACATGAAGGCATCATGGTTATCTTTAGAACAGCAAAATATATTGACATATAATTTCTTATGCTAGAGTAACAATTCATTCACAAGGTAAAGTATGAATCAAGAACTCTATTGAGAACCAACAAACTATGATCTCAGTCATTGAAGCAATTCCAATTTATCATAACGTAGGAAAGAGTCAATATAAGAGCTTGTAATGCAAATCCACATACTCAATCATCTTTTAGTCTTTCATAATTGCTAACACTCACGCGGTACCTATGAGGTCAAAGCTTCAATCGGACACAGAGAAAGATAGGGGCTAATAGTATTGCCTCCCAACTATTTACCTCAAGGGTAATGTCAACAGAAATAACTCATGCTCACCCACATCCGAGTGGATATATGTGTCTAGATCATTCCCCAACACATGACGCTTGCCAAGAGATAAAGGCGAAATAAAGGAAGTGGTGAAGATCACCACGACTCTTGCATAAAGGTAAGTACTAGAAAGTAAAGCTAACAGATAGGCCCTTTGCAGAGGGAAGCAGAGGTTGTCATGCGCTTTTATAGTTGGATGCGCAATCCCTTAATGCAAAAGAACATCACTTTATATTGCCCCTTGTGATAAAGAACTTTATTATGCAGTCTGTCGCTTTTATTTCTTCCATATCACAAGTTCGTATAAAGTTTATTTTCCTCACACTAATAGATCACACATATTTAGAGAGCAATTTTTATTGCTTGCACCGATGACAACTTACTTGAAGGATCTTACTCAATCCATAGGTAGGTATGGTGGACTCTCATGGCAAAACTAGGTTAAGGGTGTTTGGATGCACAAGTACTATCTCTACTTGGTGCGGAAGTTTTGGCTAATATGGGGTGGAAGCAAGCGTCACATGTTAAAGGATCTATAACCATATAACTTCTATTCGGAAATAAGCAAACATAACCCATTATGTTGTCTTCCTTGTCCAACATCAACTTCTTAGCATATAATATTTTAATGAGTGCTCACAATCATAAAAGATGTCCAAGATAATATATTTATATTTGAACCTCTCTTTCTTTATCACTTCCTTTTAATTGCAACAATGACCAATCGCTATGTTTGTCAACTCACAACAAATTTCAATCGACATACTTCTTATATGTGAAGTCATCACCCCCCATAAGATCATCATATATACTTTTTGCTTTTATTCTATACCTTTTTCTATTTCTTTTTCTCAAGATCATAGCAAGCAAGCAAATCCCTCAACTCAAAACTACTCTTTATTATATAACTCTTGGACTTGCTTACATAGGGGGAACATAAAGCAAAACTCAAAACTAGATCACACTAAAGACTTTATTGTACTAGATCAAGATATAACCAAAAGGATCGAACTAAGAAAAATGATAAAAGTAAAATATGTGATGGTGATACGATACCGGGGCACCTCCCCCAAGCTTGGCACCAGCCAAGGGGAGTGCCCATACCCATGTGTTTAGTTGTCTTTCTTCGGAGGTGGCGATGTTATATTCTTGGCGATGATGCCCCTCAGAATGCGATTCTCCTCCTCAAGCTTATTATTTTGCTCTCTGAGATCCATTATTTCCTTGCGAAGTTTTCCAGCGAAGGTTAGAGCTCTCATAACCCATGGATGTTTCATTGCTGCGGGGGAAGAAGCAACACTCTTTTTCATATTTTCATAAGTAAGAAATTTAGCATTGGGAGGGATAACCGAATTCGGAATTGCTGAGCTCTGAAGTTCTTCCAACATGGCTCCAGGTTGTAGACGAGAGGTAACTTCTTGGTCTTCCTCCATGGCATCTATCCTTTTCAAGTCGGCCTCCATCTCTTCCTCCGTGGCCTGCCCGAAGTGGTTGGCTTTGGTGAATGCTCCGGGCCCCGGTGTCAGGTGAGAGGCACGGCTCTCCCCGACCGACTCTTGCAAAGACATCTTGCTCTAAATCTCCTGCAGAAACAACTCAAAACGAAAACAAGAGGTATTGTCGTGATTCGAAGGTCAAAATCTTCGGGAGATTATATAATGATTTTTTACCGACCCGAAGGAGTATACCACAAGAAAACGGAGTCCGGAGGGTACACGGGGTGGCCACAAGCCACGAGGGCGCGCCCAGGGGGGTAGGGCGCGCCCCCCTGGCTTGTCGCCTCCTCGTGCACTCTTCGGACTACTTTAAATTTTCCTAATTTATTAAATATTCCAAAACGGATAAAAATTGCCATTGGAAAAGTTTTGGAGTCGATTTGCTTACCGTAACACATACCTATTCCTTTTCGGAGTCTGAAACGTTCTGGTAGGTCTCCCTAATGTACTCCTCCGGAGTTATGGTATTGATAATATTGGTTTCAACATTTATGGGAGTGCCTGAGATATAATGTTTGATTCTTTGCCCGTTTACCACCTTCGGATTTGTGCCTTCGGTGTTGTTGATCTTGATGGCACCGGAACGATATACTCCCTCGATAATGTAAGGCCCTTCCCATTTAGAGAGAAGTTTTCCAGCAAAAAATCTTAAACGAGAATTGTATAGCAAGACATGGTCACCTACATTGAATTCACGCTTTTGTATCCTTTTATCATGCCATCTCTTAACTTTTCTTTAAACAACTTGGCATTCTCATAGGCCTGGGTTCTCCATTCATCAAGTGAGCTAATGTCAAATAACCTCTTCTCACCAGCAAGTTTGAAATCATAGTTAAGCTCTTTAATTGCCTAATAAGCTTTATGTTCTAGCTCTAGAGGTAAGTGACATGCTTTACCATAAACCATTTTATACGGAGACATACCCATATGGTTTTTGTAAGCAGTTCTATAAGCCCATAATGCATCATCAAGTTTCTTAGACCAATTCTTTCTAGATCTATTAACAGTCTTTTGCAAGATCAATTTAATTTCTCTATTGCTCAATTCTACTTGACCACTAGACTGAGGGTGATAAGGGGATGCAATTCTATGATTAACATCATACTTAGCAAGCAATTTACGGAAAGCACCACGAATAAAGTGTGAACCACCATCAGTCATTAAATATCTAGGGACTCCAAATCTAGGGAAAATAACTTCTTTAAGCATTTTAATAGAAGTGTTATGATCAGCGCTACTAGTTGGAATAGCTTCTACCCACTTAGTAACATAATCAACAGCAACTAGAATATGAGTATACCCGTTAGATTGTGGAAAAGGTCCCATATAATCAAAACCCCAAACATCAAATGGTTCAATAACAAAAGAGTAATTCATAGGCATTTCCTGACGTCTACTAATATTACCAATTCTTTGACATTCATCACAAGACAAGACAAACTTACGAGCATCCTTGAAGAGAGTAGGCCAATAAAACCAGATTGTAGTACCTTATGTGCAGTTCTATCTCCAGCGTGGTGTCCTCCGTAGGCCTCGGAATGACACTTGTGAAGGATCTGTTCCTGTTCATGCTCAAGCACACAACGTCTAATAACACCATCTACTCCTTCTTTATAAAGGTGTGGATCATCCCA
Organism: Elymus sibiricus; assembly: GCA_039707655.1. NCBI lineage: Eukaryota > Viridiplantae > Streptophyta > Magnoliopsida > Poales > Poaceae > Elymus > Elymus sibiricus. Next base: position 488,875,193 of record CM077667.1, read on the forward strand.
AAAGTAATGTCTTAAATCATAGAAGAACTTTTTCTTTTGTTGGTATGTGAAACTTGGCGGTATAAATTTAGCAACAATGTAGTTAGCATAATCAGCATACCAAGGTGCATTGCGCGAAGCATTTATGACAGCTAATTGTTCATCAGGAAAGCTATCATCAATAGGTAGTGGGTCATCAAGAACATTTTCTAACCTAGACAAGTTGTTTGCTACGGGGTTCTCAACACCCTTTCTATCAATAATATGCAAATCAAATTCTTGTAGCAGAAGAACCCATCTAATAAGTCTAGGTTTAGCATCTTTCTTTTCCATAAGATATTTAATAGCAGCATGATCAGTGTGAACAGTTACTTTGGAATCAACAATATAAGGTCTGAACTTATCACAAGCAAACACAACTGCTAAAAATTCCTTTTCAGTGGTAGCATAATTTCTTTGAGCACTGTCTAGAGTTTTACTAGCATAATGGATAACATTTAATTTCTTATCAACTCTATGTCCTAGAACAGCACCAATGGCATAATCACTAGCATCGCACATAATTTCAAAGGGTAGGTTCCAATCAGGTGGTTGAACAACAGGTGCGGAAATCAAGGCATTCTTAAGAATTTCAAACGCTTCTACACAATCATCATCAAAAACGAATGGAACATCTTTTTGCAAAAGATTAGTGAGAGGTCTAGAAATCTTAGAGAAGTCTTTAATAAACCTCCGATAGAAACCAGCATGACCAAGGAAACTTCTTATACCTCTGATATCCGTAGGACACGGCATTTTTTCAATGGCATCAACTTTAGTTTTATCAACTTCAATACCTCTTTCGGAGATTTTGTGCCCCAAGACAATACCTTCATTAACCATAAAGTGGCACTTTTCCCAATTCAAGACAAGATTTGTTTCTTCGCATCTCTGCAAAACTCGATCAAGGTTGCTCAAGCAATCATCAAAAGAAGTTCCGTAAACGGAAAAATCATCCATGAAAACCTCAACAATATTTTCACAAAAGTCAGAGAATATAGCCATCATACATCTTTGAAAGGTAGCAGGTGCATTGCATAAACCAAAAGGCATACGTCTATAAGCAAAGGTACCGAAAGGGCAAGTAAAAGTGGTCTTTTCTTGATCCTCTTTTGACACAGGTATTTGAGAGAAACCAGAATAACCATCTAGAAAGCAAAAATGTGTATGTTTGGACTGTCTTTCTAGCATTTGATCAATAAAAGGTAGAGGGTAATGATCTTTCCTAGTAGCTTTATTTAATTTCCTAAAATCAATTACCATTCTATATCCTGTAACAATTCTTTGCGGGATCAATTCATTTTTATCATTAGGAACAACGGTAATACCTCCTTTCTTAGGAACACAATGAACGGGACTAACCCATCTACTATCAGCAATAGGATAAATTATACCTGCCTCGAGAAGCTTTAGTATTTCATTTCTTACCACTTCTTTCATTTTAGGATTTAACCGTCGTTGGTGATCAACAACTGGTTTAGCATCAGGCTCCATATTAATTTTATGCAGACATAGAGTGGGACTAATGCCCTTAAGATCATCAAGAGTATATCCAATAGCAGCACGGTGCTTCCTCAAAGTTTACAATAATCTGTTTTCTTCATGCTCTGAAAGGTTAGCACTAATAATAACAGGATATATCTCCTTTTCATCAAGATAAGCATATTTCAGAGTATCAGGTAATTGTTTAAGCTCAAACACGGGATCACCCTTGGGTGGAGGAGGATCCCCAAGTATTTCAACAGGCAGGTTGTGTTTCAAAATAGGTTGCTGATCAAAGAAAATATTATCTATTTCATTCCTTTCATTCATATGCATATCATTTTCATGGTCTAGCAACTATTGTTCTAAAGGATCAGTAGGAGGCACAGCAATAAAAGCGAGACCAATAATTTCATCTTAACTAGGCAATTCTTTGTCATGGGGTTGTCTACGAAATTTAGAGAAATTGAACTCATGAGACACATCCCCAAAACTTAGAGTAATAGTTTCTTTCTCACAATCTATCTTAGCATTAACAGTATTCAAGAAAGGTCTACCAAATATAATGGGACAAAAATCATCTTGTGGGGAACCAAGAACAAGAAAATCAGTAGGATACTTTATTTTCCCACACAAGACTTCAACATCTCTAACAATCCTAATTGGTGCAATAGTATCTCTATTAGCAAGCTTAATGGTAACATCAATTCCCTCTAATTCAGCTGGTGCAATATCATTCATAATTTCTTGGTATAAGGTAAAGGGAATTGCGCTCACACTAACACCCACATCACATAAGCCATGATAACAATGATCTCCTATTTTAACAGAAACAACAGGCACGCCAACAATAGGTCTATGTTTACCTTTAGTATCAGGTCTAGCAATTCTAGCAGCTTCATCATAGAAATGAATAACATGCCCATCAATATTATCAACCAAGAGATCTTTAACCATAGAAATATTAGGTTCAACTTTAATTTGTTCAGGGGGCGTAGGTGTTCTGGTACAACTCTTACGAACCACAGTTGAAGCTTTAGCATGTTCCTTTATTCTAACAGGGAAGGGTGGTTTCTCAATATAAGCAGCAGGAATAACAGGATCAGCATTATAAATAATAGTCTCTTCTCCAACTTTAATAGGTTCAACTAGTTTAACTTCAATGGGAGGATGATATTTAAACCACTTCTTAGGGAGATCAACATGAGTAGCAAAAGATTCACAGAAAGAAGCTACTATCTCAGAGTCAAGTCCATATTTAGTGCTAAAATCACGAAAAGCACCGGTGTCTATAAAGGATTTAACACAATCAAACTTAAGGTTTATACCTGACTCCTTACCTTCGTTGAGTTCCCAATCTTCAGAGTTGCGTTTAATTCTTTCCAATAAGTCCCATTTGAATTCAATATCTTTCTTCATAAAGGAACCAGCACAAGAAGTATCGAGCATGGATTGATCATTACGAGAAAGCCGAGCATAAAAATTCTGATTATAATTTCTCTCGGGAGCTCATTATTGGGGCATGAATATAACATTGACTTAAGCCTCCCCCAAGATTGAGCGATTCTTTATCCTTCACGAGGCCAAAAATTATAAATATAATTCCGATCACGATGAACCAGATGCATAGGATAAAACTTCTGATGAAATTCCAATTTCAATCGGTTGTAGTTCCATGATCCAATATCATCACATAGCCTATACCATGTCAATGCCTTCTCCTTCAAAGATAAAGGAAAGACCTTCTTATTGACATCATCCTCGGGCAAACCTGCAAGCTTAAATAATCCACAAACTACATCCACATAGATTAGATGCAAATCAGGATGTAGTGTTCCATCTCCTGCATAAGGATTAGCTAGCAGTTTCTCTATCATACCCGAAGGAATTTCATAATAAATATTTTCAGTAGGTGCAGTAGGTTGAGGAGCATCTCTTTATTCTTCCGGTCGGGGTGAAGATACCCCGAACAAGCCCCTCAAAGGATTATTTTCCATAGTAACAGGTGACAGTAAATTTCAGCACACTATATAATTTTTTCCTTACCAAGTTCGACTTACCAAAGGCGCTTCACTCCCCGGCAACGGCGCCAGAAAAGAGTCTTGATGACCCACAAGTATAGGGGATCTATCGTAGTCCTTTCGATAAGTAAGAGTGTCGAACCCAACGAGGAGCAGAAGGAAATGACAAGCGGTTTTCAGTAAGGTATTCTCTGCAAGCACTGAAATTATCAGTAACAGATAGTTTTGTGATAGGATAATTCGTAACGGATAGCAAGTAAAAAATGTAACAAAGGTGCAGCAAGGTGGCCCAATCCTTTTTGTAGTAAAGGACAAGCCTGGACAAACTCTTATATAAAGCAAAGCGCTCCCGAGGACACATTGGAATTTCTGTCAAGCTAGTTTTCATCATGCTCATATGATTCGCGTTCTTTACTTTGATAATTTGATATGTGGGTGGACCGGTGCTTGGGTGCTGCCCTTACTTGGACAAGCCTCCCACTTATGATTAACCTCTCTCGCAAGCATCCGCAACTACAAAAGAAGAATTAAGATAAACCTAACCATAGCATGAAACATATGGATCCAAATCAGCCCCTTACGAAGCAACGCATAAACTAGGGTTTAAGCTTCTGTCACTCTAGCAACCCATCATCTACTTATTACTTCCCAATGCCTTCCTCTAGGCCCAAATAATGGTGAAGTGTCATGTAGTCGACGTTCACATAACACCACTAGAGGAGAGACAACATACATCTCATCAAAATATTGAACGAATACCAAATTCACATGATTACTTATAACAAGACTTATCCCATGTCCTCGGGAACAAACGTAATTACTCACAAAGCATATTCATGTTCATAATCAGAGGAGTATTAATTATCATTAAGGATCTGAACATATGATCTTCCACCAAATAAACCAACTAGCATCAACTACAAGGAGTAATCAACACTACTAGCAACCCACAGGTACCAATCTGAGGTTTTGAGACCAAGATCGAATACAAGAGATGGACTAGGGTTTGAGAGGAGATGGTGCTGGTGAAGATGTTGATGAAGATTGACCCCCTCTCGATGAGAGGATCGTTGGTGATGACGATGGCTTCGATTTCCCCCTCCGGGAGGGAAGTTCCCCCGGCAGAACAGCTCCGCCGGAGCCCTAGATTGGTTCTGCCCAGGTTCCGCCTCGAGACGGAGGCGCTTCATCCCGAAAGATCCTTTGTGATTTTTTCTAGGTCAAAACCCTCCATATAGCAGAAGATGGGCACCGGATGCCTGCCAGGGGGCCCACAAGACACAGTGGCGCGCCCACGGGGTAGGGCGCGCCCCCTGGCTTGTGACTCCCTGGTGGGTCCCCTCTGGTATTTCTTTAGCCCAATATTTTTCATATATTCCAAAATAATTCTCCGTAGATTTTTAGGACTTTTGGAGTTGTGCAGAATAGGTATCTCAGATTTGCTCCTTTTCCAGTCCAGAATTCCAGCTGCCGGCATTCTCCCTCTTCATGTAAACCTTGTAAAATAAGAGAGAAAAGGCATAAGTATTGTACCATAATGTGTATTAACAGCCCATAATGCAATAAATATTGATTTAAAAGCATGATGCAAAATGGACGTATCACGCCATAACCATGGATAATCTTCATCGTTTAACAAGGGTCAGCCTTCACTTTGAAGGGAGGAAATTCATGAAACTTTTCATAATCTTCAGACATGTCTGTCTCGGCCTCCACTCCCACGATGTTACTTTTCCCTGAAAGAACTATGTTTCGCTTTGGCTCATCGTTTGATTTATCCACTTCCTTATCTTTTTTTCTCGGTTTGGTAGACATGTCCTTCACATAGAAAATGTAGGGAAACGTTGCATGGGAAACAAAAAATTTCCTATGCACACGCAAGATATATCCATGGTGATGAGCATCTACGAGAGGGAGAGTGGATCTACATACCCTTGTAGATCTATAAGCAGGAAGCATTAAGAAATGCGGTTGATGTAGTCGAATGTCTTCGCGATCCAAATCGCCGAGCGTCCCGCGATCCAATCACGATCTAGTACCGAACGGACAGCACCTCCGCGTTCAGCACACGTATAGCTCGATGACGATCTCCGCCTTCTTGATCCGGCAAGAGGGAGCGGAGAGGTAGATGAGTTCTCCGGCAGCGCGACGGCGCGGCGGCGGTGGTGGTGGAACTATTCCAGCAGGGCTTTGCCTAAGCACCGCTGAAAACTAGAGGACTTGATCTATTGGGAGAGAGGGCTGCACCGTGGCTTAGGGTTCAAGTGCTTTTGCCCTATCTCCCTCTAGTATATATAGGAGGAAGGGGAGGGAGGCCGGCGGCCCAAGGGCTGCCCCTTGGTGCGGACGCAAGGAGGAGAGGTGGAGGAGTCCTACTCCAATCCTACAAGGAGTAGGATTCCTCTTCCTCCACTTGGAAACTCTTTCCACCTTTGTGTTTTCCCACCCCCAGCCGCATGGGCCTTAGTGGGGGGCTCGGCCATCCCACTAAGGTCTGGCTTGACTCCTCCCACAGCCCATGAGGCCCTTTCGGTCGAGACACCCCTCCCGATGGTCCCCGGTACGCCTCCCGGCATTCCCGGTACACTACCGAAATACCCGAAACTTTTCCGGTGACCAAAACGAGACTTCCTATATATCAATCTTTACCTCCGGACCATTCCAGAGCTCCTCGTGACGTCCTGGATCTCATCCGGGACTCCGAACAACCTTCGGTCGCCACCATCCATAACTCTATACTACCGAAACGTCACCGAACGTTAAGTGTGCACACCCTGCGGGTTCGAGAACTATGTAGACATGACCGAGACACCTCTACGGTCAATAACCAATAGCGGGACCTGGATGCCCATATTGGGTCCTACATATTCTATGAAGATCTTTATCGGTTGAACCTCTATGTCAAGGATTCAGTTAATCCCATATGTTGTTCCCTTTGTTCTTCGGTATGTTACTTGCCCGAGATTCGATCGTCGGTATCTCTATACCTAGTTCAATCTCGTTACTGGCAAGTCTCTTTACTCGTTCCGTAATACAAGATCCCGTGGCTAACACTTTAGTCACATTGCTTGCAAGGCTTGTTGTGATGTTGTATTACCGAGTGGGCCCTGAGATACCTCTCCGTCACATGGAGTAACAAATCCCAGTCTCGATCCATGCCAGCTCAACAGACATAACTGTAGAGCATCTTTATAGTCACCCAGTTACGTTGCGACATTTGATACACACAAGGTACTCCTTCGGTGTCAGTGAGTTGCATGATCTCGTGGTGATAGGAACAGATACTTGACATGCAGAAAACTATAGCAATAAACTGACATGATCATATGCTACGTTCATAGTTTGGGTCTTGTCCATCACATCATTCTCCTAATGATGTGATCCCATTATCAAATGACATCTCATGTCTATGGCTAGGAAACCTTGACCATCTTTGATCAACGAGCTAGTCTACTAGAGGCATACTAGGGACACAGTGTTGTCTATGTATCCACACATGTATTGGTGTTTCCAATCAATACAATTATAGCATGGATAATAAACGATTATCATGAACAAGGAAATATAATAATAACTACTTTTATTATTGCCTCTAGAGCATATTTCCAACAGAAAACCTGCGCCACATCATTGGCTAGGACGAATGGTTCCTCTGTGTACCCAAGATTGTTGAGATCCACTGTTGTCATTCCGTACTGCGGGTCTAACTGTACGCCGCCTCCTGACAGATTGACCCATTTGCACCGAAACAAAGGGACCTTAAATTCATGTCCATAGTCAAGTTCCCATATCTCCTCTATGTAACCATAATTTGTGTCCTTTGCCCTATTAGTGATTGCCGCATCAAAGCGGACACCACTGTTTTGGTTGGTGCTCTTTTTATCTTGGGTGATTGTGTAAAATGTATTACCATTTATCTCGTACCCTTGGTAAGTCAATACAGTCGAAGATGGTGTCCTGGCCAACACGTACAGGTCATCTGCAACAGTGTTGTTTCGCATGAGATGCATTTGCAACCAACCGCCGAAAGTCCCGATGTGTTCACGTGTAATCCAGTCGTCAAACTGCTCCGGGTGTGTCCAGCATAGAATATTCTTGTGTTCATTCATATACGGGGCCACCAAGGTAGAATTATGTAGAACTGTGTAGTGTGCTTGCGCCCAAGAATGCCCGTCCCTACATATTACTGAATTCTCTCTTAGAGTGCCTTTTCCACTAAGTCTCCCCTCATACCGCGATTGAGGGACACCAATCGGCTTATGGTCAGGAATAAAGTCAACACAAAACCCTGTTTGATGGCCCGTAGAGATACTTCCTTCTAGCCTAGCACGATTACGAACATATTTCTTCAAGACTCCCATGAACCTCTCAAAGGGGAACATATTGTGTAGAAATACAGGACCCAGAATGGCAATCTCGTCGACTAGATGAACTAGGACTTTAGTCATGATATTGAAGAAGGATGGTGGGAACACCAACTCGAAGCTGACAAGACATTGCACCAAATCATTCCGTAACATTGGTAGGATTTCTGGATCGATTACCTTCTGAGAGATTGCATTAAGGAATGCACATAGCTTCACAATGGCTAATCGAACGTTTTCCGGTAGAAGCACCCTCAATGCAACCGGAAGCAGTTGCGTCATAATCACGTGGCAGTCATGAGACTTTAGGTTCTGGAATTTTTTCTCTGCCATGTTTATTATTCCCTCTATATTCGACGAGAAGCCAGATGGGACCTTCATACTGAGCAGGCATTCAAAGAAGATTTCCTTCTCCGCTTTGGTTAGAGCGTAGCTGGCAGGACCTTGATACTGCTTTGGATGCATGCCGTCTTTTTCGTTCACACGTTGCTGGTCCTCCCATGCCTCCGGTGTATCTTTTGTCTTCCCATACACGCCCAAGAAGCTTAGCACATTCATGCAAACACTCTTCGTCACGTGCATCACGTCGATTGCAGAGCGGACCTCTAGGTCTTTCCAATAGGGTAGGTCCCAAAATATAGATTTGTTCTTCCACATGGGTGCGCGTCCCTCAGCGTCATTCAGAACAGATTGTCCGCCAGGACCCTTTCCAAAGATTACTTGTAAATCCTTGACCATATCAAGTATGTCATCACCAGTACGGAGGACATGCTTCTTTCGGTGATCTGCCTCACCTTTGAAATGCTTGCCTTTCTTTCTTAAGGCATGCTTGGTCGGAAGAAATCGACGATGTCCCAGGTACACATTCTTCTTGCATTTCTCCAAATATATACTTTGGGTATCATCTAAACAGTGCATGCATGCATTGTATCCCTTGTTTGTCTGTCCTGAAAGGTTACTAAGAGCAGGCCAATCATTGATGGTTACAAACAGCAACGCTCGTAGGTCAAATTCCTCTTGTTTATGCTCATCCCACACACGTACACATTTTCCATTCCACAGCTGTAAAAGCTCTTCGACTAATGACCTTAGGTACACATCAATGTCGTTGCCGGGTTGCTTAGGGCCTTGGATGGGCACTGGCATCATAATGAACTTCCGCTTCATGCACAACCAAGGAGGAAGGTTATAGATACATAGAGTCACAGGCCATGTGCTATGATTGCTGCTCTGCTCCCCAAAAGTATTAATGCCATCTGCACTTAAACCAAACCATTCGTTCCTTGCGTCACCTGCAAAGTCCTCCCAGTTTCTCTCGATTTTTCTCCACTGCGACCCGTCAGCGGGTGCTCTCAACTTCCTGTCTTTCTTACGGTCTTCTTTGTGCCATCGCAACAACTTGGCATGCTCTTTGTTTCTGAACAGACGTTTCATTCGTGGTATTATAGGAGCATACCACATCACCTTGGCAGGAACCCTCTTCCTAGGGCGCTCGCCCTGAACATCACCAGGGTCATCTCGTCTGATCTTATACCGCAATGCATTGCATACCGGGCATGCGTTCAATTCCTCGTACTCACCGCGGTAGAGGACACAGTCATTAGGGCATGCATGTATCTTATGCACCTCTAATCCTAGTGGGAAGAGAACCTTCTTTGCTCCATACGTAGTGTCAGGCAATTCGTTATCCTTTGGAAGCTTATTCTTCATTATTTTCAGTATCTTTTCAAATCCCTTGTCAGATAAACCATTCTCTGCCTTCCAATGCAGCAATTCCAATGTGGTACCGAGCTTTGTGTTGCCATCTTCGCAGTTTGGATACGACCCTTTTTGTGATCCTCTAACATGCGATCGAACTTCAACTTCTCCCTTTCACTTTCGCATTCTCTTTGTGCATCAACAATGACCCGGCGAAGATATCATCGGGCACATCGTCTGGTGCCTCTTGATCTTCAGCCTCCCCCGTTGCAGTATCACCGTATTCAGGGTACATAGGACGATAGTTGTCATCATCCTCTTCTTCTTCGTTGTCTTCCATCATAACCCCTCTTTCTCCGTGCTTGGTCCAAACATTATAGTGTGGCATGAAACCCTTCTCAAGCAGGTGGAAGTGAAGGGTTTCAGAGCTGGAGTAATCCTTCGTATTCCCACAGACAGTACATGGACAATACATAAAACCATTCTGCTTGTTTGCCTCAGCCACTTCGAGAAATTTATGCAGGCCCTCAATGTACTCGGAGGTGCGTCGGTCACCGTACATCCATTGTCGGTTCATCTGCGTGCATTATATAAATAAATGTATCAAAAACCATTACAGAACATCATGAATAGAGAAGTGATCAAATTAATACAAGTTCATCATCACATTAAAACCAAAGTACAGTAGTGATCAAATGTTATTATTGAAAAAATAAAGGTGCCTCTTTAGTCCCGGTTCCAGCCACCAACCGGGACTAAAGGGGCTCGGCCAGGAGCAAGGCCCTTTAGTCCCGGTTCGTGACTGGAACCGGGACTAAAGGGGTCATACGAACCGGGACTGGTTCCCACCGAGGCCCGGTCGGTGCCCTGGACTCACGAACCGGGACTGATGCACCCATTAGTCCCGGTTCGTAACACGACCGGGACTAATGCAATATTCTGGCCCGTTTCAAAGCCCTGTTTTCTACTAGTGCATCCTTAAGATACGAGCACGGGAAGCCTCTCGTCACACGTGAGGAGCTCAAGGATCTACCAACGAGGATGCGACATTTGCATGAATGGTACTTGAAAGCCTGCAAGGACGGGACTAACCATATCTTGGTGGGAATAAAAAATGGGCACTTCTTCAATGGAGACCAGATGTTGTTCGTTGAATTTGAAGATAATTTTCAATTATACAACCAAAAGGAGCTCGACAAAACTATCGCCAGTTCCTATTGTATGTAAGTATTTTTTCTGTAATTAAGTCTCTAGCTCAGCTCGTTCATTGCATGTATTAATTATCCTCACACTATATTATGCAGAATGAAGATCCTCGAATGCAAACAACTACAAATCTATGACATTGGGTTCATTGACCCAAATTTCATAAATGAACGTACGTTAAAAGATTATCCCACTGATATAGAGCAAAATTTGCTAGATGCGTTACTTGGACAACAAACCAGAATGGAAATACTATTTCCTTACAACTTCAAGTGAGTGTTACTATCTTGCGCACATTCTGTTTCGCTTACTCGAGATTAAGTGCAATTAATGAGTTATGCGTGCGCAGTTTCCACTTTATTCTGCTAGACATTCAGCTTGAAGAGGGAAAAGTAACTGTCTTGGACTCGAGACGTAAAGACCCTAAGGAGTGGACGAACATGAGTCAAATGCTTCGGAAGTAAGTTCAATCATTATCGCACCATATCGGCAACTTTCGTTCATTTCCTGATATCAAGTAATCATTTTCTTTGTTGGGCAGGGTTTGGAAAAAGTTCACCAAACAGGTTAAGGGTGTCAGCTGGAAAAAAGAGCTGCAATTTTTACACCCCAAACTAAGTACTACTCTAGTACCGCGCATCTCTCATTGATTCTAGTTTCAATACCATTATCATGCTTGATTATCATTTTGATTGAACTCTATTCTCGTAAAGTGCTTGTGGCAGGCACCCGGGACTAATTTATGTGCTTACTACGTTTGCGAGTTCATTCGCCACTCGACCTCTGAGCGGGGCCAGGGCATATCTTTAGAACAATTTGAAGTACGTAAACAATATTCACATTTTTATTTTATTACCATCAATTGTGTTGAGTTTTATTGACCCCCTTCTTTAAATTAGACCTAGCGGAAGCAGGACATGCTCCTACCAACTGATCGCATACGAGCAATTCAAGAGCAATTGGCGGGATTCTTTGTTGAGCATGTCATACCTAAAGACGGAGAATGCCATCAGGATTTCGAATGCGATGTTGGTAATAGACATTAGGATCGTAAGAGATGTTATATTGTATATATGCATGAATGTGTACTATATGTAATAGCGTCGAATAGATTTACGAAAACTTGTTGCATATTGTTCGACCAAGCACGGAGAAAGAGAGGTCACTTCTCTCTATATATTGATCATGACGATGTTGTGTAATGGTTCCTTCATTGCTATATGTAGTAGCTAGCGTCGAGTTGAATGAAAAGCGTAAAATAAAAATGGTAAACACAAAAATAAAAGGGGGAAACACAATAAGAAAACCCTTAAACCACTCCTTTCAAAAAAAAACACAGCGCCTGGCAGGTGCTGACGCGTGGCTGCCTTTTAGTCCCGGTCGGTGTTACCAACCGGGACTAAAGGTCCTCCGGCCTGGGCGCCCCAGGGCGGCCACGTGGAGCTCCTTTAGTCCCGGTTCGTAAGACAACCGGGACTAAAAATGATGGGCATTAGTCCCGATCGTTTTTTCCCGGTTGCAGAACCGGGACTAAAGGCCCTCTGGAACCGGGACTGATGCCCTGTTTTCTACTAGTGCCAAGTCGCTGCAGGTTGGGTCGTTGGTTAGCTCGCTCTGACGTGGAGCCGTGCCCATGCACGCCCGGACACGCCCGGGACCCCTCATACTTTCCCTAGATTTGAGAAGGGTTTGAGGGGTGCCGACCAGCCCGGACGTTTATGGGTAAAATGAGGGGTCCAGGTTGGGTCACTCTTTTTTTGACTGACACTAACCGGGCGGTTCCGCTGTAGATGCTCTAACATCTTTCATTTGATGTGGTGCATGAAATAGTCCCTTCTTTTCTCTCTCTACATGTCACATTTTATCGAATAGGTCGTGTGCATGCATCCGGCGAGTCGGCGACGCCCTGTAGGTTCAGCAGCCGCATGCACTCGCCCTAGCCGGCGAGTCGGTGGTGCCCTTCCCGGCACGCACGCACGCGGGAGCTCAGCGGCCACATACAGGACACGACGGCCAGCATGCCCGACCCAACACGCGCCCCTGCACCCACGACGGACACCGCTCGCGACGGCCTGTGGGCCCGTGGCGGCCTGCGCGCCCATGGTGGCTGCAGGCGCCTGACGGCCTGCGGGCCCGCGGCGGCTGCGCGCGATCGGCAGACTGCGCGCCCGCGGCGGCCGATTTGCGTGCCCGTGGCGCCCGCTCACCCGCGGCGGCCTGTGCGCCTAATGAGCTCCGGCCTCCGTGCCCGTGGCGTCCTGCACGCGCCCGACGGTCAGCGGCGCGCCCACGGCTTCCTGTGCGCCTGGCGAGCTCTGACCTGCACCCGGTGAGCTACGACCTCAGCGGGCATAGCACCGGCACGGTCCTGATGGCATCGTTGACGCTGCGGTCTTCTTCTTCCAAGTCACTGCAGGTGGGGTCGTTGGTTAGCTCGCTGTTATGCTGTTGGATCAATTGTTACCTTAGTTGCGATTATGATCGCATTTGTTGTTGTCTTTAAATGTTTTACATAGTTGTACGTTAGTTTCAATTTATGTTTTAATTAGATGCTCTAGAGAGCTATATGTTGTTCTATGAGAACTATGTATGAACTTTATGTATTTATTTTTTTCAGTAATAACATTTGATCACTACTTTATTTTGGTTTTAATGTGATGATGAACTTGTACACGAAGTCATGAAAAATAGCAAATGAAGTCAGAAAAGGGTTGAAAAGTGATGATGTGGCTTTGAATGGTGCATATCGAATACAGAAAAAGTCTTGAGTTAAAATATTTTTTAAAAAATGAAATCCCTTTGTAATAGACGAGTTTTCGTCCGAAACCCTGCTACTTCGAAGGAGATTGTCCAGTTTGTACACGAAGTGCATCCAGTTTTTCACGTAACCCTCTCAACTTTTTAGCACATGGTATGTGGGTGAAATTATGAAACCATGCCAACTTTCAACCATTTCAGAGTTCATTTGCAGTGCTTTTCAATTTCAGGGTCATTTTAGCTCAAAATAAATCATGAAATGCATGAAAAATAGCAAATGAAGTCGGAAAAGGGTTGAAAAGTGATGATGTGCCTTTGAATGGTGCATATCGAATACAAAAAAAGTCTTGCGTTAAAATATGTTAAAAAAATCAAATCCCTTTGTAATAGACGAGTTTTCGTCCGAAACCCTGATACATCGAAGAGATTGTCCAGTTTGTACACGAAGTGCATCCAGTTTTTCCCGTAACCCTCTCAACTTTTTAGCACATGGTATGTGGGTGAAATTATGAAACCATGCCAACTATCAACCATTTCAGAGTTCATTTGCAGTGCTTTTCAATTTCAGGGTCATTTTAGCTCAAAATAAATCATGAAATGCATGAAAAATAGCAAATGAAGTCAGAAAAGGGTTGAAAATTGACGATGTGGCTTTGAATGGTGCATATTGAATGCAGAAAAAGTCTTGAGTTAAAATATGTTTAAAAAAATGAAATCCCTTTGTAATAGACGATTTTCGTCCCAAACCCTCATAATTCGAACGAGATTGTCCAGTTTGTACACGAAGTGCATCCAGTTTTCCCGTAACTATCTCAACTTTTTAGCACATGGTATGTGGGTGAAATTATGATACCATGCCAACTTTCAACCATTTCAGAGTTCATTTGCAGTGCTTTTCAATTTCAGGGTTATTTTCGCTCAAAATAAATCATGAAATGCATGAAAAATAGCAAATAAAGTCAGAAAGGGGTTGAAAATTGATGATGTGGCTTTGAATGGTGCATATCGAATGCAGAGAAAGTCTTGAGTTAAAATATGTTTAAAAAATGAAATCCCTTTGTAATAGACGAGTTTTCGTCTGAAACCATGATACTTCGAAGGAGATTGTCCAGTTTGTACACGAAGTGCATCCAGTTTTTCCCGTAACCCTCTCAACTTTTTAGCACATGCTATGTGGGTGAAATTATGATACCATGCCAACTTTCAACCATTTCAGAGTTCATTTGTAGTACTTTTCAATTTCAGGGTCATTTTAGCTCAAAATAAATCATGAAATGCATGAAAAATAGCAAATGAAGTCAGAAAAGGGTTGAAAATTGATGATGTGGCTTTGAATGGTGCATATCGAATGCAGAAAAAGTCTTGAGTTAAAATATGTATAAAAAATGAAATCCCTTTGTAATAGACGAGTTTTCCTCCGAAACCCTGATACTTCGAAGGAGATTGTCCAGTTTGTACACGAAGTGCATCCAGTTTTTCCCGTAACCCTCTCAACTTTTTAGCACATGCTATGTGGGTGAAATTATGATACCATGCCAACTTTCAACCATTTCAGAGTTCATTTGCAGTGCTTTTCAATTTCAGGGTCATTTTAGCTCAAAATAAATCATGAAATGCATGAAAAATAGCAAATGAAGTCAGAAAAGGGTTGAAAAAAAATGATGTGGCTTTGAATGGTGCATATTGAATTTTCAAAAAGTATATTTTGTTACAAGCTTTAATAGAAAACTAAAAATCTTTTATAAAACTCTAATAGCAAAAAGAATGAACTAAAAAGAATCAAAATAATATTAACTAAAAAGAATCAAAGTATTTATTTGTTACCAGCTTTAATAGAAAAAAGTCAGAAAAGGGTTGAAAACCGATGATGTGGCTTTGAATGGTGCATATTGAATTTTCATAAAGTATATTTTGTTACCAGCTTTAATAGAAAACTAAAAAGCTTTTATAAAACTCTAATAGCAAAAGGAATGAACTAAAAAGAATCAAAATAATATTAACTAAAATTATCAAAGTATTTATTTGTTAAAAACTTTAATAGTAAAACGCTTTTGTAAAACTCTAACAGCAAAAGGAATCAACTAAAACAAATGCAAAAGATAATATTAAAAATTTAAAACCATAATATATGCAAAATAATAAAAAAAAAACCGCCTACTAGCCAGAACGGCCTGCATACGGCTATAAACCCTAGAAATGGGCCAGGATGCAGGCCCGCAGTGCTAGTAGGCCCAACAGGGCGTGATATAGGCATGTACTGCCTGCAATAGAGAGGAGCTCGAGAGGGCAGCGGCAGCAGCGCTTATAAACCACTCTGAGCCCCTCTCGACTAGCGAGGTGGGACTAAACTTTTGGCGCGGGAAGCGCAGACCTCTAGTCCCGGTTGGTGGCTCCAACCGGGACTAATGCCCCCCCTTTAGTCCCGGTTGGAGCCACCAACCGGGACTAAAGGTCTTTGCTTCCTGCCCTTTGGGCTGGCGAAAACTACCTTTAGTCCCGGTTGGTGGCTCCAACCGGGACTAAAGGGGGGGCATTAGTTCCGGTTGGAGCCACCAACCGGGACTAAAGGGGGGACTATATAAGCGGGACTTAGGAAATTTTCCAATCCCCCATCTGCAGTTTCTTCTCTCCCCCGACGGCGCCGATGACCACCTGGACGCCGCCAGGCTGCCGGATTTTGCCCTCGCCGACGCCCTCACCGACGCCTTGCCGTCCCCGAGCCCCTGCCCCGACGTCGCCTCGCCCTGCCCCGCCGTTGCCTCGCCCTGCCCCGCCATCGCCGTCACCGCGCCCCTGCCCCGTCGCCGTCGCCGCGCCCCTACCGGCCCCGATGTCGCCGTCGCCGTCACCGTGCCCCTGCCCCGTCGCCGACGCCGCGCCCCTGCCGGCCCCGACGTTGCCGTCGCCGTCACCGCGCCCCTACCCCGTCGCCGTCGCCGCGCCCCTGCCGGCCCCGACGTCTCCGTCGCCGTCACCGCTCCGGCCCCTGCCCCCAGTGAGCCCCTCCTGCTTATGGATGGTTGGATTTTTTGTCAATGTGTTCATATATGTTCATATATTCATATGTATGTATGTATGTATGTATTTATGTTCATATGTATATGTATATATGATTTTTTTTGTCCATGTATGTATGTATGTATAGATAACCTGTTTTTTGGGGTCTTACCTTAGTCACCTCGACCATTTTTCTAAAGATAGCTAAGAGATGCACTTTCAAGAACGAGTCAGAGGAATCTTCTGGAGTTTTCCTTCAGAGGATATTTTTCCCGAAAGATATTCTATGTTAAGACCCATGTAGAAACTTAGTTCAAGCCTCGATGTTTGGGAAGTTCGAGATTGGAAGTAATGGAAATAAATATGAATTATAATTGTGTTAGTGCCATAAGGAGAAAAAAAGCAACAAAGGATTTCAAATTACAAGATGAGGCCGTAACTTGTTTGTTGGAGAGGGACGTAACGACAATGAAATTTGGATCGGAGAGAGGCTTAGTGAGAACAGTGCTTAAAAATCTGTCTTTACCGAGTGTCGCCATCTTTATCATGTTGTATTTCACGAGTAGTCGGCAACAAAGATGTTGCTTCAACGGCAGATGAGGGGGAGCCAGTTACAACGTGACTTGCTAGAGGCAACGTGACTAGCATTCAACATATCCCCGATAACTTCGACATGAGGGGGGGTCCGCAAGTTTCTATATGGAGGGAATGATTTTTGAAAACAGAGAACTATTTTTTAAATAGAGGAAACTATGTCAAGTGTTGTATTTTGGTGACAAATATACTTCTTTTTTGCTTTATGTGATAGCAAGTTTGTGGTGTCAATGCTTTATGTGCAGAAACTATGGATCACAGAGACTTAGAAAAAGAAGAGTTGTTGGGGGATATAATCCGCGACGGAGGTGATGATGATATCTTGTCATTTCTCAATGACACCGATGGTGATAGAAGAGAGGATGATGGCTCCGGTGATCCAATGGAGGAGGAAGGAGATCATGACGGCTCCGGTGATGGAATGGAGGAGGAAGGAGATCATGACGGCTCCGGTGATCGAATGGAGAAGGGAGCCTTAACTGATTCAAAGTCCGGCGAGGTACATATATATATATATATATATATATATATATATATATATATATATTAAGCCTCAGCTGACTAGATGCATTAATTGTTTTGTATGTACATATATTAATGCTTCTTTCTTCTTTTAGCCCTCCGGATTGAGCCAAACTTCGGTAAGGAGACGAGGCCCGAAGAAAAAGTTGGACCCGGATGAAAAGTTCACGGTCGAAGAAGTCTCTCCAGAAGGCCAACCGATTTCCCCCAAGTGGACCAAGGACAAATTTATACATCAGTGCGGAGTTGTTGTTAGGGACAACGTCCCGATCAGCATCCAAGAATGGAATAAGAAGAAGGACCCTGAAGTTCCTTATGTCAACGAAAGACTGAAAGATGATCTTTGGAACTCGATGTTGAGAAATTTCAGCCTACCGCCAGAGGAGGATCCAAATAACCCAGTTATACAGAGAAACATCAAGGCCTTTGCTCTTAAGAAAATGGCGGACCTATTCAAGAACTGGAAGAAACTATTGAACAAAAAGTTTATCACCATGATCCCAGTTCAAAGGTCAATACTTCAAGCTAAAAGGTCAATACTTCAAGCTAAAAGATTACTGGCCCGCATTTGTGGCCTACAAGAAATCGGAGAAGGCCAAGCAGAGGTCACTTATAAATAAGAAAAATGATGCAAAGAAGCAGTATCACCATGTTACGGGATCAGGTGGCTACAGCAAAGCCCGACCTACGTGGGACAAAGCTGAGCAAGACCTGCTTGCTAAAAATGTCCAACCAGCGACTTTGCACTGGCCAGATCGGGCAAGGACTTGGTTCTTCGGGGTTGGGGGAACTTTGGACCCAGTCACAGGGAAGTGTGTTTGGATGAAAGCTCAACTTCAAACACCCGTCACAAAGGTTGAGGAAGTAATCAAGGAAGCACTGGAAGGGAGGTTCATTCCCGACAGAGAGAAGGACGAGCTGTCAGCGGCCCTTGGGAATCCTGAACACCCTGGACGAACACGAGGCACATCAGGCTCCGTTCCGTGGGTGCATGGGTTTCCCGACAGCATTGGTTATAGAAGCAGACAGAGAAACAAGAAAGAGGAAGCAAGCGAAATGCAGAAGATCAATGAAAGATTAGCGAAACTAGAGGCAGTTGAGAGCCAGCGAGCTACCGGCCAACCATCTCAGCGGCACAAAGATCCTTCATTGGAGACTACCCACGATGCTACCCCACCATCTCAGCGGAGAAGCAGCGTGGCTTCCACGGAGCTCGTTCATCCTGATAGCACGGCTCCTCGCTACCCCATGGATGGTATCACGAATAATGAACATTGTGTGCTAATGGCGAAATGCCATAACCTGACCTTGAAGGCTTGGTCGGCTATGTCTTACCTCCTCGACCTGATGCAACTTTTCATTGCACTCCAGTTCCAGCTGGCTTTCCTATTGTCGGGGTGGATGAAATAATGGACGGATTTGATGGGCTGGAGCTTGAGTACGCTACAGGTGAAGGGGAGATTCTTCTTCGAAATGCCTTAAGGACTACCTGTCTATGGAGAAAGGAACACATCGTGCTTCCATACTGGACGCCGCCTCAGCAGACTCAGCCGGAGGAGGCCCCGATGCCTGAGTCGTCTCCGGTGCGTCAGCCATCTCCGGTGCGTCAACCGTCTCCAGTGCGTCAACCGTCCCCGGTGCGTCAGTCGTCTCCGCTGCTTGAGTCGTCTCCGGCGCGTCAGCCGTCTCCGCCACCTCAGCGGACTCCGACGGAGGAGGCCCCTCAGCAGAATCCTCCTCCGCCTCAGCTATCTCCGCCGCGTCATCGGACTCCGCCTCCTCCGCCGCCTCAGCAACATCAGAAGAGAGCCGCCGCCGCTCCGGCGGCTAGCAGCAGTACGAAAACGAGGAGATTCAGAGCAGGCTCAAGCCTTAAGGTTCCTCCCAAGTTACCCTACGAGAGGATGATACGTCCATTTTTTATCATGCTTTTATATTGATATTTATTGCATTATGGGCTGTTATTACACATTATGGTACAATACTTATGCCTTTTCTCTCTTATTTTACAAGGTTTACATGAAGAGGGAGAATGCCGGCAGCTGGAATTCTGGACTGGAAAAGGAGCAAATATGAGAGACATATTCTGCACAACTCCAAAAGTCCTGAAAAGTTACGGAGAATTATTTTGGAATATATAAAAAATATTGGGCGAAAGAAATACCAGAGGGGACCCACCAGGAGGCCACAAGCCTGGGGGGCGCGCCCTACCCCCCAGGGCACGCCCCTGTGGCTTGTGGGCCCCCTGCCAGCCCTCCGGTGCCCATCTTCTGCTATATGGAGGCTTTTGACCTGGAAAAAATCATAAGAGAGCTTTTGGGACGAAGCGCCGCCGTCTCGAGGCGGAACCTGGGACAAAGCAATCTAGGGCTCCGGCGGAGCTGTTCTGCTGGGGAAACTTCCCTCCCGGAGGGGGGAATCGAAGCCATCGTCATCACCAACGATCCTCTCATCGAGAGGGGGTCAATCTTCATCAACATCTTCACCAGCACCACCTCCTCTCCAAACCCTAACTCATCTCTTGTATCCGATCTTTGTCTCAAAACCTCAGATTGGTACCTGTGGGTTGCTAGTAGTGTTGATTACTCCTTGTAGTTGATGCTAGTTGGTTTACTTGGTGGAATATCATATGTTCAGATCCTTAATGATAATTAATACTTCTCTGATTATGAACATGAATATGCTTTGTGAGTAGTTACGTTTGTTCCTGAGGACATGGGATAAGTCTTGTTATAAGTAATCATGTGAATTTGGTATTCGTTCGATATTTTGATGAGATGTATGTTGTCTCTCCTCTAGTGGTGTTATGTGAACATCGACTACATGACACTTCACCATTATTTGGGCCTAGGGGAAGGCATTGGGAAGTAAAAAGTAGATGATGGGTTGCTAGAGTGACAGAAGCTTAAACCCTAGTTTATGCGTTGCTTCGTAAGGGGCTGATTTGGATCCATATGTTTCATGCTATGGTTAGATTTATCTTAATTCTTCTTTCGTAGTTGCGGATGCTTGCGAGAGAGGTTAATCATAAGTGGGAGGCTTGTCCAATTAAGGGCAGCACCCAAGCGCCGGTCCACCCACATATCAAATTATCAAAGTAACGAACGTGAATCATATGAGCATGATGAAAACTAGCTTGACAGAAATTCCCATGTGTCCTCGGGAGCGCTTTGCTTTATATAAGAGTTTGTCCAGGCTTGTCCTTTGCTACAGAAAGGATTGGGCCACCTTGCTACACCTTTGCTACATTTGTTACTTGCTACCCATTACGAATTATCTTATCACAAAACTATCTGTTACCGATAATTTCAGTGCTTGCAGAGAATACCTTACTGAAAACCGCTTGTCATTTCCTTCTGCTCCTCGTTGGGTTCGACACTCTTAGTTATCGAAAGGACTACAATAGATCCCCTATACTTGTGGGTCATCAAGACTCTTTTCTGGCGCCGTTGCCGAGGAGTGAAGCGCCTTTGTTGAGTGGAAAAATTTATATAGTGTGCTGAATTTTCTGTCACTTGTTACTATGGAAAATAATCCTTTGAGGAGCTTTTTCGGGGTATCTTCACCTCGATCGGAAGCACAAAGAGTTGCTCCTCAACCTACTGAACCTACTGAAAATATTTATTATGAAATTACTACGGGTATGATAGAGGAACTGCTAGCTAATCCTTATGCAGGAGATGGAACAGTACATCCTGATTTGCATCTAATCTATGTGGATGAAGTTTGTGGATTATTTAAGCTTGCAGGTTTGCCCGAGGATGATGTCAAGAAGAAGGTCTTTCCTTTATCTTTGAAGGAGAAGGCATTGACATGGTATAGGCTATGTGATGATATTGGATCATGGAACTACAACCGATTGAAATTGGAATTTCATCAGAAGTTTTATCCTATGCATCTGGTTCATCGTGATCGGAATTATATTTATAATTTTTGGCCTCGTGAAGGAGAAATTATCGCTCAAGCTTGGGGGAGGCTTAAGCCAATGTTATATTCATGCCCCAATCATGAGCTCTCAAGAGAACTTATTATTCAGAATTTTTATGCTCGGCTTTCTCGTAATGATCAATCCATGCTCGATACTTCTTTTACTGGTTCCTTTATGAAGAAAGATATTGAATTCAAATGGGACTTATTGGAAAGAATTAAACGCAACTCTAAAGATTGGGAACTCGACGAAGGTAAGGAGTCAGGTATAAACCTTAAGTTTGATTGTGTTAAATCCTTTATAGACACCGATGCTTTTAGTGAATTTAGCACTAAATATGGACTTGACTCTGAGATAGTAGCTTCTTTCTGTGAATCTTTTGCTGCTCATGTTGATCTCCCTAAGGAGCAGTGGTTTAACTATCATCCTCCCATTGAAGTGAAAGTAGTTGAACCTATTAAAGTTGAATAAGAAACTATTATTTATAATGTTGATCATGTTATTCCTGCTGCTTATATTGAGAAACCACCTTTCCCTGTTAGAATAAAGGAACATGCTAAAGCTTCAACTATGGTTCGTAAGAGCTATGTTAGAACACCTACACCCCCTGAAAAAATCAAAGTTGAACCTAGTATTGCTATGGTCAAAGATCTCTTGGTTGATAATATTGATGGGCATGTTATTCATTTCTGTGATGAAGCTGCTAGAATTGCTAGACCTGATACTAAAGATAAACATAGACCTATTGTTGGCATGCCTGTTGTTTCTGTTAAAATAGGAGATCATTGTTATCATGGCTTATGTGATGTGGGTGCTAGTGTGAGTGCAATTCCCTTTACCTTATACCAAGAAATTATGAATGATATTGCACCTGCTGAATTAGAAGAAATTGATGTTACCATTAAGCTTGCTAATAGAGATACTATAGCACCAGTTGGGATTGTTAGAGATGTTGAAGTCTTGTGTGGGAAAATAAAATATCCTACTGATTTTCTTGTTCTTGGTTCCCCACAAGATGATTTTTGTCCCAATATATTTGGTAGACCTTTCTTGAATACTGTTAATGCTAAGATAGATTGTGAGAAAGAAACTGTTACTGTAAGTTTTGGGGATGTGTCCCATGAGTTTAATTTCTCTAAATTTCGTAGACAACCCCATGATAAAGAATTGCCTAGTAAGGATGAAATTATTGGTCTTGCTTCTATTGCTGTACCTCCCACTGATCCCTTAGAACAATATTTGCTAGACCATGAAAACGATATGCATATGAATGAAAGGAATGAAATAGATAAGATTTTCTTTGATCAACATCCTATTTTGAAACACCACTTGCCTGTTGAAATACTTGGGGATCCTCCTCCACCCAAGGGTGATCCCGTGTTTGAGCTTAAACAATTACCAGATACTCTGAAATATGCTTATCTTGATGCAAAGAAGATATATCCTGTTATTATTAGTGCTAACCTTTCAGAGCATGAAGAAAAGAGATTATTGAAAACTCTGAAGAAGCACCGTGCTAATATTGGATATACTCTTGATGATCTTAAGGGCATTAGTCCCACTCTATGTTAGCATAAAATTAATATGGAGCCTGATGCTAAACCAGTTGTTGATCACCAACGACGGTTAAATCCTAAAATGAAAGAAGTGGTAAGAAATGAAATATTAAAGCTTCTGGAGGCAGGTATAATTTATCCTATTGCTGATAGTAGATGGGTTAGTCCTGTTCATTGTGTCCCTAAGAAGGGAGGTATTACCGTTGTTCCTAATGATAAAAATGAATTGATCCCGCAAAGAATTGTTACAGGATATAGAATGGTGATTGATTTTAGGAAATTAAATAAAGTTACTAGGAAAGATCATTACCCTCTACCTTTTATTGATCAAATGCTAGAAAGACTATCCAAACATACACACTTTTGCTTTCTAGATGGTTATTCTGGCTTCTCTCAAATACCTGTGTCAAAATAGGACCAAGAGAAGACCACTTTTACTTGCCCTTTCGGTACCTTTGCTTATAGATGTATGCCTTTTGGTTTATGCAATGCACCTGCTACCTTTCAAAGATGTATGATTGCTATATTCTCTGACTTTTGTGAAAAGATTGTTGAGGTTTTCACGGATGATTTCTCCGTTTACGGAACTTCTTTTGAGGATTGCTTGAGCAACCTTGATCGAGTTTTGCAGAGATGCGAAGAAACTAATCTTGTCTTGAATTGGGAGAAGTGCCACTTTATGGTTAATGAGGGTATTGTCTTGGGACACAAAATCTCCGAAAGAGGTATTGAAGTTGATAAAGCTAAAGTTGATGCTATTGAAAAAATGATGTGTCCTACGGATATCATAGGTATAAGAAGTTTCCTTGGTCATTCTTGTTTCTATAGGAGATTTATTAAAGACTTCTCTAAAATTTCTCGGCCTCTCACTAATCTCTTGCAAAAAGATATTCCTTTTGTTTTTGATGATGATTGTGTAGAAGCATTTGAAATCCTTAAGAAAGCCTTGATTTCTGCACCTGTTGTTCAACCACCTGATTGGAACCTACCCTTTGAAATTATGTGTGATGCTAGTGATTATGTCGTTGGTGCTGTTCTAGGACAAAGAGTTGATAAGAAATTAAATGTTATCCATTATGCTAGTAAAACTCTAAACAGTGCTCAAAGAAACTATGCTACCACTAAAAAGGAATTTTTAGCAGTTGTGTTTGCTTGTGATAAGTTCAGACCTTATATTGTTGATTCCAAAGTAACTGTTCACACTGACCATGCTGCTATTAAATATCTTATGGAAAAGAAAGATGCTAAACCTAGACTTATTAGATGGGTTCTTTTGCTACAAGAATTTGATTTGCATATTATTGATAGAAAGGGAGTTGAGAACCCCATAGCAGACAACTTGTCTAGGTTAGAAAATGTTCTTGATGACCCACTACCTATTGATGATAGCTTTCCTGATGAACAATTAGCTGTCATAAATGCTTCATGTAATGCTCCATGGTATGCTGATTATGCTAATTACATTGTTGCTAAATTTATACCGCCTAGTTTCACATACCAACAAAAGTAAAAGTTCTTTTATGATGTAAGACATTACTTTTGGGATGATCCACACCTTTATAAAGAAGGAGTAGATGGTGTTATTAGACGTTGTGTACCTGAGCATGAACAGGAACAGATCCTACACAAGTGTTACTCCGAGGCCTACGGAGCGCTGGAGATAGAACTGCACACAAGGTATTACAATCTGGTTTTTATTGGCCTACTCTCTTCAAGGATGCTCGTAAGTTTGTCTTGTCTTGTGATGAATGTCAAAGAATTGGTAATATTAGTAGACGTCAGGAAATGCCTATGAATTACTCACTTGTTATTGAACCATTTGATGTTTGGGGTTTTGATTATATGGGACCTTTTCCAAAGTCCAACGGGTATACTCATATTCTAGTTGCTGTTGATTATGTTACTAAGTGGGTAGAAGCTATTCCAACTAGTAGTGCTGATCATAACACTTCTATTAAAATGCTTAAAGAAGTTATTTTCCCTAGATTTGGAGTCCCTAGATATTTAATGACTCATGGTGGTTCACACTTTATTCATGGTGCTTTCCGTAAATTGCTTGCTAAGTATGATGTTAATCATAGAATTGCATCTCCATATCATCCTCAGTCTAGTGGTCAAGTAGAATTAAGCAATAGAGAAATTAAATTGATCTTGCAAAAGACTGTTAATAGATCTAGAAAGAATTGGTCTAAGAAACTTGATGATGCATTATGGGCTTATAGAACTGCTTACAAAAACCCTATGGGTATGTCTCCGTATAAAATGGTTTATGGTAAAGCATGTCACTTACCTCTAGAACTAGAACATAAAGCTTATTGGGCAATCAAAGAGCTCAACTATGATTTCAAACTTGCTGGAGAAGAAGTTATTTGACATTAGCTCACTTGATGAATGGAGAACCCAGGCCTATGAGAATGCCAAGTTGTTTAAAGAAAAGGTTAAGAGATGGCATGATAAAAGGCTACAAAAGTGTGAATTCAATGTAGGTGACCATGTCTTGCTATACAATTCTCATTTAAGAATTTTTGCAGGAAAACTTCTCTCTAAATGGGAAGGGCCTTACATTATCGAGGAAGTATATCGTTCCGGTGCCATCAGGATCAACAACGCCGAAGGCACAAATCCGAAGGTGGTAAACGGGCAAAGAATCAAACATTATATCTCAGGTACTCCCATAAATGTTGAAACCAATATTATCAATACCATGACTCCGGAGGAGTACATTAGGGAGACCTACCAGAACGTTTTAGACTCCGAAAAGGAATAGGTATGTGGTATGGTAAGCAAACCGACTCCAAAACTTTTCCAATAGCAACTTTTCTCCGTTTTGGAATATTTAAAAAAATTAGGAAAATTTAAAGTAGTCCGAAAAGTGCACGAGGAGGCGACAAGCCAGGGGGGCGCGCCCCTGTGGCTTGTGGCCACCCCGTGTACCCTCCGGACTCCGTTTTCTTGTGGTATACTCCTTTAGGTCGGTAAAAATTCATTATATAATCTCCCAAATGTTTTCACCTTTGTATCACAACTTTATCTCCTGTTTTCATTTCGAGTTGTTTTCCGGACAGATTTAGATCGCCATGACGTCCCCAAGTGCTTCGAAAGACAAGTTCTTCGAGAAGGTCATCAACCCCTACCTTGCGGAGGTGCTGCAACACCCCCAAACCATTGAGATGCGTGAGGGGGTGCTGCACATCCGTGATGTTGAGGGGCCAAAGAAGACCGGAAGCGTGGAGACAAGGCTCGAAGCAATGGAGCGGCAAGTCTTCAAGTGCCAAGGGATGGTGGAACGTGGACTCAATGCCAATAACATGATGATTGCGGAGTTTACCCATAAGCACAAGCTGGACGCCAAGGACATTGGGGAGCACATCTTCAAGCTTTACGAGAAAATCGAGCATCTCCAAGCCCAGATCTATGACCTGCAAAACCAAAACTGTGAGTATGAATACAGATTTAAGAGAATGAGTTTGGCTGCAGATTTGAGGATCCCGGAGACTCGTTCATCTTTTTACGATGGTGAGCCTATGCCTTGGAAGACGGAGGACAAGCTTCCAACCTCATCAACAACTCCAACATCACCACCTCCGAAGAAAGACAACTAAACACATGGGTATGGGCACTCCCCTTGGCTTGAGCCAAGCTTGGGGGAGGTGCCCCGGTATCGTATCACCATCACATCTTTTACTTTTATCGTTTTTCTTCGTTCGATCCTTTTGGTTATATCTTGATCTAGTAGAATAAAGTTTTTAGTGTGATCTAGTTTTGAGTTTTGCTTTATGTTCCCCCTATATAAGCGAGTCCGAGAGTTATATAATAAAAAGTAGTTTTGAGTTGAGGGCTTTGCTTGCTTGCTATGATCTTGAGAAAAAGAAATAGAAAGAAGAATAGAATAAAAGCAAAGAGTATATATGATGATCTTATGGGGAGTGATGACTTCACATATAAGAAGTATGTCGATTGAAATTTGTTGTGAGTTGACAAACATAGCGATTGGTCATTGCTACAATTAAAAGGAAGTAATAAAGAAAGAGAGGTTCACATATAAATATATTATCTTGGACATCTTTTATGATTGTGAGCGCTCATTAAAATATTATATGCTAAGAAGTTGATGTTGGACAAGGAAGACACCATAATGGGTTATGTTTGCTTATTTCCAAATAGAAGTTATATGGTTATAGATCCTTTAACATGTGACGCTTGCTTCCACCCCATATCAACCAAAACTTCCGCACCAAGTAGAGATACTACTTGTGCATCCAAACACCCTTAACCCAGTTTTTCCATGAGAGTCCACCATACCTACCTATGGATTGAGTACGATCCTTCAAGTAAGTTGTCATCGGTGCAAGCAATAAAAATTGCTCTCAAACATGTATGATCTATTAGTGCGAGGAAAATAAACTTTATACGAACTTGTGATATGGAAGAAATAAAAGCGACAGACTGCATAATAAAGTTCTTTATCACAAGGGGCAATATAAAGTGACGTTCTTTTGCATTAAGGGATTGCGCATCCAACTATAAAAGCGCATGACAACCTCTGCTTCCCTCTGCGAAGGGCTTATCTGTTACTT
Organism: Elymus sibiricus; assembly: GCA_039707655.1. Classification (NCBI taxonomy): domain Eukaryota; kingdom Viridiplantae; phylum Streptophyta; class Magnoliopsida; order Poales; family Poaceae; genus Elymus; species Elymus sibiricus. The sequence continues at coordinate 488,902,913 of CM077667.1, forward strand.
TTACTTTCTAGTACTTACCTTTATGCAAGAGTCGTGGTGATCTTCATCACTTCCTTTATTTCGCCTTTCTCTCTTGGCAAGCGTCATGTGTTGGAGAATGATCTAGACACATATATCCACTCGGATGTGGGTGATCATGAGTTATTTCTGTTGACATTACCCTTGAGGTAAATAGTTGGGAGGCAAAACTATAAGCCCCTATCTTTCTCTGTGTCCAATTGAAACTTTGACCTCATAGGTACCGCGTGAGTGTTAGCAATTATGAAAGACTAAAAGATGATTGAGTATGTGGATTTGCTTTACAAGCTCTTATATTGACTCTTTCTGATGTTATGATAAATTGCAATTGCTTCAATGACTGAGATCATAATTTGTTGGTTCTCAATAGAGTTCTTGATTCGTACTTTACCTTGTGAATGAATTGTTACTGTAGTATAAGAAATTATATATCAATAAATATTGCTGTTCTAAAGATGATCATGATGCCTTCATGTCCGTATTTTATTTTATCGACACCTCTATCTCTAAACATGTGGACATATTTATCGATTTCGGCTTTTGCTTGAGGACAAGCGAGGTTTAAGCTTGGGGGAGTTGATACATCCATTTTGCATCATGCTTTTATATTGTTATTTATTGCATTATGGGCTGTTATTACACATTATGGTACAATACTTATGCCTTTTCTCTCTTATTTTACAAGGTTTACATGAAGAGGGAGAATGCCGGCAGCTGGAATTCTGGACTGGAAAAGGAGCAAATATGAGAGACCTATTCTGCACAACTCCAAAAGTCCTGAAAATTTACGGAGAATTATTTTGGAATATATAAAAAATATTGGGCGAGAGAAATGCCATAGGGGACCCACCAGGAGGCCAAATACCTGGGGGCGCGCCCTACCCCCCAGGGCGCGCCCATGTGGCTTGTGGGACCCCTGGCAGCCCTCCGGTGCCCATCTTCTGCTATATGGAGGCATTTGACCTGGAAAAAATCATAAGAGAGCTTTCGGGACGAAGCACCGCCGTCTCGAGGCGGAACCTGGGCCAAAGCAATCTTGGGCTCCGGCGGAGCTGTTCTGCCGGGGGAAACTTCCCTCCCGGAGGGGGGAATCGAAGCCATCGTCATCACCAACGATCCTCTCATCGAGAGGGGGTCAATCTCCATCAACATATTCACCAGCACCACCTCCTCTCCAAACCCTAGTTCATCTCTTGTATCCGATCTTTGTCTCAAAACCTCAGATTGGTACCTGTGGGTTGCTAGTAGTGTTGATTACGCCTTGTAGTTGATGCTAGTTGGTTACTTGGTGGAAGATCATATTTTCAGATCCTTAATGATAATTAATACTCCTCTGATTATGAACATGAATATGCTTTGTGAGTAGTTACGTTTGTTCCTGAGGACATGGGATAAGTCTTGTTATAAGTAATCATGTGAATTTGGTATTCGTTCGATATTTTGATGAGATGTATGTTGTCTCTCCTCTAGTGGTGTTATGTGAACGTCAACTACATGACACTTCACCATTATTTGGGCCTAGGGGAAGGAATGGGAAGTAATAAGTAGATGATGGGTTGCTAGAGTGACAGAAGCTTAAACCCTAGTTTATGCGTTGCTTCGTAAGGGGCTGATTTGGATCCATATGTTTCATGCTATGGTTAGATTTATCTTAATTCTTCTTTCGTAGTTGCGGATGCTTGCGAGAGAGGTTAATCATAAGTGGGAGGCTTGTCCAAGTAAGGGCAGCACCCAAGCGCCGGTCCACCCACATATCAAATTATCAAAGTAACGAACGCGAATCATATGAGCATGATGAAAACTAGCTTGACAGAAATTCCCATGTGTCCTCGGGAGCGCTTTGCTTTATATAAGAGTTTATCCTGGCTTGTCCTTTGCTACAGAAAGGATTGGGCCACCTTGCTGCACCTTTGCTACATTTGTTACTTGCTACCCATTACGAATTATCTTATCACAAAACTATCTGTTACCGATAATTTCAGTGCTTGCAGAGAATACCTTACTGAAAACCGCTTGTCATTTCCTTATGCTCCTCGTTGGGTTCGACACTCTTACTTATCGAAAGGACTACGATAGATCCCCTATACTTGTGGGTCATTAGAGGACTGAGGAGGAACTCAACGAGGTCGTGGATGCCGATGTGAAACGTCAGCTTGCACCGAAACGTCCACCTCTAGAGGAGAGAATAGATCCAGTGAAAGCGAAGCCAACTCTGGCTGCCCTTAGGCGACCACCACCACCTCCACCGCCATCAAACTATGACCGTTGTATTCAAAAGACATATGATCAAGCGAGGCGGTCGGGAAGCTTAAGTAGAAGTGGCGCAAGAAGTGGGAAAACAATTCCCCAGCTCGGCGAACAAGAACTATAATCGTGCCCTCCGCTCAAGGTGGTTACCGATATCGCTAATGATCCAGAGAAAGCGGCCGGTGGTCTTTCTATCACTGCTGGTGATTACTTACCCGATTCGGTACAGTTCGAAAAGGCTGAGGTAGTACCATCCTTAAGATACGAGCACAAGAAGCCTCTCGTCACACGTGAGGAGCTCAAGGGTCTACCAACGAGGATGCGACATTTGCATGAATGGTACTTGAAAGCCTGCAGGGACGGGACCAACCATATCTTGGTGGGAATAAAAAATGAGCACTTCTTCAATGGAGACCAGATGTTATTCGTTGAATTTGAAGAAATTTTTCAATTATACAACCAAAAGGAGCTAGACAAAACTATCGTCAGTTCCTATTGTCTGTAAGTATTTTTTCTGTAATTAAGTCTCTAGCTCAGCTCGTTCATTGCATGTATTAATTATCCTCACACTATATTATGCAAAATAAAGATCCTCGAATGCAAACTACTACAAATCTATGACATTGGGTTCATTGACCCAAATTTCACAAATGAACGTACGTTAAAAGATTATCCCGCTGATACAGAGCAAAATTTGCTAGATGCGCTACCTGGACAACAAACCAGAAGGGAAATACTATTTCCTTACAACTTCAAGTGAGTGTTACTATCTTGTGCACATTCTGTTTCGCTTACTCGAGGTTAAGTGCAATTAATGAGTTATGCGTGTGCAGTTTCCACTTTATTCTGCTAGACATTCAGCTTGAAGAGGGAAAAGTAACTGTATTGGACTCGAGACGTAAAGACCCTAAGGAGTGGACGAACATGAGTCAAATGCTTCAGAAGTAAGTTCAATCATTATCGCACCATATCGGCAACTTTCGTTCATTTCCTGATATCAAGTAATCATTTTCTTTGCCGGGCAGGGTTTGGAAAAAGTTCACCAAACAGGTTAAGGGTGTCAGCTGGAAAAAAGAGATGCAATTTTTGCACCCCAAAGTAAGTACTACTCTAGTACCGCGCATCTCTCATTGATTATAGTTTCAATACCATTATCATGCTTGATTATCATTTTGATTGAACTCTATTCTCGTAAAGTGCTTGTGGCAGGCACCCGGGACTAATTTATGTGCATACTACGTTTGCGAGTTCATTCGCCACTCGACCTCTGAGCGGGGCCGGGGCATATCTTTAGAACAATTTGAAGTACGTAAACAATATTCACATTTTTATTTTATTACCATCAATTGTGTTGAGTTTTACTGACCCCCTTCTTTAAATTAGACCTGGCGGAAGCGGGACATGCTCCTACCAACTGATTGCATACGAGCAATTCAAGAGGAATTGGCGGGATTCTTTGTTGAGCATGTCATACCGAAAGACGGAGAATGCCATAAGGATTTCGAATGCGATGTTGGTAATAGACATTACGATCGTAAGAGATGTTATATTGTATATATGCATGAACGTGTACTATATGTAATAGCGTCGAATAGATTTACGTAAACTTGTTGCATATTGTTCGACCAAGCACGGAGAAAGAGAGGTCACTTCTCTCTATATATTGATCATGACGATGTTGTGTAATGGTTCCTTCATTGCTATATGTAGTAGCTAGCGTCGAGTTGAATGAAAAGCGTAAAATAAAAATGGTAAACACAAAAATAAAAGGGGGAAACACAATAGGAAAACCCCTAAACCCCTCCTTTCAAAAAAAAAGCCACAGCGCCCGGCAGCTGCTGGCGCGTGACTGCCTTTTAGTCCCGATCGGTGTTACCAACCGGGACGAAAGGTCCTCCTGGCTGGGCGCCCTAGGGCGGCCACGTGGAGCTCCTTTAGTCCCGGTTCGTAAGCCAACCGGGACTAAAAATGATGGGCATTAATCCCGATCGTTTTGTCCCGGTTGTAGAACCGGGACTAAATGCCCTCTAGAATCGGGACTGATGCCCTGTTTTCTACTAGTGCCAAGTTGCTGCAGGTGGGGTCGTTGGTTAGCTCGCTCCGACGTGGAGCCGTGCCCAGGCACGCCCGGACACGCCCGGGACCCCTCATACTTTCCCTAGATTTGAGAAGTGTTTGAGGGGTGCCGGCCAGTCCGGATGTTTAGGGGTAAAATGAGGGGTCCGGGTTGGGTCACTCTTTTTTTGACCGACACTAACTGGGCGTGTCCGCTGTAGATGCTCTAACATCTTTCATTTTATGGAAGAGTAGCGGTGCATGAAATAGTCCCTTCTTTTCTCTCTCTACATGTGACATTTTATCGAATAGGTCGTGTGCATGCATCCGGTGAGTCAGCGACGCCCTGTAGGTTGAGCAGCCGCATGCACTCGCCCTAGCCGGCGAGTCGGTGGTGCCCTTGCTGGCACGCATGCATGCGGGAGCTCAGCAGCCGCATACAGGACACGACGGCTGCTACTTCTTGAGCTTGTGTTGGTTTTCCCTTGAAGAGGAAAGGGTGATGCAGCAAAGTAGATAAGTATTTCCCTCAGTTGTTGAGAACCAAGGTATCAATCCAATAGGGGGTACAAGCAAGGCCCCAATCTTTGCACCTACACAAATAATCAAACACTTGCACCCAACGCTATAAAGGGGTTGTCAATCCCTTCACGGTTACTTGCAAGGATGAGATCCGAAAGAGATAGATATAAAAGATTACTAAAGCGAAAAGTAAAACAAAAGTAAAAAGATTGCAGCAAAGTATTTTTGGTATTTTTGGTTTATAGATCTGAAAATATAATATGGAAAATAGACCCGGGGGCCATAGGTTTCACTAGAGGCTTCTCTCTTGAAGGAAAATAATACGTTGGGTGAACAAATTACTGTCGAGCAATTGATAGAAAGGCGCATAGTTTTGACGATATCCAAGGCAATGATTATACATATAGGCATCACGTCCGTGTCAAGTAGACCGAAACGATTCTGTATCTACTACTATTACTCCACACATCGACCGACTCCTGCCTGCATCTAGAGTATTAAGTTCATGAAGAACAGAGTAACGCATTAAGTAAGATGATATGATGTAGAGGGATAAACTCAAGCAATATGATGAAAACCCCATCTTTTTACCCTTGTGGTCAACAATACAAATACGTGCCTCGCTACCCCTACTTTGTCACTGGGTGAGGACACCGCAAGATTGAACCCAAAACTAAGCACTTCTCCCATTGCAAGAATTACCAATCTAGTTGGCCAAACCAAACCAATAACTCGAAGAGACTTGCAAAGATATGAAATCATGCATATAAGAATTCAGAGAAGATTCAAATAATATTCATAGATAATCTGATCATAAACCCACAATTCATCGGATCTCGACAAACACACCGCAAAAGAGTATTACATCGGATAGATCTCCATGAAGATCATGAAGAACATGGTATTGAAGAACATAGAGAGAGAAGAAGCCATCTAGCTACTAGCTATGGACCCGAAGGTCTGAGGTGAACTACTCACGCATCATCGGAGGGGCAATGGAGTTGATGTAGATGCCCTCCGTGGCTCTTTTTGGTAATGGGGGAATATTTGGGAATTTAGAGGAGGAAGATTAGGGTTAGGAGGCCTACAGGGGGGCCACAAGCGAGGGGGGCGCCCCCCCTAGGGCGCGCCCTGTAGGCTTGTCGTCTCCCGGCAGGTCTCCTGCCCCCCTCTCCAAGTCTGGTAGGTTTCTACTGGTCCAAGAAAAATCATCGCGAAGATTTTATTCTGTTTGGACTTCGTTTGATATTCCTTAACTGCAACAAGGAAAAAATAGAAACTGGCACTAGGCACTAGATTAATAGGTTAGTCCCAAAAATAATATAAAATAGCATATTAATGCATATAAAACATCCAAAACAGATAATATAATAGCATGGAACAATCAAAAATTATAGATACGTTGGAGACGTATCAAGCATCCCCAAGCTTAATTCCTGCTCGTCCTCGAGTACGTAAATGATAAAAACAGAATTTTTGATGTGGAATGCTACCTAACATATTTATCCATGTAATATTCTTTATTGTGGTATGAATGTTCATATCCGTAAGATTCAAAACAAAAGCTTAATATTGACATAAAAACAATAATACTTCAAGCATACTAACAAAGCAATTGTGTCCTTTCAAAATAACATGGCCAAAGAAAGTTATCCCTACAAAATCATATGGTCTGGCTATGCTCCATCTTCCCCACACAAAGTATTTATATCATGCACAACCCCGATGACAAGTCAAGCAATTGTTTCACACCTTTTATGTTCTCAAACCTTTTCAACTTTCACGCAATACATGAGCGTGAGCCATGGATATAGCACTATAGGTGGAATAGAATATGGTGGAGGTTGTGAGGAAAAGGAGAACATAGTCTCACATAAATTAGGCGTATCAACGGGCTATGGAGATGCTCATCAATAGATATCAATGTGAGTGAGTAGGGATTGCCATGCAACGGATGCACTAGAGCTATAAGTGTATGAAAGATCAAAAAGGAAACTAAGTGGGTGTGCATCCAACTCGCTTGCTCACGAAGACCTAGGGCAATTTGAGGAAGCCCATCATTGGAATATACAGGCCAAGTTATATAATGAAAAATTCCCACTAGTATATGAAAGTGACAAATTAGGAGACTCTCTATCATGAAGATCATGGTGCTACTTTGAAGCACAAGTGTGGAAAAAGGATAGTAGCATTGTCCCTTCTCTCTTTTCTCTCATTTTTTTTGTGGGCATCTTTGGCCTCTTTTTTTTGGGCTTAATTGGCCTCTTTTATTATTTGTAAAGTCTGGAGACTCATCCCAACTAGTGAGGGAATCATAGCTTCCATCATCCTTTCCTCTCATGCGACAATGCTCTAATGATGATCATCACACTTTTATTTACTTACAACTCAAGAATTACAACTCGATATAGAACAAAATATGACTCTATATGAATGCGTCCGGTGGTGTACCAGGATGTGCAACGATCTAGCATAGCAAATGACATCAAAAAACAGACAAGCCATGAAAACATCATGCTAGCTATCTTACGATCATGCAAAGCAATATGAAAATGATGGTGCGTGTCATAATAAACGGAACGATGGAAGTTGCATGGCAATATATCTCGGAATGGCTATGGAAATGCCATAATAGGTAGGTATGGTGGCTGTTTTGAGGAAGGTATATGGTGGCTGTTTTGAGGAAGGTGGGTTTAATGCACCGGCGAAAGTTGCGCGGTACTAGAGAGGCTAGCAATGGTGAAAGGGTGAGAGTGCGTATAATCCATGGACTCACATTAGTCATAAAGAACTCACATACTTATTGCAAAAGTCTATTAGTTATCGAAGCAAAGTATTAGAAGCATGCTCCTAGGGGAGAGGTTGGTAGGAGTTAACCATCGCGCGCTCCCGAACCTCACACAAAGGATGACAATCATTAAACAAATCATGCTCCGACTTCGTTACATAACGGTTCACCATACGTGCATGCTACGGGAATCACAAACCTTAACACAAGTATTTCTACCAATCCACAATTACTTACTAGCATGACTCTAATATCACCATCTTTATGTCTCAAAACTATATGCAAGGAATCAAACTTCTCATAGTATTCAATGCACTTTATATGAAAGTTTTTATTATATCCATCTTGGATGCCCATTATATTAGGACTAAATTCATAACCTAAACCAATTACCATGCTGTTTGAAGACTCTCAAAATAATATAAGTGAGGTACGAGAGTTCAATTATTTCTATAAAATAAAACGTCACCGTGCTCTAAAAAGATATAAGTGAAGCACTAGAGCAAAATTGCCTAGCTCAAAAGATATAAGTGAAGCACATAGAGTATTCTAATAAATTCACGATTAATGCGTGTCCCTCTAAAAAGATGTGTGCATCAAGTATGATTGTGGAAAACTAAAAAGAAAAGACTCATATCATACAAGACGCTCCAAGCAAAACACATATCATGTGGTGAATAAAAATATAGCCTCAAGTAAATTTACCAATGGATTGAAGACGAAAGAGGGGATGCCTTCCGGGGCATCCCCAAGCTTAGGCTCTTTGGTATCCTTGAATATTCCTTGGGGTGCCTTGGGCATCCCCAAGCTTAGGCTCTTGCCACTCCTTATTCCATAGTCCATCAAATCTTTACCCAAAACTTGAAAACTTCACAACACAAAACTCAACAGAAAACTCGTGACATCCGTTAGTATAAGAAAAATAAATCACCACTTTAGGTACTGTTGTGAACTCATTCTTTATTTATATTGGTGTAATATCTACTGTATTCCAACTTCTCCATGGTTCATACCCCCCGATACAACCCATAGATACATCAAAATAAGCAAACAACACAAAGAAAACAGAATCTGTCAAAAACAGAACAGTCTGTAGCAATCTGTAAACTTCGAATACTTATATAACTACAAAAATTCTAAAAAATTAGGACAATCTGAGAAATTTGTATATCAATCTTGTGTAAAAAATTCAGACTCATTCGACGCTCTGGTGAATTATTTAAAATTCCTGTACTGAGCGTAAAAGTTTCTGTTTTATAGCAAAATCAAATCAACAATCACCGTAGACCATCCCAAAGGTCTTACTTGGCTCAAACACTAATTAAAACAATAAAACATAATTACTACAGAGGTAATAATGTGTAAAACACTCAATAACAGAAACAAAAACAAACAAAAATAAAAACATAAAATAAAATTTGGTTGCCTCCCAACAAGCGCTATTGTTTAACGCCCCTAGCTAGGCATAACGCAACATATCTAGGTATTGTCATAATAGTAAGGGAGATCATCCATGCTCATCTCATACTCCCTTCTTTCAGCGGCAAGTTTCCTTTGTGGCAAGCAAAAGTAATCAAAAGGGCTAAATTTAATAGGATAAGGATCCTTAAGATCAAGTGCGGGAGGGATAGGTTCCTCCTTCGGCCCCCTATAGTGTATAATCAATTCATCATTGTATGCTTTCCTTTGGTGGAAAGTCATAAGCCTATCTCTTAATATGAACTCTAGTCCGTTGTTTTGTATAGCAAAATTATCATTGAGTTCAGAAATCTTATCAACCAAAACCTCGGTAGGGACCCTTTTTCTCAAATTTTCATTATAGGCAACATAATCCGGAGATTGCAATCTCATTATTTCTTCTTGATTAAAAAGGATCTCCTCTATAGGGGGACATCCACCATTAATTTTATAATGAGCAAAAATTTCGCTAGCCTCTTTCATGATGAATCTAAACTCGTGGGCTAGAAATATAGTGGCGGCACGCTTAACGAAAGAATGCTGAATATTAGAGAACTCTAGAAAAATCCTTTGTATGCAAGGATGCATATGAACAAATTGCCTCTCAAGTTCAATTATTAACAGTGTTATTGCATCCGCAAGACTATTAGTTTTATTGAGAATAGACCCTCCTAAGGTAGGTAGCGTACCAGCACAAGTAAAGAAATCTTGAATAACACCTTTTCCAATAATATTACCGCTACCTATGCGGAATTTTTTTGTATGTGTGATAGTAGGTTCTTCATGGGGGTCGTTATTAGCAAAGTCATCAAAATTCCCCTCAAGATTATTACTATCCTTTTCAATGAAAACCTCCCTAGATTCAGACATGGTGGCAATGAATCGATCTAGCACACAAGCAAACAAAAAGCAAACGAAAAGACGTACGGAAAAAGGGCGAATAAAAAGGCAAATCTTTTTGGTTTTTTCTGAAAATCGTTTTAGAAGTGGGGGAGAGGAAAACAAGAGTCAAATGGCAAATAATGTAAATGCAAGAGATGAGTTTGTGATGGGTACTTGGTAGGCTTGATGTCTTGACTTGCTATGTATCCTCCCCGGCAACGGCGCCAGAAATCCTTCCTGCTACTTCTTGAGCTTGCGTTGGTTTTCCCTTGAAGAGGAAAGGGTGATGCAGCAAAGTAGATAAGTATTTCCCTCAGTTATTGAGAACCAAGGTATCAATCCAGTAGAAGGTACAAGCAAGGCCCCAATCTTTGCACCTACACAAATAATCAAACACTTGCACCCAACGCTATAAAGGGGTTGTCAATCCCTTCACGGTTACTTGCAAGGATGAGATCCGAAAGAGATAGATATAAAAGATTACTAAAATGAAAAGTAAAAAGATTGCATCAAAGTATTTTTGGTATTTTTGGTTTATAAATCTGAAAATATAATATGGAAAGTAGACCCGGGGGCCATAGGTTTCACTAGAGGCTTCTCTCTTGAAGGAAAATAATACGGTGGGTGAACAAATTACTGTCGAGCAATTGATAGAAAGGCGCATAGTTATGACGATATCCAAGGCAATGATTATGCATATAGGCATCACGTCCGTGTCAAGTAGACCGAAACGATTCTGCATCTACTACTATTACTCCACACATCGACCGACTCCTGCCTGCATCTAGAGTATTAAGTTCATGAAGAACAGAGTAACGCATTAAGTAAGATGACATGATGTAGAGGGATAAACTCAAGCAATATGATGAAAACCCCATCTTTTTACCCTTGATGTCAACAATACAAATACGTGCCTCGCTACCCCTACTTTGTCACTGGGTGAGGACACCGCAAGATTGAACCCAAAACTAAGCACTTCTCCCATTGCAAGAATTACCAATCTAGTTGGCCAAACCAAACCAATAACTCGAAGAGACTTGCAAAGATATGAAATCATGCATATAAGAATTCAGAGAAGATTCAAATAATATTCATAGATAATCTGATCATAAACCCACAATTCATCGGATCTTGACAAACACACCGCAAAAGAGTATTACATCGGATAGATTTCCATGAAGATCATGAAGAACATGGTATTGAAGAACATAGAGAGAGAAGAAGCCATCTAGCTACTAGCTATGGACCCGAAGGTCTGAGGTGAACTACTCACGCATCATCGGAGGGGCAATGGAGTTGATGTAGATGCCCTCCGTGATCGAATCCCCCTCCGGCAAATTACCAGAAAAGGCTCCAAGATGGGATCTCACGGGAACAGAGGCTTCCGGCGGCGGAAAAGTATTATCGTGGCTCTTTTTGGTATTGGGGAAATATTTGGGAATTTATAGGAGGAAGATTAGGGTTAGGAGGCCTGCAGGGGGGCCACAAGCCAGGGGGGCGCGCCCTGCAGGCTTGTCGTCTCCCGGCAGGTCTCCTGCCCCCCTCTCCAAGTCTGGTAGGTTTCTACTGGTCCAAGAAAAATCATCGCGAAGATTTTATTCCGTTTGGACTCCGTTTGATATTCCTTATCTGCAATACTCAAAAACAAGGAAAAAACAGAAACTGGCACTAGGCACTAGATTAATAGGTTAGCCCAAAAATAATATAAAATAGCATATTAATGCATATAAAACATCCAAAACAGATAATATAATAGCATGGAACAATCAAAAATTATAGATACGTTGGAGACGTATCAACGGCCAGCGTGGCCGACCCAACACGCTCCTGTGCACCCACGACGGACACCTCTCGCGACGGCCTGCGGGCCCGTGGCGGCCGGCGCGCCCATGGTCGCTGCACGCGCCTGCGGGCCCGTGGTGGCTGCACACGATCGACAGACTGCGCGCCCGCGGCGGCCGATTTGCATGCCCGCGACGCCCGCTCGCCCGCGGCGGCCTACGCGCCTAATGAGCTCCGGCCTCCGTGCCCGTGGCGTCCTGCACACGCCCGACAGCCGGCGGCGCGCCCACGGCTTCCTGTGCGCCTGGCGAGCTCTGACCTGCGCCCGGTGAGCTCTGACCCCAGCGGGCATAGCACCGGCACGGTCCTGATGGCAACGTTGACATTGCGGTCTTCTTCCTCCAAGTCGCTGCAGGTGGGGTCATTGGTTAGCTCGGTCTGACGTGGAGCTATGCCCAGGCACGCTCGGACACGCCCGGGACCCCTCATACTTTCCCTAGATTTGAGAAGGGTTTGAGGGGTGTCGGCCAGTCCGGATGTTTAGGGGTAAAATGAGGGGTCCGGGTTAGGTTACTCTTTTTTTGACCGACACTAACCTGGCGGTTCCGCTGTAGATGCTCTAACATCTTTCATTTGATGGAAGAGTAGTGGTGCATGAAATAGTCCAATAAGCGGTTCTATTTTTTACTTTTCATAAAACACAAATATTTCTTTAGTTTAAAATAATTAAAGAATCTTGAAACTTTTATCTTTTTATTATAAGTGAAACATGTTTTGAGAACAGCATTTTTTGAAGACATGTCTTTAAATATGAACTATGAAAATTGTGTGATCAGTTTTAAATGCTTTTGTTAAAAAAGTTTTTCTTATAATTTTCAAAATATTTAAATGCAGACGAATTTATTTTGGATGGAAGAGCAATGGTGCATTGAAGTGGGATTGTTTATATATAGTTTTTATTGTTTTTAATATTCAAAAGCAAAAAGGTTTTTACTACACTATGTTGTTTTTTTAGAAAATATTCGTTGTTTTTCGGCACTATTTGAACTTGACCCAGAGACCGAACCACACGCACTCCCCTCATCACCATAAAAAATTTACTTTTCTAGTAAATTTCAGATGGAGGCCACGTATACCATCACGTGTACACCTCGTCTAATCTATTGTCAAATTCACTGGCTTCCCCTTCCAAGCCTATCCTCATCTCTTTTCCTCACCCATCCATCGACCGCCCCTCCCCTAGTCCTCCTCTCGTGTCTAGCGCCGCCCACCATCCGCCGTCATCATTTTCCTCTGAACCCTCGAGCTCTCGCGTCTCTCTTTCTGTGGCTGCTCGTGCTTACACTTTTCCGCTCGCCCAACGCCTCAGCCTTCGCCTCTGCACATCTCCACTTCCACCTGCCATGACAAAGCCTCCTTGCCTCCGCAGGACTCCAGCAAGCCGCTGGATCATCCGGCCACCTCTCCTCCGGCTCGTCTTCCCCCCTTCCCTTCCTCAGTCAACGATTGTGCTTATTCCTTTGTTCCCCTCTTCCCTTTTGTGGGATTAGTTCCCTCGTTATGTTTCCATCATACTCTTGTTGATTTCTGATGTGGCAAAATCGCCCGCGTATATAAATTGATTGGATTATATGCACAGGAGCGAGGTGGACTATTTATCAGTTCTAATCCTCACACAGAAAGTATTTTTCGCTGCTCGTGTGGCTGGCTAGCCAACGCGCCATCCCCTGTCGGCTAGGAACCCAAGAGAGGACCATGGCATCCTGGAGCTCTCCTCTGCTGTTGCCCAATCTGGCCGTCCGCCCAGTCGTCGGCCCCGTGCTCCGGGATCCGGCCAGCGGCCTCGCCTCCAACCCCGATTTGGACGCCCACAGCCTTCGCCACCCGCGCCATGCTCGAGAGGTCTGTCCCCGGCCGATCCTGGGACGCTCATCTTCGCTGCTTCCTCTGCTCGCGTCTCACGTCGACCGCGAGGAGGCCACACCTTCTCCATCCGCGGCCCACCCTGGGTAACCAACCCAGCAGGCGCCTCGCCGCCGGCCGACTCCGTCGCCAGCGATCACCACAGCAGGCTGCCGCCCCGCGTCGTCCCCCCGTTTTCCTCTCAATCTCGAGCTCCCACATGTCTCTCTCTTTTTTCTGGCTTCTCATGCCGCCATGGCCGCACCTTGCCTCCTCCTCTTTGTCGCGCGCCGCTCGCCCATGGCGTCGTTGCCACTGCTCTGCTGCTGATCCTCGGCGGCCGAGCGCCGCCTTCAGCTCGTCCTCAGCTGCATGACCACTAAAATCAGGATGGCGGGTTGATTTAATGAAAGTGCGGGGGCTTTTATGCAAAATATGCGACGACGGACGACCAAAAGCGATCAATGGTTTATTATTATTGTATCTATGATTGACACCCCTAATGCATTATATCTTAAGGTACATCATATGCAATAAATATACATTTATATATAGCTCTTTCAATGGATTGTATCTTATTGTTATATCTAGAAAAGCTCTCATTTTAAAGTATTTTTGTGAGAGAAAATTATGATTTGTGCTAGTTTTGATGCTAAGAGCTACATCCTCATTAGGACAGTCTCAGTGCAATAGTATATCTTGGTGTTGTATCTAAAACAACACTTATTTAATGTCTTTCCTGAGAGAAAAGTTATTAAACTAGTACGATTATGAATAGCAAAATACAATACAAAGCAAACCATTGCGGGACAAAAAAAATTCTATAGCTCGCGTAAAACAGGCGAACATGCGTACACACAAAGCCTATTACTGGGCCGCCATCCAAACCGGTTGTAAGATTCCCATCCGGCTGTCTATCAACTATTGCACACATATGCCATGGAGGAGCGGGAGGCGACGGACGGGTGCGGGTGGAGGAGCGGGAGGCGACGGAGGGCGCGCGGGCGGCGACGGACGGCGACGGCGGCGTCGGAGGAGAGGGATCGAATGGGGGGGGGAATGGGGATATGGAGGAAAGAGGTGGAGGAGGAGCCGGCGCGGGCCGGGGTTATGTCAAGATAGCAGTAGCACGTTTTAGGAAACAGCGCTACTGCTACCTGACGTATCTATAGCGCGTTTTAGGAACCAACGCTACTGCTAAACCTAGCCTGGCGGCAACGGTGGGGCAATATTAGTAGTAGCGCTTTTTCTAACGCAGCGCTACTGCTAAGAACTCAACAGTAGCGCCTTTTCTGGACGCGCGCTACGGCTATTTAGCAGTAGCGCCTCTTTTTATCCAGCGCTACTGCTAAGGTTCTGTGTATAAGGTTTTCCCTAGTAGTGCCATATGCTCCCGCACTTTCACATCTTGTCACATATTGTCGTAAGGAGCACGTATAGATCCATCTTGTCATCTTAAGAATGACCTGCAAAAAATTGGTCTCTTCATTTTGGTAAAAGAAGTTTCATTACAACAGTTTCACAAAGCCCAAAGAAAACAACACACCCCCGCCCGGATATCTTGACGGTATCCCGACTAGGGGGCCTCTCACCATGTCGACTCTTGGCTTGGTGGGCTGGGCTGAGGACTCTCTTTGTCAACCCATGATGAATCCAAAGAAGATCCAGAAGACTTGACGCATACTCAAACACACTGGATATGTGGAGAAATCTATGTCTCATACGTAGCTGTCTAGGATCATGTACCCTAGGACCAGTGGTGCAGCTAGGCAAAAAATCATTGGGGGGAAGGTAAATGGCAAAGATCTTGGGGGGCAAAAGACTAACTTTCCTCTCATCTAGGCCCTTCAAAAATCTCCATACTTTTCTCTGAAGCTGAGGGGAAGCGCCCCCCCTGCCCTCAACATAGCTTGACGCTGTCCTAGGACCCCTTGGTACCTAAATAAACCGAGGGGCTTGGCTCATAGAAACGATACTTCCCATCGTTCCATGACATCTAGCTTAGGATCCCCTACATTGAGATTAGCCGGTTTTAGGTTCTGTCAGTGGTGGCCCATACAGGTCCAACTAGGTGATCGTCGCGAATCAATAGGAGTCAAGATCAATGCTCAGATCGGGGTCACCCTCGTTAAGGAGCAACACGAGATGTTCATCTTCTTCAGCGTCACCCTCGTCTCCAATGCGGCTAGCCACCTCAGCCCGGTAAAATCCTTTACTTCGGGACAGATCATACAACTCCGCAATATGAAAGTTGATTGGTACGTCTCCGTCGTATCTATAATTTTTGATTGTTTCATGCCAATATTCTACAACTTTCATATACTTTTGGCAACTTTTTATACTACTTTTTGGGACTAACATATTGATCCAGTGCCCAGTGCCATTTTATTTCGCAGAAAATCCATATCAAACGAAGTCCAAACCGGATAAAAACTTACGGAGATTTTTTTTGGAATATATGTGAATTTTGGGAAGTGGAATCAACAGAAGGCGGTGCCCGAGGGGCCCACAAGCCGCAAGGGCGCGCCCTGGGGGCTTGTGGCCAACCCGTAAGGCGGTTTGTGCCCTTCTTTCGCCGCAAGAACGCTAATATCTGGATAAAAATCATGTTAAAATTTCAGCCAATCGGAGTTATGGATCTCCGGGAATATAAGAAACGGTGAAAGGCCAGAATCTGGGAACGCAGAAACCGAAGGAAACAGAGAGAGATATCCAATCTCGGAGGGGCTCTCGCCCCTCCGCTGCCATGGAGGCCAAGGACCAGAGGGGAAACCCTCCTCCCATCTAGGGGGGAGGACAAGGAAGAAGAACAAGGAGGGGGGGCTCTCTCCCCCTCTCTCTCTCTCTCTCGGTGGCACCGGAACGTCGCCGAGGCCATCATCGTGACGGCGATCTACACCAACAACTTCGCCGCCGTCATCACCAACTCTCTCCCCCTCTATGCAACGGTTCAACACATCTTCTCCCCGCTGTAATCTCTACTTAAACATGGTGCTCAACGCTATATATTATGTCCCAATGATGTATGGCTATCCTATGATGTTTGAGTAGATCCGTTTTGTCCTATGGATTGATTGATGATCATGATTGGTTTGAGTTGCATGTTTTATTATTGGTGTTGTCCTATGGTGCTCTCCGTGTCGCGCAAGCGTGAGGGATCCCCGCTGTAGGGTTTGCAATATGTTCATGATTCGCTTATGGTGGGTGGCGTGAGTGATAGAAGCACAGACCCGAGTAAGTAGGTTGTTTGCGTATGGGAATAAAGAGGACTTGATACCTTATAATGCTATGGTTGGGTTTTACTTTAATGATCTTTAGTAGTTGCGGATGCTTGCTAGAGTTCCAATCATAAGTGCATACGATCCAAGTAGAGAAAGTTTGTTAGCTTATGCCTCTCCCTCATATAAAATTGCAATAATGATTACCGGACTAGTTATCGATTGCCTAGGGACAAATAACTTTCTTGTGACAAAAAGCTCTCTGCTAAGACTAACTTAGTTGTTTCTTTATCTAAGCAGCCCCTAGTTTTTATTTACGTGCTCTTTATTATCTTGCAAACCAATCCTATCACACCTACAAAGTACTTCTAGTTTCATACTTGTTCTAGGTAAAGTGAACGTTAAGCGTGCGTAGAGTTGTATCGGTGGTCGATAGAACTTGAGGGAATATTTGTTCTACCTTTAGCTCCTCGTTGGGTTCGACACTCTTACTTATCGAGAAAGGCTACAATTGATCCCCTATACTTGTGGGTTATCAAGACCTTTTTCTGGCGCCGTTGCCGAGGAGCAATAGCGTGGGGTGAATATTCTCGTGTGTGCTTGTTTGCTTTATCACTAAGTAGATTTTATTTGCTGTTCTAAGTTGTTCTCTATCTTTAGTTATGGATATGGAACACGAAATACCAAAAAAATTAGGTGTGCTTGCTACTCATGGAGATGGGGAACCTCCTAAAACCCACGATGCTCATTATGTGAAAGAAATTATGCACTACTTTAATAATCTTGAGAAAACCCCATTCAATTATATAATGGGAGACACGTTGGATCAACGTGAATACTTTAGGGATTATCGCTTGACTCAAAAAGGGAAACTGTTATGGGATCAAATTCATATGTTGAAATGGTATGCTTGGAATTTATGCTTGAGATATGATATTACTTGTTGCTCTAGGATGAAGGCTAAACACCTTCCATTTTCATGTAAATTTAATGATATTGAAACCTTGGCTTCTTATGCTAATGCTAACTATGATGTGGAACAAATAGAAGAGTTTGTTGCTTTTAAGGGTGATTATGAAATTGAAGCTTTGTTTGAAAAGTATGAAGATTATGATGATGCTGTTTACCGATCTCAAAATTTGGTATGCTTCGTTATTGTTATGCCAATTATGAATATAATGCCCATATTGATCAATTTATTGAGAAAGTCTCCGCTATCCAAGAAGAGACTAATATTTTGCAGGAATCTATGGAAGAAGAAATTGATGACACTGTGAGCTCATTAGATGAAAAAGATGACGAGGAGAGCGAAGAACAAAAGGAGGAAGAGCGGATTAGCTACCCGTGCCCACCTTCTAATGAGAGTAACTCTTCAACTCATGCATTGTTTAATTTCCCTTCGTTCTTACTGAAGGATGAATGCTATGATGATTGCTATGATCCCTTGGATTCGTTCGAAATATCCCTTTTTGATGAACTTCATGCTCGCTATGCTTGTGGCCATGATGCCAATATGAATGATGCTTATGGAGATGAACTTGCTATAGTTCCTTATGTTAAATGTGAAATTGTTGCTATTGCACCCACACATGATAGTCCTATTATCTTTTTGAATTCTCCCAACTACACTATATCGGAGAAGTTTGCACTTATTAAGGATTATATAGATGGGTTGCCTTTTACTATTACACATTATGATTTTAATAGATATAATATGCATGTGCTTTCTGCTCCTACTTGCAATTATTATGAGAGAGGAACTACATCTCCACCTCTCTATGTTTCCAACATGATAAAATTGCAAGAAACTGCTTATGCTATGTATTGGTCTTTACTTGATGTGCATGAATTGTTCTTTTATGACATGCCGATGCATAGGAAGAGAGTTAGACTTCGTTGTTGCATGATATATGTTACTTTGTGCTCAATACTAAATTACAAATCATTGTTGATTAAAATTGGCTTTGATATACCTTGGGATCCGGGTGGATCAATTACTTGAGCACTTTATGCCTAGCTTAATGGCTTTAAAGAAAGCGCTGCCAGGGATACAACCCGGAAGTTTTAGAGAGTAATTTTATTCTGTTGTGTGCTTTTATATAGTTTGAAAAACAAAAAAATAAAGAGGGGAACCTAAAACTTTTTCAAAAAAGATAAGTGAAAGTGAGAGACACGAGCATTGTTAAAATGGGAGCATGCCTTGAACTTTGTTCATGCCCATGGAAACCTTGTGAATCTTAATTACAGAAAATTTTCAACAAAAATAATTATCCCCTTGTATAAATCCATTGTATTATAAAAATAATGTGCCAAGATTTGCCTTTAGGATGATTAGATTGCTTGTTTGGTGTGTGCAGTGCAAAAACAGAAACTTTGGCTGTAGTGCATGAATTTACATTTTTTACTGGAATGTCAAAAGTTTCTGAAATTTTTACACAGTACTGATATGCAAATTGTTTATTTTTTCCTAATTTGTCAGAATTTTTCGAATTACAGAAATATAGTAAATGTTCAGATTGCTACAGACTGTCCTGTTTAAGACAGATTCTGTTTTTGATGCATTGTTTTGCTAGTTTTGATGAAACTATCGATTTTATCGGTGGTATAAGCCATAAAGAAGTTAGAATACAGTAGCTACAATGCAAAAATTAGGATGTGAATGGGTTTGCAACAGTACTTAAAGTGGTAATTTGCTTTATTATACTAACGGATCTCACGAGGGTTTTGTTAAGTTTTGTGTGATTGAAGTTTTCAAGTTTTGGGTGAGATCACGATGGATGAAGGAATAAGGAGTGGAAATAGACTAAGCTTGGGGATGCCCGAGGCACCCCAAGGTAATTTTCAAGGACTCCCAAGAAACTAAGCTTGGGGATGCCCCGGAAGGCATCCCCTCTTTCTTCTAACAACCATCGGTAATTTTACTTGGAGCTATATTTTTATTCATCACATGATATGCGTAAATCTTGGAGCATCGTGTGCTTTTTATTTTTATTTTAATAATGCACCATGCTGGTATGAGAAAGTCCTTGGTTGATTTATAGAAGGCTATTTGCACCTCACTTATATCTTTTGAGTATGGCTTTATAGAATGCTTCATGTGCTTCACTTATATCATTTGAAGTTTGGATTGCCTGTTTCTCTACACATAGAAAACCACCATTTGTGGAATGCTCTTTTGCTTCACTTATATTTGTTAGAGAGTGGGCATATCTTTTGTAGAAAGAATTAAACACTCATGCTTCACTTATATCTATTTAGAGAGTTAACAGGAGTTGGTCATTCACATGGTTAGTCATAAAATCCTACATAAAACTTGTAGATCACTGAATATGATATGTTTGATTCCTTGCAATAGTTTTGCGATATAAAGATGGTGATATTAGAGTCATGCTAGTGAGTAATTGTGGATTGGTAGAAATATTTGTGTTAAAGTTTGTGATTCCCGTAGCATGCACGTATGGTGAACCGTTATGTGAAGAAGTCGGAGCATGATTTATTTATTGATTGTCATCCTTTGTGTGGAGGTCGGGATCGCGCGATGGTTAACTCCTACCAACCCTTCCCCTAGGAGCATGCGTGTAGTACCTTGTTTCGATGACTAATAAATTTTGGCAATAAGTATGTGAGTTCTTTATGACTAATGTTGAGTCTATGGATTATACGCACTCTCACCGTTCCACCTTTGCTAGCCTCTCTAGTACCGCGCAACTTTCGCCGGTGCATTAAACCCACCTTCCTCAAAACAGCCACCATATACCTTCCCCAAAACAACCACCATACCTACCTATTATGGCATTTCCATAGCCATTCCGAGATATATTGCCATGCAACTTCCACCGTTCCGTTTATTATGACACGCACCATCATTGTCATATTGCTTTGCATGATCGTAAGATAGCTAGCATGATGTTTTCATGGCTTGTCCGTTTTTTGATGTCATTGCTACGCTAGATCATTGCACATCCCGGTACACCGCCGGAGGCATTCATATAGAGGCATATGTTGTTCTAGTATCGAGTTGTAATTCTTGAGTTGTAAGTAAATAAAAGTGTGATGATCATCATTATTAGAGCATTGTCCCATGTGAGGAAAGGATGATGGAAGCTATGATTCCCTCACAAGTTGGGATGAGTCTCCGGACTTTACAAAAAAATAAAAGAGGCCAAAAAAGCCCAAATAAAAAAAAGAGGCCAAAGAAGCCCACCAAAAAAAGGGAGAGAAAAGAGAGAAGGGGCAATGCTACTATTCCTTTTTCCACACTTGTGCTTCAAAGTAGCACCATGATCTTCATGATAGAGAGTCTCCTATATTGTCACTTTCATATACTAGTGGGAATTTTTCATTATAGAACTTGGCTTGTATATTCCAATGATGGGCTTCCTCAAATTGCCCTAGGTCTTCGTGAGCAATCAAGTTGGATGCACACCCACTTAGTTTTCAGTTTGAGCTTTCATACACTTATAGCTCTAGTGCATCCGTTGCATGGCAATCCCTACTCACTTGCATCGATATCGATTGATGGGCATCTCCATAGCCCATTAATTTGCCTAGTTGATGTGAGACTATCTCCTTCTTTTTGTCTTCTCCACAACCACCACCATAATCTATTCCACCTATAGTGCTATATCCATGGCTCACGCTCATGCATTGCGTGAAAGTTGAAAAAGTTTGAGAATACTAAAGTACGAAACAATTGCTTGGCTAAAACCGGGGTTGTGCATGATTTAATACTTTGTGTGATGAAGATGGAGCATAGCCAGACTATATGATTTTGTAGGGATAACTTTCTTTTAGCTATGATATTTTGAGAAGACATGATTGCTTTATTAGTATGCTTGAAGTATTATTTTCTTAATGTCAAATGATAGACTATTGCTTTGAATCACTCGTGTCTTAATATTCATGCCATGATTAGATTATATGATCAAGATTAGGCTAGGTAGCATTCCACATCAAAAAAATTCCTTTTTATCATTTACCTACTCGAGGACGAGCAGGAATTAAGCTTGGGGATGCTGATACGTCTCCGTCGTATCTATAATTTTTGATTGTTTCATGCCAATATTCTACAACTTTCATATACTTTTGGCAACTTTTTATACTACTTTTTGGGACTAATATATTGATCCAGTGCCCAGTGTCAGTTCCTGTTTGTTGCATATTTTTTGTTTCGCAGAAAATCCATATCAAACGAAGTCCAAACGGGATAAAAACTTACGGAGAATTTTTTTGGAATATATGTGAATTTTGGGAAGTGGAATCAATAGAAGGCGGTGCCCGAGGGGCCCACAAGCCGCAAGGGCGCGCCCTGGGGGCTTGTGGCCACCCCGTAAGGCGGTTTGTGCCCTTCTTTCGCCGCAAGAAAGCTAATATCCGGATAAAAATCGTGGTAAAATTTCAGCCCAATCAGAGTTACGGATCTCCGGGAATATAAGAAACGGTGAAAGGCCAGAATCTGGGAACGCATAAACAGAAGGAAATAGAGAGAGATCCAGTCTCGGAGGGGCTCTCGCCCCTCCGCTGCCATGGAGGCCAAGGACCAGAGGGGAAACCCTCCTCCAATCTAGGGGGGAGGTCAAGGAAGAAGAACAAGGAGGGGGGCTCTCTCCCCTCTCTCCCGGTGGCACCGGAACGCCGCCGGGGCCATCATCTTGACGGCGATCTACACCAACAACTTCGCCGCCATCATCACCAACTCTCTCCCCCTCTATGCAGCGGTTCAACACCTCTTCTCCCCGCTGTAATCTCTACTTAAACATGGTGCTCAACGCTATATATTATGTCCCAATGATGTATGGCTATCCTATGATGTTTGAGTAGATCCGTTTTGTCCTATGGGTTGATTGATGATCATGATTGGTTTGAGTTGCATGTTTTATTATTGGTGCTGTCCTATGGTGCTCTCCGTGTCGCGCAAGCGTGAGGGATCCCCGCTGTAGGGTTTGAAATATGTTCATGATTCGCTTATGGTGGGTGGCGTGAGTGATAGAAGCATAGACCCGAGTAAGTAGGTTGTTTGCGTATGGGAATAAAGAGGACTTGATACCTTATAATGCTATGGTTGGGTTTTACCTTAATGATCTTTAGTAGTTGCGGATGCTTGCTAGAGTTCCAATCATAAGTGCATATGATCCAAGTAGAGAAAGTATGTTAGCTTATGCCTCTCCCTCATATAAAATTGCAATAATGATTACCGATCTAGTTATCGATTGCCTAGGGACAAATAACTTTCTTGTGACAAAAAGCTCTCTGCTAAGGCTAACTTAGTTGTTTCTTTATCTAAGCAGCCTCTAGTTTTTATTTACGTGCTCTTTATTATCTTGCAAACCAATCCTATCACACCTACAAAGTACTTCTAGTTTCATACTTGTTCTAGGTAAAGCGAACGTTAAGCGTGCGTAGAGTTGTATCGGTGGTCGATAGAACTTGAGGGAATATTTGTTCTACCTTTAGCTCCTCGTTGGGTTCGACACTCTTACTTATCGAGAAAGGCTACAATTGATCCCCTATACTTGTGGGTTATCATTGATCTTCTCGGGCTTGGTTTCGCACCAGGTCGAGGAGCAACACGAGCTGCTTCCCCCTGGCTCTGATGTTAGATCTAGACGAGGAGTGTGAAAATTTTATTCCAGGTTCAGCGCGGGATCAGGTCCAGAAGTTGCTTATCCTTATTTCTTAATGTCATATATATCAGACCTTGGGGGTCGTGAGAAGCCCGAGGTCGGTGGCAAGCGCCCCTCAGAGTCTGGCCTGCCAGTGATGGGCTTTTTGTGCCTATCACTGCTAAGCATTTCTGCAGTAGTGGAAGTCTTTCATCTAACCGTGTGCCCTCTATCACACATGTTCTGCATACCATCATCGTACTCGATCGATGGGTCGTCGCACATGTTTCGTTTTGCATACGAATATTTTTTATCATGTGCGATTTGTGCACCGCACACAGTTTGGTCAAATGGTGTGCGATACATGTGTTGTCTTAGGCCCAACCTGCAGTAGTCTCCTGTTTGGCTACATCTGTTGCCACGTCTCCTGCAGCAAAGTGGGCCAGCTTGTTGAATTCATCCACGTACTATGCCACTATACGTCCTCCCTGGCGTAAGTTACGGAATTCCCATTTCTTGAGACTCGTTGCTCCAGCTGCAACATGGACAATACAGAATGCTTGCTGGAACTGCTCCCAAGTCACATTCGCCATAGGGTATGCGGCGGTGTAGTCCTCCCACCATGCAGATGCTCGTCCTTCCAGTTGGTGAGAGGCAAACATCACCTTCTCAGTATCAGTGCATCCCGTTGTAGCCAGCTCTCTACCAATCTTGCGAAGGCAGTCATCTACGTCTATCTGCTTTGAGCTGCTCGAGAATGTTGGTGAGTCCATCCTTAGAAAACGAGTAAGACTGTCAACTTGAGGTGAAGGCGGTGGCTGAACATTTTGTTCTTTGTCTGAAGCACCTATTCTAAGCATGGTGGGATATCGTTCCCTGATCCATTGGTCAAAGGTACACATCTTGGCAACATATGTTGGGTTAGAAACAGATGAGGTATAGAGAGAATTAGGCCTAAGGGGAAATCACTACCCATATGCAAATGATGGCAATTAACTCCAAACCAATCCACTCAATTCAACCAAGGTTCATACAATCAAGCCTAAGATAAGCCATGCCACAAGAGTTTACATGGTCACAAAACTGAGATGAAACGAACTAATCGACAATTTAATCGAATAACGAATTACTAATGTCTAAATGGTAGTCTACAACTAGTTCTCATCGGAAGAAGACTCAATCATGTAGATGTCAGCTCCAACTTCATAATCGTCAAGATCGTCTTCATAATCCTCGTCCTAGCTGAAGTAACACCCATAGGAGTGGTCCTCCTAGATGTTCTCCCCGTGATTCAGCTTCTCACTAGTGCAGTATGGTGTGGCAAAAACGGCCTTGCTGGTGTGGACACCCAACACCATCAATGTGACGCCATTGTTAAAAAAATAGTGGTGGCGTTAAAAAAACAGAACAGTCTGTAGCAATCTGTAAACTTCGAATACTTCTATAACTCCAAAAATTCTAAAAAATTAGGACAATCTGGGAAATTTGTATATCAATCTTGTGTAAAAAATTCAGACTCATTCGACGCTCTGGTGAATTATTTAAAATTCCTGGACTGAGCGCAAAAGTTTCTGTTTTATAGCAAAATCAAATCAACAATCACCGTAGACCATCCCAAAGGTCTTACTTGGCTCAAACACTAATTAAAACAATAAAACATAATTACTACAGAGGTAATAATGTGTAAAACACTCAATAACAGAAACAAAAACAAACAAAAATAAAAACATAAAATAAAATTTGGTTGCCTCCCAACAAGCGCTATTGTTTAACGCCCCTAGCTAGGCATAACGCAACATATCTAGGTATTGTCATAATAGTAAGGGAGATCATCCATGCTCATCTCATACTCCCTTCTTTCAGCGGCAAGTTTCCTTTGTGGCAAGCAAAAGTAATCAAAAGGGCTAAATTTAATAGGATAAGGATCCTTAAGATCAAGTGCGGGAGGGATAGGTTCCTCCTTCGGCCCCCTATAGTGTATAATCAATTCATCATTGTATGCTTTCCTTTGGTGGAAAGTCATAAGCCTATCTCTTAATATGAACTCTAGTCCGTTGTTTTGTATAGCAAAATTATCATTGAGTTCAGAAATCTTATCAACCAAAACCTCGGTAGGGACCCTTTTTCTCAAATTTTCATTATAGGCAACATAATCCGGAGATTGCAATCTCATTATTTCTTCTTGATTAAAAAGGATCTCCTCTATAGGGGGACATCCACCATTAATTTTATAATGAGCAAAAATTTCGCTAGCCTCTTTCATGATGAATCTAAACTCGTGGGCTAGAAATATAGTGGCGGCACGCTTAACGAAAGAATGCTGAATATTAGAGAACTCTAGAAAAATCCTTTGTATGCAAGGATGCATATGAACAAATTGCCTCTCAAGTTCAATTATTAACAGTGTTATTGCATCCGCAAGACTATTAGTTTTATTGAGAATAGACCCTCCTAAGGTAGGTAGCGTACCAGCACAAGTAAAGAAATCTTGAATAACACCTTTTCCAATAATATTACCGCTACCTATGCGGAATTTTTTTGTATGTGTGATAGTAGGTTCTTCATGGGGGTCGTTATTAGCAAAGTCATCAAAATTCCCCTCAAGATTATTACTATCCTTTTCAATGAAAACCTCCCTAGATTCAGACATGGTGGCAATGAATCGATCTAGCACACAAGCAAACAAAAAGCAAACGAAAAGACGTACGGAAAAAGGGCGAATAAAAAGGCAAATCTTTTTGGTTTTTTCTGAAAATCGTTTTAGAAGTGGGGGAGAGGAAAACAAGAGTCAAATGGCAAATAATGTAAATGCAAGAGATGAGTTTGTGATGGGTACTTGGTAGGCTTGATGTCTTGACTTGCTATGTATCCTCCCCGGCAACGGCGCCAGAAATCCTTCCTGCTACTTCTTGAGCTTGTGTTGGTTTTCCCTTGAAGAGGAAAGGGTGATGCAGCAAAGTAGATAAGTATTTCCCTCAGTTATTGAGAACCAAGGTATCAATCCAGTAGAAGGTACAAGCAAGGCCCCAATCTTTGCACCTACACAAATAATCAAACACTTGCACCCAACGCTATAAAGGGGTTGTCAATCCCTTCACTGTTACTTGCAAGGATGAGATCCGAAAGAGATAGATATAAAAGATTACTAAAATGAAAAGTAAAACAAAAGTAAAAAAGATTGCATCAAAGTATTTTTGGTATTTTTGGTTTATAGATCTGAAAATATAATATGGAAAATAGACCCGGGGGCCATAGGTTTCACTAGAGGCTTCTCTCTTGAAGGAAAATAATACGGTGGGTGAACAAATTACTGTCGAGCAATTGATAGAAAGGCGCATAGTTATGACGATATCCAAGGCAATGATTATGCATATAGGCATCACGTCCGTGTCAAGTAGACCGAAACGATTCTGCATCTACTACTATTACTCCACACATCGACCGACTCCTGCCTGCATCTAGAGTATTAAGTTCATGAAGAACAGAGTAACGCATTAAGTAAGATGACATGATGTAGAGGGATAAACTCAAGCAATATGATGAAAACCCCATCTTTTTACCCTTGATGTCAACAATACAAATACGTGCCTCGCTACCCCTACTTTGTCACTGGGTGAGGACACCGCAAGATTGAACCCAAAACTAAGCACTTCTCCCATTGCAAGAATTACCAATCTAGTTGGCCAAACCAAACCAATAACTCGAAGAGACTTGCAAAGATATGAAATCATGCATATAAGAATTCAGAGAAGATTCAAATAATATTCATAGATAATCTGATCATAAACCCACAATTCATCGGATCTTGACAAACACACCGCAAAAGAGTATTACATCGGATAGATCTCCATGAAGATCATGAAGAACATGGTATTGAAGAACATAGAGAGAGAAGAAGCCATCTAGCTACTAGCTATGGACCCGAAGGTCTGAGGTGAACTACTCACGCATCATCGGAGGGGCAATGGAGTTGATGTAGATGCCCTCCGTGATCGAATCCCCCTCCGGCAAATTACCGGAAAAGGCTCCAAGATGGGATCTCACGGGAACAGAGGCTTCCGGCGGCGGAAAAGTATTATCGTGGCTCTTTTTGGTATTGGGGAAATATTTGGGAATTTATAGGAGGAAGATTAAGGTTAGGAGGCCTGCAGGGGGGCCACAAGCCAGGGGGGCGCGCCCTGCAGGCTTGTCGTCTCCCGGCAGGTCTCCTGCCCCCCTCTCCAAGTCTGGTAGGTTTCTACTGGTCCAAGAAAAATCATCGCGAAGATTTTATTCCGTTTGGACTCCGTTTGATATTCCTTATCTGCAATACTCAAAAATAAGGAAAAAACAGAAACTGGCACTAGGCACTAGATTAATAGGTTAGCCCAAAAATAATATAAAATAGCATATTAATGCATATAAAACATCCAAAACAGATAATATAATAGCATGGAACAATCAAAAATTATAGATACGTTGGAGACGTATCAACAGCCAGCGTGCCCGACCCAACACGCTCCTGTGCACCCACGACGGACACCTCTCGCGACGGCCTGCGGGCCGGTGGCGGCCGGCGCGCCCATGGTCGCTGCACGCGCCTGCGGGCCCGTGGTGGCTGCACACGATCGGCAGACTGCGCGCCCGCGGCGGCCGATTTGCATGCCCGCGACGCCCGCTCGCCCGCGGCCGCCTACGCGCCTAATGAGCTCCGGCCTCCGTGCCCGTGGCGTCCTGCACACGCCCGACAGCCGGCGGCGCGCCCACGGCTTCCTGTGCGCCTGGCGAGCTCTGACCTGCGCCCGGTGAGCTCTGACCCCAGCGGGCATAGCACCGGCACGGTCCTGATGGCAACGTTGACGTTGCGGTCTTCTTCCTCCAAGTCGCTGCAGGTGGGGTCATTGGTTAGCTCGGTCTGACATGGAGCCATGCCCAGGCACGCTCGGACACGCCCGGGACCCCTCATACTTTCCCTAGATTTGATAAGGGTTTGAGGGTTGCCTGCCAATCCGGACGTTTAGGGGTAAAATGAGGGTTCCGGGTTGGGTCACTCTTTTTTTGACCGACACTAACCGGACGGTTCCGCTGTAGATGGTCTAACATCTTTCATTTGATGGAAGAGTAGTGGTGCATGAAATAGTCCCTTCTTTTCTCTCTCTACATGTGACATTTTATCGAATAGGTCGTGTGCATGCATCCGGTGAGTAGGCGACGCCCTGTAGGTTCAGCAGCCGCATGCACTCACCCTAGTCGGCGAGTCGGTGGTGCCCTTGCCGGCACGCACGCACGCGGGAGCTCAGCGGTCGCATACAGGACACGACGGCCAGCGTGCCCGAACCAAAACGCGCCCGTGCACCCACGACGGACACAGCTCGCGACGGCCTGCGGACCCGTGGCGGCCTGCGCGCCCATGGTGGCTGCACGCGCCTGACGGCCTGCGGGCCCGCGGCGGCTGCACGCGATCAGCAGACTGCGCTCCCGCGGCGGCCGATTTGCGTGCCCGTGGCGCCCGCTCGCCCGCTTCGGCCTGCACGCCTAATGAGCTCCGGCCTCCGTGCCCGTGGCGTCTTGCACGCCCCCGACGGCCGGCGGTGCGCCCACGGCTTCCTGTGCGCCTGGCGAGCTCTGACCTGCGCCCGGTGAGCTCCGACCCCAGCGGGCATAGCACCGGCACGGTCCTGATGACATCGTTGACGC
The DNA here is from genome assembly GCA_039707655.1 of Elymus sibiricus. Lineage (NCBI taxonomy): Eukaryota > Viridiplantae > Streptophyta > Magnoliopsida > Poales > Poaceae > Elymus > Elymus sibiricus. The sequence goes on from CM077667.1 coordinate 488,932,063, forward strand.
TGCGGTCTTCTTCCTCCAAGTCGCTGTAGGTGGGGTCGTTGGTTAGCTCGCTCTGACGTGGAGCCGTGCCCAGGCACGCCCGGACACGCCCGGGACCCCTCATACTTTCCCTAGATTTGAGAAGGGTTTGAGGGGTGTCGGCCAGTCCGGATGTTTAGGGGTAAAATGAGGGGTCCGGGTTAGGTTACTCTTTTTTTGACCGACACTAACCTGGCGGTTCCGCTGTAGATGCTCTAACATCTTTCATTTGATGGAAGAGTAGTGGTGCATGAAATAGTCCAATAAGCGGTTCTATTTTTTACTTTTCATAAAACACAAATATTTCTTTAGTTTAAAATAATTAAAGAATCTTGAAACTTTTATCTTTTTATTATAAGTGAAACATGTTTTGAGAACAGCATTTTTTGAAGACATGTCTTTAAATATGAACTATGAAAATTGTGTGATCAGTTTTAAATGATTTTGTTAAAAAAGTTTTTCTTATAATTTTCAAAATATTTAAATGCAGACGAATTTATTTTGGATGGAAGAGCAATGGTGCATTGAAGTGGGATTGTTTATATATAGTTTTTATTGTTTTTAATATTCAAAAGCAAAAAGGTTTTTACTACACTATGTTGTTTTTTTAGAAAATATTCGTTGTTTTTCGGCACTATTTGAACTTGACCCAGAGACCGAACCACACGCACTCCCCTCATCACCATAAAAAATTTACTTTTCTAGTAAATTTCAGATGGAGGCCACGTATACCATCACGTGTACACCTCGTCTAATCTATTGTCAAATTCACTGTCTTCCCCTTCCAAGCCTATCCTCATCTCTTTTCCTCACCCATCCATCGACCGCCCCTCCCCTAGTCCTCCTCTCGTGTCTAGCGCCGCCCACCATCCGCCGTCATCATTTTCCTCTGAACCCTCGAGCTCTCGCGTGTCTCTCTTTCTGTGGCTGCTCGTGCTTACACTTTTCCGCTCGCCCAACGCCTCAGCCTTCGCCTCTGCACATCTCCACCTCCACCTGCCATGACAAAGCCTCCTTGCCTCCGCAGGACTCCAGCAAGCCGCTGGATCATCCGGCCACCTCTCCTCCGGCTCGTCTTCCCCCCTTCCCTTCCTCAGTCAACGATTGTGCTTATTCCTTTGTTCCCCTCTTCCCTTTTGTGGGATTAGTTCCCTCGTTATGTTTCCATCATACTCTTGTTGATTTCTGATGTGGCAAAATCGCCCGCGTATATAAATTGATTGGATTATATGCAAAGGAGCGAGGTGGACTATTTATCAGTTCTAATCCTCACACAGAAAGTATTTTTCGCTGCTCGTGTGGCTGGCTAGCCAACGCGCCATCATCTGTCGGCTAGGAACCCAAGAGAGGACCATGGCATCCTGGAGCTCTCCTCTGCTGTTACCCAATCTGGCCGTCCGCCCAGTCGTCGGCCCCGTGCTCCGGGATCCGGCCAGCGGCCTCGCCTCCAACCCCGATTTGGACGCCCACAGCCTTCGCCACCCGCGCCATGCCCGAGAGGTCTGTCCCCGGCCGATCCTGGGACGCTCATCTTCGCTGCTTCCTCTGCTCGCGTCTCACGTCGACCGCGAGGAGGCCACACCTTCTCCATCCGCGGCCCACCCTGGGTAACCAACCCAGCAGGCGCCTCGCCGCCGGCCGACTCCGTCGCCAGCGATCACCACAGCAGGCTGCCGCCCCGCGTCGTCCCCCCGTTTTCCTCTCAATCTCGAGCTCCCACATGTCTCTCTCTTTTTTCTGGCTTCTCATGCCGCCATGGCCGCACCTTGCCTCCTCCTCTTTGTCGCGCGCCGCTCGCCCATGGCGTCGTTGCCACTGCTCTGCTGCTGATCCTCGGCGGCCGAGCGCCGCCTTCAGCTCGTCCTCAGCTGCATGACCACTAAAATCAGGATGGCGGGTTGATTTAATGAAAGTGCGGGGGCTTTTATGCAAAATATGCGACGACGGACGACCAAAAGCGATCAATGGTTTATTATTATTGTATCTATGATTGACACCCCTAATGCATTATATCTTAAGGTACATCATATGCAATAAATATACATTTATATATAGCTCTTTCAATGGATTGTATCTTATTGTTATATCTAGAAAAGCTCTCATTTTAAAGTATTTTTGTGAGAGAAAATTATGATTTGTGCTAGTTTTGATGCTAAGAGCTACATCCTCATTAGGACAGTCTCAGTGCAATAGTATATCTTGGTGTTGTATCTAAAACAACACTTATTTAATGTCTTTCCTGAGAGAAAAGTTATTAAACTAGTACGATTATGAATAGCAAAATACAATACAAAGCAAACCATTGCGGGAGAAAAAAAATTCTATAGCTCGCGTAAAACAGGCGAACATGCGTACACACAAAGCCTATTACTGGGCCGCCATCCAAACCGGTTGTAAGATTCCCATCCGGCTGTCTATCAACTATTGCACACATATGCCATGGAGGAGCGGGAGGCGACGGACGGGTGCGGGTGGAGGAGCGGGAGGCGACGGAGGGCGCGCGGGCGGCGACGGACGGCGACGGCGGCGTCGGAGGAGAGGGATCGAATGGGGGGGGGGAATGGGGATATGGAGGAAAGAGGTGGAGGAGGAGCCGGCGCGGGCCGGGGTTATGTCAAGATAGCAGTAGCACGTTTTAGGAAACAGCGCTACTGCTACCTGACGTATCTATAGCGCGTTTTAGGAACCAACGCTACTGCTAAACCTAGCCTGGCGGCAACGGTGGGGCAATATTAGTAGTAGCGCTTTTTCTAACGCAGCGCTACTGCTAAGAACTCAACAGTAGCGCCTTTTCTGGACGCGCGCTACGGCTATTTAGCAGTAGCGCCTCTTTTTATCCAGCGCTACTGCTAAGGTTCTGTGTATAAGGTTTTCCCTAGTAGTGCCATATGCTCCCGCACTTTCACATCTTGTCACATATTGTCGTAAGGAGCACGTATAGATCCATCTTGTCATCTTAAGAATGACCTGCAAAAAATTGGTCTCTTCATTTTGGTAAAAGAAGTTTCATTACAACAGTTTCACAAAGCCCAAAGAAAACAACACACCCCCGCCCGGATATCTTGACGGTATCCCGACTAGGGGGCCTCTCACCATGTCGACTCTTGGCTTGGTGGGCTGGGCTGAGGACTCTCTTTGTCAACCCATGATGAATCCAAAGAAGATCCAGAAGACTTGACGCATACTCAAACACACTGGATATGTGGAGAAATCTATGTCTCATACGTAGCTGTCTAGGATCATGTACCCTAGGACCAGTGGTGCAGCTAGGCAAAAAATCATTGGGGGGAAGGTAAATGGCAAAGATCTTGGGGGGCAAAAGACTAACTTTCCTCTCATCTAGGCCCTTCAAAAATCTCCATACTTTTCTCTGAAGCTGAGGGGAAGCGCCCCCCCTGCCATCAACATAGCTTGACGCTGTCCTAGGACCCCTTGGTACCTAAATAAACCGAGGGGCTTGGCTCATAGAAACGATACTTCCCATCGTTCCATGACATCTAGCTTAGGATCCCCTACATTGAGATTAGCCGGTTTTAGGTTCTGTCAGTGGTGGCCCATACAGGTCCAACTAGGTGATCGTCGCGAATCAATAGGAGTCAAGATCAATGCTCAGATCGGGGTCACCCTCGTTAAGGAGCAACACGAGATGTTCATCTTCTTCAGCGTCACCCTCGTCTCCAATGCGGCTAGCCACCTCAGCCCGGTAAAATCCTTTACTTCGGGACAGATCATACAACTCCGCAATATGAAAGTTGATTGGTACGTCTCCGTCGTATCTATAATTTTTGATTGTTTCATGCCAATATTCTACAACTTTCATATACTTTTGGCAACTTTTTATACTACTTTTTGGGACTAACATATTGATCCAGTGCCCAGTGCCATTTTATTTCGCAGAAAATCCATATCAAACGAAGTCCAAACCGGATAAAAACTTACGGAGATTTTTTTTGGAATATATGTGAATTTTGGGAAGTGGAATCAACAGAAGGCGGTGCCCGAGGGGTCCACAAGCCGCAAGGGCGCGCCCTGGGGGCTTGTGGCCACCCCGTAAGGCGGTTTGTGCCCTTCTTTCGCCGCAAGAACGCTAATATCTGGATAAAAATCATGTTAAAATTTCAGCCCAATCGGAGTTATGGATCTCCGGGAATATAAGAAACGGTGAAAGGCCAGAATCTGGGAACGCAGAAACCGAAGGAAACAGAGAGAGATATCCAATCTCGAAGGGGCTCTCGCCCCTCCGCTGCCATGGAGGCCAAGGACCAGAGGGGAAACCCTCCTCCCATCTAGGGGGGAGGACAAGGAAGAAGAACAAGGAGGGGGGGGCTCTCTCCCCCTCTCTCTCTCTCTCGGTGGCACCGGAACGTCGCCGAGGCCATCATCGTGACGGCGATCTACACCAACAACTTCGCCGCCGTCATCACCAACTCTCTCCCCCTCTATGCAACGGTTCAACACATCTTCTCCCCGCTGTAATCTCTACTTAAACATGGTGCTCAACGCTATATATTATGTCCCAATGATGTATGGCTATCCTATGATGTTTGAGTAGATCCGTTTTGTCCTATGGATTGATTGATGATCATGATTGGTTTGAGTTGCATGTTTTATTATTGGTGTTGTCCTATGGTGCTCTCCGTGTCGCGCAAGCGTGAGGGATCCCCGCTGTAGGGTTTGCAATATGTTCATGATTCGCTTATGGTGGGTGGCGTGAGTGATAGAAGCACAGACCCGAGTAAGTAGGTTGTTTGCGTATGGGAATAAAGAGGACTTGATACCTTATAATGCTATGGTTGGGTTTTACTTTAATGATCTTTAGTAGTTGCGGATGCTTGCTAGAGTTCCAATCATAAGTGCATACGATCCAAGTAGAGAAAGTTTGTTAGCTTATGCCTCTCCCTCATATAAAATTGCAATAATGATTACCGGACTAGTTATCGATTGCCTAGGGACAAATAACTTTCTTGTGACAAAAAGCTCTCTGCTAAGACTAACTTAGTTGTTTCTTTATCTAAGCAGCCCCTAGTTTTTATTTACGTGCTCTTTATTATCTTGCAAACCAATCCTATCACACCTACAAAGTACTTCTAGTTTCATACTTGTTCTAGGTAAAGTGAACGTTAAGCGTGCGTAGAGTTGTATCGGTGGTCGATAGAACTTGAGGGAATATTTGTTCTACCTTTAGCTCCTCGTTGGGTTCGACACTCTTACTTATCGAGAAAGGCTACAATTGATCCCCTATACTTGTGGGTTATCAAGACCTTTTTCTGGCGCCGTTGCCGAGGAGCAATAGCGTGGGGTGAATATTCTCGTGTGTGCTTGTTTGCTTTATCACTAAGTAGATTTTATTTGCTGTTCTAAGTTGTTCTCTATCTTTAGTTATGGATATGGAACACGAAATACCAAAAAAATTAGGTGTGCTTGCTACTCATGGAGATGGGGAACCTCCTAAAACCCACGATGCTCATTATGTGAAAGAAATTATGCACTACTTTAATAATCTTGAGAAAACCCCATTCAATTATATAATGGGAGACACGTTGGATCAACGTGAATACTTTAGGGATTATCGCTTGACTCAAAAAGGGAAACTGTTATGGGATCAAATTCATATGTTGAAATGGTATGCTTGGAATTTATGCTTGAGATATGATATTACTTGTTGCTCTAGGATGAAGGCTAAACACCTTCCATTTTCATGTAAATTTAATGATATTGAAACCTTGGCTTCTTATGCTAATGCTAACTATGATGTGGAACAAATAGAAGAGTTTGTTGCTTTTAAGGGTGATTATGAAATTGAAGCTTTGTTTGAAAAGTATGAAGATTATGATGATGCTGTTTACCGATCTCAAAATTTGGTATGCTTCGTTATTGTTATGCCAATTATGAATATAATGCCCATATTGATCAATTTATTGAGAAAGTCTCCGCTATCCAAGAAGAGACTAATATTTTGCAGGAATCTATGGAAGAAGAAATTGATGACACTGTGAGCTCATTAGATGAAAAAGATGACGAGGAGAGCGAAGAACAAAAGGAGGAAGAGCGGATTAGCTACCCGTGCCCACCTTCTAATGAGAGTAACTCTTCAACTCATACATTGTTTAATTTCCCTTCGTTCTTACTGAAGGATGAATGCTATGATGATTGCTATGATCCCTTGGATTCGTTCGAAATATCCCTTTTTGATGAACTTCATGCTCGCTATGCTTGTGGCCATGATGCCAATATGAATGATGCTTATGGAGATGAACTTGCTATAGTTCCTTATGTTAAACGTGAAATTGTTGCTATTGCACCCACACATGATAGTCCTATTATCTTTTTGAATTCTCCCAACTACACTATATCGGAGAAGTTTGCACTTATTAAGGATTATATAGATGGGTTGCCTTTTACTATTACACATTATGATTTTAATAGATATAATATGCATGTGCTTTCTGCTCCTACTTGCAATTATTATGAGAGAGGAACTACATCTCCACCTCTCTATGTTTCCAACATGATAAAATTGCAAGAAACTGCTTATGCTATGTATTGGTCTTTACTTGATGTGCATGAATTGTTCTTTTATGACATGCCGATGCATAGGAAGAGAGTTAGACTTCGTTGTTGCATGATATATGTTACTTTGTGCTCAATACTAAATTACAAATCATTGTTGATTAAAATTGGCTTTGATATACCTTGGGATCCGGGTGGATCAATTACTTGAGCACTTTATGCCTAGCTTAATGGCTTTAAAGAAAGCGCTGCCAGGGATACAACCCGGAAGTTTTAGAGAGTAATTTTATTCTGTTGTGTGCTTTTATATAGTTTGAAAAACAAAAAAATAAAGAGGGGAACCTAAAACTTTTTCAAAAAAGATAAGTGAAAGTGAGAGACACGAGCATTGTTAAAATGGGAGCATGCCTTGAACTTTGTTCATGCCCATGGAAACCTTGTGAATCTTAATTACAGAAAATTTTCAACAAAAATAATTATCCCCTTGTATAAATCCATTGTATTATAAAAATAATGTGCCAAGATTTGCCTTTAGGATGATTAGATTGCTTGTTTGGTGTGTGCAGTGCAAAAACAGAAACTTTGGCTGTAGTGCGTGAATTTACATTTTTTACTGGAATGTCAAAAGTTTCTGAAATTTTTACACAGTACTGATATGCAAATTGTTTATTTTTTCCTAATTTGTCAGAATTTTTCGAATTACAGAAATATAGTAAATGTTCAGATTGCTACAGACTGTCCTGTTTAAGACAGATTCTGTTTTTGATGCATTGTTTTGCTAGTTTTGATGAAACTATCGATTTTATCGGTGGTATAAGCCATAAAGAAGTTAGAATACAGTAGCTACAATGCAAAAATTAGGATGTGAATGGGTTTGCAACAGTACTTAAAGTGGTAATTTGCTTTATTATACTAACGGATCTCACGAGGGTTTTGTTAAGTTTTGTGTGATTGAAGTTTTCAAGTTTTGGGTGAGATCACGATGGATGAAGGAATAAGGAGTGGAAATAGACTAAGCTTGGGGATGCCCGAGGCACCCCAAGGTAATTTTCAAGGACTCCCAAGAAACTAAGCTTGGGGATGCCCCGGAAGGCATCCCCTCTTTCTTCTAACAACCATCGGTAATTTTACTTGGAGCTATATTTTTATTCATCACATGATATGCGTAAATCTTGGAGCATCGTGTGCTTTTTATTTTTATTTTAATAATGCACCATGCTGGTATGAGAAAGTCCTTGGTTGATTTATAGAAGGCTATTTGCACCTCACTTATATCTTTTGAGTATGGCTTTATAGAATGCTTCATGTGCTTCACTTATATCATTTGAAGTTTGGATTGCCTGTTTCTCTACACATAGAAAACCACCATTTGTGGAATGCTCTTTTGCTTCACTTATATTTGTTAGAGCGTGGGCATATCTTTTGTAGAAAGAATTAAACACTCATGCTTCACTTATATCTATTTATAGAGTTAACAGGAGTTGGTCATTCACATGGTTAGTCATAAAATCCTACATAAAACTTGTAGATCACTGAATATGATATGTTTGATTCCTTGCAATAGTTTTGCGATATAAAGATGGTGATATTAGAGTCATGCTAGTGAGTAATTGTGGATTGGTAGAAATATTTGTGTTAAAGTTTGTGATTCCCGTAGCATGCACGTATGGTGAACCGTTATGTGAAGAAGTCGGAGCATGATTTATTTATTGATTGTCATCCTTTGTGTGGAGGTCGGGATCGCGCGATGGTTAACTCCTACCAACCCTTCCCCTAGGAGCATGCGTGTAGTACCTTGTTTCGATGACTAATAAATTTTGGCAATAAGTATGTGAGTTCTTTATGACTAATGTTGAGTCTATGGATTATACGCACTCTCACCCTTCCACCTTTGCTAGCCTCTCTAGTACCGCGCAACTTTCGCCGGTGCATTAAACCCACCTTCCTCAAAACAGCCACCATATACCTTCCCCAAAACAACCACCATACCTACCTATTATGGCATTTCCATAGCCATTCCGAGATATATTGCCATGCAACTTCCACCGTTCCGTTTATTATGACACGCACCATCATTGTCATATTGCTTTGCATGATCGTAAGATAGCTAGCATGATGTTTTCATGGCTTGTCCGTTTTTTGATGTCATTGCTACGCTAGATCATTGCACATCCCGGTACACCGCCGGAGGCATTCATATAGAGTCATATGTTGTTCTAGTATCGAGTTGTAATTCTTGAGTTGTAAGTAAATAAAAGTGTGATGATCATCATTATTAGAGCATTGTCCCATGTGAGGAAAGGATGATGGAAGCTATGATTCCCTCACAAGTTGGGATGAGTCTCCGGACTTTACAAAAAAATAAAAGAGGCCAAAAAAGCCCAAATAAAAAAAAGAGGCCAAAGAAGCCCACCAAAAAAAGGGAGAGAAAAGAGAGAAGGGGCAATGCTACTATTCCTTTTTCCACACTTGTGCTTCAAAGTAGCACCATGATCTTCATGATAGAGAGTCTCCTATATTGTCACTTTCATATACTAGTGGGAATTTTTCATTATAGAACTTGGCTTGTATATTCCAATGATGGGCTTCCTCAAATTGCCCTAGGTCTTCGTGAGCAATCAAGTTGGATGCACACCCACTTAGTTTTCAGTTTGAGCTTTCATACACTTATAGCTCTAGTGCATCCGTTGCATGGCAATCCCTACTCACTTGCATCGATATCGATTGATGGGCATCTCCATAGCCCATTAATTTGCCTAGTTGATGTGAGACTATCTCCTTCTTTTTGTCTTCTCCACAACCACCACCATAATCTATTCCACCTATAGTGCTATATCCATGGCTCACGCTCATGCATTGCGTGAAAGTTGAAAAAGTTTGAGAATACTAAAGTACGAAACAATTGCTTGGCTAAAACCGGGGTTGTGCATGATTTAATACTTTGTGTGATGAAGATGGAGCATAGCCAGACTATATGATTTTGTAGGGATAACTTTCTTTTAGCTATGATATTTTGAGAAGACATGATTGCTTTATTAGTATGCTTGAAGTATTATTTTCTTAATGTCAAATGATAGACTATTGCTTTGAATCACTCGTGTCTTAATATTCATGCCATGATTAGATTATATGATCAAGATTAGGCTAGGTAGCATTCCACATCAAAAAAATTCCTTTTTATCATTTACCTACTCGAGGACGAGCAGGAATTAAGCTTGGGGATGCTGATACGTCTCCGTCGTATCTATAATTTTTGATTGTTTCATGCCAATATTCTACAACTTTCATATACTTTTGGCAACTTTTTATACTACTTTTTGGGACTAACATATTGATCCAGTGCCCAGTGTCAGTTCCTGTTTGTTGCATATTTTTTGTTTCGCAGAAAATCCATATCAAACGAAGTCCAAACGGGATAAAAACTTACGGAGAATTTTTTTGGAATATATGTGAATTTTGGGAAGTGGAATCAATAGAAGGCGGTGCCCGAGGGGCCCACAAGCCGCAAGGGCGCGCCCTGGGGGCTTGTGGCCACCCCGTAAGGCGGTTTGTGCCCTTCTTTCGCCGCAAGAAAGCTAATATCCGGATAAAAATCGTGGTAAAATTTCAGCCCAATCAGAGTTACGGATCTCTGGGAATATAAGAAACGGTGAAAGGCCAGAATCTGGGAACGCATAAACAGAAGGAAATAGAGAGAGATCCAGTCTCGGAGGGGCTCTCGCCCCTCCGCTGCCATGGAGGCCAAGGACCAGAGGGGAAACCCTCCTCCAATCTAGGGGGGAGGTCAAGGAAGAAGAACAAGGAGGGGGGCTCTCTCCCCTCTCTCCCGGTGGCACCGGAACGCCGCCGGGGCCATCATCTTGACGGCGATCTACACCAACAACTTCGCCGCCATCATCACCAACTCTCTCCCCCTCTATGCAGCGGTTCAACACCTCTTCTCCCCGCTGTAATCTCTACTTAAACATGGTGCTCAACGCTATATATTATTTCCCAATGATGTATGGCTATCCTATGATGTTTGAGTAGATCCGTTTTGTCCTATGGGTTGATTGATGATCATGATTGGTTTGAGTTGCATGTTTTATTATTGGTGCTGTCCTATGGTGCTCTCCGTGTCGCGCAAGCGTGAGGGATCCCCGCTGTAGGGTTTGAAATATGTTCATGATTCGCTTATGGTGGGTGGCGTGAGTGATAGAAGCATAGACCCGAGTAAGTAGGTTGTTTGCGTATGGGAATAAAGAGGACTTGATACCTTATAATGCTATGGTTGGGTTTTACCTTAATGATCTTTAGTAGTTGCGGATGCTTGCTAGAGTTCCAATCATAAGTGCATATGATCCAAGTAGAGAAAGTATGTTAGCTTATGCCTCTCCCTCATATAAAATTGCAATAATGATTACCGATCTAGTTATCGATTGCCTAGGGACAAATAACTTTCTTGTGACAAAAAGCTCTCTGCTAAGGCTAACTTAGTTGTTTCTTTATCTAAGCAGCCTCTAGTTTTTATTTCCGTGCTCTTTATTATCTTGCAAACCAATCCTATCACACCTACAAAGTACTTCTAGTTTCATACTTGTTCTAGGTAAAGCGAACGTTAAGCGTGCGTAGAGTTGTATCGGTGGTCGATAGAACTTGAGGGAATATTTGTTCTACCTTTAGCTCCTCGTTGGGTTCGACACTCTTACTTATCGAGAAAGGCTACAATTGATCCCCTATACTTGTGGGTTATCATTGATCTTCTCGGGCTTGGTTTCGCACCAGGTCGAGGAGCAACACGAGCTGCTTCCCCCTGGCTCTGATGTTAGATCTAGACGAGGAGTGTGAAAATTTTATTCCAGGTTCAGCGCGGGATCAGGTCCAGAAGTTGCTTATCCTTATTTCTTAATGTCATATATATCAGACCTTGGGGGTCGTGAGAAGCCCGAGGTCGGTGGCAAGCGCCCCTCAGAGTCTGGCCTGCCAGTGATGGGCTTTTTGTGCCTATCACTGCTAAGCATTTCTGCGGTAGTGGAAGTCTTTCATCTAACCGTGTGCCCTCTATCACACATGTTCTGCATACCATCATCGTACTCGATCGATGGGTCGTCGCACATGTTTCGTTTTGCATACGAATATTTTTTATCATGTGCGATTTGTGCACCGCACACAGTTTGGTCAAATGGTGTGCGATACATGTGTTGTCTTAGGCCCAACCTGCAGTAGTCTCCTGTTTGGCTACATCTGTGGCCACGTCTCCTGCAGCAAAGTGGGCCAGCTTGTTGAATTCATCCACGTACTATGCCACTATACGTCCTCCCTGGCGTAAGTTACGGAATTCCCATTTCTTGAGACTCGTTGCTCCAGCTGCAACATGGACAATACAGAATGCTTGCTGGAACTGCTCCCAAGTCACATTCGCCATAGGGTATGCGGCGGTGTAGTCCTCCCACCATGCAGATGCTCGTCCTTCCAGTTGGTGAGAGGCAAACATCACCTTCTCAGTATCAGTGCATCCCGTTGTAGCCAGCTCTCTACCAATCTTGCGAAGGCAGTCATCTACGTCTATCTGCTTTGAGCTGCTCGAGAATGTTGGTGAGTCCATCCTTAGAAAACGAGTAAGACTGTCAACTTGAGGTGAAGGCGGTGGCTGAACATTTTGTTCTTTGTCTGAAGCACCTATTCTAAGCATGGTGGGATATCGTTCCCTGATCCATTGGTCAAAGGTACACATCTTGGCAACATATGTTGGGTTAGAAACAGATGAGGTATAGAGAGAATTAGGCCTAAGGGGAAATCACTACCCATATGCAAATGATGGCAATTAACTCCAAACCAATCCACTCAATTCAACCAAGGTTCATACAATCAAGCCTAAGATAAGCCATGCCACAAGAGTTTACATGGTCACAAAACTGAGATGAAACGAACTAATCGACAATTTAATCGAATAACGAATTACTAATGTCTAAATGGTAGTCTACAACTAGTTCTCATCGGAAGAAGACTCAATCATGTAGATGTCAGCTCCAACTTCATAATCGTCAAGATCGTCTTCATAATCCTCGTCCTAGCTGAAGTAACACCCATAGGAGTGGTCCTCCTAGATGTTCTCCCCGTGATTCAGCTTCTCACTAGTGCAGTATGGTGTGGCAAAAACGGCCTTGCTGGTGTGGACACCCAACACCATCAATGTGACGCCATTGTTAAAAAAATAGTGGTGGCGTTGGATCCTACGTCAGCAGTATTCTACGTGTAGATGGTGTGCCACCAGGCCAACACCACCACTATAATCACTCACCTAGCAATGTGTAATGTACTTTGCACGCCACGAACGTTTTGCGCAGCCAAAAAATATTTTTTACCAACCATATAATGTTTAGCATTTCACATTAAAACTAAGCACATATAAAAAATTACACAGTGGAACAATACTAGTTGATAGAACAATACCAGCTAATAAGCCACAATCTCACAAACACTAGCTAGCTAATAAACGATAATATCGCAAACACTAGATAACTAATAGTTAGTAAGCAGTTTAACACCGATGGCCTAGCCACACACATATTTTTAAATGAGGTTGATGATCATCATCCTCAAGTCAACGCGCGGGATGTTCCTGATAGTGACTAAGATGGCATGTCCAACTCAGAGATTCTTGCCATCAAGGAAGTTGTTCCATGCTACCAAGCTTAAGACAGTGCGCCCGTCCATGTCCACTCGTACACACAGGTGGTGATGGAGCCCCTTGTGGTAAGACATAGTCCAACAATGTGTGCTTCATCCGGCTTGATGCCACAACTCATAGATAGCTTCCTAGATAATTTCCGAAAAATACATATATGATAGATGAGCATGCATGCGCAATTATCAACAAAGCATACGCTTCAATTCACATATATCATCGGATTCAACACTAAGCATATCATTGTATTCAACACTAAGCATATCATCGGATTCTATATTAAGCATATCATCAAATTACTACACCAAGCATATCATTAAATTCTACACTAAGCATATACTAAAAATTACTACACTAAGTATCATCAAATTACTACACTAAGTAACATACCATGACATGACGGATAACATTTGTCCTTGCCAGACAGGTCACGAATGGCATCTCGGCGTAGGCATCATGTGGTGGAAGTATGTATCAGAGGTTGCCCGATTCCTCCGCTCTCAGCATCATTCTTTGGGCATAGAAGGCTTCATCAAGTGGGTCCTCATCATCTTCCTCCGTGTTGAGATAGATAACACTTGGGTCTTCGTCCTCTAAAGGAGAAGCTGATTAATTCACCCCTAGTGAAACACATGCGTGTGATGAAACGATCTCATCCATCTCCTCCAAACTAGGACATCTTTCGTCCCTTATGGACCTCCATAGCGTAAGCCACCCCAGGACCGTTGAAGATCATAGTGTCTTCAGTCAGCTCATTGAACTCCAATCTCATATTGCATGGGACAATCTGTGTAAGAAAAAAAAAAGAAAAACACACACACAACGCATTAATGGAAATAGCAACAAACACAAAGGAAATAACTGTTAGAAGGTTCATATAATTTGTTACCGCTGCAGGAACAAAACTCGGCTGGAAATAGATGACGAATAGCATGCCAGTTGCATGGCTGTTGGCGCACCTTGACTTGCACATTCAACATGGTGGTGCTTGCGCCATTATACACAAAACATATTGAACACTAAGTATAATCGGATTCTAGACTACGAAATCAACACAAAAAAAGTAGAATCCGATTCTACACTAAAACATATTGAACACTAAAAAAATTATAACTTAAAAATGGTTTCTACACTAATAAATCAATTTCTACTAAGTATAATACAAATTATAATCGAACTCTACCTACACGACTAAATCAACACAAAAGAGTAGCATCGGATTCAACACTAAAACATATTGAACACTAAAAGAATCTACCCTAAGTAGAAAATTGGTTTCTACACTAATAAATCAATTTTCTACTAAATATAATCGGATACTACACTGCTAAATCTAATTCTACACTACTAATTTATACACACAAAAAATTATAATCCACGGATTCCATGGCATCCGCATACGAGGGACATAGTGGCGGAGACTGGGGGGCCAGCAGGGGACACCCCCCCCCCCCCCATTGAACATTACGAATTTGCTGCTACTATACTGATGCACAGTGCATAATTAGTCATTACTAGGTGCTAAATGTTGGTTTTCCTATGCTTTGGCCCTCCTCAATCTATTTTAGCAGCACTTGTCCCCCCTCATATTATTTTTCTGGCTCCACCACTGGAGGGGGACGCTAGGGGAGGAGATGAATATGCGGGAGGGGAGAGGGGAGATCTCACCTGTTGACCCAGAGGTGGCGGCGGCTGCGCTGGTCCGGCGGCCACCAGTGGCGTGGTCGGGAGGTAGCGGTGGTGGTGTTGGTCGAGAGGGGAGACAAAGTGAAAAAGATATGGGGTGAATCATAATGACTTAGGGTATTTTTGACTGGAGTGCTAGTTAGAAGATGGACTAGTATTGGTGTGGGCCTAATGGGCTATGCCATAATAAATTATAGCAAATAGGAAAAAAACCAAAAAATATCTTTGGCATGATAGAAAAATACTACACCAACATTAAGGTCATATCAATAGCGTACCAAATATGCCGACGCCACAACTATTTGAAAAAAATAGTGCTGGCATTGATGGGAAATGGCGCGTCACCAATAAAAGTTGTGGCTAGTCATTTGTCCACTAGTGATCTCTTCGCCTTCTTCCATATTGAACTTCACTTCGTCATATTTCTCCTGTAGCACATTGATTTCCTCCTCATGCTCCATGTGGGCCTCCGAAGTTCCTCTGAAAGCTCGATCTTGTGTGTCATCAGCTTCTTATTGGTGTTCATGCTACGATACATCACGTCCTACATTCTATGAATGTGCTCCTCCAAATCCTGGTTGTAGGATGCTCTCGAGTTATCTTCAATATTGCACACTATTTCTCCTTTGTCGTCTCGGTGTCTGCACATTGAAGGGGGTTCCTTTGAGCTCCATGTGATACTCTTCTCAAATGTGTCCTAGTGCGGCGTGTTCGGCGATAATCCTGCCCAAGCTCCAGGATGATGCCTCCAAGAAGAAGTCGATGGGGTTGGTGATCTTTCCAAACGTATATCCTGGGATGTGGATTTTGATCCTCTAGCGGGTCTCCTCTGGCATCGATGCTGTTAAGGTTCCAGTCGTAGTGGGTAAAGCGATCCTCGGGTGCTTCGTGATCTTTATCAGGCATTGTCCAAAGGGTATAGCCTCGTCGAGCTGAGCAAACACTGTGATGGAGGTCGACATCTACATTCTGAAAGAGGGGAGAAGTTAGAATCGGATATATAATATTATGAGAACCAAAGGATATATAGGGATGTTGTAAAGTAGGGTTTTCAATCCTATGGTTTTTTCATTTTCTAAGGATCGCGTCCTATAGTCAGTGTGTGCTCTCATACCATCTAGTAGCGATCCGATCTGAATGGATTGGAGTCTATGTGTTTACTGTGCTAGTCCACGGAACGACTTACTAGCACAAAAAGTACTCGATGAAATAACAAAATTAACCACATACTTTATTACATCGATAGTCCTCAAAATAGAGTATTTATTACATAAATATGGCTTAAGGCTTTCTAAAACAAATACTGCAGAAGCATAGAATAATAATGAGTCCATGCAACTTCACTAGCAAAATGTGAGTGCAGAACAATGACCTATTGCACCTTTACTCTTCGTCGGAATAATTTGCAACATGAAAAGTTGCAGCCGTGTAAGTCACCACATGGAATGTACTGGCAAGTCACACCACAAGTTGTAATAAAAAATGTCCTACTTCTATCTTGTTGGTGGAAGGTTCCAAGTTAAAGTTTGTATAAAGTTGATTTTGTCCTATTTTCATGGATATCAGTTTATTACTACAAAGTTTATCATATGATTGAGATGGTACCTCCACTCAATATTTACCCAAGTTGATTAAACTCAATAAGTTATTTAAATATAATGAGATCACTCAATATTCCCACTTCTAGATGCTCAAATTGTCCGTAACCGGGACATGGCTGATCGACTACATTTACACTCTGTAGAGATTTGCACACTTTTCTTCACAAGACGGGATCACTTCCTTTGTATCTCATCACACTTATGTGAACTGGAAGATCGAGATATGGTCTTAATTTCAAAAGAGTTTCCCTTAACTATGGTAGTGTACATCCCACCTATATATAGTTGCTTCTCGTAGCACTACCAAGTAAGAGTCACAACAACTAATCAAGCAAGTGAGAGCCCATAGTAGCTTGTGCCTGCACAAGTAAGCTTCTAGTTACGAAAAATGGTTTGATCCCTTTGAACCTGGGTGGCTTTCCAAATAAGATTGATCACTGGTTACTCCAGGACAACCAGGTAAATTCCTGGTTACTCCAGGATGCCCCTCACCATGCCACAATTCCACCCAGATGATTCATTAGAATTAATTAGTTGGTCCTATTTACTACTCTCTCACAACTTCCATGAATCTGGATCACCACCCCGTCTACTTTTTGCATAGAAATTATATTCGACACGGTGGCGACAAAGGAGTAAGGGTTAGACCTACCTTAACGATCTACTAGGTGTAAAGCATAGTCATATTCATAGTCCTACTCATGCATAATATTCAATTTGGACTACAATGCATAGAAAATATAGGTATAACTGGAATATAGCCAAAGCGTAACTTGCCTTGATGACGATTGTAAAACTCTAGGTAATACTCAGTTTCGCACTCCGGACAATCTATCGTAAGCACACATGGGCACATAAGCAATCACTCAAAGATCCAAAATAAAAAGTAGAGAAAAGATTGCAAAACTTCAAAAAGAATCAAATCAAACTATTGAACAAGATCATATCCTAATTGTGTGAAATAGTGTGATGCTGGATGTGGATGGTAGATTATGACTATGGTTTTAATATGCAAAGATAATCAACTAAATTAGAGTTATGATTCGAAAGTTGTGACCAAAAGAAGTTTAAATTTGAATCTGAAAAAAAATCAAATTTTAAAGTTGCAAAAAGTTGATTTGATTGGTTTACTGGACAGATGGGCTCAAGATGAAAATTTTGGCGTTGGTTTCATCGTAATTGGATAAATTAAAAAGTTGTGGTTGAAAAACATGGGATAATCTGTGAAGAAAAATTATTGTATCTAGGTCCCTCGCCACGTGGCGCACTGTTAGTGGTTGATAGTTGTCCGCTGCAAGATCTAAACGGCGGAGTGGCTATATCTAAAACAAAAGGGTTCAGAAAGAAACAAAAACAAGCTGATCTAATCTCTGTCGTTATTGTGCGATCGGTTGGACGGAGGGGGATAAGACTTATAGCGGGCGGTGCTTGGTGGAGCTTGTGACTCCGATGAGGTCGATGAAAGAGATGGGGAGGGTGTCAGGCGATTTGGTTTGATGAAAAAGAACGGCCGATGGTCGGTGGTATTTATAATGGCATTGGCGTGGACTAGGGGTCGATCTGGAGATAGAAGCGAGCGAAGGTTTGAACACGGCTGGCATTTGGTCGTCGACGCGCAGGAGTCCGGCCCGCATGAGAAAAAGATGACAAGGGGATACTACTAGGAAAAAGATTATAGGTAGACGCTTACTTGTAGCGCGTTATATTGACCCTCGCTACTGCTATTTACTAGTAGCGTGCTCGATTAACCCATGCTACTAGTAAATATTATTTATAGCGCATGGCTAAAAAAACACGCTACTAGTAAATATCCTCGACCGTGTCCCGCGGACAGGCGTAGTATTAGCGCGGGTTGTATAACCTACGCTACTAGTAAATGGATAACTGTAACGCCGCAGGTGAGACAACCGCGCTACCGCTAAACTTGTCACTCCAATTCCGCAACACCGCCCCCAATCCATCCACACCCACACCAACCGTCCCACTCCAGATCACCCAGATCTAGATTGAGATCCCCTCCAAACGCAGGCCTCCCTTCCACCTCCTCTCCTCTCCTCTGTCGTCCACCTCCACTCCGCTCCGATCAGGACGGCGTGCGGCGTGCACTCTGCCGCGGACGACGAGCTCGTCCTCGCCGTCCTAGCGCGTCCCCGCCCTCACCCTGCCCTTGCCCAGGAAGAAGCGCTTGCTGTCAGGCGAGGCGGTAGCCGCACGGACTTCGATCGGTGCGGCCGCGGAGGCCGGCACGACCCGCGTGGGTGGAGCGATTGGCGGCGACGAGGTGCGCGCCGCCGTGGAGGCGGTGTTTGGGGCGTCGGAGGGGGTGAAGCGGGACCTGGGGAGGCTGTGCCGTCTGCGCCTTCATCGCACAGCGAGGCCCGCCGACGGCCCCGTCGTCCTCCGCCTCCAGCGCGTCCTACCACCCCTGGTCCTCCGTCCCCAGGTCATCTCACCCGGCACCTCCAGCCACCAGAGTCGACCCTTCAGGTAGCTTCCTCCCCCCACCACTTCTAGCGCCTCTCTTTTGGATCTCCAGTGTGTATATCTTTAGTACTACTTGAACCATTGAGGTTAATACCGTTGAGATTAATCTGAGAAATCAATGCCTCTATGTCTCAAATCCGCGCTGCTCTTGGATTTGGACCAGCGCTTCAGATTAGATTGGTACTTGAGTTTGAATGTTACTCATTTTGGATGAGTTAATGACTGATTGCTCAGAGTATTACACGGTTGCCATTTCAGTGTTTGCTGTTTGCTAACGAATTGATTGATGGAATTCTAGTTCATGTGATGCATGTATGTGTCATCGTGGCGATTGCTGTTTGTTTGTTTGTTCTGGAAACTAGTAGGGTGACCCTCGCAAATGCGAGGGCATCGTCTTTAATTATTCAAACATGTCTATGAATTAATTTTATATCCAAGAAATAAATTTCTGTTTAGAACCACAATAGTATTAGTTTATCTATTTTCTCTAACTCTAGTCATACTACCTGAAGTCATACTATTCAATCCAGTTAATGTATGATCTAGCCCAAATGTACTCATTATGTGAAGTGATATTTCTAATTTTGACTTTTTTAAAAGCCATAAATTTTATGGTGTGTTTTCACCCCGTACTATTTTTCAATACCATGCCACGACTAAACCCGACATTAATCGGTCATGAACACTCCTTATTAGGATCATTAAGCCACAACAATATTTTAGAAAATTATTCACATGATTAAAAAATAGAAAAAACAATAATCTGCTCGCAATGAGACAAAGAAATGTGTTTGGTTATATTGTAGAAACTAAATATATTGGATCCAAACAGTCATTGACTCTCTCTCTCTCTCTCTCTCTCTCTCTCTCAAACATAAGATAGTTCTTTGAATAAGAATGAAGCAAGTAACATATTTTTCATAATACATCCAACAGACCATTGGATTAACGAACAGAGTTTACTAAGGTATTTGTTTCAAAAATATATACATATTTGATTTTTCATGTATTTCGAAATACTAAAAAATACCAGCAAACACTTGACACCGTAAGCGCCTATAAGGCGAGTGGTGTTTACGCACAAAGACTGAGTAGTGATTATCACGTAGAATGATATAGGTTGTGAAAAATACTACAGAAGGAGATACATCTCGTGGTAAATAAATAAAATATGCCAAACAATATACGCTCATGTTACCAAAATTGCATGCTTCTTACACACCTTGCCTTATGCTTGTACTAGATCGGGTCTCCTATGTGGAGTATCTATGGAAAAGAGATCAATCAACAGACAGAAAAATCTAGAGTTAGTGTGTTCTATTATACAGGGAAATAGATAGTGCAATCAGAAGAAAAGTGTTTTACTTCTACGTACTGATGCCTAGGTACTTCGATGTGGGACGTGTGCACGCGGCAAGTCATCTTGCTCGACCCGGACGTACATGCAGAACAGTGGGCATGAAACAAATTAATATCTTTCTTTCCAAACACTGCCGACTTGAATGAAGGGAAACCTGGCAGTCTGTTGTTGCTGAATCCTGACCAACATAATCATAATCCAACAGTGTCTGCTGATCCTGTTCTCTAGATCTTTCTTTCTCCCCTCCCCTCCCTATCTCAAATCAAACTCTGCCAAGAGGAAGGGCTCGATGTATATTGTTTGTATGTTCTGCATAGTGTGAAGTTTCTCATATCTTCAGAATCATGCATGGGAAATTTCTATCTCTTTCTAGCTCAAAGTAAGTAGTTGTCTAACCACATCTATTCCCAAAAATTTACACCCATATCTTTCTTCTTCCATCTGAGAATGGTGGCAAGATTGTTTGCCACATGGGCCTCATCATCTGCGGCGAGCTCATCGACTGCAGGTACCCGCTGCTGTCGTGCCCAGGCATCGCCGCTGGATTCACCATCTGCCCCATGCTCATGAAAGAAGCCTGCAGGTCATCCATACTCAGGCCGGTGAACCAGTCGCTGTCCTCCTTCACAGTCACCATGCCGTCCCTGGCCTGCCGCTGCACCATGTCCATGAAGCTATATATGCTGCTACAGGCCGGAGGCGTTGTCGATCTCCGAGGAGTCGTGCGTCTGGAAGCTGTCGGACATGGCGTCGGTGGCCAGCGCGTCCATGACCTCCCCGTTCTTTCCCTGCACCACAGCCATGTCCTGCTCCACCTTCATTACTGTTATACTTTACTAATGCTCCAGGGGCATCAAACTTATTTTTGACCAAGTCTAAACTCAATCCTACTTCATTACTGTTATATTGTACTAATGCTCCAGGGGTGGCTGCTGCGGCGACGATGACGACGGCATCGTCGCGGTGCTGCGGCGGCGACGACGACGACGGCATTGTCACGGTGCCGCGGCGACAACGACGATGACATCATCACGGTGCCGCGGCAGCGATGACGAGGTGACGACGACGACATTGTCATGGTGCTGCTGCCGCGGCGGCGACGACGACGACATCAACACGGGCTAGTGGAGGCACCTGCACCAACAACCTATACACGTGGCGTATATTGTATTCGTTGTCTATATCAGATATGTGTGATTGATTGTATGCATAACCTGTACGTATTATGAAATGCATGTTTGTAAGTACTATGAAATGTATGTCTAAACTGGAATAGGTAGATTTTATTTTAAATCCTAATTAGTTACTAGTAGCATGGGGTACTATAGACGCGTTACTACTATTCCAATAGTGGTAGCGCCGGCTGAAATAGTAGTAACGCGTGTCACAGCGCTACTAGTATGTCTGTTTACCAGTAGCGTGGAATAAAACGTGCGCTACTGCTAAAAAATAGTTGTAGCGCTCTACCAGTAGAGCGGGTCCCGCGCTACTGTTATAAAAAAAACCACGCTGATAGTGTTTTTCCTAATAGTGGGAGCCCACCCGCCAGTGTCAGCGAGGAGAGAGAAGGGATGAGTGTGGGTCATTGGATCTGGTCTAATCGGACGACTGGGCGCACACGATACTGATTTGGTTTAGGAAAGGAAAAAAACGACCACGTGCCATAAGTATGAGGTGAGCCGGTTCGTCTGCACCTCGGTCTAGTGTTGTTTAGTCCAGAAAATAGGTTTTTTAATTTAAAGCAGAGATGGTTCAGGGGAGGTCCTATTCGGCGCTGTTCGCGCCATTTCCATGTTCGGGCGCCTACAGCGCGACCTCTGTAGGCTTTTTAGCGCGGCCCAGGAAAAGATACGATCGCGAGAAAACCACGCGAAAAATTTGGTCATGGGGAATCGATCTCACGACACACGAGCCTGTCGCCGCGCTACTGTTATAAAAAAAAAACCACGCTAGTGATAGTGTTTTTCCTAATAGTGGGAGCCCACCCGCCAGTGTCAGCGAGGAGAGAGAAGGGATGAGTGCGGGTCATTGGATCTGGTCTAATCGGACGACTGGGCGCACACGATACTGATTTGGTTTAGAAAAGGAAAAAAACGACCACGTTCTTTCCCTGCACCACAGCCATGTCCTGCTCCACCTTCATTACTGTTATACTTTACTAATGCTCCAGGGGCATCAAACTTATTTTTGACCAAGTCTAAACTCAATCCTACTTCATTACTGTTATATTGTACTAATGCTCCAGGGGCGGCTGCTGCGGCGACGATGACGACGGCATCGTCGCGGTGCTGCGGCGGCGACGACGACGACGACATTGTCACGGTACCGCGGCGACAACGACGATGACATCATCACGGTGCCGCGGCAGCGGTGTCGTGGTGGTGACGACGACGACATTGTCATGGTGCTGCTGCCGCGGCGGCGACGACGACGACATCAACACGGGCTTGTGGAGGCACCTGCACCAACAACCTATACACGTGGCGTATATTGTATTCGTTATCTATATCAGATATGTGTGATTGATTGTATGCATAACCTGTACGTATTATGAAATGCATGTTTGTAAGTACTATGAAATGTATGTCTAAACTGGAATAGGTAGATTTTATTTTAAATCCTAATTAGTTACTAGTAGCATGGGGTACTATAGACGCGTTACTACTATTCCAATAGTGGTAGCGCCGGCTGAAATAGTAGTAACGCGTGTCACGGCGCTACTAGTATGTCTGTTTACCAGTAGCGTGGAATAAAACGCGCGCTACTGCTAAAAAATAGCTGTAGCGCTCTACCAGTAGAGCGGGTCCCGCGCTACTGTTATAAAAAAAACCACGCTACTGATAGTGTTTTTCCTAATAGTGGGAGCCCACCCGCCAGTGTCAGCGAGGAGAGAGAAGGGATGAGTGTGGGTCATTGGATCTGGTCTAATCGGACGACTGGGCGCACACTATACTGATTTGGTTTAGGAAAGGAAAAAAACGACCACGTGCCATAAGTATGAGGTGGGCCGGTTCGTCTGCACCTCGGTCTAGTGTTGTTTAGTCCAGAAAATAGGTTTTTTAATTTAAAGCAGAGATGGTTCAGGGGAGGTCCTATTCGGCGCCGTAGGCGCCATTTCCACGTTCGGGCGCCTACAGTGCGACCTCTGTAGGCTTTTTAGCGCGGCCCAGGAAAAGATACGATCGCGAGAAAACCATGCGAAAAATTTGGTCATGGGGAATCGATCTCACGACACACGAGCCTGTCGCCACGCTACTGTTATAAAAAAAACCACGCTAGTGATAGTGTTTTTCCTAATAGTGGGAGCCCACCTGCCAGTGTCAGCGAGGAGAGAGAAGGGATGAGTGCGGGTCATTGGATCTGGTATAATCGGACGACTGGGCGCACACGATACTGATTTGTTTAGAAAAGGAAAAAAACGACCACGTGCCATAAGTATGAGGTGGGCCGGCTCGTCTGCACCTCGGTCTAGTGTTGTTTAGTCCAGAAAATAGGTTTTTTAATTTAAAGCAGAGATGGTTCAGGGGAGGTCCTATTCGGCGCTGTAGGCGCCATTTCCACGTTCGGGCGCCTACAGCGCGACCTCTGTGGGCTTTTAAGTGCGGCCCAGGAAAAGATACGCTCGCGAGAAAACCACGCGAAAAATTTGCGTCATGGGGAATCGATCTCACCACACAGCCTGCCGCCGCCTGCTTAACCACTAGACCACCAGAAATCTAGTGATCAATGGCAACGCGAATTCTATTAGAACTAATGCAGCCACGCTATTTATTACTCAACCATTTACTATACCACTTAGATTTTTGAGATATTTAAAAACAATTTGGAAAATGTCTATTTTCTTTAAGGAAAAACAGTTCGTTAAATTTCGAAAGAAGTTCATGAATTTCAAAAAAGTTCATCATTTTTTTTTTAAAGTTCATCGATATTTGAAATAAGATAATCATATTTGAAAAAAGTTCATCGGATTTGAAAAAAGTTCACCGATTTTTTAAGAAAAAATCATCAAATTCGAAAAAAGTTCACCGATTTTGAAAAAAAAAATCATCGATTATGAAAAGATTTCATTTAATTCGAAAAAGTTCATAGTTTTTGAAAAAAAGTTCATCGGATTCAAAAAAAGTTCACCGACTGAAGAAAAGTTCATCAAATTTGAAAAAATTTCACCGATTTTGAAAAAAGGTCATTTGATTTGAAAAGTTTATCGATTTTGAAAAAACAGTTAATCGGATTTGAGAAAAGTTCATCTTTTTGGAAGAAAAGTTCACGAACTAAAAAACCGCGTGTTTAGGAAAAAATAAAAGGAAAAGGAAAAGAAGTAGAAAAAAAGAAAAAAATAATAATAAAACGAACTGACGAATGAATAAATAGAGAAACGAAGGGATAATGCACAAGCTGGTTAGTGGCCTGGTGGTTGTTGGTTTCCATTGGAACGTTAGGGTCGCGAGGTCGATCCCGTGTCGGCACATTTTTTTGGAATTTATCAAAACACTAGCGGTGAAGGTTGCTAGCAAAAAGTAACGGGCCGAGCCCAGCTAACGCGCTGCAGGCGCCGGTTTGCAGAAAACAGCTATAACCGGCGCCTGCAGCAGCGCCAAATAGGAAATGCCATGGTTCAGGGCCTGAAATAAATACAAATAAGATTCCGAAAAATCCAGAGAAATTCCGAAAAACGACCCTTGTATCTCGTCCTTTTCTTTTTCTTTGCTGTGTCGTGTGCTGTCGTGTTATACCGTTCCTTCCAAGGGCTTTCATAATTGAAAGACAGACGACTCTGCTAGAATTCCTCTTGCAAACGAGAAGTGAATTTCTGTTGTGATTATAATTACAACATATTTCCTGGTGAAAAGTGTACATATAAAAATTTAGGACAAATTATCGAGTGAAGTAAAAAATGCATTGAAAAGGTGCAAGCCATCATCTCTCTCCTCTTTAATTACCCAACCTCCAATGAGCTAAGTACATGTAGAAATTAAGAAGACCATGTGTACAATGCTATTGGTCTTGATTACCGTGTGATGAGAGATAAGCATTTTTTTCTACTTTAAAGTGCATTGGGAAGATAGAAATACACTCTTTTGTGGACAAAATTGAAAGCCAAACGTACACTTTTCATCGAACGGAGGGAGTATGTAATAAGGGAGGAATCTCCCCATGCCCAAACCGTCGTGCGGTTTGTCCCGCACAGACGCCTCTCTCTTGTGCCCTCTGAACCGACGCCTCCCTTTGCTTGTGTCTCTCCAGATGGTATAAGTAGCGCCTGTAACCATCAATCAAGATAGAGATTTCACTTTTCTCAAACACGTTATCACGCACGTAGACAACCAGCGAGAGCGAATAGCAAGAGGAAAAGAGAGGGAGCACCTTGCCGCCGGTGAGATGTCGCCCCTCACTTCCTTCTTCCTCCGCCTCATCAGCGAGGACAACCGCCGGGACCGCCTCCTTGCCCGTCGCCGTCGTGTTGTCGTTGGACGTGGCCTGGGCGTCGCCAGACGCGGCCTGAGCGCCGCTGGACCCGGCCGGAGCGCCACTGCACGTGGCCGGGGTGCCACTGGACGCGGCCTGCATGCCGCTGGTGGCGTCGCTCGGGGCGGTTACTGCGCCCCTGGACACGCCGCGGGTGGCCAGCGCGCCACAGAGGACGCCGCCCAGGGCGCTCCCGTCGGCCTTGGCGCCGCCGCGCATGCCCCCTTCGGCCTTGACCCGTGGCTGCTCGCCGGCCCGGCCGCGCCGATGCTGCACGCGGACCCGCCTCCGTCCCCTCCTCCGCCGGCGCACTGGCTGCCTCCGTGCACGCCGACGCCCGCTGCCGAGGATGCTGGCCCGAGTCGCCGCCCGCCAAGCTACTTACCCGTGCCTATGCGCACCGTCGTGGACGAGGAGGAGGAGCTCGCCTTCATCTCGGCGCCAACCGGCGCCTCCGGCGTCGTCCGTCTCGGTGCCGGGATGGAGGGCATCGGCACCACCACTCCGCTTTAGCCGGAGATGGACACGGGCTCAAGCAGCCGCGCGGAGAGGCGCTTCGGCCGCCTCTTCGCCGCGATCAGCCGCCGCCCCGGCCGCCGTGCCGGCTCATGGGATCCGGCAGGCCTCGGCCTCGCTCCCGCCCTGCCGCGAGGAGTGCGCCTCGACCCTGTCCTGGTCGCCTCTTCCTCCGACGAGGAAGATTCCCCCGTGGTTCGCTGACGACCGCCGGAGTGGAGCAAGGAGGTGCTAGCGGTTTCTTCTCCCATCGACTGCATCGAGGAGGTCGTGAGGCTCGTTGGTGGTGCGGGGTGGCTGCCTTATCCCGTAACCGCACCTCCCTCCCTCCCTCTTATGCGGTGGCTGGAATGGGCCGGCCAAAGGCCGTGGCGGCCCATGCCCAGGCGCCCGGCTGCCCCTCCAGGATTTTTCTTTCTTTCTCTGTTTTTAGTTAAATTTAGTACTAATTATTGTATTAGTGCAATGTTAGACCATATCTAGTACTGTTTAGTACCTAGTTTGACTACTTACATTCTAGTCCCGATTCTAGATTTATTCTAGTTAGGACTTATGTAATTAGGTGTGTTTATATTATGCAATGGCTTGATAATATAAATAAAGTACCGGATTTCATCTGCGAAGAATGACATGTTCCATGTGTTTACCACATATCTCTTGAACATGTTTTTGCGATTGAGATCAGCTTCTCTCGCATATCAAACTTGCAAATTTTTGAATATTTCTCCCTCATTATATTTGGAATCACAAGGTAATGAGTTGGGATCTACTGCTCATTTGCAGACTATCATCTCTTACTGTGAGGTCTACGCTTTGTCAATCTTGACAAGCGATTACCTTCAACGTGTATTCCTTATATTTAAATTGTAGCATACACATTGTAATGGCCATGCAGCCTATTACTGTGAGATCTAAGTGATCTTCAATGTGTTATGTTCACACAATTGAGGTTGGGAACTTTTTCAAGTTTTCACTTGCGTATCAAAATTTTGCATTCTTATTACACAACCATGATGGTTTTTAATTTACCGCCCGTAAATTAATTATATCTGGTTCCCCATGTAGGGAAAGATGACTGCCAAAGAGTTTAAGGAGCTTGCCCTCAATGGCCACAATTACCCTATATGGGCTATGGACATCAAGATTAGTCTTACGTCCCGTGGGATAGCACGTGCAATACAACCCCCGGAGACTCCTCTCCCGGCTAGGGCCACGCCGCTGACAGAACAGCAAAACTATGCTGCTTTATACATCATAAGGCACCATATTCATCCAGATCTCAAGTCTGAGTATTTACAGGAGGAATCTCCTAGTACTCTGTTTCTGGCCCTCAAAACGAGGTATGAACAGCAGAAGGCAGTAGTCCTGCCAGAAGCACTCCATGATTGGACTCATCTCCGCCTTCAGGATTTCAAATCCATTGGTGAGTACAAGCATGATGTTCATAAGATATGTTCCAAACTATGTTTTCGTGAGAACGAACCTACTGAGGGGGAGAAGATAGAGAGAACTTTATCTACTATGCTCCCTTCAGATAGGATCCTCCAATAGCAATACCATGCTCGTAACTACACTGTCTATTCCGAGCTTATTCACATGTTACTTCAGGCTGAAAAGCATGATGAGCTACTCGCTAAGAATGGCTCTCAGCGTCCAGTTGGGGCACAACCTTTACCTGAAGTTCATCTGAATGTCGCGAATAGACAGAAGTTTAATGGTGCCTTTCGAGGTAAACATTCCAATTCTAAGCACAAGCACAAGCGCAATGGGAACAGAAAATTCAAAAACACAGGCAAGGGAAAAGGCACTGCAAAGCCCAGGTTTGATAAATCCAAGCTTTGCAACAAGTGTGGATGCTACACACATTCTACTTAAAAGTGCTCAATGCCCAAGCATCTGGTCATGATGTACCAGCAATCTCAGGGACGCAAAGCACCTCAAGGGAAAAGGTTTGAAACCAACTTCAACCTTCATCCACATAGCGCAAATGGAGCTGGTGGTCCGCACGATGTTCCTCCTGGACCGAGCAACGCCATGATTCCTTATCCACTTGAGGACCCTGCTGAAACGGAGGACATGTTGCTTGAGTACACCTCAAACAATGTGTTTGGTGACTTTGACTAGTCCCTCGATCTCCTTAGTGATCTACTTAAATGTCCATTTGTGATGATTGTAATAAGAACATAAGTTTGTTGTTGTCTTTATATTATATTGTATCAGCACATTTGATATAATAAGATTGTATTCTATGTATTAACATAAGGTTTTCTTATTGAAAATTCTTTTGTTTTATATAGTTTTCTACGAGGACAATCCGATGGAAGAGGAATTATGCCTTGTGGACAGTGGTACCTCAAACTCCATACTGAGGGAGATGAAATATTTCCAAACTCTGAAAAAGATGAATGGAGATATTCTAACTATCGCTGGACGCGATACAATGATTATTGGTACTGGACGTGCCATATTCACCCTCCCAAGTGGTACACAAGTGACGATTGAGGATGCTTTATTGTATCCCGACTCATCACGTACCCTGATCGGTTATCGAGGTATCCGTAAGAATGGTTTTCATATTGAAACCATGAAGACAACAAAGAGGAGTATCTACTCTTTACTAAAGATCACGGATATGGCAAAAAGGTACATGAGAAAATTCCTTCTCTATCGTCTGGTTTGTACTATACGTACATCAAACCCGTGGAACATGTTGCATACAAAGTAATTTTTCAGAATGTTAACGCATTCCAAACCTGGCATGATCGCCTATGCCATCCTGGAATAGGGATGATGAGAAAAATTACTAGCAATTCCATTGGTCATAATTTGCTTGAGTCAAAATTTCCTCAATCTTCTGATTTTGTGTGCACATCTTGTGCCACGGGAAAGATAATTTTGAGGCCCTCGCACCTCAAAATACAAGCTGAACCACTTCAGTTCCTTGAACGTATTCAAGGAGACATTTGTGGTCCCATTCAGCCATTATCTGGGCCTTTCACGTATTTCATGGTTCTGATTGACGCATCTACACGATGGTCACATGTGTGTCTTCTATCCACACGGAACCATGCATTTGTCAAGATAATGAGGCAAGTCATTAAGTTGCAAGCCCATTATCATGAAAGTCGAATCAAGTCAATTCGAATGGACAATGCTGTAGAATTCTCCTCACGTGCTTTCAATGATTATTGCATGGCTTTGGGGATTGAAGTTCAACACTCTGTTCCATATGTCCATACACAAAATGGTTTGGCTGAAGCATTGATTAAGAGGATTAAACTCATTGCAAGACCTTTGTTGACGAATTGCAACTTGCCAACCTCTTGTTGGGGTCACGCCGTTTTACACGCTGCTGACTTGATACAATTGAGGCCAACTGCATATCACAGTTCTTCCCCTCTGGAATTGGTACGTGGAAATCCTCCAAGCATTTCCCATCTGCGTAAGTTCGGATGTGCTGCATACATCCCAATCTCACCACCACATCGGACATCTATGGGCCCACACAGAAAGTTGGGAATCTATGTGGGGTACAAATCGCCGTCGATTATCAAGTACCTGGAACCCCTAACTGGGGATCTGTTCACAGCCCGTCACGCTGATTGCATATTTAATGAGGAACATTTTCCGGCATTAGGGGGAGATTTCAAGTACCAGAAAGAATGCCCAGAAATTGATTAGAATGCTCATGGCATTTCATCCTCTGATCCTCGTACCCATGAGACCGAACTTCAAGTTCGAAAGATCATTAATTTGCAACATCTTGCAAATAATATGACAGATTCATTTACTGATCTGAAAGGTGTTACAAAATCCTTAAATCCGGCCAGAAACACGCCAGAAAGAGTGGAGGTACCAATAAAAACCACTCAACTCCCTGTTCCTAAAAAGAGGGGGAGTAGTATGGCCTCTGACCTGGAGCTAGTTTCTAGCAAGCAGCAAAGGAAATCGAGGAGAAAATCCTTGGAGTCAGTAAATGCAGGTCAACTCAACGTTGACAAACACCTGATGGGTAGTATACACCCAGTGAAAGGGCAACCTCCACAACCCAGCTCCAGTGTGCACAAACTGGCTGGAACATCGGAACACCCAGACTCAATCGTATTGGGAAATCACGAAGAGTCTCTAGGGGTGCAGGAAATTTCCATCAACTATGCTGATTCTGGAGAATCATTTGACCGTAAGACTATGACTGTCGACATATATTTTGCTGAAAAGATTGCAGATACCCTTCTTACTGATCATCATCCAAGGTCTATCGTTGAGTGCCAAAGGCGCTCCGACTGGCCTAAATGGAAGGATGCAATCCAAGCAGAAATCGCCTCGCTTAACAAAAGAAAGGTATTCACTAAAGCAATACCTACACCTCCTAATGTTTTCCATGTGGGATTCAAATGGGTTTTCCTCCGGAAACGGAATGAGAACAATGAGGTGGTGAGATATAAAGCAAGGCTCGTAGCACAAGGTTTCACGCAGAAACCCGGAATTGATTTTAATGAAACATACTCTCCAGTAATGAGTGGAACCACTTTCCGATATCTTGTATCTTTGGCAGTGCAAAATCGTCTATCCATGTAGTTGATGGACGTCGTGACCGCATATCTTTATGGGTCACTAGATTCAGACATATATATGAAGGTTCCTGACGGAATCTCTGTCCCAAATAACAGTGCAAAATGCAACATGTATTGTGTAAAGCTGAATAAGTCATTATATGGCATAAGACAGTCGGGACGGATGTGGTACAACCGACTCAGTGAGTTCCTTCTTTAGAAAGGTTATTCCAATAGCACTGATTGCCCATGTGTTTTCATCAAGAAATCCTCTACAGGATTTTGCATCATTTCTGTGTACGTTGATGATCTCAACATCATTGGCAACACACCAGACATTGATGAAGCACACAATCATCTAAAGATGGAATTTGAGTTGAAGGATTTGGGTAAAACCAAATTTTGCTTAGGTATTCAACTTGATCACCTTCCCTCAGGAATCATGGTAAACCAAGCTGCCTATATCCAGAAAATATTGGAGAAATTCAATATGGACAAATCCTATCCATCTAAAACTCCTATGGTGGTTCGATCTCTAGACGTGGAGAAAGATTCGTTCAGTCCAAGGGATGATGGAGAAGAGGTGTTGGGACCTGAAGTTCCATACCTCAGTGCCATTGGAGCGCTTATGTATCTTGCAAATTGCACAAGACCTGATATTGCATTTGCAGTGAATCTACTTGCTAGACATAGCACAGCTCCCACCAAACGTCATTGGTCTGGAGTGAAGAATATCTTTCGATATCTCCAAGGCACAAAGGATCTTGGCCTATTTTTCCAGTTCCAGAGAAATCAGGACTCTGATATGATTGGATATGCAGATGCCAGCTATTTGTCTGATCCCCATAATGCAAGATCTCAGACCGGCTTTGTGTTCCTACATGGTGGTACTGCTATATCAAGGAAGTCTTCAAACAGACTCTCGGGGCAACATCTACCAATCATTCTGAAATAATTTCATTATTCACTAGTAGAAAACAGGCCTTCCGTTTAACCCTTTAGTCCCGGTTTGGCTTTGGCCCGGGACTAATGTGACCATTAGTCCCGGTTCCAACGGCTAGGAGCGGTCGGGGGGCATGGGCACCATTAGTCCCGGTTCATTTGGAACCTATAGTCCCGGTTTGTATCCCAAACCGGGACTAAAGGGGTGGTGGCAGGCTGGTGTCAGCCTGGGGCCCCCACGAGCCCTTTTAGTCCCGGTTTGTGATACAAACCGGGACTATAGGTGGACCTTTAGTCCCGGTTTGTATAACCAACCGGGACTAAAGCTTTCCCTATATAAACCCTTCACCCAGCCCGACTCCATTTCTCTGTTTTCTCCATTCGAATTCCCCTCTCTGTTCTTCCCCTAGCTCGAGCTCCTCCCTACATTTTTGCCAAGATTTGTCAAGATTTGAGGCACCCCAATCCATCCAAGTGTCCACAAAGGTTAGCAACTTTGTCCTTTCATCTCTTATTGCTAGATCAGCTCGTGCAATGCTTTATAAGTATAGTGATTTGTGGGTTTTAGTTTGGGTGTAATTATGTGGTAGTTTTTTTGATTTATATGCAATTTGAGCTCAAATTAACTCCTTAGTTTGCATATGTGTAGGTGTGGTTTACTTAGTGTGCCTTCCCGTCCCCGTCGTAACCACCGTCGATCGCCCGCACCGTCCCATCGCCGGCGCCACCTTGGTGAGCCTCTTCTTGTGTTCTTATCCTTTTTATTAAAAAAATGTATTTGTATGATTTAGATAGTTACTTGCATAATTTTCTTACTTGTATGATTGTTGTTATATATAGTGCCATGGTTATGATATCCGTGCCCGTCGGCCCTCGTCCGGGTTACGATTCGGATGTGGTATATTCTCTTTTATAACTATTTGTTGCATTTCGTGTTAATGACAATTATGCCCATCAAGTTGACATAGATATTTTTATCTAGGAGGTAGTTGAACTGGAAATGCCAACCGACCCTATTGTCGAGAAGTTAAATTTAGTTGAAAAAGAAAACGAGGATTTGAAAGGAAAATTGAAAAGAGTTGAAGAAGAGAAGATGAAATTGGAGTTGTACGTTGCCGATGTCGTCGATGATCACAAGATCAAGATGGATACAATGCGCTTGAAGATTAGAAAGATTAGAAAATATGCCATTAATAAAGAGGCTTGGTATCATTATGCCGTTGGATCAATTGCTACCTTAGTTGTGATTTTGATCGCATTTGTTGTTGCATTTAAATGTTTTATCTAGATAGTTGTATGTTGTTTTATGAGAAAATAAGTGTGTATGAACTTTATGTATGAACTTGTATTAATTTGGTCTTTTCGGTGTTGTGTAATGAAGATGAACCGGCAATGGATGTACGATGACCGACGCTCTCCCTAGTTCATTAATGGCGTGCAGAGTTTTTTTGCGTGCGGCTGAGGCAAACAAGCGGGATGGTTTTATGTGTTGTCCATGTGGTGTGTGTAAGAATGATAAGACTTACTCTAGCTCAAAACAGATTCACGTCCACCTGTTTACGTCCGGTTTCATGTCCGGCTATAATTTATGGACCAAGCACGGAGAAAGAGGGGTTTTAATGGAAGAGAATGAAGAAGAAGAGGATGACGACAACTATCCTGGGTGTCCTGAATATGATGGTACTACAATGGGGGAAGAGAATGAAGAAGAAGAAGCTGAGGCATCGTATGAGCCCACTGATGATCTTGGTCGGGCCATTGCTGATGCAAAGAGAAACTGCGAAAGTGAAAAGGAGAAATTGAAGTTGCAGCGCATGCTAGAGGATCACAAAAAAGGGTTGTACCCAAATTGCGAAGATGACAACACAAAGCTCGGTACCACACTGGAATTGCTGCAATGGAAGGCAGAGAATGGTGTATCTGACAAGGCATTTGAAAAGGTGCTGAAAATAATGAAGAATAAGCTTCCAAAGGACAACGAATTGCCCGACAGTGCATATGAAGCAAAGAAGGTTGTCTGCCCTCTAGGATTGGAGGTGCAGAAGATACATGCATGCCCGGTGAGTACGAGAATTTGAATGCATGCCCGGTATGCAATGCATTGCGATATAAGATCGGTCGCGATGACCCTGGTGATGATGTTCAGGGCGAGCGCCCCAGGAAGAGGATTCCTGCCAAGGTGATGTGGTATGCTCCTATAATACCACGGTTGAAACGTTTGTTCCAAAACAAAGGGCATGCCAAGTCATTGCGATGGCACAAAGAAGACCGTAAGAAAGACGGAAAATTGAGAGTACCCGCTGATGAGTCGCAGTGGAGAAAAATCGAGAGAGAGTGGCCGGACATTGCAGATGACCCAAGGAACTTATGGTTTGGTTTAAGTGCAGATGGCATTAATCCATTTGGGGAGCAGAGCAGCAAGCATAGCACATGGCCTGTGACTCTATGTATCTATAACCTTCCTCCTTGGTTGTGCATGAAGCGGAAGTTCATTATGATGCCAGTGCTCATTCAAGGCCCTAAGCAACCCGACAACGACATTGATGTGTACCTAAGGCCATTAGTTGATGAACTTTTACAGCTGTGGAATAAAAAAGGTGTACGTGTGTGGGATGAGCACAAACAGCAGGAATTTGTCCTGCGAGCGTTGCTATTTGTAACCATCAATGATTGGCCTGCTCTTAGTAACCTTTCAGGATAGACAAACAAGGGATACCATGCATGCACGCACTGTTTAGATGAGACTGAAAGTATATATTTGGACAAATGCAAGAAGAATGTGTACCTGAGACATCATCGATTTCTTCCGACCAAGCATGCCTTAAGAAAGAAAGGCAAGCATTTAAAAGGTGAGGCAGAACACAGGAAGAAGCCCGTCCTCCGTACTGGTGATGACATACTTGATATGGTCAAGGATTTACAAGTAATATTTGGAAAGGGTCCTGGCGGACAATCTGTTCCGACTGACGCTGAGGGACGCGCACCCATGTGGAAGAAGAAATCTATATTTTGGGAGCTAGAATATTGGAAAGTCCTAGAGGTCCGCTCTGCAATTGACGTGATGCACGTGACGAAGAATCTTTGCGTGAACCTGCTAGGCTTCCTGGGCGTGTATGGGAAGACAAAAGATACACCGGAGGCACGGGAGGACCAGCAACGTGTGCACGAAAACGACGGCATGCATCCAAAGCAGTATCAAGGTCCTGCCAGCTACATTCTTACCAAAGCAGAGAAGGAAATCTTCTTTGAATGCCTGCTCAGTATGAAGGTCCCGTCTGGGTTCTCGTCGAATATAAAGGGAATAATAAATATGGCAGAGAAAAATTCCAGAACCTAAAGTCTCATGACTGCCACGTGATCATGACGCAATTGCTTCCGGTTGCGTTGAGGGGGCTTCTACCAGAAAATGTTCGATTAGCCATTGTGAAGCTATGTTCATTCCTCAATGCAATTTCTCAGAAGGTAATCGATCCGGAAATCCTACCAAGCTTACATAATGATTTGGTCCAATGTCTTGTTAGTTTCGAGTTGGTGTTCCCACCATCCTTCTTCAATATTATGACGCACGTCCTAGTTCACCTAGTCGAAGAGATTGCCATTCTGGGTCCTGTATTTCTACACAATATGTTCCCCTTTGAGAGGTTCATTGGAGTCTTAAAGAAATATGTTCGTAACCGTGCTAGGCCAGAAGGAAGCATCTCCAAGGGCCATGAAACAGAGGAGGTTATTGAGTTTTGTGTTGACTTTATTCCTGACATTAAGCCGATTGGTGTTCCTCAATCGCGGCATGAGGGGAGACTGCGTGGAAAAGGCACGCTTGGACCAAAATCAATAATATGTAGGGACGGGCATTCTTGGGCGCAAGCACACTACACAGTTCTACAGAATTCTACCTTGGTGACCCTATATATCGAGAAACACATGGATATTATACGCTCGAAGAACCCGGAGAAGTCTGACCCCTGGATTCAACGTACACACATAGAGGCTTTCGGCGGTTGGTTGCGAACACATCTCATGAATGACGACAATGTTGAAGATGACTTGTACTTGTTGGCCAAGAGACCATCTTCTACTATATTGACTTTCCAAGGGTACGAGATAAATGGGAATACATTTTACATGATCGCCCAAGATAAAAAGAGCACCAACCAAAACAGTGGTGTCCGCTTTGACGATGCGGTAAATAGCAAGGAAAATGACACATATTATGGTTACATAGAGGAGATATGGGAACTTGACTATGGAGGTGATTTGAAGGTCCCTTTGTTTCGGTGCAAATGGGACAATCTGACTGGAGGAGGGGTAATGGTAGATCCGCAGTACGGAATGACAACAGTTGATCTCAACAATCTTGGGCACACAGACGAACCATTCGTTCTAGCCAATGATGTGGCGCAAGTTTTCTATGTGAAGGACATGTCTACCAAACCGAGAAAAAGGAAAGATAAGAAAGCGGATACATCATACGATGAGCCAAAGCGCCACATAGTGCTTTCTGGGAAAAGAAACATCGTGGGAGTGGAGGACAAGACAGACATGTCACAAGATTATGAAAAGTTTGATGAAATTCCTCCCTTCGCGGTGAAGACTGACTCAAGCATCCTGTAAAATGATGAAGATTGTCCATGGTTACGGCGTAATAATCAAGGGATACACGCGAAGAAAAAAATTTATACCCCAAGATCCCACTCTGGGATGTGATTGGCTGCACCGTCATCACTTTTCTTCTCTACTGAGTAGCCAGGACGGTCCAGTTTTGTACACGAAGTGCATCCAGTTTTTGTTGTAACCCTCTCAACTTTTTAGCACATGCTATGTGGGTGAAATGATGATACCATGCCAAGTTTCAACCTTTTCAGAGTTCATTTGTGGTACTTTTTAATTTCAGGGTCGTTTAGCTCAAAAAAATCATTAAATGCATGAAAAATAGCAAATGAAGTTAGAAAGGGTTGAAATTTGAATATGTGGCTTAGAATGGTGCATATTGAATGCACAAAAAGTCTGGAGTTGAAACAAGTTTAAAAAAATGAAATGCCTTTGTAACAGATGAGTTTTCGTCCCAAACCATCATACTTCGAAGGAGATGGTCTAGTTTGTACACGAAGTGCATCCAGTTTTTGCCGTAACCCTCTCAACTTTTTAGCACATGCTATGTGGGTGAAATGATGATACCATGCCAAGTTTCAACCTTTTCAGAGTTCATTTGTGGTGCTTTTTAATTTCAGGGTCGTTTAGCTCAAAAAAATCATTAAATGCATGAAAAATAGCAAATGAAGTTAGAAAGGGTTGAAATTTGAATACGTGGCTTAGAATGGTGCATATTGAATGCACAAAAAGTCTGGAGTTCATTTGGGTGATTTTGATTAAAACAAATGAAGGTATAAAACTAAAAGAGTTAAAGAGAATCTGGTTTTGATTAAAACACCTATTTAAATTATCCTAAAAATTCCCAACTTTAACATAATGATAAAACATACTAATATTAAACAACAGGAAAAACAATCACTCAAAAATCTATTTTTAAACTAAAGTTATTCACAAATTACTGTTTCACACAAATTTCAAATGAATTCAAATTTAAACTATTTAAATTTGAAAACTACTGGCACTAACAGAAATTTTGTAATTGTTTTGACCTAAAGCAAAAAGATTCATTAAAAAACTATAAATATTCTAACAGTTATTCCAAATCTAAAAACAAAAATTAGAAAAACAAAACAAAACAAAAAAGAGAAAATACACCTTTAGTCCCGGTTGGTCCTACCAACCGGGACTAAAGGTCCCTTCCCGCGCGGAATTTGGGCCACCGAAAAGATGGGCCTTTAGTCCCGGTTGGTGGATCCAACCGGGACTAAAGGGATAAGCCCTGCTTCTTCCTCCCCAAATCACTCCGTCTTCACGCCCGCTCGACGACGCCGCCAGGCTGCCCCGCTCGCGCCCTCGACGTCGCCGTCCACGCCTCCAGGCTGCTCGTCTCCGTCGCCGCTCCTCGCCGCCAGACCTCGACGTCGGCCCACCCCCTGCTGCCCGCCGACGAGCCCTTGCTGCGCCCACTCCTGCCACGGTGAGCCTCCGCCTCCTTCCCCCCTCTCTGTTCGGCCGCCCCTACCTCGTCGTGCCCGGCCCCTTGCCATGTCCGAGCGCGCGCGGCGGCGCCATGGCCGCCGGCCATGCCCGAGCGCGGCGGCGCCATGGCCGCCGGCCTGCTCGAGCACTAGTACTTCCTCTGCTCTGTTTCCTGTGATGGACCATGTTAAAATTGCTCTTATCCTTTTGTATTAGGCTCAGATAAGCAATGTTCATAAGTTGTAGAACAAATTCAAGTTCATAAGTTGTAGAAAAAATTCAAGTTGTGGCAAAAAACAATGTTCTGGCTATTTTGCATCACTGAACTCATGTCTTTTATCATCAACTAAAGCCTGATCCTTTGGGAGATGCCAAATTATTTAAAAAGTTCAATGAATCATCGAAACGTTTGGGGTCAAACAATCATTATTTTGTAACTTGCCAGTTGAAACATATACAGACCTCAACATTTTGAATGCACAAGTCCAAAATTAAAAAGAATGCAAATTTTGATTGGTGTCTTGCGGCTGTTGCAATCGCTAAGAGTCTCGAGTGAACATAATAGGTCCTTCACAAGATTTTTAGTGAGATACATTTTGAATGCACAAGATCAAAGATTAGATAGGCATACTTACATTTAGTAAAATTAAGACCATGATTTTGAATTGAAGGCATACTTATATTTATAATTTGTTACAAGAATGTTATTCTCACATGCATTAGGATAGCGGCGTATTTGTTTATTTGAGATAGGCCTCACATTTAGTAAAAGTAACATTTGTTTAGTTATGTCTCTTTAAAGGTTGCTAGTCTTACCCCGGTGCCGCCGCCTCCATTGACCCCCTGCCTCCAACTCTTCCCGTCCGGCCGGCCCGTTCGTCAAGGTGAGGCCCTTGATCCCCAAATCCATTCAGATGTTTAGATGTTTAGATGTTTGGTAGATGTTTAGATGTTTGATGTTTGATGTTTGATGTTCAGATAGATGTTTGATAGATGTTTAGATGTTTGATGTTCAGATAGATGTTTGATGTTTAGATAGATGTTTGATGTTTAGATAGATGTTTAGATGTTTGATGTTTAGATGTGTTTAGATGTTGCTGAATTTGTTTATAAATATGAGTAGGATAATAAAATGATAATCATTGTTAGGCAAATCCCACGTTTATAAGTTCTCGAGTCGACAATGCCCATCCCGCATCCTCGTCGTCGACTCGGCGGCAACCACCTGCTTGAGAGGCGCCATGTCCGGGACTGGGCTCCGTCGGGCTGGCACTGGGAGGTGCTGCCTTCCGGGGCGCGGAGCTTGGTGAGGAATGAGGGTCTCGTCGTCGACCCGGAGGTTATTTGGTGGCGGTTGCGTGGACCACAGTCGGTGCAGAGGGAGCCGGCCCCCGCGGAGGTGGTACGTCGCCGTGTCAGGGAGGAGGACGAGCACGTCCGACGCTACATGGCTGCGTTGGACACCAAGTTCTCCAATACCTGGCAGGTTCTTTAGGGATCACACCCGAGCTATGATCCTGTCATAGTTCCTTATCTTTTGGTGTCCACCGCCTGCGCCGCGAGATGTCAACTATTCTGATGATGTATTAGTGATATTATATTCGATGATGTATGATACGTCTCCAACGTATCTATAATTTTTGCTTGTTCCATGCTGTTATATTATCATTCTTGGATGTTTTAGAATCATTTTACTACAACTTTATATTATTTTTGGGACTAACCTATTAACCTAGAGCCCAGTGGCAGTTTATGTTTTTTCCGTGTTTTTGAGTTTTACAGAAAAGGAATATCAAACGGAGCCCAAACGGAATAAAAATCTACGGTGATTTTTTTTGGACCAGAAGAAGCCCAGGCAGCATTGGAGTTGGGCCAGAAGAGCCACGAGGCCGTCACAAGCCTAGGGGGCGCCCCCCGAGGGCACGCTCCCTGGCTTGTCGTCACCTCGTGGCCCCCCTGGACTTGTTTCCGCCGCCAAAAATTCCTATAAATATAGAAACCCCCAGAAACAAACCTAGATCGGGAGTTCCGCCGCCGCAAGCCTCCAGAGCCACGAAAAACCAATCGGGAGCCCGTTCCGGCACCCTGCCGGAGGGGGAAACCATCACCGGAGGCCATCTTCATCATCCCGGCGGTCTCCATGACGAGGAGGGAGTAGTTCACCCTCGGGGCTGAGGGTATGTACCAGTAGCTATGTGTTTGATCTCTCTCTCTCTCTCGTGTTCTTGAGATGGCACGATCTTGATGTACCGCGAGCTTTATTAATATAGATGAATCATATGGAGTTTTCCCCTCTCTATCTTCTTGTGATGAATTGAGTTTTCCCTTTGAAGTTTTCTTATCGGATTGAATCTTTAAGGATTTGAGAGCACTGGATGTATGTCTTGCGATGGGATATCCGTGGTGACAATGGGATGTTCTATTGATCCACTTGATGTATGTTTTGGTGATCAACTTGCGGGTTCCGTGACCTTGGGAATCTATGCATAGGGGTTGGCACACGTTTTCGTCTTGACTCTCCGGTAGAAACTTTGGGGCACTCTTTGAAGTTCTTTATGTTGGATTGAACATGATGAATCTGAAATTGTGTGATGCATATCGTATAATCAAGCCCATGGGTACTTGTGGTGACATTGGAGTATCTAGGTGACATTAGGATTTTGGTTGATGTGTATCTTAAGGTGTTATTTTAGTACGAACTCTAGGGCTGTTCGTGACACTTATAGGGATAGCTCATAAGATTGATCGGAAAAGATAGCTTTGAGGTGGTTTCGTACCCTACAATAATTTCTTCGTTTGTTCTCCGCTATTTGTGACTTTGGAGTGAACTCTTTGTCGCACGTGAAGGATTTACATATGATTCAACTATGTTAGTATTGTTGAGAGAACTTGCACTAGTGAAAGTATGAACCCTAGGCCTTGTTTCTAAGCATTGCAATACTGTTTTTGCTCACTTTTGTTACTTGCTACCTTGCTGTTTTTATATTTTCAGATTACAAAAACCTATATCTACCATCCATATTACACTTGTATCACTATCTCTTGGCCGAACTAGTGCACCTATACAATTTACCATTGTATTGGGTGTGTTGGGGACAGAAGAGACTCTTTGTTATTTGATTGCAGGGTTGCTTGAGAGAGACCATCTTCATCCTACGCCTCCCACGGATTGATAAACCTTAGGTCATCCACTTGAGGGAAATTTGCTACTGTCCTACAAAACTCTGCGCTTGGAGGCCCAACATGAGTCTACAAGAAGAAGGTTGCGTGGTAGACATCAAGTTCTTTTCTGGCGCCGTTGCCGGGGAGGTGAGTGCTTGAAGGTACATCAAGTTCTAGTTTCTTGTTTTATCACTAGTTTGGTTTTATAAAAGAAAACTACAAAAAAATGGAATTGAGGTTGCCTCATATGCTTCATCTTTTTAATGTCTTTCGTGAAAATGATGGAAAGGAAAATTGTGCTCAAGTGTTAGAAGAAGAAGTTATTAAAATGTTTGGTACTAAATCTTTGAGTGATGAGCATGATTGCAATGTTGTTAGTATGAATTCTTTGAATATCCATAGTACTAATGATGATTGCACTAGTCATGATAAAAAGATTTCTTATAAGCATGTCAATTTTTGTGGAGTGCATAGAGTTTGTGAAGACATGCCTAAAAGGGAAGATAGATTTTGTAAGAGGCATAAGTATTTAGAAACTAAATGGTTGCAAGAGAGGCTATATGTTTGTGCTGAAAGACTTAATATTTCTCGCCTTCCTTGTGAACTTTGCAATGAAAGTGGTCATTTTAATTTCCAATGTGAAGCCTTTCATGATCGAATTGTGTCCAAAAATTGTGAAAACCTCATTACCCTTGAGCATCATAATGAACTTAGTCTATTTTTGGGGTATGAAGAAATGAAACATAAAACTAAGGATGTTCCAGCTTGAGTTCTCATGAAAATGATTGATTTTGATCTAAATGAAATCTATATGTATTGCGTGGTAAATTGCATTGAGAATCCTTATATTGCCAATTACTTAAAGACAAGAAAACAAATAGAAGATGAAGAGAATACTAATGAAGGGGAAGAGGTTTCCCAATATCCTCCTATTTTTTCTTATGATGAATCAGGTAACGAGGAGGAGCTTTTTATTCAACCAATCTCTTCAAAAAGGAGCTTGGAGGAATTAAATAAACCCACACATAATGTGGCGAAGAAGAAGAAAAGAAGGAAAAGTAAAGGTAAAGAGGTATCTCTCCCAAATAATGACACCCCTTATAATCTTGAAAATCTTTTTGGCACCAACTTAGAAAATTGTGATGATAACAATTGCTATACTATTGGTGCTATTCATACTATTAATGATGAGAGTGATTATGCTTATATTATGCAAAGCCACAAGCTTGGGGATGCTATGTTTTATGAGAATGACATGTTTGAGAATTTATTTGCTGCAATTAATGTTTGTCCCAAGCTTGGGGATGCTATGTTTAACGAAGATGATATTTTTAGTCCCCAAAGTTTCGATGTGCAAATTTATGATGATAGCATACCCCCTATTTATGATGATTGCAATATTTATGAAAGTGGGTTTGGAAGAGTGTCAACTTTAGATAATAATTATCCCACTATTTTGGAGGGTGTTGAATCTTATTATAATGATAAAAGTGGATTTGGAGAGGTCACGGCTTTATTTATTAATGATTCCACTATTTCGGAAGAGGTTTCAATTGACTATGATGAGAACAAAGTTGCTACTTATGATGATTATTGTGATGATACTTATGTTATAAAGAGTAGTGATAATTATTGTCATAATTTTGAATATCCTTTTACTGAACATTACTCTTTTAATGTGGAAACAATTTTTAGTATTCGAGCTTCATATGATATTCCCACTATTATGAATGAGAATAAATTTGCTTATGTGGTGAGTAGTAAAATTTCTATGCTTGTGGATCATGAAAAGTATGCTTTATGTGCTGGTTATATTGTTGAATTCATTCATGATGCTACTGAAAACTATTATGAGGGAGGAACATATGCTTGTAGGAATTGCAATAATATCAAGTTTCCTCTCTATGTGTTCAAAGTTTTGAAGTTATGCTTGTTTTGCCTTCCTATGCTAGTTGATTCTTGCTCCCATAAATTGTTTGCTCAAAAAATCCCTATGCATAGGAAGTGGGTTAGACTTAAATGTGCTTTTCATGAGATTCATGATGCTCTTTTGCATGTTTTAATTATTATCCCTATGTGAGCATCATTGAAATCATCATGCCTAGCTAAAAGGCATTAAAGAAAAGCGCTTGTTGGGAGACAACCCAATACATTTACCTTCTGTTTTTGTGTGTCCACATGATTAAGCTACTGTATAATCATGTTTTATAGCTTTTGTTTCAATAAAGTGCCAAGTAAAGCCTTTGGGATAGTGTGGATGATAGTTGACTTGATTCTGTGCAAAAACAGAAACTTTTGCTCTCAGTCCAGGAATTTTGTAAATTCACTAGAACGTGCTTTTTATCTGCATTTTTTACACATGATTGATATACAAATTTCCTAGACTGTCCTATTTTTTCAGAATTTTTAGAGACAGGGAAGTATGGTTACACTACAGATCTTCACAGACTGTTCTGTTTTTTTGACAGATTCTGTTTTGCATGCATAGTTTACTTGTTTTAGTGTTTCTATAGCTTATATTGAGTGATATAAATTATGGGAATTATATAATACAGTAGGTATGATGTGGGAACAATTATGAATCTTGTCTTGACAGTACCAAAGTGAATGATCTTTATTTATTATACTAACCCATCTCACGAAGTTCCGTTAAGTTTTGTGTGATTGAAGTTTTCAAGTTTTGGGTGAGACACCGATATGAGGAAAATAAGGAGTGACAAGAACCTAATCTTGGGGATGCCCAAGGCACCCCCAAGGTAATATCCAAGGAAGACTCAAGCGTCTAAGCTTGGGGATGCCCCGGAAGGCATCCCCTCTTTCGTCTTCAACACTATCGGTATATCTTACTTGGAGCTATATTTTTATTCGTCACATAATATGAGTTTTGCTTGGAGTGTCATTTTATTTTGTTGTTCTCTGTTAGGTGTTATTTATAATCTTGTTTTTCAATAAAAAGTTCCAAGAATTGCCTTTAGGATGCTTGCATTGCATGTTTTGATGAGTGCTGTGTAAAAACAGAAACTTTGGCTGTAGTGTTTGAATTTTCATATTTTACTGGAACGTGGAAAGCTTCTGAAATTTTTACACAGTGATGTCATATAAATTTTATAGCATGTACTAAATTTTCATAATTTTTTGAGTTACATAAGTACACTGTTTTCATAAATTTCTACAGACTGTTCTGTTTAGACAGATTGCTGTCATAGTTTCGTTATCTACTTATCCTATAGTTTCCATAGCCTGTATTGGTAGATATAAATTGTGGAAATGATAGTATACAGTACCTAATGTTTGAAAATTATTGTGCAACTTGTATTGGCAGTACATAAAGAGTTGATTTATTATTATGTGTACTAACCTATCTCACGAGTTCTTTTCAAGTTTTGTCTGGAAGATGTTTTTGAGAATAGGTGAAACCATGATATGAGAGGATTGAACGAGATACAAAAGCTCAAGCTTGGGGATGCCCGAGGCACCCAAAGTAAATATTTCAAGAAGTCTCAAGCATCTAAGCTTGGGGATGCTACGCATCCCACCTCTCTTCCTCAACAATTATCGGTTAGCCTATGTTGAGCCTAAATTTTTATTCGTTCACATGATATGTGCTATTCTTGGAGTGCTATTTTTCTTTCGCTCGCTGTTTAATAAAATGCTTTAGATCTGAAAATATTTATTGAGGAATAGAGAGTCCTCACATAGCTACTTAATTGTTTGACTACTCATTGATCTTCACGTATATCTTTTGAGAGTAGCTTGTCATTTCCTCTCATGCTTCACTTATACCTTTTTGAGGGATGAAATCTTCATGCTCATGTGCTTTATTTAAATTTGTTTGAACTTGCCAAAAATCAATAGCAAC
Source organism: Elymus sibiricus (assembly GCA_039707655.1). Classification (NCBI taxonomy): domain Eukaryota; kingdom Viridiplantae; phylum Streptophyta; class Magnoliopsida; order Poales; family Poaceae; genus Elymus; species Elymus sibiricus. The sequence goes on from CM077667.1 coordinate 488,976,956, forward strand.
ACATGAAACTAGTCCCAAAGTGATAGATATCCAAGGAAGATATAATAAAAACTTTCATGAAGATCATTGGAAAAATTAAACTTGATTCCCTGTAATAGTTTTGAAACATGATGATAGTAATATGTGAGTCATGTTAGTGAGTAATTATGCTTAGTAGGAATATTGGTGTTAAGGTTTGTGATTTCCTATGCATGCACGAAAGTCAATAGTTATGCAATGAAGTTACATCCTACTTGTGGTGCATTATTCGGTGTTAGTTATGACTCAATGCTCACTTATGTGATTTTTCGTTCCTTGGTTTGGTTGCTTCCCAATCTATTTGCTAGCCTTCATTTGTACTAAGTAGAATTACTACTTGTGCATCCAAAATCCTTAAACCAAGTTTTGCCTTATGAGTCCACCATACCTACCTATATGCGGTATTTCCATGCCGTTCCAAGCAAATTTGTATGTGCCATCTCTAAATTTTCAAAATAAATTTTCTCTTTTGTGTGCCCGTACCGCTCATGAAACGGTGGGGAGTATCCAATATTTTTCCATGCTAGGTGTGTTATTCTCACGATATGTGTTGATTCACTATCATTCACGAGAAAGTGGCTGGTATTCGGGATGCCCAGTCCCATGCTCAAAATTCAAATCAAAAAAATAATGAAACAAAACTCCCCCAGGATTGTTGTTTGTATGGACGGTACCCGTAATTCGGCTCGCCGTGGAGTGTGTTTGATTGGTGGAGGGGGATTAAAAACTTTACCATTCTGTTTGGGAACCGCCTATAATGTATCTAGCATGGAAAGTATTGTGAGCTACTTTGTCGTTTTCGTTGACAGGAAAAGCATGCCACCAAAAATATTTTTTCTCTCTCGATTTAAAACTTTGAGCTCTGGCACCTCTACAAATCCCTACTTCGCTCTGCGAAGGGCCTATCTATTTACTTTATGCAATTTTTATTTTTGCTTTGAGTCTCCATCTCCTCTTATAAGCACCAAATAGGGGTCACTATGATCGTACTTGAGCATTGGGCATAGCTAATATTTGAGTGTGTTTCATGAATGGATCAATGATTGAGCATGATAACTTTCTTTAGTGTTGATATTTTGAAAGACATGGTTGCTTGTTGACATGCTTGAGTATTGAAGTCATTATGTTAAAACTAGACTATTGCTTTGAATCATTTACAAGTCCAAATGTCCATGCTATACAAAGAAGATAAGAATATGATGAACATGTTAGGCAGCATTCCACATCAAAAATTCTGTTTTTATCATTTACCTACTCGAGGACGAGTAGGAATTAAGCTTGGGGATGCTGATACGTCTCCAACGTATCTATAATTTTTGCTTGTTCCATGTTGTTATATTATCATTCTTGGATGTTTTAGAATCATTTTACTACAACTTTATATTATTTTTGGGACTAACCTATTAACCTAGAGCCCAGTGCCAGTTTCTGTTTTTTCCGTGTTTTTGAGTTTTACAGAAAAGGAATATCAAACGGAGCCCAAACGGAATAAAAATCTACGGTGATTTTTTTTGGACCAGAAGAAGCCCAGGCAGCATTGGAGTTGGGCCAGAAGAGCCACGAGGCCACCACAAGCCTGCCCCCCCCCAGGGCGCGCCCCCTGGCTTGTCATCACCTCGTGGCCCCCCTGGACTTGTTTCCGCCGCCAAAAATTCCTATAAATATAGAAACCCCCAGAAACAAACCTAGATCGGGAGTTCCGCCGCCGCAAGCCTCCAGAGCCACGAAAAACCAATCGGGAGCCCGTTCCGACACCCTACCGGAGGGGGAAACCATCACCGGAGGCCATCTTCATCATCCCGGCGGTCTCCATGATGAGGAGGGAGTAGTTCACCCTCGGGGCTGAGGGTATGTACCAGTAGCTATGTGTTTGATCTCTCTCTCTCGTGTTCTTGAGATGGCACGATCTTGATGTACCGCGAGCTTTATTAATATAGATGAATCATATGGAGTTTTCCCCTCTCTATCTTCTTGTGATGAATTGAGTTTTCCCTTTGAAGTTTTCTTATCGGATTGAATCTTTAAGGATTTGAGAGCACTTGATGTATGTCTTGCGATGGGATATCCGTGGTGACAATGGGATGTTCTATTGATCCACTTGATGTATGTTTTGGTGATCAACTTGCGGGTTCCGTGACCTTGGGAATCTATGCATAGGGGTTGGCACACGTTTTCGTCTTGACTCTCCGGTAGAAACTTTGGGGCACTCTTTGAAGTTCTTTATGTTGGATTGAACATGATGAATCTGAAATTGTGTGATGCATATCGTCTAATCAAGCCCATGGGTACTTGTGGTGACATTGGAGTATCTAGGTGACATTAGGATTTTGGTTGATGTGTATCTTAAGGTGTTATTTTAGTACGAACTCTAGGGCTGTTCGTGACACTTATAGGGATAGCTCATAAGATTGATCAGAAAAGATAACTTTGAGGTGGTTTCGTACCCTACAATAATTTCTTCGTTTGTTCTCCACTATTTGTGACTTTGGAGTGAACTCTTTGTCGCACGTGAAGGATTTACATATGATTCAACTATGTTAGTATTGTTGAGAGAACTTGCACTAGTGAAAGTATGAACCCTAGGCCTTGTTTCTAAGCATTGCAATACCGTTTTTGCTCACTTTTGTTACTTGCTACCTTGCTGTTTTTATATTTTCAGATTACAAAAACCTATATCTACCATCCATATTACACTTGTATCACTATCTCTTCGCCGAACTAGTGCACCTATACAATTTACCATTGTATTGGGTGTGTTGGGGACAGAAGAGACTCTTTGTTATTTGATTGCAGGGTTGCTTGAGAGAGACCATCTTCATCATACGCCTCCCACGGATTGATAAACCTTAGGTCATCCCCTTGAGGGAAATTTGCTACTGTCCTACAAAACTCTGCGCTTGGAGGCCCAACACGAGTCTACAAGAAGAAGGTTGCGTAGTAGACATCAATGTATTAGTGATACTATTCGATGATGTATTAGTGATATTATATGATCGCATTTGTTGTTGCATTGCCTTGTATTGATTTGCATATCTCTGGTTCTGCTTATTGAATGCATTCTAATTGTTTTATATTTGTTCTGGATTAGTTAAGCTATGGACGGTAGAGACAGAGACCATGATCAAGAGAATGCCATGTACGACCTGATACGCTCCGGAAACGAAGAGAATGAAGTAGATGATGGCTCACAATACCTTAACCCATCCGGTGAGGGAATTGAGGAAGAACAACCAAGAGACGAAGGTGAACCAACTGACAATGACGATGGCGAAGAAATTTTTGTCCATTTAACAGAGTCCGGTGAGGTATTAATTTGCGTGTGAAACTGAAGAACATATCCATGAAGGCGGCGGACGGCTTTGCTTTACCGAGTGGACCTGAAGCAACTTTCCACGGCAATCCGATTCCACCTGGCTATGCTCGTGTCGGGGTGGATCAAGTTGTGTCGGCATATGAATCACTAGATCTTGACTACCCTGGAGGTGAAGGGGGGCGGACACTGCGAGAAGCTAGGCGTTGTGTCATTTTATGGAAAAAGGAATGCATCGTGTTTCCAAACTCGGTGCCAAGGCCACTGACTCCTCCTCCAAGTCCGCCGCGTCAGTAGACTCCAACCCTCCCTGAGACGGAGCGCAGGGTGAGTCCGCCATATCCATCTCCACCGCGCCAGCCGAATCCATCCCACCCCGAGACGGAGCGCATGGCGAGTCCGCGATATCAAGCTCCGCCACGTCAGCAGAGTCCATCCCACCCCGAGACGGAGCCTAGCGCGAGACGTCCGCGATATCGAAAAACAGCGTCTCCAAAGCGGAAGAGAACACAAAAGAAGAAACCTGAGCCTCCTGCCAAAAAGAAGTTATCTTACGAGAAGACTGACGAGGAACTCGATGAATCAGTGAATCTCGCTTTGCGGGCCCATTTTGGACCGAAAGCGCCCCCGCCGCCAAAGGAGAAAATACCCGACGAGGTCGTACAACACTTTATTGATGCAGCTAAACTGGCGGAGAAAAGACCGGTATCACACTATGAACGCTATATTACCAAGTCCTATGAATCCCAGAAAAGACAGAAGTCGAGCGGTAGCAGTAAATGCGCGAAAACTGTTCCCCAGCTCGGAGAACAGGCAATACAATCGACCAGCCCGCTCAAGGTGAGTGCCAATAACGTGGTAATAACCGACGCTGATAGAGAGAATGCTAGAATGCTCGGTATCACCGTTGAACAATTCCTAGAGATCGAGGAATTTCCACCGTTAGATCCGAATGAAATAGCATGGCAATATGTCCCCAGGAAACCTCTGGTCACTCCTGACAACGAGAAGCTTCTAACAATGCAAATGTACAAATTGCATGACTGGTACATGAGAGAAGTAAAGGACGGGCGAGAGAGCCTCATGGTGAAAATCGACAAAGAGCATTACGTCCATGAAAAAGATTTGTGGATTAAAAATGAAGAATTTTTTCAGTTATTCAATCAAAAAGCACTCGACAAATCTATCGTTAGTTGCTATTGTCTGTAAGTGATTTCTTTCTGTAATTTAAGTCTCTAGCTCAGCTCGTTCATTGCCTGTTATTATACTCACTATATTCTTTTGTGTGGTATTATGCAGAATGAAGATTTTTGAATTGAAAAGAGCTGGAGTCTATGGCATTGGGTTCATTGACCCAAATACCGTCAATGAAGAAGTGTTGAGAAGGCACCCTAAAGACACGGAGAAATTGCTTCTAAGGTTTTTGAAGGCCCTAAAGTACAAACCAGAAATAATTTTACCTTGGAACTTCCAGTGAGTGTTACTGTCTTGTACTACAAATTCTATTTTTGCTTATATATATATACTCGATGTTAAGTGTAGTTGATGAGTTATGCATGCCCACTTATACAAATCGTGTGCGCAGCTGATACGTCTCCAATGTATCTATAATTTTTGATTGTTCCATGCTATTATATTATCTGTTTTGGATGTTTTATATGCATTAATATGCTATTTTATATTATTTTTGGGACTAACCTATTAACCTAGTGCCCAGTGCCAGTTTCTGTTTTTTCCTTGTTTTTGAGTATTGCAGATAAGGAATATCAAACGGAGTCCAAACGGAATAAAATTCTACGATGATTTTTCTTGGACCAGAAGGAACCCAGGAGACTTGGAGAAGAGGCTAGAAGACACACGGGTGGGCCACAAGCCACCTGGGCGCGCCCCCTGGCTTGTGGGCCCCCCGTGGCTCCTCCAACCCTAATTCTCCGCCTATAAATTTAGAAATATCCCCCCAATACCAAAAAGAGCCACGATAATACTTTTCCGCCGCCGGAAGCCTCTGTTCCCATGAGATCCCATCTTGGGGCCTTTTCCGGTAATCTGCCGGAGGGGGATTCGATCACGGAGGGCATCTACATCAACTCCATTGCCACTCCGATGATGCGTGAGTAGTTCACCTCAGACCTTCGGGTCCATAGCTAGTAGCTAGATGGCTTCTTCTCTCTCTATGTTCTTCAATACCATGTTCTCCATGATCTTCATGGAGATCTATCCGATGTAATACTCTTTTGCGGTGTGTTTGTCGAGATCCGATGAATTGTGGATTTATGATCAGATTATCTATGAATATTATTTGAATCTTCTCTAAATTCTTATATGCATGATTTCATATCTTTGCAAGTCTCTTCGAGTTATTGGTTTGGTTTGGCCAACTAGATTGGTAATTCTTGCAATGGGAGAAGTGCTTAGTTTTGGGTTCAATCTTGCGGTGTAGGGGTAGCGAGGCACGTATTTGTATTGTTGCCATCAAGGGTAAAAAGATGGGGTTTTCATCATATTGCTTGAGTTTATCCCTCTACATCATGTCATCTTACCTAATGCATTACTCTGTTCTTCATGAACTTAATACTCTAGATGCAGGCAGGAGTCGGTCGATGTGTGGAGTAATAGTAGTAGATGCAGAATTGTTTCGGTCTACTTGACACGGACGTGATGCCTATATGCATAATCATTGCCTTGGATATCGTCATAACTATGCGCTTTTCTATCAATTGCTCGACAGTAATTTGTTCACCCACCGTATTATTTTCCTTCAAGAGAGAAGCCTCTAGTGAAACCTATGGCCCCCGGGTCTATTTTCCATATTATATTTTCAGATTTATAAACCAAAAATACCAAAAATACTTTGCTGCAATCTTTTTACTTTTATTTTACTTTTCGTTTTAGTAATCTTTTATTTCTATCTCTATCGGATCTCATCCTTGCAAGTAACCGTGAAGGGATTGACAAACCCTTTATAGCGTTGGGTGCAAGTGTTTGATTGTTTGTGTAGGTGCAAAGATTGGGGCCTTGCTTGTACCTCCTACTGGATTGATACCTTGGTTCTCAACAACTAAGGGAAATACGTATCTACTTTGCTGCATCACCCTTTCCTCTTCAAGGGAAAACCAACGCAAGCTCAAGAAGTAGCAAGAAGGATTTCTGGCGCCGTTGCCGGGGAGGATACATAGCAAGTCAAGACATCAAGCCTACCAAGTACCCATCACAAACTCATCTCTTGCATTTACATTATTTGCCATTTGCCTCTCGTTTTCCTCTCCCCCACTTCTAAAACGATTTTCAGAAAAAACCAAAAAGATTTGCCTTTTTATTCGCCCTTCTTCCGTTCGTCTTTTCGTTTGCTTGTGTGCTAGATCGATTCATTGCCACCATGTCTGAATCTGGGAAGGTTATCATTGAAAATTGTGAGGGTATTGCTAGTACAAATCTTGAGGAAAAAATTGGATCTTGCTCTCTAGATCATGAAACTGAACCTCCTCCTAATTATAAAGCTAAAACTTTTCAAGTGGGAGACGGAAATATTATTGGGAAGAGGGTTATTCAAGAGTTCTTTGATTGTACGGGAGTGATGCCTATGAATAAGAGATCTATTCTTCTTAGCACAAATTGTTATGCGGATGCTATTGTCATGCTCATTGAAAAATTGGAAAGAAAATTTGTGTACGTTCATCCCGCTTTGCAAAAGGTGTTTTATGAACTTCCTAAAATTAATCATCCTAAGGATAAAAAGATTGCTACTATCATCCTTATGCGTGAATTTGATTTTATCATACATGAAGCTAGGGAAATTTTTGCTTTCTATAAAAAGGATATTGAACACCCTCCGATTGAAGAAATCCTACATGATAAAGAAACCTTGCGTAGCTTTGAGTCTAGGGATTATCAATCTTACCGTGATAATCTTAGAAGAAGAGTTCCCTATCCCGAAATTACCCAAACTATTTACCTTGAAACCTATGATGAATTTGATTGGATTACTAGGGGAATTTATGTAGGATTCAATGATGATTGGTTAGAAGAAAAAATCAGGGAACCCATTAGAAATAAGATACGCGTTTTATATGATGATATTTATGGTGATGACCCAGATTATGAGTTTATGAATGTCAAAGTTACTAATCAAAGTCCTTTTTATGAGCTAAGTTCTCCTATTAGAAAGGAAAGAAAAGAAATAAAGGATTTGCTAAAAAGGGTTTTGGAAGATATGGTTGAGGATGGATTGCATACCAAAGATGACAATACCTAGATCTATTGCGTTATGCCTAGCTAGGGGCGTTAAACAATAGCGCTTGTTGGGAGGCAACCCAATTTTATTTTATGTTTTTTGTTTGTTTGTTTTTGTTTCTGTTTTTGAGTGCTTTACACATTATTACCTCTGTAGTAATTGTGTTTTATTGTTTTAATTAGTGTTTGAGCCAAGTAAGACCCTTGGGATGGTCTACGGTGATTGTTGATTTGATTTTGCTGAAAAATAGAAACTTTTGCGCTCAGTCCAGGAATTTTATAAATTCACCAGAGCGTCGAATGAGTCTGAAATTTTTACACCAGATTGATATACAAATTTCCCAGATTTTCCTAAGTTTTCAGAATTTTTGGAGTTACAGAAGTATTCGAAGTTTACAGATTGCTACAGACTGTTCTGTTTTTGACAGATTCTGTTTTCTTTGTGTTGTTTGCTTATTTTGATGTATCTATGGGTTGTATCGGGGGGTATGAACCATGGAGAAGTTGGAATACAGTAGATATTACACCAATATAAATAAAGAATGATTTCACAACAGTACATAAAGTGGTGATTTTTTTTTATACTAACGGATCTCACGAGTTTTGTGTTGAGTTTTGTGTTGTGAAGTTTTCATGTTTTGGGTAAAGATTTGATGGACTATGGAATAAGGAGTGGCAAGAGCCTAAGCTTGGGGATGCCCAAGGCACCCCAAGAAATATTCAAGGATACCAAAGAGCCTAAGCTTGGGGATGCCCCGGAAGGCATCCCCTCTTTCGTCTTCAATCCACCGGTAAATTTACTTGAGGCTATATTTTTATTCACCACATGATATGTGTTTTGCTTGGAGCGTCTTGTATGATATGAGTCTTTGCTTTTTAGTTTGCCACAATCATCTTTGCTGCACACATATTTTGAGAGGGACACACATGAATCGTGAATTTATTAGAATACTCTATGTGCTTCACTTATATCTTTTGAGCTAGGCACTTTTGCTCTAGTGCTTCACTTATATCTTTTTAGAGCACGGTGGTGTTTTTATTTTATAGAAATAATTGAACTCTCGTACCTCACTTATATTATTTTGAGAGTCTTTAAACAGCATGGTAATTGGTTTAGGTTATGAATTTAGTCCTAATATAATGGGCATCCAAGAGGGATATAATAAAAACTTTCATATAAAGTGCATTGAATACTATGATAAGTTTGATTCCTTGCATATAGTTTTGAGATATAAAGATGGTGATATTAGAGTCATGCTAGTGAGTAATTGTGGATTGGTAAAAATACTTGTGTTAAAGTTTGTGATTCCCGTAGCATGCACGTATGGTGAACCGTTATGTAACGAAGTCAGAGCATGATTTGTTTAATGATTGTCATCCTTTGTGTGAGGGTCGGGAGCGCGCGATGGTTAACTCCTACCAACCTCTCCCCTAGGAGCATGCGTCTAATACTTTGCTTCGATAACTAATAGACTTTTGCAATAAGTATGTGAGTTCTTTATGACTAATGTGAGTCCATGGATTATACGCACTCTCACCCTTCCACCATTGCTAGCCTCTCTAGTACCGCGCAACTTTCGCCGGTACATTAAACCCACCATATACCCTTCCTCAAAACAGCCACCATACCTACCTATTATGGCATTTCCATAGCCATTCCGAGATATATTGCCATGCAACTTCCACCGTTCCGTTTATTATGACATGCACCATCATTTTCATATTGCTTAGCATGATCGTAAGATAGCTAGCATGATGTTTTCATGGCTTGTCCGTTTTTTGATGTCATTTGCGATGCTAGATCGTTGCACATCCCGGTACACCACCGGAAGCATTCATATAGAGTCATATTTTGTTCTAGGTATCGAGTTGTAATTCTTGAGTTGTAAGTAAATAAAAGTGTGATGATCATCATTATTAGAGCATTGTCCCATGAGAGGAAAGGATGATGGAAGCTATGATTCCCTCACAAGTTGGGATGAGTCTCCGGACTTTACAAATAAAAAAGAGGCCAAAGATGTCCACCAAAAAAAATGAGAGAAAAGAGAGAAGGGACAATGTTACTATCTTTTTTTCCACACTTGTGCTTCAAAGTAGCACCATGATCTTCATGATAGAGAGTCTCCTATTTTGTCACTTTCATATAACTAGTGGAATTTTTCATTATAATGCACACCCACTTAGTTTCTTTTTGAGCTTTCATACACTTATAGCTCTAGTGCATCTATTGCATGGCAATCCCTACTCACTCACATTGATATCTATTGATGGGCATCTCCATAGCCCGTTGATACGCCTAGTTGATGTGAGATTATCTTCTCCTTTTCCTTACAACCTCCACCATATTCTATTCCACCTATAGTGCTATATCCATGGCTCACGCTCATGTATTGTGTGAAAGTTGAAAATGTTTGAGAACATAAAAGGTGTGAAACAATTGCTTGACTTGTCATCGGGGTTGTGCATGATTTAAATACTTTGTGTGGGGAAGATGGAGCATAGCCAGACCATATGATTTTGTAGGGATAACTTTCTTAGGCCATGTTATTTTGAAAGGACACAATTGCTTTGTTAGTATGCTTGAAGTATTATTGTTTTTATGTCAATATTAAGCTTTTGTTTTGAATCTTACGGATCTGAACATTCATGCCACAATAAATAATATTACATGGATAAATATGTTAGGTAGCATTCCACATCAAAAATTCTGTTTTTATCATTTACCTACTCGAGGACGAGCAGGAATTAAGCTTGGGGATGCTTGATACGTCTCCAACGTATCTATAATTTTTGATTGTTCCATGCTATTATATTATCTGTTTTGGATGTTTTATATGCATTAATATGCTATTTTATATTATTTTTGGGACTAACCTATTAACCTAGTGCCCAGTGCCAGTTTTTGTTTTTTCCTTGTTTTTGAGTATTGCAGATAAGGAATATCAAACGGAGTCCAAACGGAATAAAATTCTACGATGATTTTTCTTGGACCAGAAGGAACCCAGGAGACTTGGAGAAGAGGCCAGAAGACCCACGGGTGGGCCACAAGCCACCTGGGCGCGCCCCCTGGCTTGTGGGCCCCCCGTGGTTCCTCCAACCCTAATTCTCCGCCTATAAATTCAGAAATATCCCCCCAATACCAAAAAGAGCCACGATAATACTTTTCCGCCGCCGGAAGCCTCTGTTCCCGTGAGATCCCATCTTGGGGCCTTTTCCGGTAATCTTCCGGAGGGGGATTCGATCACGGAGGGCATCTACATCAACTCCATTGCCCCTCCGATGATGCGTGAGTAGTTCACCTCAGACCTTCGGGTCCATAGCTAGTAGCTAGATGGCTTCTTCTCTCTCTATGTTCTTCAATACCATGTTCTCCATGATCTTCATGGAGATCTATCCGATGTAATACTCTTTTGCGGTGTGTTTGTCGAGATCCGATGAATTGTGGATTTATGATCAGATTATCTATGAATATTATTTGAATCTTCTCTGAATTCTTATATGCATGATTTCATATCTTTGCAAGTCTCTTCGAGTTATTGGTATGGTTTGGCCAACTAGATTGGTAATTCTTGCAATGGGAGAAGTGCTTAGTTTTGGGTTCAATTTTGCGGTGTCCTCACCCAGTGACAAAGTAGGGATAGCGAGGCACGTATTTGTATTGTTGCCATCAAGGGTAAAAAGATGGGGTTTTCATCATATTACTTGAGTTTATCCCTCTACATCATGTCATCTTACCTAATGCGTTACTCTGTTCTTCATGAACTTAATACTCTAGATGCAGGCAGGAGTCGGTCGATGTGTGGAGTAATAGTAGTAGATGCAGAATCGTTTCGGTCTACTTGACACGGACGTGATGCCTATATGCATAATCATTGCCTTGGATATCGTCATAACTATGCGCTTTTCTATCAATTGCTCGACAGAAATTTGTTCACCCACCGTATTATTTTCCTTCAAGAGAGAAGCCTCTAGTGAAACCTATGGCCCCCGGGTCTATTTTCCATATTATATTTTCAGATCTATAAACCAAAAATACTTTGTTGCAATCTTTTTACTTTTATTTTACTTTTCGTTTTAGTAATCTTTTATATCTATCTCTATCGGATCTCATCCTTGCAAGTAACCGTGAAGGGATTGACAACCCCTTTATAGCGTTGGGTGCAAGTGTTTGATTGTTTGTGTAGGTGCAAAGATTGGGGCCTTTCTTGTACCTCCTACTGGATTGATACCATGGTTCTCAACAACTGAGGGAAATACTTATCTTCTTTGCTGCATCACCCTTTCCTCTTCAAGGGAAAACCAACGCAAGCTCAAGAAGTAGCAGCAGCTACCACTGGATCCTTCTAATCATTAGAGTTGACGATGGAACTGTTGAAGTACTGGACTCGCTAAGTAAAGACCCTGAAGATTACATAAGCTTGCATTCGTTGCTCGAAAGGTAATTTCAATCATTGACGCACTATGTCGGCTTCTTTATTAGTTCATTTCCTGATATCAAGTAATTAATAACTCCTTTATTCATTTTGTTTGCCGGGCAGGGTTTGGAAACGTTTCATCAAAGAGGTCACCGGTGAATGGAAACCAGAGTTGAGATGGCGAAAGCCCAGGGTAATTAAGTAGTACTAGCTACGTCCGCGCATCTCTTTAATTCTAGTTTCAATACCATTGTCATGCTTCATTATCATCTGATTGAATTCTATTCTCGTAAAGCGCATGAGGCAGGCAGCGGGGACTGAAATATGTGCATATTACGTTTGCGAGAACATTCGCTTTATGACCGAAAGCAACAAGAGTGCAAAAGATGTTTGGGTACGTAAACCAAGGTTGGAAAAAGCGTAATTGGGCGTACGCTTAGGCGCGCTGAAGCGCTAGGCGATAGTCCATCGCGTAGCCTTGGGCCTAAACGGCACTCTAGGCGGGCCCATCGCTTAGGCGGAGCAACGCGTACGCCTAGACGCGATTATGCGTTGAAAAGCGGCGAGGAGGCGGCGCAAGGCGGGCCGGAGATGGAGCTCGAGCCGTTGAAAGCACGGACGGGAAGGTGCGAGAATATTGGAGAAGATGGCGAGAAGATTGCGGGGAGTTTGCCGGCGAGAGGAAAGGAGATACTGTATTTGGCTAGGTTTTGGATATATATAAACACAAAAGGGCTGCGGCGGCCTGAGCTATTCCATCGTTGCTTCATCCTCCGGCCACCGGAAGGTAAAGATTCAACTCCTCCACGCCGCCCGCACTTCTTCCTCCTCGCCATCTCTCCGCGCGTCAACGATCGGTCTCTTCTCCCCCATTGTTACCTGTAAGTAAGATGCGATTTCATTAGTCCCTCCGCTTCCCATGTCTTCTCCTCTACTGTAGCCTATAGATTTTCCTGCTGCCCCTCCCATCGGATTGCTATTGGTTGCTGCTCCATCCCTCACTTGTAATCCCTCGATCTGCAATTTTTTTTTAGGATAGTTGATCTGCAGTTTTTGTAGATCTATTTACTTCATAGATGATCTTTGAAAAGTATACAATATTATTTGCCTCTGGATTGCTAGTTTGGATGTTGCTCGATCCATCCCTCGCTTGTAATTTCATTGATCTGCAGTTTTTCTATTATTTGTTAACTCCAGAACTATCAAGAGGAAATTGATAAGATGACTATTGTAAGTGGCATTTTCTGTACTGAACACTAGAGTTCTTTTTTTGAAATGAACACTATAGTATACTTGGGATAACACAAGACTGCAAATAATGAAGATTGTGGTTATCCTCATATTAAACATCACTTCTCAGCTGTAGCATCTTTCTGGCATTCCACCCTGAATAAAAATTCTTGGATTGCACCCAGTAGATAATTATTCATAATTATACTGATAGGTTATGCACTTACACTGATTTGCTGATGGTCATTAACGGCCAGCTCAACTGGAATCATCAATAGACTATACATATAAATTATAACCGTGTGATGTTTTACTTGACAACTAATACGACAAGGAAGTTAATGAGGGCTGGTCATATCTAGTGCCTCAAGAAGTTAAAGAGGACTGCTACCTACAGGAGTATCGACTGTTCTGAAGGTAATCATTCTGCTTCCTGGAGAAGTTGCCACCATTTCCCTTACCTTGCATACTGTACGAATCACCATCTTGGGTAGCAGCAGGTCGATCAGCTCTTTGGTACTGGAGCTACACATCCCTGATTTATCATCAAAACTCGTATAAAATTGGGATCATTCGTCTCTTCAAGTGAATCACTATGTTGTGCACATCCTTGCTTGCCAAATAACTTCCGTTATAAGTAGCTCTTGATGTTAGTGAAGTTTGTGCTATGATTTTCTCTCCTGTTGCCTGATGCCAAGATGCAACACCAACCAGAACTAGTCCTAGTGTAAAAGTAGGATCATATGTGTGTGGTTGCTGGTAATCTTTACTGTGGAGACTCGAGGTTCATAAATCAGAGGGTTGTTTAGTCGGTATAAAAACAGATTTGCTTCTGGATCTGTATCGAGCATTGCAGCCTTGCAGGACTAAATAAGTTTCCAATGCAATTATGCAACAAATTTATAAGCTTGTAATGCAAAAAATTATGTTCTTTGGTTTCCCTCATTGTAGTTTTTGTATTGTCTATTTAGTTTGCTTTGCTTGGAATCTCTCGATAGGCAGCTTCCTACCTATTTCATATTTGATCTGCATATACTATGAATTTATGATATTATAACTTATATTGCTTTGCTTCTGCCTTCGTCTATAAAAATCATATACCTAATTAAGTGGGTAATGATCTATCTTCTACTATATGTTTTTTGGATGTGGACACACGCACACCCGTACAGACATACTATATTGCATTTTTTGCTTTGATTATTATCTAGATTTATGCCTACTTGTGATCTACACTTTGATAGACCTGGTCCATTTTTTTATCATTATCAATGTTAATTACTGAACTATTGCTGCTCTGTATTTGAGCATTTGTAGGATGTCGGAGACAAATGCAACATCAGCATTGCAGGAAGAGAATGCCCTTAAGAGAAAGTCGGATGATGTGGGATGGGAGTATGGGAGTCTAGCCGATGTTCCCAACAAGGACAAAGTGAAGTGTATGTTTTGTAACCATGTGAGCACTGGAGGTGTTTATCGTCACAAGCAGCTTGTGGCTCACGTTGGTAATTTTGTGGCTAAATGAAAGAAAAGTTCACAGGAAGCTAAAGACAGGTGCAAGAAATCTCTTGAGGAGGCATCTAAGAAGAGGAGGGAAAAGACTTCCTATGAGCTAGAGCTCAGAGAAGGCGTGAATATTTCTCGTGTTGGAGACGCCGAAGTTACTTGTATCGGAAGCGCTGAGCCACACAAGATAGCTCCCATTGACAGTGGACACGTCCTATTGATCCTAAATTAACTCAAGTTGTGCGTCTGTGTGGAACTATCCCTGTTGTGACTTGAGAGAAGTCTTTCAAATAAGATTCTAGGAATAAAGTACTTCGTTCTGAAGTGTGAACTTGAGCTTATAATTTATATATGCCATATTGGGTCTTGCGTGATGTTTGCCTCACCTGTATTTGAATATTTGATGTTTCTATGTTAGTGCTACTTCCCTTGAATAGATCATCTTTAGTTCTTTACGTTGTTGTGATGTACCCCCTCCGTCCCATAATATAAAATCTTATATCATGGGTTGTTGTGATGTACTTCCTCCGTCCCATAATATAAAATCTTATATCATGGGGACGGAGGGAGTATCTTATTATCATTCAATTGTCCTAACCTGTTGTAGTAGAAAATGCCTAAGGCTATGCCTAGCCAAAAAATTGTCCTCCTAACCTGCTACCATGCAAAACGCCTTGGCCTGCCTAGGCTACACCTAGGCAGGCTAGGCGCTAGGCAGAGAGTCATCGCCCGCCTACCGCCTAACGCTTTTTCCAACCTTGGTAAACACCATTCGTATTTTTTTTATCATGATCTAATACATATACGCACAACTAACATGTTCATATTGATCTCATTCTTTAAAGATGCACGAGATGCGGGATAAGATCCTACCAACAGACCGCATACGAGCAATTCAAGAGGAAATTGCGGGATTTTTGCTTCAGCAGGTCATATCTCCCGACGGAGAATACCATTACCCGATCCGCAAATGATCTGCATATTGTACGATAAATTGTATATACCAAATTGTATATATATATATATATGTGTGTGTATGCATGTGGTCGTACGAGAAATTCTATGATATATGATTGCTTGTACGAGAAATTTTATGATATATGATCGGTTCTACGAGAAATTCTATTATATATGTATAACGTGTACAGTATGTAGTAGCGTAAATTATGTTTGAAATGAAAAAGAATTAAATGGAAAACACAAAATGAAAAGGAAAAATAAACAATAAACACTAATTAAACACCTAAACCCCTAAACATTTAGTCCCGGTTGGTGTTACCAACCGGGACCAAAGGTCCCCATGCCCTGGCGCGCGCTGCCGACCACGTGGCCAGGGTTTAGTCCTGGTTCGTAGCCAACCGGGACTAAAGGCTTGGACCCTTTAGTCTCTATACTTTAGTCCCGGTTGGGGAACCGGGACTAAAGGCCCTTCCCAACCGGGAATAATGGCCTGTTTTCTACTAGTGATTTGAAGCATCATGTGAATGTGTATGGCTTCGCAGAATGATAAACCACATACAACAGTCATGTGGAATTGGTTTGATAGAATCACCCACCATTATCTATGAGGATAATGTGGCTTGTGTTGCACAGATGCAAACAAGATACATCAAGAGTAATATCACTAAGCATATTTCTCCTAAATGGTTTTTTCCCCATAATCTTCAGAAAAGCGGGGAAATAAGCATTCTGCAAGTCAAATCATGCAACAACCTTTTTGATTTATTTACCAAGTCTCTACCAAATTCAACATTCCAGAAATATGTTCATGGAATTGGTATGCGACGACTTAGGGACTTGCAGGTGTTAGGGGGAGTCTCTTCTTGAGATATCCTTGTTTGAATGACATCACATTATGTTATCTCTTTGTGAGTTTATGTTTCAGGTTCTCATCGAGTTTTCATGAAGAAACTTTTTGAAGGAGAACCCCTTTGAGATGATAGCGCTACCCGGACAATCGAGAGATGATTCTACATGGTCAAGCGTAGATTAGGGGAAGTGTTGTGATTATAATTACAACATATGTAATAAGGGAGGAATCTCCACATGCCCAAACCGTCATGCGGTTTGTCCTGCGCAGACGCTTTTCTCTTGTGCCCTCTGGAACCGACGCCTTCCTTCGCTTGTGTCTCTCGAGATGGTATAAGTAGCGCCTGTAACCATCAATCAAGATAGAGATTTCACTTCTCTCAAACAATTTCCACTAAAACGACTTGACAGAAAATTAAAGAACAAGCGGCAGCAGCGGCCAGCACCCGCACCACGTGGAGGCGAGCCTGCCGCGCTGTCGCCGAACGAGACCGCATTGACGAGGACAGGCATGCGCCACGCACACCGCCTACGTGTCACCCGTCCCGGTCCAAGACAACACGTGTCACCAGCGACGCGTCTTCAATCCAGAGCGGTCCACCACTACCAGCAGAGCACCGCTCCATCCCCAACCCAACCCGCCCCTCCGTTCCCCTCCTCCATGGACGACTCCTCGCCGCGCCCGGAGATGGCCGGATCCGAACCCGACGCGGCGGCCGGCAAGACGGCCAACGGCGAGGTCTCCGACGACGGCGGCCGCGCCGTCGAGGTCGCCGGCGAGGACACCCTCCCCGCGGTGCTCCGCAGCTTCGTGGACGGCGTCTGGCCGCCGCCCGGCGACGGCGGAGATCCGCTGCTGCAGCGCCTCCGCGCGGCCACCTGCGAGACCGCGCCGCGGCTGCGGGACGCCTCCAGGAACTCGGCCCGCGACCTGCTCGCCTGGACCAAGCAGGGCAGCGGCCTCCGCGCCATCCTCGTCATCTCGGTGAGCCTGCCCCTGCGCGCCCCCTGATGTCGTTTCCCGATCCGTCCCAGACTGTTCAACACCGTAGCAACTGATGCACTGGAGGTCCTAGAAATGTTATACCATCTAGGGGGGAAATGTGTGAAGAATTGAGGAGTGTTGGATGCAGTCTAGGCGTAGGCGACTGGATTAATTAATTGTGCTGTGAAATTCATCTATCTGTGCTCATACCAAATTCATCTAGCTGTGCTCAGTACAGCCAATTTGTACATGTTCATTCTTGCAAAATACGGTTTACATGTTTCTGTAGAGTTAAATGATGTGCTGAATTGTACCTCATGCTGTAAGGAAAACATGCTAGGTTTGTACACCGATATGGTGTGTAAGCCCATCAATGTTGTATGTAGGAATCATTTTAGGTATGGCATATACTGTCTATTTGTCTACTTTATATGGCATAACCGCATAAGCCCATCAATGTTAGATCATCATTTATGTCCAGAACAGAGTAGTATTAAACCCGCACAGATAATTAATCACCTTTTCATCCATTGCAGGTCGGAACAATCACGCTGATATCACTGACTGGCCTGCTGATTTTCATGTCCTTCCTGCTAGTTGCGACAGCTAATGCCATTGTTGTTTCAGTTCTTATGTCCTTGGCAGCTGCTGGAGGATTCCTGGCCTTGTTCTTTGCTTGCTTAGTTGCAGTATATGTCGGAGCAGTATCAATTGCTATATTCGTCATTTCCGCCACCGTTATCTCTGCAATTGTTGCAGCCATGATTGCTACTGGTATGCCATCTCTCTGTCACTTTGTTTATATATCCTGGAGGCAAAATAACAAATAATTTACTTGAGGTTTCAATGCTTGTATTGTTGTATGCAACTTTTAGGGGCATAAAGATCACTAGTAAGGCAGCAGTTGAACTGTTCTTTATTATGTTATTATGCAAACTAGCTTCAGTCCTTACATTCATAATAGTTTTCCTCCAAATACCTACTTGATGCATCACCATTATGAAGAGTATGTCTAGGACTAGTCAAAATTTCCTTATACTGGTGATGTTCTCAACCACCTTGTCATCACAAAACCAATGAGCTAAATTTTGGAAGTACTCTTCTTCTTTAGTTAATTTAGATAGTGTTAGTGCATTGGATAACTTTGCAGCTGGACTGTCTCTGTTCATACTTCTGCCTGTGTAATTAGATCAGAATCCAGCTTGCATGTGCCCACTAATAGAGCCATTAATTGCCTATGCTCTTGCCTTAGTGTCCAAGTCATTTGCATTGAAATTGCATTTTATTATTAAGAGGAACATATAATCTTTGTAAAGCAATTCATGATAGCAGGATTTTTTAATCCACTTCATGTAACTTCAAAAGTGACTTCTAAATGAGGAAGCATGATTATTTTTTTACATTGTGGTATGTGAAATTTGGTGAATCATTAATTCAGACTGTTGTGTTCTTCGAGTGCCACGTTCTCCAGTTACTAGCTATCTTGCACATGCGATGCTCCTTTAGCCCTTTCCGCAACATTTGATGCGTTATCTGAGTTGGCACCGAGTAGATGATTGAAAGAATGTTACAATGTTGACCAAAAAATAGCTCCTTTCATACTTGCTGATGATTATTAGCTTCCCCCAATAGGCACTAAACTGTGCCATTGAGTAACTCCTTCTATCATTGCTGATGATCATAATTTTCCCTAATTGCCACTAAAGTGGGCCATTGAGTAGACAAAGGAGGGAAGGACATAAGACTGTGGAGAGATGTAGAGGAGGAGGTATTACCATGAAGATAAATAAAACGTAATTAAGAACTATTAGAAAACTTCCAGAGTTTTTATAGCCATTCATCAGATTTGATATGATGGATGGTTATGGTAAACAGTTATTTGCATAAATAAAGCGATAAATGTCCCGACACAACCTGTACCTTTATTTGGTATGTAGATAAAAAATACTTACCGTTGCAGCCGGATTATCTCCATTATACTCTTGCCTGTGAATTTAGATCAGAAACAGGGACTCTGTTCTTGCATGCTTGCTCTCCAATTTACTACTGGTTATTACTTTACCTATTTGCTTTCCCAACTTTCCAGTGGACTCATTGGCATTAACCTGTATCTCTGCAATTACGATGAACTGGATTGTATGTACTAACAACATAAGCTCTGTATCAATAATTTAAGATACCAAGTTGTTTTAGTTCACTTATGTACTTTGGAGGCTAACTGTTAACAGAGGAAGCAGAAAGAAGTTTTTATGTTAGTTTTGTTGTAATAGACACACTGGTTGGTCTTAGACTTATTTTTGTCTAGCTAACCAAGGGTATCATGTAGAAGCATCTTAGTTAATCCTTGAAAGGTAGGGGTCATTTACAAGCTTTAGCTGTTCAAATCAACTTAACAATCCATGGAACTTTTTTTTTTTGAGCGAAAGAAGGGTTTCCCCTTCCGATTTGTATTAAAGAAACCACCAGTTCAAGCTACATCCATGGAACTTTATGACCAGATGTTACCATGGAACTGTATGAAACGCAAGACGTGGTTGGCCAGCCATGTGGAATATAGTGTCAGTTTAGGCAGAGATGCGGTCGGCCAGTCCGTGTGGAATATATTGTCAGTTTTAAGGCAGAGATGTGATCAGCCAGTCATTTGGAATATGTTGCCAAATTATTGTTCCTTTATTGATGCTCCATATCTGGAAGAGTTAACATAGAACAGTCATGTTGGTTCCACATGAATAATATCTCCAATGAAATTTCATGTCCGAAGTTTTTTTTTTTTTACCAAAATCACCTGCGCTAACGTGATAAAACCTCGTGCAGGTTGGATTGGATTCTTCTGGACGATTTGGTTTGCCGCAAGGAAGAGCCTGGACCTTACCAAGCACTCGATCGGCATGACGACCTCTGCCGTGCAGTCGTATTCAGCCTCTCGGCGCGTGGGGCAGAAGCCCACAGACTGACTGAGATAGCAGCAAGTGGTTTATCTACAGTGCGCTGTCTGTTACCGCGTGATGTTTCCGCCTCGCTGCCCTGCTGTTGTTGTGTTAATAGGCTGCCTAAAGCACGCCGTATGTGAGTCACCACTTGTCGAGTATGTTATTGCGAGTAGAGGACATGGATCCCTGTATAGTTGTAGTGTAAGGTACCACGCGCCCCTGAACTTTGAGCACCCTGTGTTGTATGCTCATAGTAGCGAATAAGGCAACAACGCAGAGGCTGCGGCGGCTAGTGCGGGTCGGTTGTGGTGTTGTGCTGTAAATGGAGGCGGTGTTCTCCCTGGCTGTGTCGAGGCATAGAGGAATAAATAACGAGGAATAAATAAAGACATACTCCCTTCGTTTTGAATTATAACATGTTCTAATTTTTTTCAAATCGGACGTATGTAGATGTGTTTTAGTGTGTGTTTACTCGTTCGCGTATGTAGGCCATATTGGAATATCCGAAACTTCTTATAATTCGGAACATCTTATAATTCAGTTGTTAATTTTCATTTCTGGTAACATGAACGTGGTGACCAGTAGCGATAGCATTCACTCCTGGCTGGAATAGTACCATACAATCAGAGGAAACAGATGTATACACACGATCTCCCAACCGATCGATTCACGCATGGTGGTGCCACCATGCGGGGTGAGTCGACCGTTGGATCATCTCAGCGGTCGCGGCCGACGAGGGAGAGGAGGAAGGTCCGGTAGTTGCCGGAGGTCTCGGAGTGGATGGCGTCGGCGAGCGACCGCTTGTACTTCTTGTGGTACTCGGCCTTGATGTACTGCATGTCCACCTCCGCCCTGGTCACCACCACCCTTATCAGCACCGTGTCGCTGGTGCCCAGCCCCTTCATGGCCTTGTGCACCACCTTGGCGAAGTACCTCGCCGGGCTCTCGGCGCACCGGAGGATGGTCAGCAGCCCGAGCTCGAAGGTCCCCGACGTCTCGCTCTTCACGGCCTTGTCCAGGGAGCGCGCGTACAGGTGGTGGTAGGCGCCGGCGACGGCGGCGAGGTGCGCCCAGCTGCGCTCCGTGAAGACGCGGATGAAGGCCCGCTCGTCGGTGCCCAGCCGCCTCTCGCCGGCCCGGTACAGCTCCCTGGCGTCGCGCGCCGCCGCCGACGGGTCCACCTCCGGGCCCTCGTAGCGCGGGATCCCCAGGTACGCCAGCAGGAGCTTCTGGTGGTCGCCGTAGGTGCGCTCGGCGACGTCCTGCTCGAGGTAGCACCCGAACCGGGCGCGGTAGGCCTGCTTCATGATCTGCAGCTGCGACGGCGTCCGGGAGCAGATCACCTCCGTGGCGGCGCGCAGGTCGGTGATGTCGCCGTTGAGGGACTGGTTCAGGATGGCGGCGTCGCGGCCCACGGGATCCAGCACCCACAGCAGCATCGCCTTCTGTAACCATCATAACGAAGCAGAATCAGTTTTTTTGTTGACGGAACCCAAGCAGAACCATTTCGGGAGCTCTCTCTCTCTCTCTGTGTGTGTGTGACTGAGCATTTTGCATGATATTTGCTGGGTAATATATAATTTTGCATTTTTGCATGCCTTGTGGTTCCCGCTGAGCTCGGTGGAGAGGCGGTGGTAGAGGTCCTGGTGGTAGATGGCCCTGTACTCCTGCATGATGAGCGCGCGCTGCATCGAGTTGCGGTGCGCCAGGATGTTGATCACCGTCGTGCTGTCGCACCCAAAACCTGGAAAACACATACACCACCGGCCGTCACACAGCATCGTCGATAGACACGATGGAAGGTGTATGATTCTATGTGTGTGCGTGCGTGCGTACCTTTGAAGGCCCTGTGGAGAGCGATGGCGTCGTGGCGCGGGGACGTGAGCACCGGAGGCACGCTCAGGCTCGCCATGGATCGTGGAACGTGCAGTGAGCCTGTGATCGGACTCGGAGGAGGCGTGAGCTGCCTGTGACTGTGACTCCGCCGCTCGTGCTGCAGGTGCTGCGTGCGTACGGGGGTGAGGTTTTTAAAGCGGGAGACGCTGAGTTTTCCCGTCGGGGGATCACCGATGGATGGCGACGCCGCCGCGCGCATATTGTATGCTGCGTGTGATCAACGCGGGCGCATGGCCGGCGAGCCCCACCACCATCACGGGAAAAGGGAAGGAGAATATATGCCTCTTTTTTTTTAAGAAACTCCTCCGTTTCATCCGGATGCAAACATCCAGCACGTCAGCCTTGCCCTCAGCCTTGCCCTCCGCTCGACACGTGTTCCGAGGACCCCACCCACCGCTGCCTCTTCTCCTCCCTTATCCTTTTCTGGCTCTCCCGAACCACACACGCCCTCCACTCGTCTTCTTCATCCTCACTTTCTCCCATCTCTCTTCCTCAATCGAAGCGAGATCAAGAGGCACTACGAGGGCGTGCTGCGACAGCGACGACATGCTGCGACGACTTCTCGGCTGCGACGACGTTGCTGCGACGGCGGCTCGGGCTGGTCTGTGACGGCGACGCCGTCCTGCGAACCGGTGCTGCGACGGATGCTGGGGCTGCTTCGGTGACGCCGTGATGCGAGCTAGTCTTGCTACGACGGCCCGAGGCTGCTTTGGTCATGCTGCGAAGGATCCAGTGCCGGTGGCTCGAGTTGCTCCGGCGATGTTGCCACGACAACGGCGTGCTGCAAGGCGATGCTGCGACGGCGGCTCGAGCTACTCCGGCAATATTGTGATGGGCACCGTCGTGCTGTGAACCATTGCTGTGGCTGCTGCTGAACTGCTCCGACGGCGGCCCGGGCTGCTCCGACGATGGTGTTACGACGACGCCGTGCTGCAAGGCGGCTCGGGCTGCTCCCACGATGGTGTTATGGCGACGCCGTGCTGCAAGGCGGTGCTGCGACGACCGGCGACTTGCTGCGAGGCGGTGCTTCGACGACCGGCGACGTCGTGCTGCGAGGAGGTGCTACGACGACCGGTGACATGCTGCGAGGCGGTGCTGCGACGGTGCCGCCGTACTAAGAGGCTGATGGTGCAAACCGCGGCGACACTCCGGGGATACTTTGACGGTGCTCCGATCTAATGTCACTGGGATGCTATTCGTGCTGTGTGAGATGCCTGGAAGGCCGATGCTATGATTCGAAAGACGACGACCGAGTCGTCGGGTGGGAGCATGAACGGGTGGCTGCGATTGTGTGCATCCAACGGCTGACTCAGCGGATGCTTTTCCGCTGGATGCATCCGGATGCCGCCTAGCAACGGCCTTTTTTTTAACACAGAATATATGCCTCCTTATCGACCAAGTGGCTATCAGATGGTGTTATGTTATGCTCTAAATTTAAATATAAAGAGAAAAACCAACTTCTGACGAGCGAGCGGAGCGAGGCCCGTCGCCGGTAGGCTTGGGCCGATCAGGGTTGACCTAGGACTCCTGTGTTATATATACCTCCTTGTAAGCCGTCGCACGGGATAAGTTGATCAATTGTAAATCTCCGGCGTTTGTAACCTCTCCCGATGTAGTGAAGTTTGGCTGGCTGGCGTCCATGGTTTTTTCCTCTTCGTGTTGGACGGGTTTTCCACGTTAAAATCTCATGTCCCTTTGCTTGATTTTGTTCTTCATCGTATTCATTTGCGTGTCGGATCTCTAACAGATGGGAGTATAAGATACCCTTAAGGTGTCTTTTCTCATAAAGGGAAAAAATATATAGCGTCACGCCACCTCACACTGGGCGGTGATTTGCAATACGGACTCCGGTAGGATTAGGCATAGCAGGGCTTGCGTGTACTTCTAGGTTGACAATTTGACTATTCAAACATCTGTGATATGTGATGAAATTTGCAAGTTCAGAAACCGTACGCATATGAAGAATCCAATTATATGCTTTTGATGGTAATCTTGGGTTAGTCAAATCGACGGCATAAAAGTGTTTGCGCACCAGACTAGAGGGAGTAGCGGGTTGTTTTTCTCCACTTGAGGTACTTTGGATGCTAACTGTTAGTGGAGGAACCAGGAAGTAGTTTTTCATACATTATGCTAGTTATATCAAATTTTGTCATTTTTTGTAAAAAATGATTTATCAAACCATAATAAACATTGCCGTGTGGTCTTAGATTTTTTTTCCGTCTAGCTAACCAGAAGTATCAGTTAGAAGCATCTTAATTAGTCCTTGGAACTTAGGGGTGATGTACAAGCTTTAGTTGTTATTGGCGCATTTTTACGCACCATTCTACACCACGCTGGATCCTTGAGTGTGGTGTCTGATAGCCTTACCACTTGCAAACCGAGGTCAAAGACCACCGTTCAGGCTGGGACATTAGATCACCAGGTTCCTTATACTTATGACATCAAGGGCCCTTGCATCCCAATCAGAGGCAGAGGACGAAAAAAATTTAAGGTGTGGCGAAGTCTTAAGGGTCAATACACATTACAAATGAAAAATCAAATACAATGAAAATAGACATGTTTCAATAGGAAAGAACCTAAAACATACCGATAATGAAGCTTTCAATGACGTCTAGAAGACCCAGGCAATGGCAATGCCCTACCTTCATTCTGAAAATCTTCCTTAATATTACCAAGATCAATACTTATGAAGATCTCTCGCTCAATATAACAAACCATCAAGTCATTAAGCCAACCATCTGTCATCTTGATGCGCAACTCAGTCTTGATGATTTTCATTGATGAGAAGGCCCTTTCAACTGCTGTCGTCGCTACCGGTAGTAACAATGCCAACTCAATGAGGCGATAAACAGTAGGAAACATGACATGCCTTTCAAGTTCAACCATCATTTTAGCTAGGCATGCAATATCATGACAAGATCTAAAGTCTTCAATTCTTCTCATATAGATAATGAATAGATCAAGGTTATCTTCTATATGTTCACGTTCATAATCAAAGAAATCATCATGGTAAATCTCTATGAGCCTAGCAAGCTTATTCATGTTGAACCTAGAAAAGGAGTGTTTCTTGGGTCAAGACAAGAGAAGTTCTGGAGCAGCTCTGAAGGTACCTCATTAAAACGATGATCAAAATCTCTGGTGATGGAGTCTATAGCAGCATAGAAGGTGTCCACACGAAAAAAAATGATCAGCTGTGACATTGTTTCGTCCACCTTTTCTTGATTTACCCCACTTTGTAAAGATGTCATCCATACTTGGTATTGGAATGTCGTTTTTGGTGCAAAAGGCTTTGACATCTTGCAAGAGTGGCTCCCAACCATCATTTCTCCAGTTGATCAAACGTGTTCTCACATCTGTAACCAATGACATTGCCTGAAATGAGATAGTTACAATTTTAGATGCATATATGCTTACATGAACTAAATATATCAACCATACTAGATACATCTAACATGATCCATCACATACCTGAACAATATTTTGATCCTTCTTTTGCAATAGAAGAGATAAATCATTTGTGATACGAAGGATTTTTAACATCGTCTTCAGGATGAACACAAAGCTAAAAGTCTCCATTTGATGAATCAAACCTCCTGCCCTACATGGAACACGCACATCATCCTCAACAATGCCCAAAACTTCTATGACTGCATCTTATATTGATTCAATGCGAGATAATATTGTGTAATGAGATCCCCATCTTATGTCTCCAGGTCTGACCAAGGATGTTTCCTGATTTCTCCCTCTTCCTGGGTCACCTCATCTCTCTCAGTCTTATCACCATTCCAAACCACACTGGATCCCTCCCATGGGTCGTGCAGACATTCGCGCGCTTTTGAAGGTACTCAAGTCTTTACGATTTTGCTTTTCAAGCCGTTATCGATTAGCCGGTAGTATTGCTAGTGAGCAGTGAGCTCAAATCAATTTGTATCAAGGATGACAGCTCCCGACTGTTTGGACGAGCTGTGAGGAACTTGTGCGGGTGGTCCAAGAGAGAAAACGACATGAGAAAACATGAAAGTGATATACTCATAATTAGGGACGGAGCCAGAAAAATTGTATGAGGGGGGGCCTATTGCTGCTGCTTCATCGGGGGGGGGGGGGGGGGGGGGGAGGGTCAGAAGCACTAAAACATCATATTAGTATCTCTAATAATGTAATTTTATCAATGTTGGCCCGGGCCATGGCCCCAGCTCGGCACCACTGCCTCTGTCATTGCTCATAATATATGATAAGGCCAAGTATAAATATATACAAGATGATTGGATGGGAAAGCCCCGAGGCTATGGTGCTCATAGTCCTGTACAACAGATTGTAATGCCAGTGGCACGGTTAACTATTAGAGATGCTTACTCAGTTACTTGTCGTCCTACGGGGCTAAGGTCTATGTGGTACGGTGGAGGCTGGGGCGGCGGTGCCACAACTCAGTGCCTCGTCTTCTATGATTACCGAAGGTTACACACGCCTTCTGATCTGAGAGGGGCGCGCGGGGCGGGGGGGGGGGGGGGGGTGGGCTGGCCCTAACATGCACAGTTCTGGACTAACGCTCACCTTTCAGTTTTTAAAATATTTCCGCAACAACCAAGATCACTGAATTTCAGTGATTTCGGTTTGCATTTCGGCCAAATGGCCAAAACAATTCACTTGAACTCAAAAAGTTTTTTTTTTTAACTTTTTGAAAAAAAGCATTTGAATTCATGTGTACTATTGTAATTGTTGAAATATTTTGGCTGAAAAGTAAATATTTCAATGAGTACTGATTCAATGAATTTCATCATAATCTCACTGAAACGAAAACGATATGCATGGTTGGCAGGTCGCTTCATTTGTGTTGGAATTGATTTCGTGTCTTTGACTCCGGAGCAAACATAGAATGTCATAATAAACAATCCAAAGCTCGAATCAAGGAACGACGTGTAAGTTGATTAGTCCCTACAACATCACATTGTAGGAGCATTGAACACTCTACACACCAGTCGTCGCTGGCATCGGGAGACCTAAAAGTGGAGTCGTGGAATAGAGGTTGGTGATAGAGTTGTTCGAGCACCAGCATGGGCTAGTGGCGATTAAGAAACTAGGGAATTTTAGCATGGAGTCAGAGATTAGAACTTGCACTTTTCCATTGTCATGCTACGCCTGCAATGCATGGCGAGTGGTAGGGTCGATTGGAGGGACAACAATGGTGATAGCAAAAATATATTCAGGGAAGTAATACTATATGGATCTATGATGTCATAAATTTCAGAACTAAAATCAATATGTATCTTGAGAAAGAAAAAACACTAGTTAAGCGATTGTGTTAATAAGTTTAATGTTTTTTTCCAATTTGAACTAACTACTGTTCATAGTTATTTCCTATTTCTATCCATAGTTACCCTTTTAAGGTGTAGAGCGTTGAACTATTTGGCTAAGACGGTAAGGGTAGTTGAATTACAAGGGGCAAATATCCAAGCTAAAATAACACGACACTGAAAGTAAGAACTACAAGGATAGATGATTATGTGGGACCACACACCAACCAGTCGAGGATCATCTCCAGCATGCTCGAAAGGACTTGGACAATAAATACCATGCTACGCCACCAATGTGTCGTTGGCAAGAATGAAGGACATAGTGCATCCGAGACCCCGTGACATCAACGTGTCGCCAAAGATCGAAGGGCAATAAGAATCCGAGGCCTCCCGAGATTTTCTACGTGTTGAGCAAACACCAGCAAGTCGAGGATCGTCGGCGGCACGGTCTAAAGCCGAGACTGTGCGACGACATGTTGTGGTGTTTGCGAGACCGTAGGATAGAGCGCAACGAGACGATATGACATCGTTGTGCCGGCACTAAGCCGAAGTTGCGCGCAGCCATGGCCTTTACGATAGTTCCCAAACGCTAAGACATAGGCCACTACAAACACAAACCCACCAATGCTAATCCTCAGGCTGGCGAGAAGACATGAGATGAAAGCAGCATTTGCACATATCAGACCCTATGGCGATGCCTCTGAGAAGGAAACAACATGCAAGATGATCCCATTGCCTGAACCAGAGGAATTTTGAGCCAGAGATTTCTCTCGAGGCAAAGGGGAGAGGGGAGTAGTATCAAAACATATGCATGCAAAGAGGAGCACGAGACCCATGGGCGATGTCGTCCATAGGACTTTCGCCTGGCGTAGCAACCTACGTGGAGCCCGACTAGGTGTGCATGGGCGACATTACAATAAGTTTATTAAGTTTTGTAGTTTTATTTTAGAAAAAGATTTAGCAAACCGTAATAGGCACTGGCATGTGGACTTATACTTCTTTTCGTCTAGCTAACCATAAAAGTATCATGTAGAAGCATCTTAATTAGTCCTTAAAACTTAGGGGTAATTTACAAGATTTAGTTGTTCAATTCAACTTCTCCACAGAATGATTTAAATGTGTTTTAATTAATGATGAATTCAAGCCTCCCACGCACCGTTCTGGATCATGTTGGATCCTCGAGTGAGGCACTGGAAAATCTTACGACTTGCGAACCAAGCTTGAAGACCAACGTTTAGGTTAAGACATTATACCCCTAGGTTCCTTATACTTCTGACATAGAGGGCCCTTGCATCCCAATCCCCATTCCGAACCACACTTAAACTCTAATATGGGTCGTGCATGCACTTGAGCGCTTTTGAAGGCAATGAGTTATGGCTATTTTGCTTTTCAAGTCGTCATCGACCAGCTGGTAGCCTTGCTAGTGAGTAGTAAACTCAGATCAATTTGTGTGAGGATGATAGCTCCCAGCTGCTTGGACAAGTTTGTGTGAAACTTGTGTGGGCGGTCCAAGAGAAAAGCGGCATGAAAGAAAATATGAAAGTGGTATATACACAAATTTAAACTAGAAAGGATGTGAGGTTATCCGGCCTCCCAGCGATCCTATGTTTTGGGACATTCCTAGCCGTCGGATGTGGCTCATTTCAGTCAATTCAGCTGGCTGGTCCGTCGGATCTTCGTCAGGCATTTTCACCTCATGGTGAGTTTTGGGCTTCAATGACTGGTGGGCTCGCCGCAGTTCCTTATTGGCTGGGTCAGCTTTTCGTTGGTGATCGGTCCTTGCGTGTTGTGTGGCAGCAGTTCCCGCGCCGCTATCATGTCTGGGTGGATAGGCTAGTCAGTGGAGAGAAGGGTTTGCTGACGGGAACACCGCTGCTTCCTTCTGCACTATGACGTGTGGGTCATACATGTGAGTCGAGTTCGAACCCGACTTGTGACACGGTATACACACATGTTGTAGTTTTATCTAAAAAAGTATAGTTGGCTAAACAAAGCACCTAGTGGACTATCTACGTGATGCCCTCAAATACTCATCAACAAGCGGCATGACTGGAATCACAAGCTATGCTAGAGCCTTCATACCCGATCAGATCTAGGAACTCCCAGATCCGCCACCAGAAGCCGACACCCATGGACGCCACACGGTGCTACCTGTCAGTGGAGACCACGCCTCACCAGCTGGGCTTCGGGGGAAGGCGTTGGTCACGGGGGCGACCTGCTTCCCTACGGCGCTGACGAGGGGGTGGAGCCCCGCTCCACAGGCAACGAGCAGCCCCGCTGCCGCCAACGCCACAAGGGCTTTGCCCGGTGGCGCCCGTCGGCGGCGGCAAGGGAGAGAGGCCCTAGGCGACGGTGGAGCACTCCCGAGTCGCCCGCGGGGGGAGCGACTCGGGCCGGGCCTGTGTCTTCCAATCAAAGCTATATTGCTATCCTGGGTCATACATGTGAGTCGAATTTGAACCCGATTTGTATACGGTATACACACATGTTGTAGTTTTATTTTAAAAAATAGTTGGCTAAACAAAGTACCTAGTGGACCATCTACGCGATGCCCTCAAATTCTCATCAATAAGAGGCATGGGTGGAATCACAAGCTATTCT
Organism: Elymus sibiricus; assembly: GCA_039707655.1. Lineage (NCBI taxonomy): Eukaryota > Viridiplantae > Streptophyta > Magnoliopsida > Poales > Poaceae > Elymus > Elymus sibiricus. The sequence goes on from CM077667.1 coordinate 489,007,177, forward strand.
AGAGCTTGCGGTGATGACGGTAGCAGCTCTGTCAATAAATGTATAAAGTTCTCCTTTTCTTCTCAAAACAATTCACATCCAAAATCAATTCATAACTTCATAAAGAAAGATAGACACAGACGATTCATGATAATTGCTGAGTCATGTCTCATGTGTCGAGTTTGAATCCAAAATCTGATATGGTAATGGCGTACACATGTTGAATGAATGTTGCTAACTTTTATTGAAAAATTCCAATTGGCTAAACAAAGGACCTAGCGTACCAACTAATTTTACTTAATCGATAACATCCATGACTCTGATTGCAACTTAACAGCTGATTTACCGTCGTCGATCTGTGGCGAGTCGTCGCAATTTTTCGACGACTTGTGGCATCGGAGAGCATGTAGCACTCGGTGCTCGAACCGTTCTTCATCTTTCTGTGGAGCAATGGCGAGATCGTGCGGCGAGAGTAGGTTGGGGCGGTAGCCACTGAAGATGTTCCACCGGCAGTTGTGCGGCAACAACAGCTGGAGCTGGTGATCCCACGCCTTCCTGCAGCCCTGCCGCCGGCGTCCCTTCGTGGTATCGTGCTTGTACACACGGTCGCTGTATAGGTAGTGGAGCATACCATCGTCATCGTCTAGCCAGACACATGATGGGGTCACGGCATGCAAGCCGATGAGATCCTCAGTGGTGGCGCCCATGTCGAAGCTGTAGCGCATCTCCCAGACGAGCGGCGAAAGGTACAGGCAGCCATGCTGCGCCTGCGGCCGGACGACCCAGAAATAGAGCTTGCCGCGGCACGGACCGAGCTCGTGCACGGCGACGCACAGCCGGCCATGGAGGTCGAGCACGTTGGCCACCACCTCCTCCTCGTTGTACCCCGGGAGACAGTACATGCGATGCGTCTCGCTGGCCACGTCGATCACCAGCAGCCTGTTGGGCTTCGTGTCATGCTCCCGCTTCATGCACAGCACGTGCAGTTTGTGGTCGATCAGCGCCGGCGCTGAGGTTGAGCCCATCCGGTGGCACCGGTAGAGCCCCCGGTGCCGGCGCCACACGCCGCCGCCGGCGCCGCCCAGGGTGAGCACCTCGACGTAGTTCTCGTGCAGACCGTTGTGGACCGAGAAGGAGAGGCCGTCGTGGACCGAGAAGGAGAGGCGGAAGAGCTTGTACTCCCGCGTCGACGGGCTGTACCCCATGGCGTACCCGTGACAGTGGGCGCGCGAGTCGGTCCCGCCCCTGAGCGGCGGCGGCAGGACCCGCAGCTTGTCGCCGGTGATGGGGTTGCACATGAAGACCGGCATCCCGATGACGTTGTCGGCCGCGAGGAGGAAGCCGTTGCAGGCGTTTGTGGGGCTGTACCCGTCCGCGAGGCCGGCCACGACGCACATGGTCGCCGCCGTGGACACGTTGAACACTGTCAGCTCGGGGCTGCACCCCAGCGTCTGGGTCTTGGACACGAGGAGGGCCTCCGCCGCGGCGCCGGAGACGACGTGGTCCGCGTGGGCGTGGAGGCCGACGAAGTATGGGTCGGTGAGGAGCCCGCGCCATTGCTGTGACACGCAGCGCCCGCGACCGACGTCCCTCGTCGCCAGCCTCAGCAGGATCTCGCGCAGGATCTCCTCCACCAAGGACTCCATTGTCATCTGATCTTGGTCTTCTCAACCACCACGGCCGACATCGTCGGATCGGTTCGCCATATATAGATTTTCGGTTTGATTCGATTCAGCCGAAGCTCTGCATCCAGATTTTGCGTCTCGGTTAGTTACGTACATGCATGTCGGTTACGATCCAGAATATGTTGACCTTTCTACCCTCCAGATTTTGCATACCCTTTTACCTGCATGTTGGTCCGGTCCAGTTTTAAAACTAGGATAACATGTTGTACCATCTTAACCTTTTTTTTTTGCGGGTCGTACCATCTTAATCTTTGATTATGATAAGATATTACTTGAGTTTTCTATAAGGAAAAATTAGAACCAAATGTTATGTTTACAAACATGAGTGTTATGTGGATAGAACTGATTGTTTTCAGCACCTTGTGGATAGAATTCTGAACTGAATCAGAGGATGGAAGGAGAAATTACTATCTTTTGGGGGTAAGAAAATTTTGTTGAAAGCCATTGTGCAGGCTATACCGTCATACGCAATGTCAGTCTTCAAGCTGCCTAAACAAGTATGTAATGGGATAACTACTGCTATGTCCCAGTACTGGTGGGGAGATGAGGATGTGAAGAAGCATATGCACTGGTTTGTGTGGTGGAAAATGTGTGTCCCAAAAAGAAATGGAGGTATGGGCTTCAGAGACCTTCACTGTTTTAATTTGGCTTTGTTGGCTAAACAATGCTGGAGACTCTTGCCAGAACCAGATTCTTTGTGTGCTAGAGTACTAAGAGCTAAGTATTTTCCTGACGGGGACATACTAAATTGCAGCCTCAGAAAATGTAGTTCCTATACTTGGCAGAGCCTATGGAGTGGCATTCAAACTTTTAAAAGAGGTCACATTTGGAGAGTGGGCGATGGTTCAAAAATAAATATATGGGATGATCCGTGGGTTCCTAGTAGCCCAGACAGGAGTATGATGACTAGAAGAGGCAATATAATTATCACCAATGTCTCTGAACTTATCAACGTGGAAACTAGGGAATGGGATGAGCAGCTGATCAGAGATATATTTTGGCCAATTGATGCCGAAAGAATTCCGAATATTCCTCTTGCCATTGGAATGATGGAAGATTTTGTTTCATGGCACTATAATCGTAATGGGATTTTCACGGTCAAAATTGCATATCATATGGAGTGGGAGCAACAACATGGACGAAAGTTGAGGAGAACCAACTCCATGATATCCCCAAGTACTAGTCCGATATGGTATCGTATGGAAGCTTAGAGTCCTCGCGAAGGTGAAAATTCACTACTGGAGAGCACTATTTGGGGTAATTCCAAGCCGTGGTATTATGGCAAATCGTCATATGATTACTAGTTCGCAGTGTCCTATTTGCGGTCTGGATTGCGAGAGCCTGAGACACGCTTTTTTCAAGTGCCCAAGAGTTCAAGAAATATGGAGGTTGCTGGGTATGGCAAACATAATCAATGACCTGTGCGAGTTGGAGAGGGAAGGCTCTTCAGTGTTGGCTGATCTATTACTTGCACCCACGACGCCGTCACCTTTGCTTCCTCATGTTAATTGCAAGGAGCTAATTGCAACAACAGTTTGGTACTGTTGGTGGGAGCGGAGAAAATTTACACATGAGGAACATCTTCAGGAACCAACAAGAGCAGCACAAGCAATCTCCACGCTGTCCAAGAATTTTTCACGTGTAAAAACGAAGGGTCCAGGACGCATTAAGAGACATGGATGGACCAAGCCGAGCGAGGGTCTTGTGAAGCTCAACGTAGACGCATCCTTCTCTGAGGATAGTGGATCGGGGGGGGGGGGGGGGGGGGGGGGGACAGGATCAATCCTCCGAGACGCCCATGGGATTTTCATAGATGCATCTTGTAGCAGTATATAGTTCGTCGAGGACGCGGCAACGGCAGAGGCCAGAGGGCTACGAGACGGACTAATTTTGGCAAATGATATAGGTTGCGACAACCTGGTGATTGAGGATGATTGCATGGAAGTAATCCGAGTAATGCTCAATGGAGGCAACTCACTAGGACCAGCAGCAGCTATCTATGAGGAGTGCTCTTTTATTTGTCGTAACTTCAATTATGTTAGTTTTAATCATTGTCCTAGGGAAGCCAATATGGCGGCAGATTTGTTAGCTAGCATGTCAGAGGACTCGCGGACTATTGTGTGGCAGTCCGAGCCTCCCGATTTTTTGATTGACACTTTGTCAAACGATGTAGCCCTTTTTGCACATGAAATATAAACCACCATGATGGCTTTTCCCTAAAAAAACATGAGTGTTTTGCCAACATAGATATGAGTTAGGTTTTCTTTTTTTAACACGGTACAGACGCAAAGCGTTCATATATACGTGCATAGACTCACCCCTATGAACGCACACACGTATACCCTACCCCTATGAGTATCTCCGGGAAACCGAGTCGGCATATCATCTTCAGATTTACGAAGTTATCGTAGGTGCCTCGTCGCTGACGGGAACGCCTCCTCTCACTGAACACACATCGTCGAAAATCCTGAAATAAATCCAGAATAATGCGAGCACCAGGACTAGAAACCCTGATGTGGGCTGGGATACTACTGTCCCTCTAACCATCCAACTGTGGTTCGCAGACGTGAGTTAGGTTGATATATTTAAATATCGAAATATGTATGTGGCAAGGCAAATTGCATTTGTGGTTTGACCGAACGCACTGGAAACCACTCTATTTCGATCCGACACGCCTTGTTCAGTGTGTGCTGAGATTGATCCCGAGTGAAGGATTAGGAGCGAGAGGGTCGGGGTGGGCAGTTCGCGTGCGTGCGGAAAAGGTTGATGATGCGCGGGCCCAAGCAAATTCAACCTAAGAGCAAGTACAATAGGATGACGTAGGCGGGCTCTAAGACTTAAAATAATATATTTGTAATGAGTTGGAAGAGAGAGAAGAGGAGAGAGAGGAGAAGCGGGCTACGAACTAACAGCCGGCTGTAACACGCGCTCCTAGACACTTTGTGAGAGAGGATGGTGGGCCTTGTACTAATAAAGTAGTACTTATTTACATCTACCTATTGTACTTGCCGGCTATAAGCTTGGCTATAGATGACGTGTCAACATCATATAGCCAGCAGCTGGCTGTACTATTAGCCATGCTCTAACTGAATTTAGTGAAAGGTCGCCCACTACCCTCCCCGAGAATTCATTTCAGATCTCCAATGTCTTGTTTTTTCGTAACCGTGCTCCACTCCACCATATCTCTCTCCTCTCCCTTTTCTGTCGCCATTGCTTGCTCGAACCGCGGTGGTTGCTTCACGGCGGACGGCGGTGAGTGCTCTCGGTGAGACATATTCCATCCCCCATCCCCAATCCGTTAGCTATTTTTTTCCATGTTTTTGATGGTCGTCGATGATGGTGTGCGTTTTCTGGTTTCCATTGTTTGCTTGGTCGGATGAGGGAGGCATCTCATGTCGCTTAATCGGGGTGGGATTTGCCTTTTCTTAGGTCCCACTTCACATGCATGACTGATTTCATGGTAGTTTCGTAGGTACCGAATTTGTAGGTTGCGGGAAGGGGTTCATTGTAGGAATTTCCCAATCCCCTCTTTTTTTTAGTAGATTTGATACCCAGGGATTTCAAGTGTTTTTCAGGTGTTTGAAGCGGTAGTTAATTTTTGGGATGGGGTGATTTTAGGGACGTGGCATGAATCTCCTAGTAAAAGCTATACTCTTTGATCCCTTTGATATTTGAAATTCGCACAACAAAACATTTGCAATCCCCTACTTTCCACTAGATTTGGTAGCAAATTTTCGATCCTACAATGCTAGTCATTGTTATTGTTATCATGCTTGTTTTGTGCTCGATCTATCATGTGTGTGTGTTGGGGATGGGAGGGGGGGGGGGGTGTGATGTCCTTACGTTTCGATGAACTTTGCTTTGGTTTTGCAAATCCTCAATTGTATGTGTATTGTAACAGCTCTCTTATGCATAAACTACCATGTCTAATTTGTGCCAACTTATCAGTGGAACATAAGCAACTTATTTGTGCCAACTTATCAGCTCTCTTTTTTTTTTCATCATGTTATTTATGATTTTTGTTCGTATGTATAATGTGTGTTTGTACCATATTTTTCCATGCCATTATCATTTGTGTTGCTCATTCATTTTTGTTTTCCACAAGTAGTTTCTACCCATTTTACATGTTCTGTTTAGTGTTTACCGGGTTTGTTGTGAATACTTTATCAGGCTTATTCTATTAGTATTACCAAGTTTTCTAGTAGCTTTTCTCTATCATGTTACTACACCGTCATCTGTCAAATATTTTTTTTATTTTTTTAAAGGGGTATGGTTCCTTGTGTGTTTTTTGTAGCATATAATTGTCATACTTTGTATTTAGCACGGTATCCTAAATCCTCACTTTGTCGTTTTATTTTATGTGTGACAGGTCATGATGCCAAGGAAGTGCAAAGTAGATGGCATATTCAAGAGGTAACCCCATCGAAGAAGTATAAGCCTCGCACAGATCGGAACATGCTTCTCCAAGTGCTCGTGTGGCTGCATGTAAGGACATGTTAGAGGAGACACTAGTAGGAGAAACCCTAACAGTAGCGCTGGATTTTTGCCTACCAATATCGCGGATGGCCGCGCTACTACTACGGCGCTACAGCTAACTTGTAGCAGTAGCGTTGGTTTGACCAGCGCTACTATTATATATAGCTGTAGCGCCGGCCTACATCCCGCGCTGCTAATATACCAGCGCTACTGCTACTTGCCAACCAGCGCTACAGCTAGGGTTTCACATACTTTTTTTTATTCTACGTATTTGTGCTGTCTTTATACAGGTTTTATACAGTAGCCTAATCATATCATGAACAAACAATATTCTCATCACATCATACACATAATAGTCTCATCATATCATCACATCATCCAAAACAAATGATGTCTCTCAACATCATCTCGATATAACGATACATGTTACATGACATGTCTCGAATACAAGCAACTGCATGGTCATCACATACACATGTTTCATCATCTATATCTAAACTATGATATAGAAGAGAAGAGCGATCACTATGAGCAATAGCGCGATAATATAGTAGTTCTTGAGGCGCTAGTTCCTTTCCCTCTCTCGTGCTAGCGTGAACCTCAAGTAACTAGCTTCCGCTTCGGCTCTACTATCGAACCCTCTCTGGCTGCCGCCTGAGAACCCTGACACTTGGGCCTACCACTCTCGTCAGTCGACGTACACTCCTAGAACCTTCCCTACGAACACGGCGTAGCACCTCTTCGCCATTGATGATTTATATACCGGCATCGTCACATGATGATAATTCATCGATGATATGCAACAAAATATATAGTTTAGCAACACAAAGAGACAGAGTTAGCAAAAATAGAAGCAACATATCGTAAGCATAAATAATAAAGTTCATCCTACCCAAACTAATTAACTAGAGTAATCTATGCTAGTTGAGGAGGATGGTTTAATTACATCACAAAGTTTCGTCGTGCATAAATTCAAAGTTTCGTCATAGAGAAAGTAGCGACTAAACGGACACATTGTCATTGTCAATCACTCCAACATGTCGTGCCATCCGTCCAAATCAGGGAGGAAGGACCCGAGATCCGTGAAAGGCTTCATGTCGAGACGCTGAGCGGCTACGCGTGTTCGGACGTCTTCCCCCGACATTTGCCCTTCTTCGTAGAACATCCCTGTTTTTCGACGACCTTCTTCATGATGACTTGGGCAAGTTCACGCTGGATGTGATAGAACTCAGCTCGTAGTCGATGATCTGGTACATTTCCTAGTTTCTTGGCCCACTGCAAGATATCGGCATTACCAGATTTAGCTGACATGCGAAGTTTCTGGCAATCCCCTTCTGTACTCCAGCATGTGGTGGATGACATAGAATCCATCACTAAGACCAGCAATCGGTTGTTGGATGCAGCAGAAGTCGGTCTTATGGCTGAAGCAGGGCGCGTGGTTCTTTGTCCTCTTGACCGTGATCTCTCCACCCCGTTGGTCGTAGCTTAAGATAGCACTATCGAGAACACTCTTGATGTGTGTGTAATCCTTTTTCTTTATGTTCTTCGACGAGTCCAAGTAAAGACCATGGGAGAATCGGGGGTAAAGAATGATGAGGACGGTGCGGCCCCCGCTGCGCAAAATAAGTACACCTCAAATTAGGCTCCACGTGTGCAAATGAATGATTGAAATTTTCTAAATTATGTATGTGTCACAGAGGATATCCGCGGATGACTTACATGGGACGATAAGGCAAGAGAATAGTCTCCTTGTCCTTATTGGCGACCATGAAATCCGTGATGTACTTCCTCGCATATTCACGGTGCTCTGTGCAGACTGCCAAGAAGCCCTCGTGCATAAAGTATTGGTCCATGACTGAGAAATGAGATATTTGCTCGCGCCTGACGATGTAGTTCATGTACAAGGCATAAAGGCGGATGAACGTAAAATCCAGCTTTGTCATGTGAAACATGTCGAAGAGGTTATCAAATCGAAGGAAGAACTTATCCGCGGGGAATGTCTGGACGTACAACCTTTGCCGCGGCACGTTAACCACGTAGAGCGGCTATCCTGGATTTTTCGAGACGATAAGGCTTTTCTCTCTCGACAACACATCGTCGTGAAGTCTCGTTAGATCGCCGTCTATGGCCTCTAGCGCTGACTTAGGTAGGATCGGATTACCGGGGATATGGAATTTCGCCGCACCTTTGATAGGTATACGGTCTGCAACCCGAGGCTGCGGAGGCGGCTGGCTGATAGAAGCAGCTTTGGCGCCAGTAGGGCCTTTCCTCATTCTCTTCCTATGCTTCTTTGGTACTGGAAGTGAGCCTAGCAAGCCGTCCCTGACCACTGCCCCTAGTGTTGTCGGGCTCAGCATTGCACGACCCTCACGTTGTTGTTGCTGGGTTGAGGCGGCATCTGGAGGCGTCTCCTGCGAGAATTGCATGAAGAGAGACTTATTGCAATCAGCCTTAAGACGTTCCTCCTCGGGCAATTCGGGCATCAACTCATCACGCTCAAAGCCCGAGTCATACTGTTGATCCATCAATCCTCCGTCGTCATAGCCGCCGGTATTGAGATACTGTAGAACGTCATCACCCTCGTCCATGACATCATCCAATGCTTCTTCGACGGCGGCGACGTCATCAACCACTAATGGTGCCTCTGCTACCTCATGTCATCCGCTATCACCCGCCATGACAGGCGCTGCTAATTGGGTAGGTGGGGTGGTGGTGTTCATACCTTGCCGAGGCTTGGTCGTTGGTGTGCTCCCGGCTGCCTCCAGACGAAGGAGACTCTTCGGCCACAACAGGACCCAACTCTTGCAATCGCCAAGCTGCCGCGGGGTCTCGTTGTCATCTCCCCCTAGTGGTACCGGATGAGCCAAATTCTAGGGCAACTCGTGCCCGCTTTGACACCGGCCACAGAAACCTTGAAGACGCTAGGGGGCATCGGCCGGCTGTGGAACGAGCGTTCCTTCGGCTTCACTATCATCGTATTTCCCACGTCCACCTTCTGGCCGTTGATGGTGTACAGTATGGTGCACGGGGTGTCATCGGCCTGCGAAGACATGTCTACGACGTCAGACATCCGAAAGGCAATGGAAACAGAAGATTATATATATATATTGAAGAGGGCCGGTGTGATAGGTAGTTACCGTGAGGGCGTCGAGCTCAACCAAAGATGAAGCCCCGCTGAGGATGCCAGAGACAGAGGACGGGCTGCTATGAGCATGTGCGGGAGCACGTGCGGTTGCGTGAGCAGGTGCTGGTGCGACGTTCACCGAGTTGCTCCCGACGAAGCTGATAAGGGGAAAGTCCGCTGCCTCTTTATCTGGATTTTGCTTCAACCATTCGAAAAATGCCGGAACAAATGTACCAAGCGAAGCTACAACTTCCTCTCTGCAGGCAGCTACCGCTGCGTTGATTGCCTCGCTCACCAACTCAGGTCGTATCGCTTCTTTGGTCTCAGTTGTTTTCTTATCGACCGCAATCTCAACCTTCTTGTCAATGCTCATTTTGTTTAACTTCCATCTCATCTTTCTCTCCTCGGCGTCCTCATGGTAGTATTACTTCCACTTGGCGCCGTCTTTGTCGGCGTGCACACGTCCATATGACGGCCGCTTGTTCAACGGGAGTCCTTTCAGTATGTTCAAGGCCTGGTTGAAAGGGGTGTCCCACTTAGGCCTCGCCGACGACTCAGACGACGAGTCGCTTTCGGCCGCAATCCTGTGTTTCTCTTTCTGCAAAAGGAACGTGGATCGTTTACAAATGTGACTAAACGTGTAGTCGAATTGATCAGAAGCTAAAATTAGGTGGTTAAATAATTATTACCAGCAGTCTCATGAACTCCCTTGTGGGCGCGTCCGTTTCGAAAACCTTATTTATTGGGTCCCAAGTGTACTGGGCCCTGATGAAGTCATGCTCCCGCGGGACGGTGAACTCCGCCAAGGGGTTTGGGAGCCCGAGACTTTCACGTTCCGCATCCTCATTGGCCCATATGTGCCTATTTCCCGAGTAACCATGGCTTCCGAGGCAGTAGTACCCCATGTTCCTTTCCTGAAGCCCCTTCATGTACTCTGACTTTTCTTTGGCAGCTTCGGCAGCGCAAGCCGCCTTGAATATTTCGAACCGCTCTTCCGTAATTGACGGATTATCCTTTACAATCTCGGAGTAGGGTTCCTTTTGGCGATCCAACTTTTCACCCTTACTTTCCAGGCGGACAGCGCGTTGCTAAACTTTCCCATGGCTTTGTTGTTTATCTTCTTCATTCCCTTGTCTAACCACGGTGATGGATATTTGGTTTCATCCCGGCCGGGGAACGGGAATCTCTGGTGCAACTTCGTTAGGAGGAAGTGCTCCATATTTGGTATCTTCCTTAAGTTTTCGTCGTTGATGGTGGTGGTTTCCCGTAGGATGCATCCTATTTGATTTCCGTAGCACCTGCGTGCTTCCTCAGTCTCTTTTGGCTTGAAATTGCCGGGGTCCACCGCTGTGACCACCAATCTTCCAGTGCCGAGCTGGTTTGGGCATCGTATCCTCTTCGCTTTTGGTTCTTTACCGGCTTCTTTACCAGCATCGGTGCCGGCCTCGGCGCCGGTGTCGGTGCCAGTGACGGTGTCGGTGCAACCCTTGGATGTGACAGGGTTGGCCCGCAACAACCGTTGTTCGTCCAGATAATCTAAATAATTGTGTGCCGCCGCATAGGCATCTTCATAGTTACCAGAGCCCCCGCCTTCGTCGTTGTTAGCCATGTTTCCTACGATTAAGTAATCTAGACCTAATAAAATGAATAATGACATAAAAATGCCTATGTTTTGCCCGAATGTTGATTCATTCCCGTTCCGGCAAATCCCAGGCACTCGATATGTGGTCACGGCGGCGGACCTCGTTTCACACAAGTCATGCCGAAATTCACGGAAATTTTTTGGCATGACCTTTGCTAAAAAGTGGACAAGTCGAGCACCTGAAATTTGTAGGAACGGAAATGAATCAACATTCCGGAAAAACATAGGCCACTCGGAATCATTCCGTGCAAATATCAAGATCCATGATGTTTTGTTGCAGAAAAGATACTTAATAGTTCTCGATGATGTGTGGGAAATAGATACATTGTGAGCAACTAAATAAAAGGGTGAAAGTTTTTCCGGATGCAACTAACAGTAGTAGGGTAATATTGACCACAAGAAAGTAAGATGTTGCAAATCATGTTTAGATGCCAAACCATGTTCATCATTTGAAGAAGTTAGATGAAGATCAAAGTTGAAAACTTTTTTGTAGAAAAGCTTTACCATCATACAAGAGATCTGCTATAGATAATGTGCATGAGCTTGGAAAACCTGGAAGAAAATTTGCAAAGAAATGTGATGGATTACCACTTGCACTTTCAGATTTGGGGGGCTATCTATCAAAAAATCTAAATCCACAAACTTGGTCTGATATACTCTCTGATTGGCCATCAACCAAGAATCGACAGATGATGTGAGACATACTGGCTCACAGTTACAAGGACCTACCAAACCATTTCTTGAGATCTTGTTTACTTTATCTTGCTGCTTTCCCTGAGGATTATCAATTATTGATACGTCCATTCTGCATCATGATTTCCTACTACTATCTACCTTATTTTTGTCCATTATTCCACAATATCATAAAATTCTTATGTTTATTCTCTCTGAATATGCAAGGTACATCACAAGGAGGGAAATATCTGGAAACTAGAATTCTATACCGGATAACCGAGAAAAAGGCAGAAAAATCACCAGTCTCCCAATGACCTGAAAATTTACGGAGAATATTTTTGGAATATTTAAGAATTTCTGGAGCAAAAATATACCGTAGAGGGGCTGCCAGCAAGCCACAAGCCAACAGGCCGCAGCCCCCCTGGGGCGCGGCCAGATGGCTTGTGGGCCCCCTACTGGCTCTCTCATGCCCCTCTTCTCCTATATGGTGTGTTTTACCCTAGAAAAAAATCATAAGCAACCTTTCGGGACGAAGCGCCACCGTCTCGAGGCGGAAACCTGGGCAGAGGCCCTTTTGAACTCCGGCAGTTAGATTCTGCCGGGGAAATCCTTCTCCGGGAGGGCGAGATCGAAGCCATCGTCATCACCAACGCTTCCTCCTTCGTGGGAGGACCAATCTTCATCAACCTCTTCACCAGCACCATCTCATCTCCAACCCTAGTTCATCTCTTGTATCCAACCTTTGTCCCAAAACCTTAGATTGGTACATGCGGGTTACTAGTTGTGTTGATTACATCTCGTAGTTGATGCTTGTTGGATTACTTGGTGGAAGAGATTATGTTCAGATCCTTAATTATCATTATTACTCCTCTGATCTTGAACATGTTGATGATGTGTGAGTAGTTACTATTGTTCCTGAGGACATGGGAGAAGTCTTGTTATAAGTAATCTTGTGAAGTTGGTATGTGTTCGATATTTTGATGATATGTATGTTGTTACTTCTCTTAGTGGTGTCATGTGAACGCCGACTACATGACACTTCACCATGTTATGGGCCTAAGGGAAGTCATTGTGGAGTAACAACTAGATGATGGGTTGCGAGAGTGACAGAAGCTTAAACCCTAGTTTATGCGTTGCTTCATAAGGGGCTGATTTGAATCCATATGTTTCATGCTATGGTTAGATTTATCTTAATTCTTCTTTCGTAGTTGCGGATGCTTGCGAGAGGGGTTAATCATGAGTAGGTTGTTAGTTCAAGTAAGAACATCAGCTTAGCACCGGTCCACCCACATATCAAATTATCAAAGTAGCAAACGTGAATCAACTCAACATGATGAACATGACTAGACAGAAATTCCCATGTGTCCTCGGGAGCACTCTCTTAATATAAGAGTACTTTCAGGCCTGTCCTTTGCTTCAAAAAGGATTGGGCTACCTTGCTGCACCATTGTTACTATTGTTACTTGTCACTTGTTATGAATTATCTTGCTACAAAACTATCTACCACTGTTACTCACATCACTTGCAGAGAATACCTTGCTGAAAACTGCTTATCATTTCCTTCTGCTCCTCGTTGGGTTCGACACTCTTACTTATTGAAAGGACTACAATTGATCCCCTATACTTGTGGGTCATCAAGACTATTTTCTGGCGCTGTTGCCGGGGAGTGAAGCGCCTTTGGTAAGTGGAAATTGGTAAGGAAACATTTTCTATACGTGCTGAAATTTACTGTTGCTTGTCACTATGAGCAGTCACCCTTTGAGTGGCTTGTTCGGGGCATCTTTGCCCCGAATGGAAGATGAGGAAATCGTTCCTCACCTACAGCACCTACTGAAAATATTTATTATGAGATTCCTTCGGGTATGCTTAAAAAACTATTGTCTGATCCTTATGATGGTACGACTCATAATGATTTCCATTTGTTATTCGTCGATGAGGTTTGTGGATTATTTCAGCTTGCAGGTTTGTCTAGGGACGAAGTTAAGAAGAAAGTTTTCCCTTTATCTTTGGAGGGAAAAGCATTAATGTGGTATAGGCTATTGGATAATATTAAACCATGGGATTGGAATCGCTTGAAGCTGGAATTTCATCAGAAGTTTTACCCAATGCATCTAGTTCACCATGAACGGAATTATATATATAACCTTTGGCCTCGCAAGGGAGAAAGCATCGCTCAAGCTTGGGGGAGGCTTAAATCTATGATGCACACTTGCCCCAACCATGAGCTTCCAAGTGAAATGATTATACAAAAAATTTATGCTCGGCTTTCTTAGGATGATCAAAAATTATTGGATTCTTCTTCCTCGGGCTCATATATGAATAAAACTATTGAATTCAAATGGGATATTTTGGAAAGAATTAAACGCAACTCTGAAGATTGGGAGCTCGACAAAGGTAACGAGTAAGGTATAAAACTTAAATTTGATTGTGTTAAATCTTTTATGGAAACCAACACCTTTCATGAGTTTAGCAACAAATATGGTATTGACTCTGAAATAGTAGCTAATTTCTGTGAATCATTTGCTACTCATGTTGATCTTCCCAAAGAAAAGTGGTTTAAATATCATCCTCCCATTGAACCACCATTAGAGAAACCAATTAAAATTGAGAAAGAGGAGATAATTGTTAGTCATGCTGATCTTGTTGTTCCCACAACTTACATTGAGAAACCTCCTTTTCCTGTTAGAATTCGGGAACATGCTAAAGTTACAACTGTGGTCAATAAAAGTCATGTTAGGACATCTACCGCTCCTGAACAAATAAATGTTGAACCTAAAGTTGCTATGATTAAGAACCTTTTAGTTGATAATATTGATGGTCAGGTTATCTACCTCTGTGATGAAGCTGCTAGAATCGCAAAACCTGTTAGAAACGAGCGAGATGAGCTCGATAAGAATAAGCCAGTCATAGGCATGCCTTTTGTCTCAGTTAAAATTGGAGATCATTGTTATCATGGCTTGTGTGACTTAGGTTCTAGTGTCAATGCTATACCGTTCACCTTATATCAAGAAATTATGAATGACATAGTACCCGCTACTATTGAAGATGTTGGTGTTACAATTAAACTTGCAAACCGAGACACTATTTCACCACTTGGGATTGTTAGAGATGTTGAAGTTCTATGTGGAAAGTTCAAGTACCCTGCTGATTTCTTAGTTCTTGGTTCAAAATAAGATAACTTTTGTCCCATTATATTCGATAGGCCTTTCTTGAACACTATTAATGCTGAAATCAATTGTGGTACTGAAAAGGTTAAAATAAGAATTGGTGATGTGTCTCTTGAATTTAATTTCTCCAAGTTTACTAATCAAATTCATGAGAAGGAATTACCTAGTAAAGATGAAATGATTGGTCTTGCTTCTATGGTCGTACCTCCTACTGATCCTCTAGAACAATATTTGTTAGACCATGAGAATGATATGCAAATTAATGAAAGGAAGGAAATAGATAGGATTCTCCTCGAACAAACACCTATTCTCAAACACAACTTACTAGTTGATATTTTAGGGGATCCTCCTCCACCTAAAGGAGATCCCATGTTTGAATTAAAGACTTTACCTGATACTTTGAAATATGCTTGTCTTGATGAAAAGAAGATATATCATGTTATTATCAGTGCTAACCTTTCAGAGCATGAAGAAAGAAGATTACTTAAAACTCCGAGGAAGCACAGGGCTGCTATTGGATATACTCTCGATTATCTAAAGGGCATAAGCCCCACTCTATGTCAGCACAAGATTAATATGGAACCAGACGCTAAACCTGTTGTTGATCACCAACGCCGCTTAAATCCTAAGATGAAGGAAGTGGTAAGAACTGGAATACTAAAGCTTCTGGAGGCAGGTATAATCTATCCTATTGCTGATAGTACGTGGGTAAGTCCTGTTCATTGTGTTCCTAAGAAAGGAGGTATTACTGTTGTCCCTAATGATAAGAATGAGCTTATTCCACAAAGAATTGTAACTGGTTATAGGATGGTAATTGATTTTAGAAAATTAAATAAAGCTACTAAGAAAGATCACTACCCCTTGCCTTTTATTGATAAAATGTTAGAAAGATTATCCAAGCACACGCACTTTTGTTTTCTTGATGGATATTCTGGATTTTGTCAAATACATGTGTCAAAAGAAGATCAAGAGAAAACTACCTTTACATGTCCTTTTGGAACTTATGCTTATAGACGTATGCCTTTTGGTTTATGCAATGCACCTGCTACGTTTCAAAGATGTATGATTGATATATTCTCTGACTTTTGTGAAAAGATTGTTGAGGTTTTTATGGATGATTTTTCCGTCTATGGGACTTCTTTTGATGACTGCTTGAGCAATCTTGATCGAGTTTTGCAGAGATGTGAAGTAACTAGTCTTGTCTTGAATTGGGAGAAGTGCCACTTTATGGTTAATGAAGGCATAGTGCTTGGGCATAAAATTTCTTAATGAGGCATTGAGGTAGATAAGGCTAAAGTTGATGTGATAGAGAAAATGCCATGCCCGAAAGATATCAAAGGTATAAGAAGTTTCCTTGGTCATGCTGGTTTTTATAGGCGTTTTATTAAAGATTTCTCTAAGATTTCTAGACCGTTAACTTATCTTCTTCAAAAAGATGTTCCTTTTGTTTTTGATGATGATTGTGTAGAAGCTTTTGAGATACTTAAGAATGCTTTAATTTCTGCACCTATTGTTCAACCACCTGATTGGAACTTACCTTTTGAAATTATGTGTGATGCTAGTCATTATGTTGTTGGCGCTGTTCTAGGGCAGAGAGTAGACAAGAAGTTAAATGTTATCCATTATGCTAGTAAAACTCTAGATTCTGCTCAAAGGAATTATGCTACCACTGAAAATGAATTTTTAGCAGTTGTTTTTGCTTGTGATAAGTTTAGACCCTACATTGTCGATTCCAAAGTAACTATTTACAACGATCATGCTGATATTAAATACCTTATGGAAAAGAAAGATGCTAAACCTAGGCTTATTGGGTGGGTACTTTTACTTCAGAAGTTTGACTTGCATATCATTGATAGAAAAGGAGCTGAAAATCCCGTAGCAGATAACTTGTCTAGGGTGGAAAATGTTCTTGATGACCCACTTCCTATCGATGATAGCTTTCCTGATGAACAATTTGCTGCTATAAATACTTCACGTAGTGCTCCTTGGTATGCTGATTATGCTAATTATATTGTTGCTAAATACATCCCACCTAGTTTCACATATCAACAAAAGAAAAAATTCTTTTATGACCTACGACATTACTTTTGGGATGACCCACATCTTTACAAAGAGGGAGTAGACGGTATTATTAGACGATGTGTACCTGAGCATGAACAGGAACAGATTCTTCGGAAATGTCATTCCGAAACTTATGGAGGACACCATGCCGGTGACCGAACTGCACACAAGGTATTACAATCTGGTTTTTATTGGCCTACTCTTTTCAAAAATGCTCGTAAGTATGTCCTTTCATGCAATGAATGCCAGAGAGTTGGCAACATCGGTAAGCGTCAGGAAATGCCTATGAATTATTCACTTGCTATTGAACCATTTGATGTGTGGGGCTTTGACTTTATGGGACCTTTTCCTTCCTCAAATGGGTATACTCATATTCTAGTTGCTGTTGATTACGTTACTAAATGGGTAGAAGCTATTCCAACTAGTAGTGCTGATCATAACACCTCTATTAAAATGCTTAAAGATATTATTTTCCCGAGGTTTGGAGTTCCTAGATATTTAATGACTGATGGTGGTTCACATTTTATTCATGGTGCTTTCCGTAAACTTCAAGCTAAATATGATGTCAACCATAGGATTGCATCGCCTTATCATCCCCAGTCTAGTGGTCAAGTTGAATTGAGTAATCGAGAAATAAAATTAATATTGCAAAAGAGTGTTAATAGGTCTACGAAGAATTGGTCTAAGAAACTAGATGATGCACCTTGGGCTTATAGAACTGCTTATAAGAATCCTATGGGTATGTCTCCGTACAAAATGGTCTATGGGAAATCTTGTCATTTACCTCTTGAGTTAGAACACAAAGCTTATTGGGCAATTAAAGAACTTAACTATGATTTTAAACTTGCCGGTGAGAAGAGGTTATTTGACATTAGCTCACTTGATGAATGGAGAACACAAGCCTATAAAAATGCTAAGTTATTTAAAGAAAAGGTTAAAAGATGGCATGAAAAAACGATTCAAAAATGAGAATTCAATGTAGGAGACTTAGTACTTTTATACAATTCTCGTTTCATATTTTTTGCAGGAAAACTCCTCTCCCAATGGGAAGGCCCATACGTTGTTGAGGAGGTTTATCGCTCCGGTACTATAAAAATCAACAACTTCGAAGGGAAGAACCCGAGAGTGGTGAATGGGCAAAGAATTAAGCATTATATTTCAGGTGCACCCATTAATGGAAAAACAAATGTCATCCAAGTCATCACACCAGAAGAGCACATCAAGGAAGTCTTCCGGAACACTCCGAAAACCTGAAAAAAAGGGGTGGGTATGTGGTACGGTAAGTAAACCGACTCCAAAAATTCCATAAAAATAATTTCTATTGTTTTTGGTATTTTATCAAAATTACAAAAATAAAACGGAGTCGGAAGGACCCACGAGGGAGGCACAAGCCAAAAGGCGGCGCCCCCCTAGGGGGCGCGGCCAGATGGCTTGCGGGCCCCTCGGGTGGCCTCCGGGCTCCGATTTCTTCTGGAACACGTATTCTGACCTAGAAAAAAAAATCATTCTATATACTCCCGGATGTTTTGACCACCGCATCGTGAGATTTTCCACTGTTCTTGTTTTGGGCTGTTTTTCTGACAGATCTAGATCGCTATGACTTCCCCTTCGCCAACCAAGGATAATTTCTTCGAGAAGGTCATCAATCCCTACCTGCCGGAGGTGATGAAGCACCCTCAAGCTATTGAAATGCGTGAGGGGGTGATGTCTACTATGTAACTTTATTCTTGTAGATTCGTGTTCTGCCGGCAAGCGCACAGTTTTGTAGGACAGTAGCAATTTTCCCTCAAGTGGATGACCTAAGGTTTATCAATCCGTGGGAGGTGTAGGATGAAGATGGTCTCTCTCAAACAACCCTGCAATCAAATACAAGAAATCTCTTGTGTCCCCAACACACCCAATACATTGTCAAATTGTATAGGTGCACTAGTTCGGCGAAGAGATGGTGATACAAGTGCAATATGGATGATAGATATAGGTTTTTGTAATCTGAAAATATAAAAACAGCATGGTAACAAATAGTAAACAGCGAGCAAAACGTTGTATAAATACTTGGAAACAAGGCCTAGGGTCCGTACTTTCGCTAGTGCAATCTCTCAACAATGCTAATATAATTGGATCACATAACCATCCCTCAACGTGCAATGAAGAATCACTCCAAAGTTCTTATCTAGCGGAGAACATACGAAGAAATTGTTTGTAGGGTACGAAACCACCTTAAAGTTATTCTTTCCGATCGATCTATCCGAGAGTTCGTACTGAGATGACATCAAGTTATCATTTCCGATCGATCTATCTAAGAGTTCGTACTAGAATAACACCATATGATACGCATCAACCAAGTCTAATGTCACCTAGATACTCCAATGTCACCACAAGTATCCATGAGTTAATTATACGATACGCATCAAACAATTTCAGATTCATAATACTCAATCCAACACAAAGAACCTCAAAGAGTACCCCAAGATTTCTATCGGAGAAAGTAGGACAAGAACGTGTATCAACCCCTATGCATAGATTACCCCAATGTCACCTCGGGAATCCGCAAGTTGAGTACCAAAACATATATCAAGTGGATCAATAGAATACCCCATTGTAACTACGGGTATCCTCATGCAAGACATATATCAAGTGTTCTCAAATCCAATATTCAATCCAACATAACGAGATCTCAAAGGGAAAGATTCAATTCATCACAACATGATAGCAAGGGAATAACATCATATGATCCGACTATATTAACAAAGCCTGTGATACATCAAGATTGTGACATCTGAAGAACACTAGAGAGAGAGATTGAACACATAGCTACTGGTACATATCCTCGGCCCCGAGGGTGGACTACTCCCTCCTCGTCATGGTCTCCGCCGGGATGATGAAGATGGCCACCGGAGATGGATTCCCCTCTCTGCAGGGTACTGGAACGTCTCCAGATTAGTTTTTCATCGGTAGAGAGAGTTGCGGCGGCGGAGCAGAGAGTCTAGGGTTATTTTTGATGGTTTCTATATTTATAGGATTTTTTGGCATTGGTTTCACGTGAAGGTGGGCCACGAGGTGAGCACGATACACCAGGGTGCGCTGGGGGGGCCTGGTGCGCCCTGGTGGGTTGTGCCCACCTCGTGGCTCTTCTGGCCCTCCCACGAAGTGTCTAGTGCCTCTTTTGTTCCAAAAAAAATCGTCAAAAAGTTTCGGGCGATTCCGAGAACTTTCATTTTCTGCACAAAAACAACACCACAGTAGTTCTGCTGAAAACAGCGTCAGTCCGGGTTAGTTCTAAATAAATCATATAAAGTGCATCAAAACCATATAAAAGTATTGTAAACATAGGTGAATATGGCATGAATACTTCATAAATTATCGATACGTTGGATACGTATCAGCATCCCCAACCTTAATCCCTACTCGTCCTCGAGTAGGTAAATGATAAAAGAACTACTTTATGAAGTGTGAATGCTAGCATAATATATAAGTTTGATCATTGATAATTTCAGTAAATTTTCTAGCATCATAACCAGCAACTTTTTCTCATAAAAATCATCATGATAGAGCAATCAATTCACATGTCATGGTTCAAATAATGAATTCTCTTGAAACTTAACAACCTATGTTCTTAGTCACCAAACAATTGCAATTCAACTTATTCTCAACAAAGTCCAAGTAAGAGCTCCACATACTTAATCATCATATAGTCTTCTATGATTGCTAGTACTCAAAGCATATTTTTAGAACAAATGGCATTCATCGAACACAGAGAAAGATAGGGGCTTAATGTTTTGCTTCCCAACTCATTTATCATAGAGATACTTGTCAACAATAATAAATCATGATCAAATATATTTGACTGGATATATATGTTTGGATCTTTCCCCACCACATGATGCTTGCCAACTAATAGACTGAGGTTGGAATAAGAAGTTGACTCAACATGAATAGTAAATAACATGAAAGTAAATAGATTGTCCCTTCGCGGAGGGAAGCAGGGATTTGCAAAGGTGCCAGAGCTCAAAGCTTTAATCAGAGATAAATATAATTTTGGGAGGTGCACCCTTCCTATCAACGTTACGACCAAGAGTTATCAATATCTTCCATGTTAAACACATTAGCGGCGGTTCCCAAGCGGTAAATGTAAAGGTTTACTCCCCCTCCACCAACAAACACACTCAACGGCTAACCGAATCCACGGGTACCGTCCATACCAACAACATTCCTGGGGGAGTTTTGTTTAATTATTTGCATTTTTTTGATTTCGGGACTGGGAATCCCTATTACCGCCCCTCTCGTGCAAGGACGAGTGAATAAACACTCATCATGAGAATAACCCGCTTAACATGGAAGATACTGACTGCCCGCCATCGCTCCATGAGCGGTCCAGGCACACAAAACAGATGTTTATTTGAATGTTTAGAGGTGGCACATGCAAATTTACTTGGAATGGCAGTGAAATACCATATATAGGTAGGTATGGTGGACTCTTATGGAAGAAACTTGGCTCAAGGATTTGGATGCACAAGTAGTATCTCTACTTACTACGAAGTGTTGGCTAGCAAAAGGTTCTAAACAAGCACCACTTGTTGGAGGATCCATAACAATATAACTTCTATGCAAATATACCCAACCATAACTCATTACGTTGTCTTCCTTGTCCAACTTCAACTAATTTGCTCAAGTTTGAAAATAATTAATGGGTATTCACAATCATAGAAGATGTCCAAGATAATATATTTGTATGTGAAAGTTCTCTTCCTTATACTAATCATTCACGAATTGCTTGTATGACCAATATTGTGATTGTCAAACTTGAATAGATTTTACTTTCTAAACCAGATGTGAAGCTACTACTAACCATAAAGCACATTGATAATTTCATATTTATGATATTCAATTCATTCACAATTTACTCATAGGATATAAGTCAAGCACAAGAGTAAACATCAAACTACTCTCAAAAGATACAAGTGAAGATCAATGAGTAGGTAAACAATCAAGTAGCTATGTGAGGGCTCTCTATCAATAAATATTTTCAGATCTGATTATTTTATTAAAAAGCAAGCAAAAGAAAAATAGCACTCCAAGAATAGCACGCATCATGTGAACGAATAAAAATTTAGGCTCAACATAGGCTAACCGATAATTGTTGATGAAGAGAAGTGGGATGCATAGCATCCCCAAGCTTAGATGCTTGAGACTTCTTGAAATATTTACTTGGGGTGCCTTGGGCATCACCAAGATTGAGCTTTTGTATCTCGTTCAATCCTCTGATATCATGGTTTCACCTATTCTCAAAATCTTCATCCACACAAAACTCGAAAAGAACTCGTGAGATAGGTTAGTACACATAATAATAAATCAACTCTTTATGTACTTCCAAGAAAAGTTGCATAATAATTTCAAACATCATCTACTTTTTACTATCATTTCCACAATTTATATCTACCAACATAGGCTATGGAAACTATAGGATAAGCAGATAACAAAACTATGACAGCAATCTGTCCAAACAGAACAGTTTGTAGCAATCTATTAAACCAGTGTACTTATGTAACTCAAAAAATTATGAAAATTTAGGACGTGATAAATAATTTATATGAAAACACTGTGTAAAAATTTCAGAAACTTTCCACGTTCCGGTAAAATATGACAATTCAAACACCTCAGAGAAAGTTTCTGTTTTTACACAGCACACATCAAACATGCAATGCAAGCATCCTAAGGCAATTCTTGGAACTTTTTATTGAAAAACAAGATTATAAATAACACCTAACAGAAAATAAAAAAAATATAATGACGGTCTAAGCAAAGCACATATTATGTGATGAATAAAAATATAGCTCTAAGTAAGATATAGCGATAATGTTGAAGACGAAAGAGGGGATGCCTTCCGGGGCATCCCCAAGCTTAGGCGCTTGAGTATTCCTTGGATATTACCTTGGGGGTGCCTTGGGCATCCCCAAGCTTAGGTTCTTGTCACTCCTTATTCTCCTCATATCGGTGTCTCACCCAAAACTTGAAAACTTCAATCACACAAAACTTAACGGAACTTCGTGAGAAGGGTTAGTGAAATAAGTAAAGATCATTCACTTAGGTACTGTCAAGAAAAGATTCATAATTTTTCTCACATAATACCTACTGTATTATACTATTCACATAATTTATATCACTGAATATAAGTTATGGGAACACTAAAACAAGCAAACTATGCATGCAAAACAGAATCTGTCAAAAACAGAACAGTCTGTGAAGATCTGTAGTATAGCCATAATTCCCTGTCTCTAAAAATTCTGAAAAATTATTAAATCCTGAAGAATTTGTATATAAAGACTGTGTAAAAATTTCAGATCATTATCATGTTCCAGTAAAAATTGAAAATTCCTGTACTGGAGTCAAAAGTTTCTGTTTTGGTTCAGTATCAATTCCACTCATCTTGTGAGTCATCCCAAAGGCTTTACTTGGCACATTATTGAAATAAAAGACACAAAACATGATTAATACAGTATATTAATTATGAGAACACACAAAAAAAGAAAGAAAAGGTGTTGGGTTGTCTCCCAACAAGCGGTTTTCTTTAAAGCCTTTTAGCTAGGCATGATGATTTCAATGATGCTCACATAGGAAAAGTAATTGAAACATGCAAGAGAGCATCATGAATCTCATGACAAGCACATTTAAGTCTAACCCACTTCCTATGCATAGGTATTTTGTTAGCAAACAATTTATGGGAGCAAGAATCAACTAGCATAGGAAGGCAAAACAAGCATAACTTCAAAACTTTTAACACATAGAGAGGAAACTTGATATTATTGCAATTCCTACAAGCATATGTTCCTCCCTCATAATAAATTTCAGTAGCATCATGAAGGAATTCAACAATATAACTATCACATAAAGAATCCTTTTCATGATCTACAAGCATAGAAAATGTATTACTCTCCACATAAGCATATTTCTTCTCATGCATAATAGTGGGAGCAAACTCAACAAAGTAACTATCATGAGATACTTGATTGACATAACCACATTGAATATTAAAATCATGATAACAAGTTTCATGGTTGTCATTACTCTTTATAGCAAACATGTCATCACAATAATCATCATAGATAGGAGGCATGCCACCATCATAATAAATTTGCTCATCAAAACTTGGGGGACTAAAAATATCATCTTCATCAAACATAGCATCCCCAAGCTGTGGCTTTGCATATAATTAGCATCATGGATATTGAGAGAATTCATATTTGAAACATTGCAATCATGCTCATCATTCAAGGAATTCTCATTAAGTATTTTCATAAACTCTTCCTCTACCAATTGAGCACAATTTTCCGAACCATCATTTTCACGAAAGACATTATAAACACGATACAAATGATGCAACCAAAACTCCATTTTTATAGTTTTCTTTTATAAAAACCAAACTAGTGAAAAACCAGAAATAAAAGAATTAATTGCAAGATATAAAGATATACCTTCAAGCACTCACCTCCCCGTCAACGGCGCCAGAAAAGAGCTTGATGTCTACTATGCAACTTTATTCTTGTAGACTCGTGTTGGGACTCCTAGCGCAGAGTTTTGTAGGATAGTAGCAATTTTCCCTCAAGTGGATGACCTAAGGTTTATCAATCTGTGGGAGGTGTAGGATGAAGATGGTCTCTCTCAAATAACCCTGCAATCAAATACAAGAAATATCTTGTGTCCCCAACACACCCAATACAATGTCAAATTGTATAGGTGCACTAGTTCGGCTAAGAGATGGTGATAAAAGTGCAATATGAATGGTAGATATAGGTTTTTGTAATCTGAAAATATAAAAACAGCAAGGTAACAAATAGTAAACAGCGAGCAAAACGTTGTATAAATGCTTGGAAACAAGGCCTAGGGTCCGTACTTTCGCTAGTGCAATCTCTCAACAATGCTAATATAATTGGATCACATAACCATCCCTCAACGTGCAACGAAGAATCACTCCAAAGTTCTTATCTAGCGGAGAACATAAGAAGAAATTGTTTGTAGGGTACGAAACCACCTTAAAGTTATTATTTCTGATCGATCTATCCAAGAGTTCGTACTAAGATGACATCAAGTTATCCTTTCCGATCGATCTATCTAAGAGTTCGTACTAGAATAACACCATATGATACGCATCAACCAACTCTAATGTTGTCGTCGTTTTCTCACGACAGATGCCATGGGGAGGCTTATCGATAGTGGTTGGGGCCGATGGACGCCGGTGGACTCCGGGTGCGAGATCGGGGACAAACGGTGCGGGACACGCGATGTACCCAGGTTCGGGACCCTCCGTGGGAGGTAATACCCCTAGTCCTGCTAGTTGGATTAATGGACCGGAAGGAGCTACAATGGTGCTCCTTGAGCTATATGGGTAGAGGAGGAAGAAAGGGCTAGCTTGCCTTCTCTGCCTCTCTACGTGGGTGTGGGTGTGTGTGTGTGCTCGGGAAAAGTGATCGCCCCTGTGCATGGGGGAGCTCCGGGGGGTTTTATAGGCCAACCCCTGGGCTACAGTATGGGTAAGAGGCGCTGGAGGGCCCCGGCTGGTGGTCTCCCCAGCCGGCCTTGGGGCCCCCGGCTGAGAGGTCTTGTCGCTGGTAGGGCCCGCCGGCTGCGGGGTCCCGTCGGGAGCCGGAGGGGACCCGCCTGGTGGGCCCTGGTGCCCGTCACACCGCGGCACGGGTCGTCCTTCGGGGCGTCGTCTAGCGGTGGCCGGCCGCGGTCAGTGGTACGGCCGGCCGCGCTGTAGCCATGCCGGGGCAGGTAAAGGAGTGGTTGAGGGCAGGCCGGCACTGTGCCGTATGCCCGGTCGGGGTCGGCCGGAGTCAGAGGCTCTGTCGCCTCCACTGTGGCCATGCGGCGCTGACCCCCGACGCGACGGGGGCCACTGTAGCCACGCGTGCCCTGACCGCGGTACCTGCAGCACCGCCGGCTAGGGGGCTAGGCGTCTCCGCCCTTAGCTGGCCGATCGATGCAACCGGCTGCGCGGAGCCGGACTGTAGGGGGAGGTGGCTCGTCCTGCAGTTGCTTTGAAAAGTGGGGGCAAAGACCCGGCTAAGGCTACCCCGGGGTTATCCCCCCGTCAGTAGTCCCCGAAGCAGTGGAGGCCCGCCGGTGAACTACGGCGGACCTCGCCGGCTTGAGTCTCGTGGTCCGGCATTGTGCGCGGTCCAGGAGCCGAAAGACGCGGGGGCGCGGCGGCCGGCTCCGTAGCCGGCCGACGCTTTGCCGGACGCCTCGAATGCTCCGACGGGCAGAGGAGGCGCGCCACGTGGGGAGGCGCGGCGGACCGCGGCATGTCGAGCCACGCGGAGGACAAGACCGGGCCGTGGGGAGGAGCCCACTTCGGCCGCGACCTCGGCCTGCGCGCACGGATCCTCTGCGACCCGGGCCGTCGGTTGGCGTTCCCGGGGCGCATTAACGCCATCCCGCGCGCGGCAGAAGTAGTGGGGATCGTGCGCGACGGATCCGCTCCCCACAACCTCCGCGCGGGGGTTTAAATGGGGGGAAGGAGAGCGGAACGACCTGTTCGCTCCCTCCGCCCCAGAGCTTCGTCGCTACGCCCCTCCCCCTCCCGTTCCCAGAGAGAGAGAGAGAGAGAGAGAGAGAGAGAGAGGGAGAGAGAGAGAGAGAGAGCGAGAACCCGCGGGCTCGCCGCGCCGCCGTCCGCCGTCGCCGGGGACCGCGCCAAGACCGAGCTCTCGAGCCCCGCCGCCGCGGCCACGAGACCTTTGAGGGCGATGGCGAGCAAGGGGGCATGGGACGGCAGCGACGTCGATGAGGACTTCATCGAGCACCTTCGCCACCGCCGCAAGCTGCCGTCGGAGGGGCACCTGGAGGCGCGCATCGCCGAGGTGGAGAATGCGCCGACCCCGCAGGAGGGCGAGGTGGTGGTCTTCGCCGAGCACTTCCTCCGCGGGCTCGGCCTGCCGGCGAGCACGTTCTTCCGGCGGTTCCTCACGCATTTCGGGCTGCAGCCGCACCACCTGGCCGCCAACGCCGTCCTGCAGTTGGCGGCGTTCGTCACCCTTTGCGAGGGCTTCCTAGGGGTGGAGCCGCGGCTTGACCTCTGGTGCCGGCTCTTCTACCTCAAGCGCCAGATGGTAAAGGACCCGGCGACCGGCCAGAAGGTCATGACCGCCTGCGGAGCCGCCCTGATCCACTTCCGTGCTGGAGCCGGGTTCCCGCAGCTCCCCCTGCAGGATTCAGTCAAGAACTGGCAGAAAGGGTTCTTCTACGTGAAGAACGTGAAGCCGGAGGCGGACTACATCAACCTCCCCGCCTTCGTCAATGAACCGCCGGTCGTGATGCAAAACTGGAGGACGAACCCGCCCCAGGCGTCCGAGACGGTGGACCGGCTCTGCGAGCGTCTGTTGGTGATGGCCAGGACAGAGGGGCTAAAGGCCGAGGACCTCCTGACCACGATGGTGGCGCGCCGGGTGCAACCGTTGCAGCGCCGGCCGCACCTCATCTGTCAGATGGGAGGGCGGCGTGACCCTTGCCGGCTCTCCACCAAAGAGTTGAAGGCGGTGCAGGTGGCGAAGAGGGTGAACGCCATCTCGGCCGCCAAGTTAAAGGAGGGCGAATGGCGATGGGGGAAGACCCCGTACAGCCGGGATCGTCTGGCTCCGCCGGTACGTGATGAGCCGTCCCCAACCCTTTTCCTCTCTTGACGCTGCCCCTCCTCCCTTGGACTGACGACGGAGGGCCTCCCTTGTGCGCAGGTCTTCGCGCTGCTGCAGAACTACGGGGCGCCGGCTGCCGACGTGGCGGAGTCGGACCCCGAGGAGATCGAGGACGTGGACGACGTGGAGCCGGCCGAGCCGGAGCGAGCCGGCGCGTCCGGCGCTAGCGGGATGGAGGCGGAGGCAACAGAGCCGGCGGGTGAGTTCCCTCCCCAATCACTTTTCCGGGACCGGACTGACGACGATGCTGAATCGGAAGGGGTGCACCATGCAGCGGCCCCGGAGGACCCCGAGCCTTCGGGAGATGACACCACGGAGCCGAGGAGGCGCGGTCGTCGCGCCGACCGTGACCCCAGCCGGGGCGATACGGCCGTGGGCGACAGGGGAAAACAGCCGGCCGGCTTCGGTCCGGCCCCCAAACGAGCAGCCAGCGGGCAGCCGGGCGGCGGCCGTGGAGGCGGCGGGAAGAGGCCGCGGGTCACCCGGACGGGCCCCACCAGGCGGGCGGTCCCCGTCACTGTCGGGTGAGTTGATTCTTCTAAGTGTATGCTTGCTTCATGGTTGGCCTCCCCTTCTCATCCTTGTCATCCAGGGAGCCGCGCGCCCTCGGGAGGGCGACGACTGCCGGGACGGCGGGGGCGACGCCGCCACCCGCCGCGGAGGAGAAGGAGCGCGAGGCGTGGCGGGACCTCGAGGCGGCCGAGCGGGAGCGGAGCGAGGAGGAGCGCCACCCGTGGGAGGAGGCGGCGAGGAAGCGGCCGCCGGGAAGAGCCGGCATGGAGGCGGCCGGCCGGTCGTGGGAGCCTTTTCCCCTTGGCCGGGAGAGGAAATCCAAGGACAGGCACGATTCCGCGCGACAGGGGGAGGCGGACGCGCGGGTCGAGGAGGAGGCGCGCACGGCCGCGAGCGTGGCGGACGCCGCCGAAGGGGCGGAAGACGTGCCGCCGGGGGCAGAGGAGCCCCCAGAGGTTGTCGTCTTGGACGCGGAGGTCCCGGCTCCGGTTGCGAGCCGAGCCGGCGCCGCCAGGGGCGGAGCGCCGGAAAGCGAGACAGCGGTGCCCGGTGGGGCGGACGCCCCGGGCTCGTCAGCAGGGGCACCCGGAACCCTGGTGACCGCGGCGTAGGGCACGTCCGGACCCGCCGACGGGGGTCGGCCGCAGTTAAACTGGGCCACGGCCGGAGGTGCGGCCATCAACGACGTGCCGAGCGCCCTTGGGGCCGCGGTGGGTGCCGTCGTCGCGGAGTTTGCCGCCTGCCACGCCCAGGTGGCGCAAGATGCCCAGGCTGCCAGCGACCGGCTGGTGCACCTTGAGCAATCCGTCGCGGTAAGGGCTCGAAGCCTCGTATTTTGCTTTGGTTTTTTTCTATTGGGGGCGCGCCAGCGCACCCACTGGGTGTAGCCCCTGAGACTCGGGCCGGCCTGGGATGCAGGCGGGTCGAGTCTAATGGCATTTTTGCTTCTGTGTTCTCTGCAGGCTGCGCACGACCGTCGGGTGGCCGCGTACAACACGTTGCTAGGCTTGTACCGCAGGGCCGAAAACCGGCTGGCCGTCATGTCCGCGGATCTGTAAGGTATGGAATCTTGCGAATTTCCAGTGGGGGCGCGCGAGCGCACCCACTGGGTGTAGCCCCCGGGATTCAGGCCAGCTGCTCCAGAGGTGGGTTGAATCCCTTTCTTCATTTGCCTTCTGACAGAGGCGTCTTCGTCCCTGGCAGCCACCCACGCCGAGACGGTCTGCCTCCGACGCCAGGTGGGGCAGCTTGGCGAACAGCGGGGCCTCATGTCCGCGGAGTGCGACCAGCTCCGCCAGGAGGCGGATCGGGCGCAGGTGGAGAAGGATGGGCGCGAGGCGGCTCACCGCCGGGAGTTGGAGGAGCGGGAGACGGCCTTCCAACGGCGGTTGGAGGAGCGGG
Organism: Elymus sibiricus; assembly: GCA_039707655.1. NCBI lineage: Eukaryota > Viridiplantae > Streptophyta > Magnoliopsida > Poales > Poaceae > Elymus > Elymus sibiricus. The sequence continues at coordinate 489,036,591 of CM077667.1, forward strand.
AGGCGGCCCTTCGCCAGGAGCTGGAGGCCAAGGATGCCTTGCTGGCGAAGGCGGCCGGGGCGGCGCAGGCGGCCCGTGTCGAGTACGAGCGCCGGCTCCAGGAGTGGTCGGACAGGGATGCTAGGCAGCAGGAGGAGGCACTGGAGGGGGACCGGCTCCTGGCAGGTAGGTCTTGGTTGCCTTATTTGTCTTTACGCGTCGGCTTGGGGCCGTCGTTTTCTTCGTGTTACATCGTGCGTACTTTTCTCCCCCAGGGGTTTTTTCGGGTACACAGGCGGCCGCGGAAGCGGCCGTGGAGGCCCACCGCGAGGCTCAACGGGTGCTTGGAGTTCACATTGGGGAGCATGCCGCCTGGACCGTGGACGAGGTGGGGATCGCCGGCAGGGCGCGTCTGGACGAGGTGGTCCGAGCCCTGAGGCGGCTCCAGGCGGCCGGCTTGGCGCTGGTTCGCACCCTCTGGCCTCCATGAGCCGGCTGTCTAGGTGGTTGGAGGCCGGGTCCGTGCGGGTGAACGCCTGGAGGTCTTCCGCGGCGCGCGCCGGGGCGGCCATGGCGCTTCGGGTTGCGAGGTCATGGTACCCCGCGCTAGATTTGGGGTTGCTCGCGGCCCAGCGCGCCGGCACGGATGCGGAGCGGGAGGCGGCTGCCGACGTGCTGGCCGCGCGGGCCAGCGACCTCGCGTCCTTTGCCCCTTGGGACGAATATGTCCCGGAGCGGACGGCAGACGGTGAGGTGGTCCCGGAGGATCGGTTCGGGCTCGCCTTCAACAACCCGGAGGGCAGTGCCGGGGAAACGGACGACGAAACCACCGAGTCCAGCACCGACGACTACGCCGACTCCGAGCCGGCTCGCGACTTGGACCCGGAGGGCGATGCGGAGCCAGCCGCGACCAAGGACGGGGCTTCCACCTCAGCCGCTGCGGGGAGCGCAGGGGGAGGAGGCGGCACCGCCACTTAGTTAGGGTCCTTTTCGTTTCCTGCTTTTGTTAGACTGCAGTTCCATCCACTGGGTCTAATGAACGAGTGGCCTTGGGCCTTTTATTGTAATGAACAAGTGGCCTCGGGCCTTTATGCTCTTTGTATGAACTTGTGCCTTTGGTTGCCAAATTTTTATGCGTGCCAACTCGACCTTAGCCTTTTTGCCCTTTTGGCACTGTCTACCCACAGTCTTGTCCCCTTCGGTATTGGCCCCGCCAGCCGGACAGCCGGGAGCCGGTCTGTAGCTGGGACGGGGCATCCGCCTCGGGGGAGTCGGTCGTGAGTTTGAGAGCCGTGAGGATGTTTCAGCTAAGGTAAATGGTAGAGGCTGAAGAAAATCTCGGCTAGCCCTAGCCGGCGACCCCCTATGACCTCTTTCGTGTGTGCAAAGTTTGCCGTCCCGAGACCCCACCAGCCGGACAGCCGGGAGCCGGTCTATAGCTGGGGGGTGGTAGGGTGTTTCCTTAGTTCACATTACTTGACCGGCCTTGGTGAGCGACGTCAAGGCTAGCCGGCGAGCCCCCGAGACCGTGGGACCGGGTCCGGAAGCCGGTGAGTGAGGCGAAAAGCTTTGACAGGAAACGAAAGCGGCGTGCCCCAAGAGCTGGCTTGGGGCACCCGTTGCATTCATTAGCCCAAAAGAGGAGGTTCATACATACACTGGTTTTTAGCAGTAAAACGGACGGAGGAGCGCCGCGTTCCATGGGCGCTCCGTCTCCTCGCCGGAGGCGTCTCTCTTGCGCTTCTGCGGCTTCTGAGCGTCTATTAGATACTACGCGTTGTTGTGCAGCGCCTTGCTAATGATGAACGGGACCTCCCATGGGGAGGACAGTTTGTGCTGGCCGGCAGTTCGCTGGATCCGCCTAAGCACCAGGTCCCCCTCACGGAAGGAGAGGGGCCGGATGCGCTTGTTGTGGTAGTGCCGGAGCTTCTGCTTGTAGATAGTAGTTCGGCTCAGCGCTAGCTCGCGGGCCTCCTCGAGGAGGTTGACGCCGTCTTCCCTTGCCTCTCTTGCGTCCGTCTCCGTGTACAGGGCGACGCAAGGCGAGTCGAACTCGATGTCCGTGGGGATGACCGCCTCGGACCCGTACACGAGGAAGAAGGGTGTGAAGCTGGTTGATCGGTTGGGCGTGGTTCTGAGGCTCCACAAGACGGTCGGCAGTTCTTCGATCCAGCAGCCGGCTGAGCGGACGAGCGGTGCCACGAATCGGGGCTTGATGCCGGCCAAGATTAAGCCGTTGGCCCTTTCGGCCTGTCCATTCGACTGCGGGTGGGCGACCGAGGCCAGGTCGAGCCGGATGCCTTGCTTGGCGCAGAAACGTGCTAGCGCGCCCTTGGCGAAATTGGTGCCGTTGTCGGTGATGATGCTGTGTGGGACGCCGTAGCGGACCGTTATGTCTTCGATGAATCGGACGGCGGTGGGGCCGTCCAACTTCTTGATGGGTCTGGCCTCGATCCACTTGGTGAACTTGTCGACGGCTACCAGTAAATGTGGCATGCCGCCTAGGGCAGTCTTGAACGGCCCCACCATATCGAGCCCCCAAACCGCGAAGGGCCACGACAGCGGGATGGTTTTGAGTGCTGCAGCCGGCAGGTGGCTTTGCGCGCGGAATCGCTGGCACCCCTCGCACCTATCGACGAGCTGCATCGCCTCCTCTATCGCAGTCGGCTAGTAGAAACCGTAGCGGAACGCCTTGGCTACCAGGGTCCTTGAGGCGGCGTGGTGCCCGCACTCGCCCTGGTGGATGTCTCGGAGGATCTCCTGGCCCTTCTCGGACTCGACACAGCGTTGGTATACGCCGGTTGCGCTGCGGTGGACCAGCTCGTGGTTGATGATGCTGTAGGCGGGAGCACGGCGCTGGATCTGCCGGGCTTTGTCTACGTCGGGGGGAGCTCGCCGCGCAAGAGGAAAGCCAAGATTGGCTGGGCCCACGACGGAGCCAATACCGGGGCCAGCTCCGGTACGGGCTGGAGATTCTGGGCAGCCGGAGTCCCCGGGTCCGTCGACAGAGCCCCCGGGACCGGCTCGCTAGTCCCCGGGTCTGGCTGGTCGACAGCCATCATGACGGTCGCGGGCCCGGGGCCGGCTGTCGCTGGAACGACAGCCGTCGAAGCCGGCGTGGCGGGCGTAGCCGGCGGAGCCGGTGGAGCCGGTGGAAGCGTCGGAGCCGGCGAGGCCCCCGGGCCCGTCAGGGAGCCGGCAGGGTCTGCGGGTACGAAGATGGACTCCGACTTGGCGGAGGGTTTGATCGACGGCTTGCGCAGCCGCTCGAGGGAGACGCCAGCCGGGATGGCCTGGCGGGTGGAGCCGATTTTGGCCAAGGCGTCCGCCGCCTCGTTGTCCGCCCGGGGGACGTGGTGGAACTCACAGCCTTCGAAGGTGCCGGCAAGCTGTTGGACGAGGAAACGGTAGCTGGCCATGTTAGCGTCCCTGGCGTCCCATTCGCCAGAGACCTGCTGCACCACTAGGTCGGAGTCGCCGAAACACAGGATGCGCCGGATGCTGATCTCTTTGGCGAGCCGGAGGCCGTGGATGAGTGCTTCGTACTCGGCAACGTTGTTGGAGGCGGCGAAGTGGATTTGGAGCGCATACTTGAGTTGGTCTCCTTTTGGAGATGACAGGACAATGCCGGCTCCCAGACCGGTCCGCATCTTTGAGCCGTCGAAATGCATGCGCCAGTGCGTGGAGTCCGGGGGAAGCGACACAAACTGGGTCTCAGCCCAGTCGACGAGGAAGTTGGCCATCGCCTGTGACTTGATGGTGGTGCGCGGCTCATATCGGATCTCGTAGTCGGCGAGGGCGATTGCCCACTTGGCGATCCGGCAGGTGGCGTCCCGGCCGCTCATGATCTCGCCCAGCGACGCCGTGCTCACCACGGTGATGACGTGCTCTTGGAAGTACTGCTTGATCTTCTGGGCGGCGAAGTATATGCCGTAGCACATCTTCAGATAGTGGGGGTAGTTTTCCTTAGAGGCGGAGAGGACCTCGCTGAGGTAGTAGACGGGGCGCTGGACTGGCAGCGTTTTGCCCTCCTCCGACCGCTCCACGACCAGGACGACACTGATGACGCGCGTGGTCGCCGCGATGTACGCGAGCAGGGGCTCCTTCTCAGCCGGCGCAGCCAGGACGGGCGCACTGGTGAGGACTCGTTTCAAGTCATGGAATGCCTCGTCCGCCTGGTCGGTCCACACAAACTTGGCCGGCTTCCTGGTGGAGTCGGCGCCCGGCTCGTTAAGCGTCGTCTTCCTCATGAGTTGGTAGAGGGGCAGGGCCTTCTCCCCAGCCGGCTGACGAACCGGCTGAGCGAGGCGAGGCAGCCGGTGAACTTCTGGACGTCGCGGAGACGGGTCAGCTTGGGCATACGCTCGATCGCCCTGATCTTCTCTGGGTTAGCCTCGATGCCGCGAGCAGACACGAAGAAACCCAAGAGTTGGCCGGCTGGGACGCCGAAAACGCACTTCTCCGGGTTGAGCTTGACCTTGTACTCGCGCAGGTTGGCGAAGGTCTCCTAGAGGTTGTCGAGGAGGCTGAAATGCTTCTTGGTTTTGACGACGATATCGTCAACATAGACGTGGACGTTCCTGCCGATCTGCGGCAGGAGGCACTTCTGCATGCAGCGCTGGAAGGTGGCGCTTGCATTCTTCAGGCCGAAGGACATGGTGATGTAGCAGTAGGCCCCGAAGGGGGTGATGAAGGAGGTCTTCAGCCGGTCGGCCGGGTCCAGCTTGATCAGGTGGTAGCCTGAGTAGGCGTCCAGGAAGGACAGCAGATCGTAGTCGGCCGTGGAGTTGATAACTTGATCGATCCGCGGCAGGGCAAACGGGTCCTTGGGACACGCCTTGTTCAGGCTCGTGTAGTCGATACACATGCGCCAAGTTTTGTTTTTCTTCAGCACCAGGACTGGGTTGGCCAACCAGTCTGGGTGGAACACTTCCATGATGAAGCCGGCTGTGAGCAGCCGGGCTATCTCCTCTCCTATGGTACGCCACTTCTCCTCGTAGAAGCGGCGCAGGGGTTGCTTGACCGGCTTCGCATCCGGCCGGACGTGAAGTTTGTGCTTGGCGAACTTCCTTGGAACACCCGGCATGTCTTTGGGAGACCATGCAAAGATGTCCCGATTCTCACGGAGGAAGTCGACGAGCTCGCCTTCCTATTTGCTGCTGAGGTTGGCGCCGATGGTGACGCACTGCTTGGGGTTAGCCGGGTCGAGCGGCACTTGCTTGGTGTCCTTGGACGGCTGGAAAGACGCTTCGCCGGTCGACTGGGACGGAGGAGCCAGCAAGGCCGGCTGGTCGGAGGCGTGAGCCACGAGCCGGTCAAGCTGCCGCCTCTCCTCTGCTATCTCCAAGGCCTCGGCCAGCCGGCTACCCTCGCGCGCGCACTCGATCGACATCTTGTAGTCGCTGGCGACGGTGATGATGCCCTTGAGCCCCGGCATCTTGAGCTTGAGGTAGGCGTAATGGGGGATCGCCATGAACTTGACGAGGGCCGGCCTGCCTAGCAGCGCGTGGTAGGGACTGTCGAGGTCCACCACCTCAAACCATATCGGCTCACGGCGGAAGTGGCTCTTGTCGCCGAAGAGGACGTCAAGCTCAATCTTGCCGATGGGGGTGCAGGATTTTCCCGGCACGATGCCGTGGAAAACCGTCCGGCTCGGTCGCAGGTCTTTCGCCGTGAGCCCCAGCTTGAGCATCGTGTCGCGATAGAGGATGTTGATGCTGCTGCCTCCGTCGATCAACACCCGCGTGAAACGGCAGGTGCGCCTCTCGGAGACGATGGTGGGATCGAGGACGAGGACATAGCTGCCCGGATTCGGCATCACGGCCGAGTGGTCCGCCCGGCTCCAGGTGACCGGCTTCTCGGACCAATGCATGAACTGGGGGACCAAGGGGGCGATGGCGTTCACCTCGTGCCGGCGCTGGCACACGCTGTGCTTGTCGGTTCCTTCGCTGGTGAAGACGACATAGGACCCATCCTGGTTGGGGAACTGGTCGTGAAGGTGGCCGTCGTTGGTAGCCGGTGCCGGCGCAGGCGGCTGGGCCGGAGCCAGAGCCGGAGCACGGGGAACCGGAGGCGGAGGAGCCGGGAGGCCCTCGCCCCGGGCCAGTCGCTGGGAGAAGCTGCACTGCCGGAGCGTGTGCGTGGCCGGCTTGGCCCCAGAGTGGTGCTTGCAGGGTAGGTCGAGCATCTGCTCGAAGGTGAGCTTGGGCTGCCAGGCGTTCTTGCCGGTTCGCTGACGCTGGCTGGGGCTTTGGGCAGCCGGCTGCTCTTCCTCGATGGTCGCGACCTGCCGGCTCCCGTAGCGGGGATCCGGCTGGTCGAATTTGCGCTTGTTGTTCTGCTGTTGCCGGTTGTCGGGAGCCGCCCGCGACGCGGCAGGCGGCGAAGTTGGCTTGGCCGGCATGGTGACCTTCACCCGCATTGCGGAGTCGGCCGTGGCATACTTGTCCGCCTTGGCCATCAGATCCGCTAGGGTCGCCGGCTCGGAGCACAAGAGCTTGTGCTTGAGGGGGGTGCCGTCGCGGCAACCCTCGATGAAATACTGGATGGCATGCACCTCGTGCACCCCCTCGCAGGAGTTGTGGAGCTCGGTCCAGCGCGTGAGGAAGTCGCGGAGGGGTTCCTCCGGCCCCTGGACACACATGGCCAGTTCGCGAGGCCGGCCTGGCCTCTTGTAGGTGCCGGTGAAGTTGCGGACGAACGCTTCCTCGAAGTTTGTCCAGGTGTTGATGCTGCCGGCCGACAGGCTGTTAAGCCAGGTCCGGGCCGAGCCAGTCAACATTAGGGGAGCGTAGCGTACGGCTACGCGTTTGTTTCCCCTGGCGATGCCGACCGCGGTGGTGTAGTCGATCAGCCAGTCCTCCGTCTTGGCGGTGTCGTTGTACTTCGGGGTGTCGCGAGGGAGAGTGAAGCTGGCCGGGAACGGCTCGTTGCGGATCCGAGGGCCGAAACACGCCGGGCCGATCAAGCCCTCCTCCTCAAGAAGGGCCGATTGCGCTAGCTGGTCGATGCGGGTCCGGGCGTCATTCTCGCTCCGTGGAACGCACGGGCCGAGCCGAGCGGCGAGCTCGGGACGGACGGCGGGGGCCGGTGAACGCGCGCGCTCCTGCCGCGGAGGCGGGGTATGGCCCCGACTGTGCCAGCTGCCGCCAGCCGGCGCGTCGTTGAGCCGGCTGTTGATGGCCGGCTGCTCGTCTCACAGCCGGGAGCGTCCGTTATGGGAGCCGGCGCCCCGCCGGCCGGAGCCACGGGGGGAGGAGGCCTGCTGGGCCGGCCGGCGCTGGCCAGCAGTTGGCTGGGCGTCCCCCTCGGGGATGGGAATTTCGGAGCCGGGGTTGGCGTTGTCGAGCCGGGCCTGTTGGGCGTTGGCGGTGGCGATGAGGTCTTGGATATGACGGTCCTGCCGCTCTCGCTCCTCGCCCACCAGGTCGGCGAGGTCGGCATAGGCCACGTGGGCGGCCCTCAGGTTGGCAGCCGGCGTGTCGTAGGTGGGGAGCCTGCCACCGAGGATCTCCGCGATCACACGACCGCGGTTCCGGATGTCGCCACGCCGGCTGGGTTCGTCGTTGGCGGGGGTGAGGGCGTAGGCGGAGTTGTACTCGCGCTGCGCGGACTCCATCCGGTGCTTGGTGGTGGCGAGCGTGTTTGCCTCCACGAGCAGCAGCCGGCGAGCGGCCTCCAGCTCGGCTGTAGCCGTGGCTGGGTCCGTCGTAAGCGCAACGGGGGTGCTGAGACCCCGGAGCACGGAGCCGAGGGGGTCGGAAGTGCCGACGCGGGCGGCCGCGGTGGCTGCCTTAGCCTCCTCCTGGGGCGCAGCCGGAAGTCGTGGAGGAGCCGGTGGCCATTACCCCCGCGCGGACGCGGGAGTTGTCGGCCTCGCCCAGGGCGAGTGCGCCCACAGACGAGGGCGGGTCGAGGCAGTCGAGTACCTGGCCAGGGTACTCGTCGGCGGCTGGCTCGTCGGCGAGGCTCTGCCTACCGACGCGCTCGGTGAGGACGGTGATGTTGGCCAGGGCGTCGCTGCCAAGGCGCTCGTCGGATAGGCCGGCAGCTTCGCCCGCAGGGCCAACGGAAACGGAGCCCCGCCCTGCGAGAGCAAGCCCCACGAACGCGCGGTTCCACCCGGACACGGAGCGGCCGGGGGAGGTGGTGAAGGGTCCCGCTCGGAGCGTGACTCCGGCCGGAGCCGCGGACAGCCCCACGGTGGGCGCCAACTATCGTTGTTTTCTCACGACAGATGCCATGGGGAGGCTTATCGAGAGTGGTTGGGGCCGATGGACGCCGGTGGACTCCGGGAGCGAGATCGGGGACAAACGGTGCGGGACACGCGATGTACCCAGGTTCGGGGCCCTCCGTGGGAGGTAATACGCCTAGTCCTGCTAGTCGGATTGATGGACCGGAAGGAGCTACAATGGTGCTCCTTGAGCTGTATGAGTAGAGGAGGAAGAAAGGGCTAGCTTGCCTTCTCTGCCTCTCTACGTGGGTGTGTGTGTGTGTGCTCGGGAAAAGTGATCGCCCCCGTGCATGGGGGAGCTCCGGGGGGTTTTATAGGCCAACCCCCCGGGTTACAGTATGGGTAAGAGGCGCTGGAGGGCCCCGGCTGGCAGTCACCCCAGCCGACCTTGGGGCCCCCGGCTGGGAGGTCTTGTTGCTCATAGGGCCCGCTGGCTGCGGGGTCCCGTCGGGAGCCGGAGGGGGCCCGCCTGGTGGGCCCTGGTGCCCGTCACACCGCGGCACGGGTCGTCCTTCGGGGCGTCGTCTAGCGGTGGCCGGCCGCGGTCAGCGGTACGGCCGGCCGCGCTGTAGCCATGCCGAGGCAGGTAAAGGAGTGGTTGAGGGCAGGCCGGTACTGTGCCGTATGTCCGGTCGGGGTCGGCGGGAGTCAGAGGCTGTGTCGCCTCCACTGTGGCCATGCGGCGCTGACCCCCGACGCGACGGGGGCCACTGTAGCCATGCGTGCCCTGACCGCGGTACCTGCAGCACCGCCGGTTAGGGGGCTAGGCGTCTCCGCCCCTAGCCGGTCGATCGACGCAACCGGCTGCGCGGAGCCGGACTGCAGGGGGAGGCGGCTCGTCCTGCAGTTGCTTTGAAAAGTGGGGGTAAAGGCCCGGCTAAGGCTACCCCGGGGTTATCCCCCCGTCAAATGTCACCTAGATACTCCAATGTCACCACAAGAATCCATGAGTTAATTATATGATACGCATCAAACAATTTCAGATTCATAATACTCAATCCAACACAAAGAACCTCAAAGAGTACCCCAATATTTCTATCAGAGAAAGTAGGACAAGAACGTGTATCAACCCCTATGCATAGATTACCCCAATGTCACCTCGGGAATCCGCAAGTTGAGTACCAAAACATATATCAAGTGGATCAATAGAATACCCCATTGTCACTACGGGTATCCGCATGCAAGACATATATCAAGTGTTCTCAAATCCAATATTCAATCCAACATAACGAGATCTCAAAGGGAAAGATTCAATTCATCACAACATGATAGCAAGGGAATAACATCATATGATCCGACTATATTAACAAAGCCTGTGATACATCAAGATCGTGACATCTCAAGAACACGAGAGAGAGAGAGATTGAGCACATAGCTACTGGTACATACCCTCAGCCCCGAGGGTGGACTACTCCCTCCTCGTCATGGCCTCCGCCGGGATGATGAAGATGGCCACTGGAGATGGATTCCCCTCTCTGATAGGGTACTAGAACGTCTCCAGATTGGTTTTTCGTCGATACAGAGAGTTGCGGTGGCGGAGTGAAGAGTCTAGGGTTATTTCTGATGGTTTCTATATTTATAGGATTTTTTGGCGTTGGTTTCACGCGAAGGTGGGCCACGAGGTGAGCACGATACACCAGGGCGCGCCGGGGGGGGCTGGCGTGCCCTGGTGGGTTGTGCCCACCTCGTGGCTCTTCTGGCCCTCCCAGGAAGCGTCTAGTGCCTCTTTTGTTCCAAAAAAATCGTCAAAAAGTTTCGGACGATTCCGAGAACTTTCATTTTCTGCACAAAAACAACACCACGGTAGTTCTGCTGAAAATAGCATAAGTCCAGGTTAGTTCTAAATAAATCATATAAAGTGCATCAAAACCATATAAAAGTATTGTAAACATAGGTGAATATGGCATGAATACTTCATAAATTATTGATACGTTGGAGACGTATCAGGGGGTGCTCACCATCCGGGACGTTCAAGGCCCCAAGAAGGAGGGAAGCGAGAAGGCCAGGCTTGCACAAGTGTTGCAGGAAATCTTGAAGTGTCAAGGGATGGTTGAACGTGGCTTGAGTGATAATCACTCTATGATCACAGACTTCATCCGTGAAAACAAGATGGACACCAAAAGCATGGGGGAGGCTCTCGCCAAGCTTCAAGATCGGATTGAACACCTCCAGGATCAACTCTATCAACTCCAACTCCAAAACTGTGAGTATGAATCCAGGTTTAAAAGGATGAGCCTAGCTGCTGATTTCAGGATCCCGAAGACCCCGGTTTCTTTCCATGATGGGGAGCCTATGCCTTGGAAGATGGAAGATATCCGCACATCACCACCATCACCGAAGAACACTTGAGTACATGGGTATGGGCACAACCCCTAGCTTGTTCCAAGCTTGGGGAGTGATACGTCTCCGTCGTATATACTTTTCTTCACACTTTTGCCCTTGTTTTGGACCCTAATTTGCATGATTTGAATGAAACTAACCCGGACTGACGCTGTTTTCAGCAAAACTACCATGGTGTTGTTTTTGTGCAGAAATAAAAGTTCTCGGAACTGGACGAAACTTTTTGGAGATTTATTTTACAATAAATAAAAAATACTGGAGCCAAGAACCACCGGAGGGGGAGCCCTGGCTGGGCACAAGACACCAGGGCGCGCCAGCCCCCCCAGGCCCCACTGACCCTAATTCCGACGCTATAAAATCCTATTTTGGAGAAAAAATTAGAGAGAAAGTTTCATTGCGTTTTACGATACAGAGCCGCAGCCACCACCTGTTCTTCCTCGGGAGGCCAGATCTGGAGCCCGTTTGGGGCTCCGGAGAGGGGAATCTTCGGTCTTCGTCATCATCAACCCTTCTCCATCGCCAATTCCATGATGCTCCCCACCGGGAGTGAGTAATTCCTTCGTAGGCTTGCTGGTCAGTGAGGAGTTGGATGAGATTCATCATGTAATCGAGTTAGTTTTGTTAGGGCTTGATCCCTAGTACCCATTATGTTCTGAGATTGATGTTGCTATGACTTTGCCATGCTTAATGCTTGTCACTAGGGCCCGAGTGCCATGATTTCAGATCTGAACCGTTTATGTTATCACCATTATATCTATGTTCTTGATCCGATCTTGTTAGTCATACGCACCTATTACGTGTTATGATCCGTAAACCCCGGAGTGACAATAGGCGGGATACTTTCCGTTGATGACCGAAGTTTGAGGAGTTCATGTATTCACCGTGAGTTAATGCTTTGTTCTGGTTCAATATTAAAAGGAGGCCTTAATATCCCTTAGTTTCCTTATAGACTCCGCTGCCACGGGAGGGTAGGACAAAAGATGCCATGCAAGTTCTTTTCCATAAGCACGTATGACTATTTACAGAATACATGCCTACATTACATTTATGAACTAGAGCTAGTTCTGTATCGCCCTAGGTTATAACTGTTATATGATGAATATCATCCAACGAGTTCACCGATCCAGTGCCTACGAGTTTTCCACATATTGTTCTTGCTAAGTTACTACTGCTGCTGCTACTGTTCCAACTGCTACAAAACTATTGTTGTCACTGCTACCGTTACCGTTGCTGCTACTACTGTTATCAAAACTATCATACTACTGTACTACTGATCACTCTGCTGCAGATATTTAATCTCCAGGTGTGGTTGAATTGACAACTCAGCTGCTAATGCTCTCAAATATTCTTTGGCTCCCCTTGTGTCGAATCTATAAATTTGGGTTGAATACTCTACCCTCGAAAACTGTTGCGATCCCCTATACTTGTGGGTTATCAAGACAATTTTCTGGCGCCGATGCCGGGGAGCATAGCTATATTTGTTGAGTCACTTGGGATTTATATCAATTGATCACTATGAAGAATCTGAAGGATCCAATAACCAAGATTTTTCCCTCTAAGACGAGGGGAGGTAAGGAACTGCCATCTAGCTCTGCACTTGATTCACCTTCTGTTATGAGTAAGTTTGCAACACCACCACATGCTAGTAACCCTGATATGTCGCAAGTTATTGATGATGCTACTTCTGCTATGAATGATGCTTATGATGATGCTAGTACCATGCTTGATGATAATGTGCCACTAGGTGAATTTCTTGATGAACAAATTGCTAGAGTTAAAGAGAATGAAATTGCTGAAACTGATGAGATAGCTGAAACTGGTGAAGCCTTTGAAACTGATGACTATGAAACACCTATTAGACCTGGCTCTCCTAGATTTGAAATGCCTAAGATACCTGAGGGTTATGTTTTGGATGGAGAGATAGCTAGAGAAATCCTTTCTTGTAAGGATAGAAATGATCTTAAGAAATTGCTACGCAAGTATAAGGAAATAACTTTGAATGCTAGAATGAAATGTGATCCTAAGTTTGCTACTTCACCAATCTTTGTTAACGATAAGGATTATGAATTCTCTGTCGACCCGGAGTTGATTACTCTGGTTGAATCTGAACCTTTCCATGGCTATGAAACTGAAACTGTAGTGGCACATCTTACTAAGTTGAATGATATAGCTACCCTCTTTGCTAATGATGAGAAGATTCGCTACTGCTATATTCTTAAGTTATTTCCGTTCTCATTAAAGGGTGATGCTAAGACATGGTACAATACTCTTGCTCCTGGTTGTGTGCGTAGTCCCCAGGATATGATTTACTACTTCTCTGAAAAATATATTCCTGCTCATAAGAAATAAGCTGCCTTACAGGAAATATTTAACTTTGTGCAAATTGAAGAAGAGAGTCTCCCACAAGCTTGGGGGAGGCTTCTCCAATTGCTTAATGCTTTGCCTGATCACCCTCTCAAGAAAAATGAAATACTTGATATCTTCTACAATGGACTAACTGATGCTTCTAGGGACTTCCTAGATAGTTGTGCTGGTTGTGTTTTCAGGGAACGAACTGTTGAACAAGCTGGGGAATTATTGAATAACATATTGAAGAATTATGATGATTGGACTCTTCCTGAACCACCACTTAAACCTACTCCGAAGAAGAGGGGTATCTTATTTCTCAGTCCTGAATATATGCAAGAGGCAAAGAAATCTATGAAGGAAAAAGGTATTAAAGTTGAGGATGTTAAAAATTTACCAACTATTGAAGAAATACATGGCCTTGACACACCACCACCTCCACAGGTGGTAGAGGTAAATTCTTTATTAAAGTTTGATGAAGGTGATATCCCTTATAATAAACATTCTAGTCAATGCTTATATGAGTTTGATAACCACATTATGAAACATGATCACTTCAATGCACATGTTCTGAAACAATTGAAATATAATTCTGATATGATTGCTCGCTTGAGTGACTTGCTATTTAGAATCAGTAATGATGTTAGAGGTGTAGGAAAGCATGCCTCTATGGTTCAAACTCAGTTAGAACAAGTTGCTAAATCTCAAAAAGAATTGCTTGATGAAATGAATAATAATATGAATGATTTTACTGCTAGAGTAGTAACTAGAGGAGGTAGAATGACCCAAGAACCACTTTATCCTGAAGGTCATCCTAAAAGAATTGAACAAGACTCTCAAAGAATTAATGTTGATGCACCTAGTCCTTCCAAAAAGAAAAAGAAAAAGAAAAATGATAGGACTTTGCATACCTCTAGTGAACCTGAGATACAAAAACCTCCTGATAATAATGATGTCTCTATTTCTGATGCTGAAACTCAATCTGGTAATGAACATTCACCTAGTGATAATGAAAATGATAATGATAATGTTCATGAAGATACTCAACTAAACAATGATAAAGAACAAGATAATGATGTTGAAATAGAGCCTGTTTTTGATCGTGATAACCCACAACCTAAAAACAAACATTACGATAAAAGAGACTTTGTGGCTAGAAAACATGGTAAAGAAAGAGATCCATGGGTTTAGAAACGCATGCCCTTTCCACCTAAAGCATCTAAGAAAAAGGATGATGAAGAATTTGAACGCTTTGCTGAAATGATTAGGCCAGTCTTTTTGCGTACCCGCTTAACTGATATCTTAAAGATGGCCCCTTATGCAAAGTACATGAAAGACATCATCACTAATAAAAGAAAGGTACCTGAAGCTGAAATCTCCACCATGCTTGCTAATGACCCACAAGTTTAGGGGATCAATTGTAGTCCTTTCGATAAGTAAAAGTGTCGAACCCAACGAGGAGCAGAAGGAAATGACAAACGGTTTTCAGCAAGGTAATTTCTGCAATCACTGAAATTGTAGGTAACAGATAGTTTGATAGCAAGATAATTGGTAACAAGCAAGTAACGGTAATGGTAAACAAAGTGCAGCAAGGTAGCCTAATCCTTTTGAGGCAAAGGACAGGCCAAAACAATCACTAGTAATAGGCAAAGTGTTCTTGAGGGTACACGGGAATTTCGTCTAGTCACTTTTATCATGTTGGTTTGATTCGTGTTCGCTACTTTGATAATTTGATATGTGGGTGGACCGGTGCTTGGGTGCTGTTCTTACTTGAACAACCTCCCACTTATGATTAACCCCCTCGCAAGCATCCACAACAACGAGAAAAGTATTAAGATAAAATCTAAACATAGCATTAAACGTTTGGATCAAAATCAGCCCCTTACGAAGCAGCGCATAAACTAGGGTTTAAGGTTCTGTCACTCTAGCAACCCATCATCTAATAACTACTCCACAATGCATCCCCTTAGGCCTGTGAATGGTGAAGTGTCATATAGTCGACGTTCACATGACACCACTAAGGGAATCACAACATACATATCATCAAAATATCGAACACATATCAAATTCACATGATTACTCGCAACATGACTTCTCCCGTGACCTCAAGAACAAAGGTAACTACTCACAAATAATAATCATGCTCAAGATCAGAGGAGTATTGAATGGCATAATGGATCTGAACATATAATCTTCCTCCAAATAAACCATATAGTAATCAACTACGCAAGGTAATCAACACTACTAGTCACCCACAGGTACCAATCTGAGGTTCCGGTACAAAGATTGAGCACAAGAGATGAACTAGGGTTTGAGAGGAGATGGTTATGTTAAAGATGTTGATGAAGATTGGCCTCCCAAAGATGAGAGGGGTGTTGGTGATGACGATATCTTTGATTTCCCCCTCCGGGAGGGAAGTTCCCCCGGCGGAATCGCTCCGCCGGAGGGCAAAAGTGCTCCTGCCCAAGTTCCGCCTCGAGGCGGTTGCGCTTCGTCCCGAAAGTCCTCCTCTGATTTTTTCTAGGTCAAGTGTGTCCATTTACCAGAAGATGGGCACCGGAGGTGGGCCGAGGTGGCCACAACCCATCAGGGCGCGCCCTGGTGGGTTGTGCCCACCTGGGAGGCCCCCTCCGGTAGTTTTCTGCTCTAGTATTTTTTATTAAATGGAAAAATAATCTCCGTAAAATTTCAGTTGTGTAGAATAGGTATCTCTAACGTGCTTTTCTTGGGTCCAGAATTCCAGCTGCCGGTATTCTCCCTCTTTGTGTAAACCTTGCATATTATGAGAGAAAAGGCATTAGAATCACTCCCCAAAGCATTATTATTCAACAAAACAAAGTAAATAACAGTAGGAAATCACGATGCAAAATGGACATATCAACTCCCCCAAGCTTAGACCTCACTTGTCCTCAAGCGAAATCCGATATTGAAAAGCATGTCCACATGGTTTGAGAGAGAGGTGTCGATAAAAAAATACGGACATAGAAGCATCATGCTTATTAATATAACAGCACCACACTCTAACATAAAATTTATTCAACATAATTTCATCATATAACTTCTTATGCACAAGTAACAATTCATCACAACATAGAAGTATGAAGCATAAACCTTATTGGGAACCAACAAACTATGTTCTCAGTCAACCTTGCAACTACAATTCAGCATATTTTCAGGAAGGGTCTCATGTCGGAGCCTTTTGGCAAGTCCACATACTCAACCATCATTTAGTCTTCTATGATTGCTAACGCCCATGGCATACCCATGAACAAAAAGTTTCAACCGGACACATAAGAAGATAGGGGCTTATAGTTTCGCCTCCCAACTTACTCACCTCAAGGGTGATGTCAACAATAATAACTCATGCCCACCCATATCCAACTGGATATATGTGCCTAGATCTTTCCTCACCACATGATGCTTGCAAAAGAAAAAGTAAAAAAGGAATAGGGGAAAATACTTTGACTCTTGCATAAAAGTAAATACATAAAAGTAAAAGATAGGCCCTTCGTAGAGGGAAGCAGAGGTTGTCATGCACTTATTGGTTTGTATGCCCAATCCCTTAATGTAAAAGAACGTTACCCTATATTGCCCCCTATGATAGCAACCTTTATTATGCAGTCCGTCGCTTTTATTACTTTGCCATCATAAGTTCGTATAGCGCTCAATTTTCTCTTACACTAATTGATCAAAACACTTTTAGAAGCAATTTTTATTGCCTTATTGCACCGATGACAACTTACTTGAAGGATCTTTCTCGATCCATAGGTAGGTATAGTGGACACTCAAAGAAAGAATTTGGGTTTGGGTTTTTGGATGCACAAGTAGTATCTCTACTTAGTGCGGAATTTTTGCCTAGCAAAGATATTGAGCAAGCACCACATGTTAAAGGATCTATGACAATATAAATTCTATGTGGATATGAACAAACATAAATAATTACGTTGTCTTCCTTGTCCAACATCAACAATTTTGACATATAATATTTGATGGGGGCTCACAATCATAAAAGATGTCCAAGATAGTGTATTTGCATGTGAATCTTCTCTTCCCTTATTAATTCTTTCATGAGTTGCATCATTGACCAATGCTATGTTTGTCAATCTCCAATATATTATACTACTTATACTTTTCCTTATGTGATGTCATTACTCACCATAAGATTAGCATATGATCTTTTTCATTTGTTTCTTCTCTTTATTTTGATTGCAACAAGAAAGTAGAGAGGGAAAAACTCAAACTAAACTTTATTATATAACTCCCACTCGATTACATAGATAGGTAGGCCACGGAACTAACACACGAAAATAGATCATGCTAAACTTTTATTCAACTAAAGCAAAGGGAAACTAAAGATCGAACTAAAGTAGGTAAAGGTGAATAAAAGTGATGGTGATACGATACCGGGGCACCTCCCCCAAGCTTGGCTCAAGCCAAGGGGAGTACCCATACCCGTGAGCTCAAGTCTCCTTTGGTGGTGGTGATGAAGATGGTGGTGGAGTAGAAGTAGGTGGTGATGATGATGCAGTATGCTTGTCCTCCAGCTTCCAGGGCAAGGGCTCCCCATCATAAGTTGACGCAAGAGTCCCCTGAGTCCTGCAACTGGCAGCTAAACTCATACCTTTAAACCATGCCTCATATTCAAAGACCTGGTTTTGAAGATCATAAACTTGGCTCTGCAGAAAATTAATTTGCTCGTTGAGAGTGGAGATGATGTCCTTCACAGACCGGCCATCCACCGTCCGATCATGGGTGAATTCCATGATCGTGGAGTGATTGGCACTAAGTCCACGATCCACCATCTTCTGGCACTTGAAGATTTCCTATTCCACTACCTCGAGCCTAGCCTCCACGCTTCCGGTCTTCTTGGGTCCCTGAACATCGCGGATGTGGAGCACCCCCTCACGCATCTCAATGGCTTGAGGGTGCTTCATCACCTCCGGCAAGTACGGGTTGATGACCTTCTCGAAGAACTTGTCCTTAGAGGAGCTTGGTGGAGCCATGGAGATCTAGATCTGACGAGAAAACAGCAAGAAACAAGATTTTTCTGCGATGCGGTCGTCAAAACAGTCGGGGTATATATATAGAATTTTTATTCTTGGGAAACAAGTATATGGAAGGAAAACGGAGTCGGGAAGGCATCCGAGGTGGGCACAACCCACCAGGGCGCGCCCAGGGGTGCCTCGCGCGCCCTGGTGTATCGTGCTCACCTCGATCACCTTCCGGTTTATTTCTTTATTTCCAAAATTTTAAAATATTCCAAAACTAACAAAAAATATTTTTGCGGATTTTTTGGAGTCCGTTTACTTACCGTATCACGTACCTCCTATTTTTACGAATTTTGGAGTGTTCCGGAAGGTTTCTTTTATGAGTTTCTCCGGTGTCAAGGTTTGGATAACATTGCTTTCAACGTTAATAGGCTTACCAGAGATATAATGCTTAATTCTTTGTCCATTGACCACCTTCGGGTTAGTACTTTCGGCGTTATTAATCTTGATAGCTCCAGAATGATAAACTTTTTCGATAATATATGGTCCTTCCCATTTGGAGAGAAGCTTTCCTGCAAAAAATCTTAAACGAGAGTTGAACAAAAGAACATAATCTCCTATTTTGAATTCCCGCTTTTGGATTCTTTTTTCATGCCATCTTTTTTACTTTTTCTTTGAATAGCCTAGCATTTTCATACGGTTGGGTTCTCCATTCATCTAGTGAGCTAATATCAAATAACCTTTTCTCACCGGCAAGTTTGAAATCATAATTGAGTTCTTTAATTTCCAAAAATGCTTTGTGTTCTAATTCTAGAGGCAAATGACAAGCTTTCCCATATACCATTTTATATGGAGACATATCCATAGGATTTTTATAAGCTGTTCTATAGGCCCAAAGTGCATCATCTAATTTCTTAGACCAATTCTTACGAGACCTATTGACATTCTTTTGTAATATTAATTTTATTTCTCTATTGCTAAGTTCAAGTTGACCACTAGATTGAGGATGATAGGGGGATGCAATTCTATGGTTAACGTCATATTTAGCAAGCATCTTACGGAAAGCACCATGAATAAAATGTGAACCACCATCGGTCATTAAATATCTAGGGACTCCAAACCTCGGGAAGATAACCTCTTTAAGCATTTTGATGGAGGTGTGGTGATCAGCACTACTAGTTGGAATAGCTTCTACCCACTTTGTGACATAATCAACCGGAACCAAAATATGAGTGTACCCGTTGGAGGAAGGAAAAGGACCCATATAATCAAAACCCCAAACGTCAAATGGTTCGACAACAAGTGAATAATTCATAGGCATTTCCTGACGCTTACCGATATTACCAATTCTTTGACATTCATGACAAGACAAGACAAACTGACGGGCATCCTTGAAGAGAGTAGGCCAATAAAAACCAGATTGCAGTACCTTATGAGCATGTCTATCTCCCGCATGATGTCATCCATAAGCTTCGGAATGACATTTCCATAGGATTTGTTCCTGTTCATGCTCAGGTACACAACGTCTAATAATACCATCTACTCCTTCTTTATAAAGATGTGGGTCATCCCAAAAGTAATGTCTCAAGTCATAGAATTTTTTTCTCTTTTGTTGGTAAGTGAAGCTAGGTGGTATATACTTAGCGACAATGTAATTAGCATAATCAGCATACCAAGGTGTGTTTTGAGAAACATTTATTGCAGCTAACTGTTTGTCAGGGAAACTATCATCAATAGGTAGTGGGTCATCAAGAATATTTTCTAACCTAGACAAGTTATCAGCTACGGGTTTCTCAGCTCCTTTCCTATCAACGATGTGTAAGTCAAATTCTTGAAGCAAGAGAACCCACCTAATGAGTCTAGGTTTAGCATCTTTCTTTTCCATAAGGTATTTTATAGCAGCATGATTGGTGTGAACAATAACTTTGGAGTCAACATTATAGGATCTAAATTTGTCACAAGCAAACACAACTGCTAAAAATTCTTTTTCAGTAGTAGCATAGTTTCGTTGGGCACTGTCTAGAGTTTTACTAGCATAATGGATAACATTCAGTTTCTTATCAACTCTCTGTCCTAGAACAGCACCAACAACATAATCACTAGCATCATACATAATTTCAAAAGGCAAGTTCCAATCAGGTGGTTGTACGATAGGTGCAGAGGTTAAGGCTTTCTTGAGTGTTTCAAAGGCTTCCACACAATCATCATCAAAAACAAAAGGAATATTCTTTTGCAAAATATTAGTAAGAGGCCTAGAAATTTTAGAGAAGTCTTTAATGAACCTCCTATAAAGACCAGCATGACCAAGGAAACTTCGAATACCTTTAATATCTTTAAGACACGGCATTTTCTCAATTGCATCAACTTTAGCTTTATCCACCTCAGTACCTCGTTCAGATATTTTATGCCCCAAGACAATGCCTTCATTAACCATAAAGTGGCACTTCTCCCAATTCAAGACGAGATTAGTTTGTTCACATCTCTGTAAAACTCGATCAAGGTTGCTCAAGCAATTATCAAAAGAAGTCCCATAGACGGAAAAATCATCCATGAAAACCTCCACAATCTTTTCACAAAAACCAGAGAATATAGCAGTCATACATCTTTGAAAGGTAGTAGGTGCATTGCATAAACCAAAAGGCATACGTCTATAAGCATAGGTCCCAAAAGGGCAAGTAAAGGTAGTTTTCTCTTGATCAGATTGTGACACACAAAAACCAGAATATCCATCTAGGAAACAAAAGTGTGTATGCTTAGATAGTCTTTCAAGCATTTGATCAATGAATGGTAGAGGGTAATGATCTTTCCTACTACCTTTATTTAATTTTCTAAAATCAATTACCATTCTATAGCCAGTGACAATTCTTTGTGGAATGAGTTCATTCTTATCATTGGGAACAACGGTAATACCTCCTTTCTTAGGGACACAATGAACGGGACTTACCCATCTACTATCAGCTATGGGATAGATTATACCTGCTTCCAGAAGCTTTAATATTTCAGTTCTTACCACTTCTTTCATCTTAGGATTCAATCGCCGTTGGTGATCAACAACGGGTTTAGCATCAGGTTCCATATTAATCTTGTGCTGACATAGAGTGGGACTAATGCCCTTAAGATCATCAAGAGTATATCCAATATCAGCCCGGTGCTTCCTTAGAACTTTTAATAATCTTTCTTCTTCATGTTCTGAAAGGCTAGCACTAATAATAAGAGGATATATCTTTTTCTCATCAAGATAAGCATACTTCAAAGTGTTAGGCAATTGTTTCAATTCAAACACAGGATCACCTTTAGGTGGAGGAGGACCCCCAAGAGTTTCAATACGCAAATTGTGTTTCAAGAGAGGTTGTTGTTCGAAGAAAATTTGATCTATTCCATTTCTTTCACGCAGGTGCATATCATTTTCATGGTCGAGCAAATATTGTTCTAATGGATCAGTAGGAGGCACAGCAATAGAAGCAAGACCAATTATTTCATCCTTACTAGATAACGCTTTATCACGAGGTTGTCTACTAAACTTGGAAAAATTAAACTCATGAGACACATTACCAAAACTGACACTGGCAGTTTGTTTTTCGCAATCTATCTTAGCATTGACAGTGCTCAAGAAAGGTCTACCAAAGATAATGGGACAAAAGTTATCTTGTGGGGACCCAAGGACTAGAAAATCAGTAGGGTATTTTATCTTCCCGCACAAGACTTCAACATCTCTAACAATCCCAAGTGGTGTGATAGTGTCTCTATTAGCAAGTTTAATAGTAACATCAACGTCTTCCATTTCGGCAGGTGCTATTTCATTCATAATTTCTTGGTATAAGGTAAAAGGGATAGCACTCACACTAGAACCCAAATCACATAAACCATGATAGCAATGATCTCCTATTTTGACTGAGACAACAGGCATGCCTTCTATGGGTCTTTGTTTATCTTTTTCATCAGGTTTAGCAATTCTAGCAGCTTCATCACAAAAATAGATAACATTCCCATCAATATTTTCTACCAAGAGATCTTTAACCATAGCAACACTAGGTTCTACTTTAATTTGCTCAGGAGGTTTAGGTGCTCTGATATTACTCTTACGAACCACAGTTGATACCTTAGCGTGCTCCTTTATCCTAACAGGGAAAGGTGGTTTTTCAATATAAGTGGTAGGCACAACTGGATCAACATTGTAAATAATGGTTTCCTCTTTAGCTATGACCGTTTCTTTAATTTCTTCTTTAATAGGGGGATGATATTTAAACCACTTCTCCTTAGGGAGGTCAACGTGAGTAGCAAATACTTCGCAGAAAGAGGCTACTATCTCAGAGTCAAGTCCATATTTAGTGCTAATCTTGTGAAAAGTATCGGTATTCATAAAAGATTTAACACAATCAAATTCAAGCTTTATACCTGACTCATTACCTTCGTCGAGTTCCCAATCTTCAGAGTTGCATTTAATTCTTTCTAAGAGATACCACTTGAATTCAATAGTCTTCTTCATATAAGAACCAACACAAGAAGTATCGAGCATGGATTGATCATTATGAGAAAGCCGAGCATAAAAATTCTGAATAATAACTTCTCTCAGAATGTCATGATTGGGGCATGAATATAACATTGACTTAAGCCTCCCCCAAGCTAGAGCAATACTTTCTCCTTCACGAGGCCAAAAATTGTATATATAATTCCGATCACGATGAACTAGATGCATGGGATAAAACTTTTGGTGAAATTCCAATTGCAAATGATTCCAGTTCCACGATCCAAGATCATCACATAGCCTATACCATGTCAATGCTTTTCCCTCCAAAGATAAAGGGAAAACCTTCTTCTTAACTTCATCTCCGGGTAAACCTGCAAGCTTAAATAATCCACAAATTTCGTTCACATATAAGAGGTGCATATCAGGATGTTCAGTTCCATCTCCTGCATAAGGTTTAGCAAGCAGTTGTTCTAACATACCCGAAGGAATTTCATAAGTAACATTTTCAGTAGGTGCTGTAGGTTGAGGAGCAACTAATTGTGGTTCCGGTCGAGGTGAAGATACCCCGAACAAACCCCTCAAAGGCTTGTTTTCCATAGTAGCAAGTAGCAATAAATTTTAGCACGTAGTATAAGTTTTTCCTTACCGATTTCCACTTACCAAAAGCGCTTCACTCCCCGGCAACGGCGCCAGAAAAGAGTCTTGATGACGCACAAGTATAGGGGATCAATCGTAGTCCTTTCGATAAGTAAGAGTGTCGAACCCAACGAGGAGCAGAAGGAAATGACAAGCGGATTTCAGCAAGGTAATTTCTGCAAGCACTGAAATTGTAGTTAACAGATAGTTTGATAGCAAGATAATTGGTAACAAGAAAGTAACGGTAACGGTAAACAAGGTGCAGCAAGGTAGCCCAATCCTTTTGAGGCAAAGGACAGGCCAAAACAATCACTAGTAATAGGCAAAGTGTTCTTGAGGGTACACGGGAATTTCGTCTAGTCACTTTTATCATGTTGGTTTGATTCGTGTTCGCTACTTTGATAATTTGATATGTGGGTGGACCAGTGCTTGGGTGCTGTTCTTACTTGAACAACCTCCCACTTATGAATAACCCCCTCGCAAGCATCCGCAACTACGAGAAAAGTATTAAGATAAAATCTAACCATAGCATTAAACGTTTGGATCCAAATCAGCCCCTTACGAAGCAGAGCATAAACTAGGGTTTAAGGTTCTGTCACTCTAGCAACCCATCATCTAATAACTACTCCACAATGCATCCCCTTAGGCCCATGAATGGTGAAGTGTCATGTAGTCGACGTTCACATGACACCACTAAGGGAATCACAACATACATATCATCAAAATATCGAACACATATCAAATTCACATGATTACTCACAACATGACTTCTCCCGTGACCTCAAGAACAAAGGTAACTACTCACAACTAATAAGCATGCTCAAGATCAGAGAAGTATTGAATGGCATAATGGATCTGAACATATAATCTTCCACCAAATAAACCATATAGTAATCAACTACGCAAGGTAATCAACACTACTAGTCACCCACAGGTACCAATCTGAGGTTCCGGTACAAAGATTGAACACAAGAGATTAACTAGGGTTTGAGAGGAGATGGTGATGTTGAAGATGTTGATGAAGATTGGCCTCCCAAAGATGAGAGGGGTGTTGGTGATGACGATAGCTTCGATTTCCCCCTCCGGGAGGGAAGTTCCCCCGGCGGAATCGCTCCGCCGGAGGGCAAAAGTGCTCCTGCCCAAGTTCCGCCTCGAGGCGGCGGCGCTTTGTCCCGAAAGTCCTCCTCTGATTTTTTCTAGGTCAAGTGTGACCATATACCAGAAGATGGGCACCGGAGGTGGGCCGAGGTGGCCACAACCCATCAGGGTGCGCCCAGGGGGGCCTGGCACGCATGGTGGGTTGTGCCCACCTTGGAGGCCCCCTCCGTTAGTTTTCTGCTCCAGTATTTTTTATTAAATGCAAAAATAATCTCCGTAAAATTTCAGCTTCATTGGAGTTGTCTAGAATAGGTATCTCTAACGTTCTTTTCTTGGGTCCAGAATTCCAGCTGCCGGTATTCTCCCTCTTTGCGTAAACCTTGCATATTATGAGAGAAAAGGCATTAGAATCACTCCCCAAAGCATTATTATTCAAAAAAACAAAGTAAATAATAGTAGGAAATCACGATGCAATATGGACGTATCACTTGCTAATTATTCTTTTAAGGATGGAGTACCTAAAAAACTTGGAGATCCGGGAATACCAACTATACCTTGCTCCGTTAAAAGAAATTATGTCAAAACTTCTTTGTGTGATTTAGGAGCTGGTGTTAGTGTTATGCCTTTCTCCTTATATAAAAGACTTGATTTGAATAAACTCACACCTACTGAAATATCATTGCAAATGGCTGACAAATCAACTGCCATACCTATCGGTATTTGTGAGGATGTGCCCGTTGTTGTTGCAAATGTTGCTATCTTAACGTACTTTATTATTCTTGAGATGCCTGAGGACGACAACATGTCGATTATCCTTGGTAGATCCTTTTTGAATACTGCAGGGGCTGTTATTGATTGCAATAAAAGCAAAGTCACTTTTCATATCAATGGTAATGAGCATACGATGCACTTTCCGAAGAAACAATTCCAAGTGAATGGTATAAATGTTATTGAAGAATCTCCTACACTCACTATTGGAAGTTTTCAACTACCTCTACCTACTGCCAAAAAGAAATATGATATACTTATTGTTGGGGATATGCACATCCCCATTGAGGTAACTTAGTGTTTTACGAAAGTTCTTCGATTTCATGCTAATCGGAAGTGGTTGTTAATAAGACTTGATCAACCTTATTAATGGATCATTTTTGAGAGGTATGAAGTTGAAGAATCTAGTAGGCAAAACTCTCTGCTCCCACCTTTTATTTTCTGTTTTACTTAGTCAAATAAAATAAAATGCCATGTTTATCATGTTTTCTGTCTTCTCCGTGCAATAAAAAACACAACAATAAAAGTTCTCAGAATGTCCTTAAAATTTGATACGATTTTTTTCTGAATATTTCTGAATTTCTGGTGCAAATAACATCAGAGGGGGGTGCACCTGGTGCCCACAAGACACCAAGGCGCGCCAGCTACCCCAGGCGCGCCCAGGTGGGTTGTGGCTCCCACGTGGGCCCCCTCACTTATCCCTTTAGCCCATGTCATACCCTACCTCTAGAAAAAAATCACCATAGCTTCCATTCCCGTGTTGTTGCTCTCAAACCCGCGGATTTCGATCTCTTTGCTCGAAGCTCCGTTTCCGAAACTGTTTGGAGGGATTGCTACTTGGTATGTGACTCCTCCATTGCTCTAATTAGTTTTTGATTTAGTGGGTCATTTTTAGAGTAATTAGCTACTCTTGGTGCTACTGTAGATGAGCTTGCATGTTGAATTCTTAGAGTTCTAAGTAGATTGAATGCTTAATATGGCCTCTATGCATCCTTGGGAGTAGTTGCTATCAATCTTACAAAGTTTTGTTGACAAAATTTTGTGGACTAAAATTTTCATAATTTTTATTATAGGAATAAGATGGATTTCTTTAGGAAGTTTTCCTCCAAGAAAAATGCCAAAGGAGTCATTGGGGAATCATCAAACAATGACCTTCACACCCCGAGAACGGTGGAGGTGCGGCCGTGCGAATGGCTGCATGATGCCTTCATGGAGGAGGCCGGGTTCGATCAAGAGTTTGCTCAATTTGTTGCAAATGCTGGGTTGACCGAGTTCCTGGCCTCTAAGTGTGACCAACACCATATCCTTACGAATTCCTTTGTGCGAAGTTTTCATTTTGAAGTAGGAATAATCACAAGATACCGCTCACTAACTTTTGCGACATATGCTTGATCCCTTCAGATGGGGAATTAAGAGAGCCTAGACCAGCGGAGTTTGAGGATTTTCTCCTCACCTTAATAGTGGGTGAAGATAGAGGCGTGTCAAAAGCCACTGCTACTAGTTTGCAGTTTCCTTCTGTGCACTAGTTTGCTTTATTCATCGCGAAGTGTTTAACCGCTAGGGAGAAGGTTGGTGCACTCAGTGCCCCCGACTTCGCCATCTTACGCCGTGCACTGTACAATGATCACACCTTTAGCATGGGGGCTATTATTGCACGTCGCTTACACCTTAATAGGACTAAGGGAAAGATACATGGTGGTATTTATGCTACTCGCTTAGCGCGATACTTTAATGTTCAGATTCGTCCACATGATTATCCCTTGTCCCAAGTTTATCTAGATCACAAAGCGTTGCAGGATCACCAATTTATCGAGGCGACTGACTCTTTCCATAACATTCGTTACAACTTAGTATTCAGCGTCGAAACCCGTGATGTTATCCCGTTGCCTGCACCTGCTCTCTTTGATTCTATTGCCAGGAACGGATACAGGATCATGCCAGATGATATTACAGCCTATCGGAACAACCTAGCTGCTGCTGAGGAGGAGCCCCAGGAGTGGGATGCTCAGGTGCCGCCTCCACCTCACTTCGACTTAGGTCCGGATGGTGATTACCAAGCTAGGCCAAAAGCCTAAGCTTGGGGGAGTACGTATTTCCACCGACATTATATTCATGTTCACACATTTCATTCCAGTTGTCAGTGTTCATAATTTTTCATTGTAATATCCATGCTAGATTTATTTTCTCGCTTTCTTCTTGTGTGTTTGAAAAAACTTTGAGAAAACCCAAAACTATTTCCTACTTCTTTTCGGTCTTCTTTCTAGCTTAGTTTAATTGTAGTATCAAAAGAAAACCCAAAAAGATTTCTCGTTTCTTCTTTTACTTGTTGGGAGCTTTCCCGTGTAAATAGTTTTTCTCGTTTTTTGTTTTTTCTCGCTAATTTGCTTTCTTTAAGAAAAACCAAAAAACTCCAAAAAAATATTTCAGTATGTTTCTCTGAAATTCTTTTCCTTTTATTTGAGTCATAAGAAGGAGAAGACCACGATGAAAATGTTGAGTGGCTCTCATATGCACTATTGTTATCTAACAAAGAGCCCATGTTACCTTGTCTTCTCCTCTTGAATAAAATGGTTGCAGATTCCAGCTTAGTCCACGGAACTCTTGCACTATTATTATTTTCATATCATTCGGTCGCGCAAGTGAAAGGCAATAATGACGAAATTTGACGAATTGACCGTGGCAGAGAAAAGCGGGTATGAACTCAACTTGTTTTTGTTTTTGTAAATATGTTTAGCCTAGTATCCTCGATTCAGCATATTATGATCAAACATGTTTGCAATGACAATTAGAGATTATAGTTGTTGATACCATGCTTAAGTAGCTAGGAGTGGATAATGACTTATCTTGGATGTTAACATGCATTAAAATGGTTGTGATGTGGTATGATGATATGGTATCCTCCTCTGAATGTTTCAAGTGGCTTGACTTGGCTAGTATTCAATGTTGATTATTCGTAATGCATGTTCATGACTATTTTCGGTCTCTAGCTGGCCGCTTCTCAATCTATTTGCTAGCCTTCGCCTGTACTAAGCGGGAATACTGCTTGTGCATCAAAATCCTTAAACCAAAGTTATTCCAGATGAGTCCACTATATCTACCTATATGTGGTATTACCCTGTCATTCCAAAGTAAATTTGCATGTGCCATCTCTAAAAATTCAAATGAACATTTGTTTTGTGTGCCTGGACCGCTCATGGAGCGACAGGGGGTGGTCAGTATCTTCCATGTTAAGCGGGTTATTCTCATGATGAGTGTTTATTCACTCGTCCTTGCACGAGAGGGGCGGTAATAGGGATTCCCAGTCCCGAAATCAAAAATTACAAATAATGAAAGGAAACTCCCCCAGGAATGTTGTTGGTATGGACGGTACCCGTGGATTCGGCTAGCCATGGAGTGTGATTGTTGGTGGAGGGGGAGTAAACCTTTACTTTTACCGCTTGGGAACCGCCGCTAATGTGTTTAGCATGGAAGATATTGATAACTCTTGGTCGTAACGTTGACAGGAAGGGTGTACCTTCCAAAATTATACCTATCTCTTATTTAAACCTTGAGCTCTCGCACCTCTGCAAATCCATGCTTCCCTCTGTAAAG
Source organism: Elymus sibiricus (assembly GCA_039707655.1). Classification (NCBI taxonomy): domain Eukaryota; kingdom Viridiplantae; phylum Streptophyta; class Magnoliopsida; order Poales; family Poaceae; genus Elymus; species Elymus sibiricus. Next base: position 489,065,038 of record CM077667.1, read on the forward strand.
GGACTATCTATTTACTTTTATGTTGAGTCATCACCTTCTCAAATAAGCGCCAGACCTAAGAGCACTATTGTCATCCTCATGCATTGTGTATAGTTAATGTTGGGTGCAGCATGACTAGATCTTTTATACCATGAATTACAATGTTTAGTCACTGCTTGAACTTTGGAGGTGCTCTGTGATAACCCACAAGTATAGGGGATCGCAACTGTTTTCGAGGGTACGTACAGTATTCAACCCAAATTTATAGATTCGACACAAGGGGAACCAAAGAATACTTGAGAGTATTAGCAGTTCAGTTGTCAATTCAACCACACCTGGAGCTTAAATTTTTGCAGCAGAGTGATCAGTAGCACACTAATATGATAGATTGATAGCAATAGTAACAGTAACAGTAGCGGTAACAGTGGTAGCAATTGTTTTGTAGCAGTTGGAACAGCAGCAGCAGCAATAGTAACTTAGCAAGAATAATAAGTGGAAAGCTCGTAGGCACTGGATCGGTAACTCGTTGGATGATATTCATCATATAACAGTCATAACCTAGGGCGATACAGAACTAGCTCCAGTTCATCAATGTAATGTAGGCATGTATTCCGTAAATAGTCATACATGCTTATGGAAAAGAACTTGCATGACATCTTTTGTCCTACCCTCCCGTGGCAGCGGGGTCCATAAGGAAACTAAGGGATATTAAGGCCTCCTTTTAATAGAGAACTGGAACAAAGCATTAACATATGGTGCATACATGAACTCCTCAAACTACGGTCATCACCGCGAAGTATCCCAAATATTGTCACTATAGGGTTGACGAATCATAACACGTAATAGGTGCATATGACTAGGCAAGATCGGATCAACAACATGGATATAGAGATGATAACATAACCGGTTCAGATGTGAAATCATGGCACTTGGGCCCTAGTGACAAGCATTAGGCATAGCAAAGTCATAGCAACATCAATCTCAGAACATAGTGGATACTACGGATCAAGCCCTAATAAAACTAACTCGATTACATGATGAAACTCATCCAACTCCTCACCGACCAGCAAGCCTACGAAGGAATTACTCACTCCCGGTGGGGAGCATCATGGAATTGGCGATGGAGAAGGGTTGGTGATGACGAACACCGAAGATTCCCCTCTCCGGAGCCCCAAACAGACTCCAGATCTGGCCTCCCGATGAAGAACAGGAGGTGGCGGCGGCTCCGTATCGTAAAACGTGATGAAACTTTCTCTCTGCTTTTTTCTCCAAAAATAGGAATTTATAGTGGCGTCATTAGGGTCAGTGGGGCCACGAGGTGGACACAACCCACCAGGGCGCGCCCCGGGGGCCTAGCGCACCCTGGTGGGTGCTGGCCACCCTGGCCCCCCTCTTCGGTGGATTTTGGCTCCAATAATTCACATATATTCTGAAATAATTCTCCAAAAAGTTTCTTTCCATTCCGAGAACTTTTATTTCTGCACAAAAACAACACCATGGTAGTTCTGCTGAAAACAGCGTCAGTCCGGGTTAGTTCCATTCAAATCATGCAAATTAGAGTCCAAAACAAGGGCAAAAGGGTGAGGAAAAGTAGATACGTTGGAGACGTATCAACTCCCCCAAGCTTAAACCTTTGCTAGTCCTCAAACAATTCAGTTGACAAACTGAAAGTGGTGAAGAAAAACTTTTATGAACTTTTTTGTTCTTGTTTACATATATATGCTTAAGTAGCACCCATGTTTTCAGCAAAGATTATGACTAACCATGTCAACAATAACTCTTAGAAATTATATTAACTCATAAAAATAACATAAGCAACTAGCGAGCAATAATAAGATATCTCAAACGCCAACACTTTGTCAGAACAATCATGATACAATATGACAATAGTGGTGTCTCGCTAGCCCTTTCTGACACCGCAAAACATAAATGCAGAGCACCTCCAAAGTTCAAGCAGCGACTAAACATTGTAATTCATGGTAGAAAAGATCCAGTCATGCTGCACCCAACATCAACTATACACAATGCATGAGGATGACAATAGTGCTCTCAGGTCTGGCGCTTATTTGAGAAGGTGATGACTCAACATAAAAGTAAATAGATAGTCCTTCGCAGAGGGAAGCATGGATTTGCAGTGGTGCCAGAGCTCAAAGTTTAAAACAGAGATAGATATAATTTTGGGAGGTACACCCTTCCTGTCAACGTCGCGACCAAGAGTTATCGATATCTTCCATGCTAAACAAATTAGCGGCGGTTCCCAAGCGATAAAAGTAAAGGTTTACTCCCCCTCCACCAACAATCACACTCCACGGCGAGCCGCATCCACGGGTAACGTCCAAACCAACAACATTCCTGGGGGAGTTTTGTTTAATTATTTTTGATTTTTGATTTCGGGACTGGGAATCCCTATTACCGCCCCTCTTGTGTAAGGACAAGTGAATAAACACTCATCATGAGAATAACCCATTTAGCATGGAAGTTACTGACCACCCCCTGTCGCTCCATGAGCGGTCCAAGCACACAAAACAGATGTTCATTTGAATTTTTAGAGGTGGCACATGCAAATTTACTTGGAACGGCAGGGTAATACCGCATATAGGTAGATATAGTGGACTCATCTGGCATAACTTGGTTTAAGGTTTTTGATGCACAAGCAGTATTCCTCCTTAGTATAGGCGAAGGCTAGCAATTAGATTGAGAAGCGGCCAGCTAGAGAGCGAAAACGGTCATGAACATGCATTACATATAATCAACATTGAATACTAGCATGAGTAGGATATGGACACCATGAACATAAATATCATGAAGGCTATGTTGGTTTTGATTCAACTACATGCGCGAACATGTGCCAAGTCAAGCCACTTGAAACATTCAGAGGAGGATACCATATCAGCATACAGCATCACAACCATTTTGATGCATGTTGACACCCAAGATAAATCATTATCCACTCTTAGCTACTTAAGCATGGCATGAACAACTATAATATCTAACGGCCATTGCAAACATGTTTGATCATAATGAGTTGAATCAAGGGATACTAGGTTAAACATATTTACAAAAACAAAAACAAGTTGAGTTCATACCCGTCTTTCTCTGCCACAGTCAACTCATCAAATGTCGTCATTATTGCCTTTCACTTGCACGACCGAACGATGAGAAGATAATAATAGTGCAAGAGTGCCGTGGACTAAGCTGGAATCTGCAAACATTTTATTCAAGAGGAGAAGACAAAGTAATATGGGCTCTTTGTTAGATAAACAATAATGCAGATGAGAGCCACTCAACAATTTCATTGTGGTCTTCTCCTAGGTACGACTCAAGTAAAAAGAAAAGAATTTCAGAGAAACACACTGAAATATTTTTGGAGTTTTTGGTTTTTCTTGAAGAAAGCAAATTAAAAAAAGAAAAAAGAAAAATGAGAAAAACTATTTACACGGGAAAGCTCCCAACAAGTAAAAGAAGAAGCGACAAATCTTTTTGGGTTTTCTTTTTTTGATGATACAATTAAACTAAGCTAGAAAGAAAAACTAAAAAGAAGCAGGAAATATTTTTGGATTTTCTCAAAGTTTTTCAAACACACAAGAAGAAAGCGAGGAAACAAATCTAGCATGGATATTACAATGAAAAAGTGTGAACACCGACAACTGGAATGAAATGCGTGAACATGAATGTAATGTCGGTGGAAATACGTACTCCCCCAAGCTTAAGCTTTTGGCCTAGCTTGGTAATCACCATCCGTAGTAATAATAATATGGGTGATGGCTCATTGAGGCCCTCGGAGCAGACTCCGCGGCACTCCTGGCAGCTTCAACCTCCGCGTTGTACGCACAGGCTTCGCTCTCAAGGACATAATATCTTCCCCTAGTGTGAAAATCAAAGAGAGCAGGAGCAGGAAAAGCAACAGGCACAACGGGTTTCTTATTAAATCTCAAGTTATAGGTGTAGTTAGTGGCCGTACCCGTGAGGAACTTATGACGCTTCATGGCATCAAAGTCTAAATACTGAGTAGGTAAGATGGGGTCATTAGACCGTGGTGAAACATTTAATCTCTCAGCTACACGGGAGGCATAGATTCCTCCATAAAAATTACCACTAGCAGCATTAAGCTGCAACCTCCGTGCAACAATTGCACCAAGACTATAATCCTTATTCCCAGTTATGGCAGTGTGTAAGAGACTCAAATCATGAGCACACAGTGTGCTACAATCTTGTTTGCCTACGATACATTTGTCGTTAAAGAGCGCAAAATATTGTAATGATGGAAAATGGATGCTGTTAATTCTCCCTTGTGTTACCCCCCTATCTTCACCAAAGCAAAGATTGACTAAAAATGATTCGTACTCAGCTTTTGTTGGTTCATCGAGGGAACCCCCATATGGAAGTTTGCATACTTCACTAAACATTTCTAACGGCATGGTAAAGGAATGATCGTACAGGTTGAATGAAACTTTAGACTCACGAGGAAAATATTTAAATTTCTTTGTGAAGGTTTTCGTGAGTTCGAGGTGTTGGGGGCACTTATCTGCGATGAAGGGAGCAAGCTCTGTATTGTGAATAAATTGATCAAATTCCTCCTTAATACCTGCACCTTCCATGAACTCGTCGCAAGGCCACAAGCATGATTTGGTGGCGGCATCTCGCATCGAGCTTTCGCTTGGTTCAACATAAGACCGTCGAACTGAGCTTCCACTTGATGAGGCTTCCGAGGATTTCCTCCTCGAAGAACTCCTAAAGAATTGCATTTTATTCCTATAAAAATTCTGGAAAAAAAATTAGTCCACAAAAATTTTGTCAACAAAGCTTTGTAAGATTGTTAGCAACTACTCCCAAGCATGCATAGAGGCCATATTGAGCATTCAAACTACTTAGAACTCTAAGAATTCAACATGCAAGCTCATCTACAGCAGCACCAAGAGTAGCTAATTACTCTAAAAATAACTCACTAAAACAAAAACTAATTAGAGCAATGGAGGAGTCACATACCAAGTAGCAATCCCTCCAAACAGTTTCAGAAACGGAGCTTCGAGCAAAGAGATCGAAATCCGCGGGTTTGAGAGCAAGAATACGAAAATGGTGGCTGTGGTGATTTTTTTCTTAGGTGATGATGTGGGCTAAAGAGATAAGTGAGGGGGGCCACGTGGGGGCCACAACCCACCAGGGCCCGCCTGGGGGTGCTGGCACGCCCTGGTGTCTTGTGGGCACCAGGTGCACCCCCCCTCTAGTATTATTTGCACCAGAAATTCAAAAATATTCGGAAAAAAATCGTGTTAAATTTTCAGGGCATTCTGAGAATTTTTATTTTTGGGTCATTTTTTTATTGCACGGAGAAAACAGAAAACATGATAATCATGGCATTTAATTTTATTTGACTAGCTAAAACAGAAAATAAAAGGTGGGAGCAGAGAGTTGTGCTTACTAGATTCATCGACGTCATACCTCTAAAAAATGATTCATTAATAAGGTTGATCAAGTCTTATTAACAACCACTTCCGATTAGCATGAAACTGAAGAATTTCGTAAAACACTAAGTTACCTCAATGGGGATGTGCATTTCCCCGACAATAAGTATATCATATTTCTTTTTGGCAATAGGTAGAGGTAATTTAAAACTTCCAATAGTGATGGTCGGAGATTCTTCAATAACATTTATACCGTTCACTTCAAATTGTTTTTTCGGAAAGTGCACCGTATGCTCATTACCATTGATATGAAAAGTGGCTTTGCTTTTGTTGCAATCAATAACAGCCCCTGCAGTATTCAAAAAGTGTCTACCAAGGATAATCGACATATTGTCGTCCTCGGGCATCTCAAGAATAACAAAGTCAGTTAAGATAGTAACATTTGCAACAACAACGGGCACGTCCTCACAAATACCGATAGGTATGGCCGTTGATTTGTCAGCCATTTGCAATGATATCTCAGTAGGTGTGAGTTTATTCAAATCAAGTCTTTTATATAAGGAGAAAGGCATAACACTAACACCGGCTCCCGAATCACACAAAGCAGTTTTGACATAGTTTCTCTTAATGGAGCAAGGTATAGTTGTATCCCAGGATCTCCAAGTTTTTTAGGTACTCCATCCTTAAAAGAATAATTAGCGAGCATGGTGGAGATTTCAGCTTCAGGTATCTTTCTTTTATTTGTGATGATGTCTTTCATATACTTTGCATAAGGGGCCATCTTCAAGATATCAGTTAAGCGGGTACGCAAAAAGACTGGCCTAATCATTTCCGCAAAACGTTCAAATTCTTCATCATCCTTTTTCTTAGATGGCTTAGGTGGAAAGGGCATGGGTTTTTGAACCCATGGCTCTCTTTCTTTCCCATGTTTCCTAGCCACAAAGTCTTTTTTATCATACCGTTTATTTTTAGGTTGTGGGTTATCAAGATCAGGAGCAGGCTCTATTTCAACATCATTGTCTGGTTCTTTATCATTACTAGGTTGAACATCATCGTGAACATCATCATTATCATTTTCATTATCACTAGGCGAATGTTCACTACCAGATTGAGTTTCAGCATCAGAAATAGAGACATCATTACTATCAGGAGGTTTTTGTGTCTCAGGTTCACTAGAGGTATGCAAAGTCCTATCATTTTTCTTTTTCTTTTTCTTATTAGAAGGACTAGGTGCATCAGGATTAATTCTCTGAGAATCTTGTTCAATTCTCTTAGGATGACCCTCAGGATAAAGTGGTTCTTGGGTCATTCTACCTCCTCTAGTTACTACTCTAGCAGCAAAATCATGCATATTATTATTCGTTTCATCAAGCAACTCTTTTTGAGACTTAGCAACTTGTTCTAGCTGAGTTTGAACCATAGAGGCATGCTTTCCTACACCTCTAACATCATTACTAATTCTAAATAGTAAGTCACTCAAGCGAGCAATCATATTAGAATTGTATTGCAATTGTTTCATAACATGGGCACTGAAATGATCTTGCTTCATAATATAGTTGTCAAACTCATATAAGCATTGGCTAGGATGTTTATTGTGAGGAATGTCACTTTCATTAAACTTTAATAAATAATTTACCTCTACCACATGTGGAGGTGGTGGTATGTCAAGGCCATGTATTTCTTCAATAGGTGGCAAATTCTTAACATCCTCAGCTTTAATACCTTTTTCCTTCATAGATTTCTTTGCCTCTTGCATATCTTCAGGACTGAGAAATAAGATACCCCTCTTCTTTAGAGTGGGTTTAGGCGGTGGTTCAGGAAGAGTCCAATCATCATAATTCTTCAATATGTTATTCAATAAGTCCTCAGCTTGTTCAACAGTTCGTTCCTTGAAAACACAACCAGCACAACTATCTAGGAAGTCCCTAGAAGCATCGGTTAGTCCATTATAAAAGATATCAAGTATTTCATTTTTCTTGAGAGGATGATCAGGCAAAGCATTAAGCAATTGGAGAAGCCTCCCCCAAGCTTGTGGGAGACTCTCTTCTTCAATTTGCAAAAAGTTAAATATTTCCTGTAAGGCAGCTTGTTTCTTATGAGCAGGAAAATATTTTTCAGAGAAGTAGTAAAGCATATCCTGGGGACTACGCACACAACCAGGAGTAAGAGTATTGTACCATGTCTTAGCATCACCCCATAATGAGAATAGAAATAACCTAAGGATATAATAGTAGCGAATCTTCTCATCATGAGCAAAGAGGGCGGCTATGTCATTCAGCTTAGTAAGGTGTGCCACTACAGTTTCAGTTTCATAGCCATGGTAAGGATCAGATTCAACCAAAGTAATTAACTCTGGGTCGACAAAGAACTCATAATCCTTATCGGTAACAAAGATAGGTGAAGTAGCAAACTTAGGATCACATTTCATTCTAGCATTCAAAGTCTTTTCCTCATACTTGCGTAGCAATTTCTTAAGATCGTTTCTATCCTTTCAAGAAAGAATTTCTCTAGTTATCTCCTCGTCCATAACATAACCTTCAGGTATCTTAGGCATTTCAAACTTAGGAGAGCTAGGACTATTAGGAGTTTCATAGTCATTATCAGTTTCATAAGCTTCATCAATTTCAGCAATCTCATCAGTTTTAGTGGTTTCATTCTCTTTTGCTCTAGCAATTTGTTCATCAAGAAATTCTCCTAGTGGCACATTATCATCAAGCATGGTACTAGTATCATCATAAGCATCATTCATAGCAAAGGTAGCATCATCAATAACTTGCGACATATCAGGATTACTAGCATGTGGTGGTGTTGCAAGCTTACTCATAACAGAAGGTGAATCAAGTGCAGAGCTAGATGGCAATTCCTTACCTCCCCTCGTCTTAGAGGGAAAAATCTTAGTCTTTGGATCCTTCAGATTCTTCATAGTGATCGATTGATATAAATCCAAAGTGACTCAACAAATACTGCTATGCTCCCTGGCAATAGCGCCAGAAAAAGGTCTTGATAACCCACAAGTATAGGGGATCGCAACAGTTTTCAAGGGTAGAGTATTCAACCCAAATTTATAGATTCGACACAAGGGGAGCCAAAGAATACTTGAGAGTATTAGCAGTTGAGTTGTCAATTCAACCACACCTGGAGATTAAATATCTGCAGCAGAGTGATCAGTAGCACAGTAATATGATAGTTTGATAGCAGTAGTAACAGTAACAGTAGCGGTAACAGTGGTAGCAATAGTTTTGTAGCAGTTGGAACAGCAGCAACAGCAACAATAGTAACTTAGCGAGAATAATAAGTGGAAAGCTCGTAGGCACTGGATCGGTAACTCGTTGGATGATATTCATCATATAACAGTCATAACCTAGGGCGATACAGAACTAGCTCCAGTTCATCAATGTAATGTAGGCATGTATTCCATAAATAGTCATACGTGCTTATGGAAAAGAACTTGCATGACATCTTTTGTCCTAACCTCCCGTGGCAGCGGGGTCCATAAGGAAACTAAGGGATATTAAGGCCTCCTTTCAATAGAGAACCGGAACAAAGCATTAACACATGGTGAATACATGAACTCCTCAAACTACGGTCATCATCGCAAAGTATCCCAAATATTGTCACTATGGGGTTGACGGATCATAACACGTAATAGGTGCATATGACTAGGCAAGATCAGATCAAGAACATGGATATAGAGATGATAACATAAACGTTTCAGATCTGAAATCATGGCACTCGGGCCCTAGTGACAAGCATTAGGCATAGCAACATCAATCTCAGAACATAGTGGATACTAGGGATCAAGCCCTAACAAAACTAACTCGATTACATGATGAATCTCATCCAACTCCTCACCGACCAGCAAGCCTACGAAGGAATTACTCACTCCCGGTGGGGAGCATCATGGAATTGGCGATGGAGAAGGGTTGGTGATGACGAACACCGAAGATTCCCCTCTCCGGAGCCCCAAACGGACTCCAGATCTGGCCTCCCGATGAAGAATAGGAGGTGGCGGTGGCTCCGTATCGTAAAACGCGATGAAACTTTCTCTCTGATTTTTTTCTCCGAAAATAGGAATTTATAGTGGCGTAATTACGGTTAGTGGGGCCATGAGGTGGGCACAACCCACCAGGGCGCGCCCAGGGGGCTTGGCGCGCCCTGGTGGGTGGTGGCCACCCTGGCCCCCCTCTTCGGTGGATTTTGGCTCCAATAATTCACATATATTCTGAAATAATTCTCTAAAAAATTTTGTTCCATTCTGAGAACCTTTATTTCTGCACAAAAACAACACCATGGTAGTTCTGCTGAAAACAGCGTCAGTCTGGGTTAGTTCCATTCAAATCATGCAAATTAGAGTCCAAAACAAGGGCAAAAGGGTGAGGAAAAGTAGATACGTTGGAGACGTATCACTCTGCATTTATGTTTTGCGGTCTCACAAAGGGCTAGCGAGATACCACTATTGTCATATTATATCATGATTGTTTTGACAAAGTGTTGGCGCTTGAGATATTTTATTATTGCTCGCTAGTTGCTTATGTCATTGATATGAGTTCATATAATTTCTAAGAGTTATCGCTGGCATGGTTAGTCATAATCTTTGCTGAAAACCTGGGTGCTACTTAAGCATATGTATGGAAACAAGAACAGAAGAGTTCGTAAAAGTTTTTCTTTATCACTTTCAGTTTGTCAACTGAATTGCTTGAGGACAAGCAATGGGTTAAGCTTGGGGGAATTGATACGTCTCCGTCGTATCTACTTTTCCTCACACTTTTGCCCTTGTTTTGGACTCTAATTTGCATGATTTGAATGAAACTAACCCGGACTGACGCTGTTTTCAGCAGAACTACCATGGTGTTGTTTTTGTGTAGAAATAAAAGTTCTCGGAACTGGACAAAACTTTTTGGAGATTTATTTTACAATAAATAAAAAATACTGGAGCCAAGAACCACTGGAGGGGGAGCCCTGGTTGGGCACAAGACACCAGGGTGCGGCAGCCCCCCAGGCGCGCCCTGGTGGGTTGTGCCCACCTCGTGGCCCCACTGACCCTAATTCTGACGCTATAAAATCCTATTTTTGGAGAAAAAAAATCAAAGACAAAGTTTCATGGCGTTTTACGATACGGAGCTGCCGCCACCTCCTGTTCTTCCTCGGGAGGCCAGATCTGGAGCCCATTTGGGGCTCCGGAGAGGGGAATCTTCGGTCTTCGTCATCATCAACCCTTCTCCATCACCAATTCCATGATGCTCCCCATCGGGAGTGAGTAATTCCTTCGTAGGCTTGCTAGTCAGTGAGGAGTTGGATGAGATTCATCATGTAATCGAGTTAGTTTTCTTAGGGCTTGATCCCTAGTATCCATTATGTTCTAAGATTGATGTTGTTATGAGTTTGCCATGCTTAATGCTTGTCACTAGGGCCCGAGTGCCATGATTTCAGATCTGAACCGTTTATGTTATCACCATTATATCTATGTTCTTGATCCGATCTTGCTAGTCATACGCACCTATTACGTGTTATGATCCGTAAACCCCGGAGTGACAATAGTCGGGATACTTTCCGGTGATGACCATAGTTTGAGGAGTTCATGTATTCACCGTGTGTTAATGCTTTGTTCCAGTTCTCTATTAAAAGAAGGCATTAATATCCCTTAGTTTCCTTATGGACCCCGCTGCCACGGGAGGGTAGGACAAAAGATGCCATGCAAGTTCTTTTCCATAAGCACGTATGACTATTTACGGAATACATGCCTACATTACATTGATGAACTGGAGCTAGTTCTGTATCGCCCTAGGTTATGACTGTTATATGATGAATATCATCCAACGAGTTCATCGATCCAGTGCCTACGAGTTTTCCACATATTGTTCTTGCTAAGTTACTACTGCTGCTACTACTTTTCCAACTGCTACAAAACTATTGCTATCACTGCTACCGTTACCGTTGCTGCTACTACTGCTATCAAAACTATCATACTATTGTGCTACTGATCACTCTGCTGCACATATTTAATCTCCAGGTGTGGTTGAATTGACAACTTAGCTGCTAATACTCTCAAATATTCTTTGGCTCCCCTTGTGTCGAATCTATAAATTTGGGTTGAATACTCTACCCTCGAAAACTGTTGTGATCCCCTATACTTGTGGGTTATCAGGGAGGCACCCCGGTATCGTATCACCATCACTTTTTCACTGCCATCTTTTATTTTAGTTTGATCCTTAGCTATTTAGTGGTTTAAAAGAAATAAAGTTTCATATTTGCTTTGCTTAGAATTTTTCTTTGAGTTCTACCTATCCTTGTAATCGAGTGTGAGAGTTATATAATAAAGTTAGTTGAGATTGTGTGTCTCTTCTTCACTTGCACCCATCATCTTAGCAATGCAATAAAAAGAATAGAAAAGAAAAATCATATGCTTATCTCTTGAGAAGTAATGACTTCACATAGAAAAAGAGGTATAAGCAATAAGAAGTGGTGGAAACCAACAAACATAATGTTAGTAATTGATATGATCTATGCAAAAGTGTGGTAGAGAAGAGGAGATTTACATATAAATATACTATCATGAACACCTTTTATGATTGTGAGCTTCCATCAAAATATTACATCATGATCAAGTGTTGAAGTGGGACATGGAAGACAAAATGATCATGTTTATTTACATTTGCATAGAAGTTATATGGTATTGAATCCTTTAACATGTGATGCTTTCTTAGGACCTTTTGCTAGCCCAAAGATTCGCACTAAGTAGAGATACTACTTGTGCATCCATAACCATTAAACCTAGTTTCTTGCCAAGAGAGTCCACCAAACCTACCTATGGATTGAATAAGATCCTTCAAGTAAGTTTTCATCGTTGCACAAGGCAATAAAAATTGCCTCTAATCATGTAAGATCCTTTATTGTAAGGGAAAGTAAGCTTTGTACGATCTTGTGATGGTGAAGTAATAAAAGCGACGGAATGCATAATAAAGTTCGCTATCATAAGGGGCAATATGAAGTGATGTTCCTTTATGTTAAGAGATTAAACATATCAAACAAATAAAAGCTTGTGACAACATCTGATTCCCTCTGCGAAGGGCCTATCTTTTACATTCTTACAAGTTTTATTTTCATGCAAGAGTCAATAATATTTCCCTTGTTCTTATTCTCCAAACTATTTAGTGGCAAGCATTATATGTTGAGGAAAGATTCAAACAAATTTATCCAGCTAAATGTAAATGACCATGTTCCATTATTGTTGACATTATCCTTGAGGTAAAAAAGTTGGGTGGCAAGAACATTAAAGTCCCCATCTTCCTATGTGTCCTACGGAGTCACTTGTTCCAAAAATATGCAATGTATGTTAGCAATCATAGAAGGTTACATCATAGTTTAATATGTGAACTTTCTAGAAATATAAGCTCTTACATAGACTCTTCTCTCAATTGCAAAAGCTATGATCATCTCAAGGACTAATTGCATTGCTTGTTGGTTCTCAATAAAGATGTTGCCCTATATTTCTTCAGTTGTGAATAGATTGTTACTTGTTCATGGGAGGTTATATGATTGAAAACTTTGTGCTATGATGATATTCATGATGCTCTCATGTCTGTATTATGTTTTTATCGACACCTCTCTCTCTCAAATTATGTGGTCATTATTTTAGAGTTCGGCTTTCGCTTGAGGACAAGCGAGGTCTAAGCTTGGGGCAGTTGATACGTTCATTCTGCATCATGATTTCCTACTACTATCTACCTTATTTTTGTCCATTATTCCACATTATCATACAATTCTTATGTTTATTCTCTCTGAATATGCAAGGTACATCACAAGGAGGGAAATATCTAGAAACTGGAATTCTGGACAGGAAAACTGAGAAAAATGCAGAAAAATCACCAGTCTCAGAATGACCAGAAAATTTACGGAGAATATTTTTGGAATATTTAAGAATTTCTGGAGCAAAAATATACCAGAGAGGGGATGCTAGCAGGCCAAAAGCCAACATGCCGCGCGCCCCCCTGGGGCACGACCAGATGGCTTGTGGACCCCCTACTAGCCCTCTGATGCCCCTCTTCTCCTATATGGTGTGTTTTACCCTAGAAAAATCATAAACAACCTTTCGGGACGAAGCGCCGCCGTCTCGAGGCGGAAACCTGGGCGGAGGCCCTTTTGCACTCCGGTGGTCAGATTCTGCCGGGGAAATCCCTCTCCGGGAGGGGGATATCGAAGCCATTGTCATCATCAATGATTCCTCCTTCGTGGGAGGACCAATCTTCATCAACCTCTTCACCAGAACCATCTCATCTCCAACCCTAGTTCATCTCTTGTATTCAATCTTTGTCCCAAAACCTTAGATTGGTACATGTGGGTTACTAGTTGTGTTGATTACATCTCGTAGTTGATGCTTGTTGGATTACTTGGTGGTAGAGATTATGTTCAGATCCTTAAGTATCATTATTATTCCTCTGATCTTGAACATGTTGATGATGTGTGAGTAGTTACTATTGTTCCCGAGGACATGGGAGAAGTCTTGTTATAAGTAATCTTGTGAAGTTGGTATGCGTTCGATATTTTGATGATATGTATGTTGTTACTTCTCTTAGTGGTGTCATGTGAACGTCGACTACATGACACTTCACCATGTTATGGGCCTAAGGGAAGTCATTGTGGAGTAACAAGTAGATGATGGGTTGCGAGAGTGACAGAATCTTAAACCCCAGTTTATGTGTTGCTTCATAAGGGGCTGATTTGGATCCACATGTTTCATGCTATGGTTAGATTTATCTTAATTCTTCTTTCGTAGTTGTGGATGCTTGTGAGAGGGGTTAATCATGAGTAGTTATTACTTCAAGTAAGAACAGCTCCTTAGCACCTGTCCACCCACATATCAAATTATCAAAGTAGCGAACGTGGCTTGAGACTGCGTCGGTATTTCCCCAAAGTGGAAGGGATGATGCAGCACAGCGACGGTAAGTATTTCTCTTGGTTATGAAACCAAGGTATCGAACCAGTAGGAGGATCACCACCACCTAATAAACAACACCTGCACACAAAGAACAAATACTTGCAACCCGACGCGAAAGAGAGGTTGTCAATCTCTCTACAGTAAAAAGATAGATTAGGATATGATAGATTGGAGAGATAGATCTCTCAAGAACACAAAATAAAAAGAACAAATAAAAAGTGCAGCAAGGTATTTTTGGGTTTTTGGAATAATAGATCTGAAAGCAAAAGCAGCAAAAAGATAGATCAGAAAGCAATATGTTGGAAAAGTAGACCCGGGGGCCGTAGGTTTCACTAGTGGCTTCTCTCATGAGTATAGCACACGGTGGGTGAACAAATTACTATTGGTCAATTGATAGAAGATCAAATAATCATGATGATATCCAAGGCGATGATCATTATATAGGTATCACGTCCAAGATAAGTAGACCGACTCCTACCTGCATCTACTAATATTACTCCACACATCGACCGCTATCCACCATGCATCTAGTCTATTAAGTTCATGGGAAAATGGAGTAATGCAATAAGAACGATGACATGATGTAGACAAGATCTATTCATGTAGGAATAGACCCCATCTTGTTATCCTTAATAGCAACGATACATGCGTGCCTCGCTGCCCCTTCTGTCACTGGGAGACGACACCGCAAGATCGAACCCATCACAAAGCACCTCTTCCCATGGCAAGAAAAATCGATCTAGTTGGCCTAACTAAACCAAATATTCGAAGAAGAAATACGAGGCTATAAGTAATCATGCATATAAGAGATCAAAGAAGACTCAAATAATATTCATGGATAGAAACTGATCATGAACTCAAAATTCATCGGATCCCAACAAACACACCACAAAAGTTTACATCAAATATATCTCCAAGAGACCATTGTGTTGAGAATCAAAAGAGAGAGAGAGGAAGCCATCTAGCTACTGCCTACGGACCCATAGGTCTATGGTGGACTACTCACGCATCATTGGAGAGGCACCAATGAGGATGATGAACCCCTCCGTGATGGTCCTAGATTGGATCTCGAGGCTCTAGAACTTGCGGCGGCTGGATGTGTTTTTCATCGACTCCTTTTGGGTTTCTAGAATATTGGGAATTTATAGGCGTCAGAGGCGGTGGAGAGGGGTCCTGAGGAGGGCAAAACCCATCAGGGCGCGCCTGGGGCCTCTGGCGTGCCCTGGTGGGTTGTGATCTCCACGGCCCACCTCTCTGGTACATCTTTGGCCCACTGGATATCTTCTGGTACAAAAAAATCTCCAAAAAGTTTCGTCGCGATTGGACTCTGTTTGGTACTGATATTTTGCGAAGTAAAAAACAAGCAAAAACAGCAACTGGCACTTTGGCACTATGTCAATAGGTTAGTCCCAAAAAATGATATAAAGTTGCTATAAAATGATTGTAAAACATTCAAGAATGATAATATAACAGCATGGAACAAGCAAAAATTATAGATACATTGGAGACGTATCAGCATCCCCAAGCTTAATTCCTACTCGTCCTCAAGTAGGTAAATGATAAAAATAGAATTTTTGATGTGGAATGCTTCCTAACATGTTCATCACATAATCTTTTCTTTTGTAGCATGGACATTTGGACTTTTAGATGATTCAAAGCAATAGTCTAGTTTTAACATAATGACTTCAATACTCAAGCATGCCAACAAGCAACCATGTCTTTCAAAATATAAACACTAAAGAAAGTTATCCCTAGCCCATCAAGCTCAATCATTGATCCATTCATGAAACACACTCAAATATTAGCTATACCCAATGCTCAAGTACGATCATAGTGCCCCCTAGTTGGTGCTTTATAAGAGAAGATGGAGACTCAAAGTAAAAAAGAAAAATTGCATAAAGTAAATAGATAGGCCCTTCGCAGAGGGGAGTAGGGATTTGTAGAGGTGCCAGAGCTCAAAGTTTAAATTGAGAGAGAAAAATATTTTGAGTGGCATGCCTTTCCTGTCAACGAAAACGACAAAGTAGTTCACAATACTTTCCATGCTAGATATATCATAGGTGGTTCCCAAACAGAAAATAAAGTGTATTCCTTTTTCCACCATTCTTTCACAATCCATGGCTGTCCATATCCACGGTTGCCTTCCATACCAACACTTTCCAATGAATTTATTAGTTGACAACATAAAGTAAAAAAAATTCTTTTTCATTTCGGGACTGGGCATCCCTATTACCGCCGCACTCTCGTGCAATGACAAGTGAATAAACACTCATTTTGAGAATAACACGTCTAGCATGGAAAAACATTGGACACCCCCTACCTTTTCATGAGCGGTACGATCGCACAAAAGAGAAAATTTATTTTGAAAATTAGAGTTGGCACATACAAATTTGCTTAGAACGGCATGGAAATACCGCATATAGGTAGGTATGGTAGACTCATAAGGAAAAACTGGGTTTAAGGATTTTGGATGCACAAGTAGTATTTCTACTTAGTACAAGTGGAGGCTAGCAAATAGATTGAGAAGCATCCAACCAAGAAACAAAAATTCACATACGCGAGCATTGAGCATAACTAACACCGAATAATGTGCCATAAGTAGGATGTAATTTCATTGCATAACTATTGACTTTCGTACTTGCATAGGGAGTCACAAACCTTAACACCAATATTCCTACTAAAGCATAATTACTCACTACCATGACTCACATATTACTACCATCATGTCTCAAAACTATTACAAGGAATCAAGTTAATTTGTCCAATGATCTTCCTGAAAGTTTTTATTATATCCTCCTTGGATATCTATCACTTTGGGACTAGTTTCATATATTGCTATTGCTTTTAGCAAGCTCAAATAAATTTAAGTGAAGAACATGAGCATAAAAGTTTTCATCTCTCAAAATAGTATAAGTGAAGTATTAGAGGATTTCTTCAAAATTTACTAACTCTCAAATTAATCTAAGTGAAGCATGAGAGTATTTCTACAAAAAAAAAATCCTAGCACACCGTGCTCAAAAAGATATAAGTGAAGCACTAGAGCAATTCTATAGCTCAAAAAGTTTAAGTGAAGCATATAGAGCAATTCTAACAAATCATAGCATAATTTTGGCTCTCTCAAATAGGTGTGTCCAGCAAGGATAGAAGTGACAAACTAAAAAGCAAATCAAGCAAAAACTCAAATGATACAAGATGCTCCAAGCAAAACTCATGATATGTGACGAATAAAAATATAGTTCCAAGTAAAATACTAATGGTCCTTAGAAGAAAGAGGGGATGCCACTCGGGGCATCCCCAAGCTTAGTTGCTTGTTTCTCTTTGGATATATCTTGGGGGTGCTGTAGAATCCCCAAGCTTAGGCTCTTTTCACTCCTTATTCCTTCATCCATCGTGATCTCACCCAAAACTTGAAAACTTCAATCACACAAAACTCAACAAAATCTTCGTGAGATCCGTTAGTATAATAAAGCAAATCACTACTTTAGGTGCTGTTGCAAACCCATTCATATTTTATTATTGCATTATACCTACTGTATTTTAACTTTACCATGCCTCATACCCTTCAATATAACCATAGATTCATCAAAACAAGCATACAATGCAACGAAAACAGAATCTGTCTTAAATAGAATAGTCTGTAGTAATCTGTACTCTAGCCATACTTCTGTAACTCTAAAAATTCTGAAAAATTAGGACAACTTAAAGAATTTGTATAGAAACAATGTGTTAAAATTTCAGCTCAATATCACGTAGCCAGTAAAAAATGAAAATTCGAACACTGGAGGCAAAGTTTCTGTGTCAGATTCAGCATTGTTTCTACTCATCTTATGAATCATCCTAAAGGCTCTACTTGGCACGAACACTAAATAAAACATAAAAACACAATCATAACAGAGGCATAATTGTGTCAATAGTCAAAAACAGAAAGAAAAAGAGGAAAATAAATTTATTCATTGGGTTGCCTCCCAACAAGCGCTATCGTTTTACGCCCCTAGCTAGGCATAACGCATAGATTCAAGTATTGTCATCTTTGGTTTTCAACTCTTCAATCACACAACTAGATTTCTTCAAGAATTCAGCATGCATATTCTCGATGACAACACTTCTAGGAAGAAGACCAAAAAATTCACTTTTGTAAATAGGGTCTCTTACTATTTCAACAAAGTCGGGATGAATACTAATCATTTTGAGATCTCCCTTGTGGCTACTAGGTGTAGCAACTTTGTTCTTAGTGACTTGCGTGGTTTTGCAAATTTTTATGGGAGTTTTTTCAATAGTTTTGAAAGAAGAAAAAGCCGAACCCAAGTTACTAAAGATTTCTTCCAACTTATCAATCCGGTAAGGACTCTCTTCTATTCTTTCGTTAACTACGGTTTCTTTTTCCTTTAACAATTTAAAGGCATCTCCCGCTTTAGACCCAATTTTATTAGCAAGATTATGCATTTTCTTATCCAAATTTTCAAGATGTTCTTTGCTAATCATTTTCTTTTCAATAGCATCTAGCCTCTCCATAACATGTTCGAGAGTCAAAGTTGTTTCATTGATCGTAAGAGATGGTGATCCCACTAAACTTCCCATAGCATTAAAAGCATCCAAAGATGGACACATCAAGAAATTCCCACCGGTAATCGTATCAAGGATGAATCTATAACAAGTGGTGATGCCCACATAAAAACTGCGAAGAAGAACAACGGTAGATTGCTTATGGATAGATCTATTATGAGCATTGCAAATCCTATACCAAGCATCATTTAAGTTCTACCCTCTCCTTTGTTTAAAATTAAGAACTTCATTCTCGGGAGTACACGCAATAGAGGAAGAACTAGCCATAACAACAAGGTAGACAGAAAAGAGATCTGACGAGAAAAAGGCAAACGAAAAAGAGGGCGAATGAAACGACAAATTGGGTGAAGTGGGGGAGAGGAAAACGAGAGGCAAATGGCAAATAATGTAATTTCAAGGATATGAGATTTGTGATTAGGAACCTGGTAGATGATGATGGTGTCTCCTCGGTGCCAGAGATTGGCACGTAGAAGAGACCGCTTCCTTCCCGGCAACGGCGCCAGAAATTCCTTTGATGTGGCTTGAGACTGCGTCGGTATTTCCCCAAAGAGGAAGGGATGATGCATCACAGCGACGGTAAGTATTTCCCTCTGTTATGAAACCAAGGTATCGAACTAGTAGGAGGATCACCACCACCTAATAAACAGCACATGCACACAAAGAACAAATACTTGCAACCAGACGTGAAAGAGAGGTTGTCAATCTCTCTACGGTAAAAAGATAGATTAGGATATGATAGATTGGAGAGATAGATCTCTCAAGAACACAAAATAAAAAGAACAAATAAAAAGTGTAGCAAGGTATTTTTGGGTTTTTGGAATAATAGATCTAAAAACAAAAGCGGCAAAAAGATAGATCGGAAAGCAATATGTTGGAAAAGTAGACCCGGGGGCGTAGGTTTCACTAGTGGCTTCTCTCATGAGTATAGCACACGGTGGTTGAACAAATTACTGTTGGGCAATTGATAGAAGATCAAATAATCATGACGATATCCAAGGCGATGATCATTATATAGGCATCACGTCCAAGATAAGTAGACCGACTCCTGCCTGCATCTACTACTATTACTCCACACATCGACCGCTATCCAGCATGCATCTAGTGTATTAAGTTCATGGAAAAATGGAGTAATGGAATAAGAATGATGACATGATGTAGATAAGATCTATTCATGTAGGAATCGACCCCACCTTGTTATCCTTAATAGCAACGATACATGCGTGCCTCGCTGCCCCTTCTGTCACTGGGAGACGACACCGCAAGATCGAACCCATCACAAAGCACCTCTTCCCATGGCAAGAAAAATTGATCTAGTTGGCCTAACTAAACCAAAGATTCAAAGAAGAAATACGAGGCTATAAGTAATCATGCATATAAGAGATCAAAGAAGACTTAAATAATATTCATGGATAGAAACTGATCATGAACTCAAAATTCATCGGATCCCAACAAACACACCGCAAAAGTTTACATCAAATAGATCTCCAAGAGACCATTGTATTGAGAATCAAAAGAGAGAGAGAGTAAGCCATCTAGCTACTGCCTACGGACCCGTAGGTCTATGGTGGACTACTCACACATCATCGAAGAGGCACCAATGAGGATGACGAACCCCTCCGTGATGGTGTTAGATTGGATCTCGAGGCTCTGGAACTTGCGGCAGCTGTATGTGTTTTTCGTCGACTCCTTTTGGGTTTCTGGAATATTTGGGAATTTATAGGCGCCAGAGGCGGTGGAGAGGGGTCTCGAGGAGGGAACAACCCATCAGGGCGCGCCCGGGGCCTCTAGCGCCCTTGTGGGTTGTGGTCTCCACGGCCCACCTCTCTGGTACTTCTTTGGCCCACTGGATATCTTCTGGTCCAAAAAAATATCCAAAAAGATTCGTCGCGATTGGACTCCGTTTGGTACTGATATTCTGCGAAGTAAAAAACAAGCAAAAATAGCAACTGGCACTTTGGCACTATGTCAATAGGTTAGTCCCAAAAAATGATATAAAGTTGCTATAAAATGATTGTAAAACATCCAAGAATGATAATATAACAGCATGGAACAAGCAAAAATTATAGATACGTTGGAGACGTATCAGTAGGGCACATTGATGGATTAAGAAAAATCGGATTCACGATATTCTACATGATTGCTTGTGCAGAAACAAAACACCCTGTTAATGCTATTGCTATATATGTAATACCTAGGGTTCTAACTAAAACCTTGGGTTCTAACTAACCCTACAGCTAAAACGGGGAGGAGAGGATAGAGAGAGGAGGGGCGGGTGCCTTACAGGTGGTCAGGGGAGACGCCGGTAGTGAAGTGGAGGTCGGGGCAGACGGACGCGGCTGGAGGGCACTGGACAGTTGCGACAGGAGACGGCGATGACAGGAGGTCCTGCGGAGGGCGGCGGCGACAGGAGGGGGTGCAGAGGAGGGCGACGGCGCGGAGGAGGGCGCACGGAGGAGGGCGACGACGACGATGGAGGGCGTGCGGAGGAGGGCGATGGCGGCGACAAGAGAGGAGGGATTTGGGGGAGAAAGGGGAAGAAAGCCCACGCGCGGGGAGTTAAGTGGACGTAGCGCTAGCGCTAGTTTAGAACCAGCGCTATAGCTACACTCTACCGCTATACCTAAGTTAGCTATAGCGCTGGTTCTAAACCAGCGCTACTACTAGTGCTTTCCTTTTTTTCTTTTCATTTTGTTTTTTTTTCTTTCTCCTTTTTCTATTTCTTTTCATTTTCATTTCTATTGCTTTTTCCTTATTACATTTTATTTTTATTTTCATTTCTATTTGTTTTTCATTTTATTTTTATTTTTATTTTTCTCCTTCTGAAAGACGACCGATATGCATGATGGGAAGGGCGATATATATTACATAATTTGACCGATAACGGTTAAGTGCGTATACAAAATAGGAACATAAACATAAATGATGGTTTCTCAGCGTCGATGTTATCGTTTCTGAGTGAGCTTCTTTCCTTTCTTGTTCGCTGCCGAATAATTGAGCCCCTCGTTGTGACTTTTCCTATTCCATGGAGTATGATTTTTCTTAGGTAATGTAGTCTTGCTTCTTCTTTTGACATATGTTTAATCGTCATCGTCATCTTCCCTCATCGGGTCACCGTACTGGTCGTAGTCTTCCTCCTTAGCGACTCCATCCATTCTGACGATGCTCCTTTTGCCTCTCCTCACGACAACACGGTTGGGATTGCTCAGGTCGGTTATGAAGAACCATTGTGTCACGTGCTTAGCGTGTACCCATGGCTCAGTTTTGGCGATGACGTTCACGGTAGCTGCGCTCTTCACGTCGGGTATAGACATGGTAGTGAAATACCGGTTTTCTCTTTTGACGGCCTTAGCCCATCTGCCACGAAACATCGTCGCATTGTGCAGTCCAGCGTAGTTAAGCTCCCAGATCTCTTCGACCCTTCCGTAGAATCATTCAGTTGCGCCGTTGTTGCCGGTCATGCATTCCATCGTCACCCTTGAGTTCTGGTAATCACTATCTATGTCTTTGGCCTCTGTGTGGAAAGTGTATCCATTGATATCGTATGCCTGATAGGTCGCGAGTTTGGCCACAAGGCCATGTGCTAAGGCGTGTATGCGCAATCCGTCCACACTGCCCTCTTCCAGGGGATTAGCAAGAACATGCTCTTTGAACCAATGCAAGAAAGTAGAGTTGTGCTCTCTAGTAACTTCGGTGTCCGTCTTGTTTAGCCCCTTGTCACGGTACTTCTTTGCGATGGTTTCTTTGTGCAGTGCCACGAAAGGATATACCATGTCTAGGTGCTGTAGCACTACTAAGTTTGCTATGTCCAAGTCGTTGTGTCGGCCCGAGTGGTCCACATGCAATTCCCTCCGGCCGTTCGTGTGACCTTCTCCTCCGAGCCTCCCAAGGTGCTTGTTGACGGGCAAACCAACAATAGGGTTTTTGCCGCCTAGATAATTCTCGTAGAAGGAGATGCACTCTTGGGTCAGATAGCCCTGCACGATGCTTCCATTCGGAAGGGACATGTTACGAACGAATCCTTTGATGACCCCATTCATCCTCTCGAACGGCATCATGCTGTGAAGGAATGACGGCCTGAGGTCGATGATGTCGTCCACAATGTGGACACACAGATGCACCATGACGTCAAAGAACGCGGGCGGGAAGTAAATCTCAAGCTCATTTAGTATGACAACAATCTCTTCCTGTATCCTTCGAAGTTGCTTCACACTGATCGATTTTCGAGAGATAACGTCAAAAAAGTTGCAAAGACCAGTAATCGTCTCACGGACGTGCTTGTCCATTATCCCTCTAAGGGCAACTGGAAGGATCTGCGTCATCATCACGTGACAGTCATGAGACTTCATCACACTGAACCTTTTCTTCTTAGTATCTAGAAATCTGCTTATCTTTCCACAGTAACCGGATCGAACTTTGATCCGGTAAGGCACTTGAAGAATTGATCAATCTCCTTCGGACTTAAGGTGAAGCAAGAAGGGGGGCAATAATTATCTTCCTTTTTGTTGACTTTTTTGCCCCTGTCCCCCGCCTCCGTCTCCTCAGACTTTTTATGGGGCGGCATGTGGAGATCTGCCCTGATGTTTAAATCTTCCAAGTCTCTTTTTGCCTTCGGCCCATCCTTGGTCTTATCCGGCATGTTCATCACTGTTGCAAGCAAGCTCTCAAGGACATTCTTCGTGATATGCATTTGATCAAGGAAATGAGGCGTGTCAAGTTTGGGCCAGTACTCCAAGTCCTAGAAAATAGACCTCGTCTTCCATACCGTCAGCATCGGCTCCGATGCCTTTTTCTTCATCTTTCCCGGCGCGGGGCACTGTTCCCAGTTTTTCAACACCTCATCGATTTCGGTGCAGCTCCTCTTACGTGGAGGTCCTCGATGCTCAGCCTCACCATTGAATAGACCTCCATGGTTTCTCCATGGGTCATCCTTCTCGAGCCATCTTAGATGCCACATGTACACGATTTTCCCAAACCCGCCATCTTTCATTGACGTTAGCTGCTGAGACGTTGTATCATCCATGCACCGTGTAATGCCCCGAACACACCCGCCGGTGGTCGTTACTCCTGGCGGGATCTAGACTGGCCTCACAGATCAATACTAGTCTTTTCTGCGCACTTTGTCCTCACTCATGCGCACCCGGGACCAACTTCCCGGTTGATCACCCATCCTAAGGCTACTCCAAGCCAAGCACGCTTAACCTGGGAGTTTTGTTCGAATGGGCTCCCGGAAAAGAAGGAATTCCTTATTGATATGTGTTGGGGATATAACCCCGTGGTAAGACCCGCCCAGGAGGGGCCGGGTCATGAGGTTGGCGGCTTAGCAATAAGGTTTGGAAGTAGCTTGCCCAATGGGCCTGGAGGCCCAGAGGCAGAAGACAATGTGTAACCCGGTGGCGGCTTGCCAGATAAGGCAGGAGTAGTTAGAGGCAAGGTCGGTTATTAAGTATGACCCGGCCCGGACTCTTGTAAGCCCAGGGCCTCGACCTGTGTATATAAAGGCGGGTTACCTGGGTGGCTGAGACCACGAAACCTTTGATCGAGTACTAGGTCAAGCGAATCCGCTCCCTTGTAATGGATACCCAATCAATACAACTATAAGCAGGATGTAGGCTATTACCTCCTTCGAGAGGGGCCGAACCTGGGTAAACCTGTGTCTTTCGTCCCGACCAACCTCTTCAAGTTAACCGCCGTAGCGATGGCTTCACACCTAAGTCCTGGCACTAGGACATCTGCCGTGACAAAACCACGATAGTTGGCGCCCACCGTGGGGCAGATGCTCGGTGGTTTGGAGTACTCGAATGGCTCTCTCCCAGGGATCGAGGGATACGCCGTCCGCAGGATGACCAAGAGTCGCCGCGGCAAGCTCTACATCGACGACGCCGGCTAGGGCCCCGAGGCCGACTCAATTGAGTACAGATACCGGGTCCCCTTCGGCGGAATTCACGTCTTCATTGGCAAGATCGGCGGATCTAAGCCCGGGCCGGACATCTGCACCGACCTCGTCGAGCCGGCCCGGCGCGCGCAACCCGCCCGGGTCAACCCAGGGCGGAAGCATGTCTTCGTCGGCTTCACCCAATGCACATAACTTGAAGGTTCTATGTCGCGGGAGGAAACCCTCATCTGCTCACAGGATGGATCCTCGAGTGGGGAGGCGGAATCAATCTACCAGCTTCACAACGGTGGGCTTGGGGGCTACTTTGAGGGCTACCATGACCCGGAATACTATGATCCGCCGAGCAGAGCCGCCGTCTTCATGGCTGGATCGGTGCCAGCTTCTGGCAGCACGGCGGCTGGGACAGCCGCCGCGGGCGCAACGGGAGCTGGGTCGGCCAGGACACCGGCTCAGGTTTTGCTAGATCTGATGAATGAACTTACGACTCTGATGGGAACCGAGGTCACGACCAAAAACCAAGCAGCCCGTAACACGGAGATCGCGAGGTAACACGGAGATCACAAGGTTGAAGGACCAGATGGCCGGTGCCCAAGAGGAAATCAATGCGTTGAAAGCTCAGATGGACGCTGAGTCGGAGAGCCTCGGGGCGGAAGCTTTTCGCCTTGACCTGGATCAACAAACCGCGGATGCAGTGCGACGGATGAGGCACCAGACCCGCCTGCCGGATCAGTATGAGCCTAGGAATCTTTTCAACACACCAGGGACAGGGACGGAATGCGCCTCTGACCGTGACCCGGACAGCGGAAGTACCTGGGAGTAGAGCAGCGGTTCAGCATCGGTAGCCAGACCCGCCCCGCAGGAACCAGACCCCACCGCAGCATTTTCCAACACCACCCGGTCATTATTCTAACCCGGTGGAGAACATGGTGGCAGCGGCAGTCAGGCTCGGCGCGCTCCCCATCCCTGATGGAACGCCTTTTGCGGAAGAAGCGCGGAATGCCATTGGGTCATGCCGGCCCTCCCACAGTACTTGAAGTGGTCTGAGTATGACATAACTTGGAGCAAGGAGGATCACCCGCCGCGCGTAGATAACCCGGGGCATTTAGCCCTAGTAGTAGCCCCCCAAGTAGGAGGCTACGTGTTTACCAAGGTGCTTATGGATGGTGGCAGCAGCATCAACATCTTGTATTATGACACGTTTCGCTGGATGAACTTGCTTGACAAGGATCTCAAGCCATCTTCGACGGTCTTTCAAGGTGTGGTGCCCGGTAAGTTGGCTTATCCAGTTGGAAAAATTGCCCTGGAAGTAGCCTTTGGCGATGAGTTCAACTACAGGGTGGAGACCTTATGGTTCGAGGTGGTAAAAATCAAGAGCCCGTACCACGCCTTGTTTGGACGGTCGGCTTATGCCAAGTTCATGGCTAGGCCTTGTTATGTCTACTTGCAGCTCAAGATGCCCGGATTAAACGGAACGATTACAGTGCATGGTGATCAGAAGATTGCTCTCGAGTGCGAGGAAGGCGATGCGGCGTATGCAGAATCAAGTTGTGCTGAGGCAGAGGCGCAGAGCTCAAGTTTTATAAGGAGAATGTTGACCCGGCAGATATGACCCCACTGAAGAAGCCTAGCACGGAATCTGAGCCGCCCCTGAAGTTTGTGGCAGAAGATACCAAGCTGGTGGATTTTACTCCTGGCGACTCATCGCAGCAGTTCACTATTGGGGCCAATATGGATCCCAAATAGGAAAGCGTGCTCATCGAATTCATCCGTGAGAATCGGGACATCTTTCCATGGAAGCCTTCTGACATGCCGGGTGTACCGAGAGAATTCGATGGGCACCATCTTAATGTGGATCCTAAGTTTAAGCCGGTCAAACAGTTCCTCCGTCGTTTCAATGAGGAGAGGTGTAAGGCTATTGGAGAAGAGGTAGCCCAGCTCTTGGCAGCAGGGTTTATCGTCGAAGTTTTTCACCCGGAGTGGTTAGCTAATCTCGTGCTTGTACTTAAAAAGAATGGCATGTGGCGCATGTGTGTGGATTACACAGATCTCAACAAGGCATGTCCGGTTGATCCGTTTGCTCTCCCCCGTATTGACCAGATCATTGATGCGACGGAGGGTTGCAAGAGCTTATGTTTCCTGGATGCCTACTCGGGTTATCATCAGATCAAGATGGCAGTCAAAGACCAAGAGAAGACATCTTTCATTACACCTTTTGGAGCTTTCTGCTATGTGTCTATGCCCTTTGGACTCAAAAGTGCGTAGGCGACTTATCAGCGCTGTGTGCAGAACTGTCTTCATGGTCAGATTGGGCGTAATGTTCATGCCTATGTGGATGATATTGTGGTCAAGTCACGGAAGAAGGAGACTCTGTTAGATGATTTAAAAGAAACTTTTGATAATCTGCGGGTTTACAAGATGATGCTTAACCCGGCCAAGTGTGTGTTTGGTGTGCCTGCAGGCAAGCTTTTGGGATTCTTGGTCTCTGAGCGGGGCATTGAGGCTAACCCAGATAAGATAAAGGCCATCGTTTCTTTGTCTAAGCCGGCGTGTATTAATGATGTTCAGCGCTTGGCGGGTCGTATTGCCGCTCTGAGCTGGTTCATAAGCCGCCTGGGTGAGAAGGCTATTCCTCTGTATCAGATGATGAATAAGACAGATGACTTTGTCTGGAGTGATGCGGCTAATGAGGCGTTTGAGGTGCTCAAGAAGCAGTTGGCTGAGCCGCCCATTTTGGCAGCCCCAGTAGAAAAAGAGCCTTTGCTCTTGTACGTGGCGGCTAACAACAGAGCCGTCAGTGCTGCAGTTGTGGTGGAGCGCAAGGAGGCGGGCAAGGAGTACCCAGTCCAGCGGCCGGTTTACTATGTCAGTGAGGTCTTGACGGAATCCAAGCAAAGATATCCGCATTAGCAAAAGCTGGTGTTTGGAGTGTTCATGGCCAATCGTAAGCTGATGCATTATTTCCTTGGGCATCCAATCACAGTGGTTAGCTCTGCTCCTCTGGGAGATATCATTCAAAACAGAGAAGCTACTGGCAGGATTGCTAAGTGGGCAATTGAGCTTGGACCTCTCAATTTGAAATATGTGCCCCGGACGGCTATGAAATCTCAAGTCCTGGTGGACTTTATCAATGACTGGACAGAGTGTCAAGCACCCGAGGAGAAGCCGGACAATACGTATTGGACAATTCATTTTGATGGTTCCAGGCAATTAGAAGGCTCGGGGGCTGGAGTTGTTCTAACTTCCCCGCGAGGTGACAAGTTCTGTTATGTTTTGAGGTTAATGTTTCCTTGTACTAACAATGCAGCTGAATATGAGGCTTTGCTTCATGGGATCCGTGTGGCAAAGGAGATGAATTTGAGCCGGGTCAGATGTCTTGGCGACTCAGACCTGGTGGCTTAGCAAGTTTCTGGCACGTGGGATTCTAAGGACCCTCGCATGGCGGCTTATCGCCAGGCGGTTGATGTTATTGCCGGCCACTTCAAGGGCTATCAGGTGGATCATATTGATCGGCGGAAGAACGAGGCGGCTGACGCGTTGTCAAGACTGGGATCTCAGCGTAAGCCGGTGCCGCCTAATGTGTTCCTGGATGTATTGTATCACCCGTCGGTTAAGTTACCGTTGGAAGAGGATTTGGCTATACCCGACCCGGAAGGGCAACTGGTGGCGGCTCTCCGTGCGATCGCTGATTGGACGCTGCCCTATCTGGCATATCTGACCCGCGGCGAGTTACCCCAAGACAAAACTCTGGCGCGGCAGATTATAAGGCGATCTAAATCTATGACTATTGTCAATGGCGAGTTACACAGGTGCAGCGTGACAGGCGTCTTTCAGCGATGTGTTTCTCCTGACGAGGGCCGTGAAATCCTGCAAGAGATACATGCCGGCGATTGTGGTCATCATGCCGGGTCAAAGTCTTTGGTGGCTAAGGCTTTTCGACACGGTTTTTACTGGTTAACAGCTCATAAAGATGCAGAGTCCTTGGTTAGTAAATGTGACGAGTGCCAAAAATTTGGACGACGTGCCCATGTGCTGACTCAAGAGTTACGGATGATTCCAATCACCTGGCCGTTTGCGGTCTGGGGGCTTGATATGGTGGGACCTTTTAAGAGGTCTAAAGACAAGAAGACCCACCTCTTGGTGGTGGTTGACAAGTTTACTAAGTGGGTTGAGGCTGAGCCGGTCAGCAAGTGTGATGCAGCAACAGCAGTTCAGTTCGTCAAGAAGCTGATCTTTCGGTTTGGTTATCCTCATAGTATCATTAGTGACAATGGTACAAACCTGTCCAAGGGGGCTATGAAGGAGTTTTGTGATGGTGAACATATCCGCCTCGATGTATCTTCTGTGGCTCGCCCACAGTCTAATGGTCAAGCAGAGCATGCTAACCAGGAAATTTTGAGACGGATAAAACCCCGGCTTATAGTTCCTTTGGAGCGCACACCGGGTTGTTGGGTGGAGGAGTTACCTTCAGTTCTTTGGAGCATAAGAACCACCCCCAATAGATCAACAGGCTATACGCCTTTCTTCATGGTTTATGGTGCAGAAGCTGTTCTTCCCAGTGATATTCGTCATGATTCGCCCAGAGTGGCGGCTTACGTGGAAGCTGATAATGAGACGGCACGTCAGGATGCTTTGGATGCCTTAGATTAAGAACGGGATCTGGCAGCAGCACGGTCCGCGATTTACCAGCAAGACCTGCATCGCTATCATAGCCGTAGGGTCAAGACCCGGACGTTCCAAGAAGGCGACTTAGTACTCCGTTTGATTCAAGACCAGTCAGATATGCATAAGTTGTCACCTCCTTGGGAAGGACCGTTTGTGATCAGCAGAAACCTTAACAATGGTTCCTACTATCTCATTGATATATGGGAGAGTGACAAGTCTCGCACTTCTGGTGAAGAGACTGCAAGGCTATGGAATATTGCTCACCTTCGGCCATACTATACTTGAGCCGCCGGTCCGGCTCTCACAAATTTATCCAGCTAAATGTAAATGACCATGTTCCATTATTGTTGACATTATCCTTGAGGTAAAAAAGTTGGGTGGCAAGAACATTAAAGTCCCCATCTTCCTATGTGTCCTACGGAGTCACTTGTTCCAAAAATATGCAATGTATGTTAGCAATCATAGAAGGTTACATCATAGTTTAATATGTGAACTTTCTAGAAATATAAGCTCTTACATAGACTCTTCTCTCAATTGCAAAAGCTATGATCATCTCAAGGACTAATTGCATTGCTTGTTGGTTCTCAATAAAGATGTTGCCCTATATTTCTTCAGTTGTGAATAGATTGTTACTTGTTCATGGGAGGTTATATGATTGAAAACTTTGTGCTATGATGATATTCATGATGCTCTCATGTCTGTATTATGTTTTTATCGACACCTCTCTCTCTCAAATTATGTGGTCATTATTTTAGAGTTCGGCTTTCGCTTGAGGACAAGCGAGGTCTAAGCTTGGGGCAGTTGATACGTTCATTCTGCATCATGATTTCCTACTACTATCTACCTTATTTTTGTCCATTATTCCACATTATCATACAATTCTTATGTTTATTCTCTCTGAATATGCAAGGTACATCACAAGGAGGGAAATATCTAGAAACTGGAATTCTGGACAGGAAAACTGAGAAAAATGCAGAAAAATCACCAGTCTCAGAATGACCAGAAAATTTACGGAGAATATTTTTGGAATATTTAAGAATTTCTGGAGCAAAAATATACCAGAGAGGGGATGCTAGCAGGCCAAAAGCCAACATGCCGCGCGCCCCCCTGGGGCACGACCAGATGGCTTGTGGACCCCCTACTAGCCCTCTGATGCCCCTCTTCTCCTATATGGTGTGTTTTACCCTAGAAAAATCATAAACAACCTTTCGGGACGAAGCGCCGCCGTCTCGAGGCGGAAACCTGGGCGGAGGCCCTTTTGCACTCCGGTGGTCAGATTCTGCCGGGGAAATCCCTCTCCGGGAGGGGGATATCGAAGCCATTGTCATCATCAATGATTCCTCCTTCGTGGGAGGACCAATCTTCATCAACCTCTTCACCAGAACCATCTCATCTCCAACCCTAGTTCATCTCTTGTATTCAATCTTTGTCCCAAAACCTCAGATTGGTACATGTGGGTTACTAGTTGTGTTGATTACATCTCGTAGTTGATGCTTGTTGGATTACTTGGTGGTAGAGATTATGTTCAGATCCTTAAGTATCATTATTATTCCTCTGATCTTGAACATGTTGATGATGTGTGAGTAGTTACTATTGTTCCCGAGGACATGGGAGAAGTCTTGTTATAAGTAATCTTGTGAAGTTGGTATGCGTTCGATATTTTGATGATATGTATGTTGTTACTTCTCTTAGTGGTGTCATGTGAACGTCGACTACATGACACTTCACCATGTTATGGGCCTAAGGGAAGTCATTGTGGAGTAACAAGTAGATGATGGGTTGCGAGAGTGACAGAATCTTAAACCCCAGTTTATGTGTTGCTTCATAAGGGGCTGATTTGGATCCACATGTTTCATGCTATGGTTAGATTTATCTTAATTCTTCTTTCGTAGTTGTGGATGCTTGTGAGAGGGGTTAATCATGAGTAGTTATTACTTCAAGTAAGAACAGCTCCTTAGCACCTGTCCACCCACATATCAAATTATCAAAGTAGCGAACGTGGCTTGAGACTGCGTCGGTATTTCCCCAAAGTGGAAGGGATGATGCAGCACAGCGACGGTAAGTATTTCTCTTGGTTATGAAACCAAGGTATCGAACCAGTAGCAGGATCACCACCACCTAATAAACAACACCTGCACACAAAGAACAAATACTTGCAACCCAACGCGAAAGAGAGGTTGTCAATCTCTCTACAGTAAAAAGATAGATTAGGATATGATAGATTGGAGAGATAGATCTCTCAAGAACACAAAATAAAAAGAACAAATAAAAAGTGCAGCAAGGTATTTTTGGGTTTTTGGAATAATAGATCTGAAAGCAAAAGCAGCAAAAAGATAGATCAGAAAGCAATATGTTGGAAAAGTAGACCCGGGGGCCGTAGGTTTCACTAGTGGCTTCTCTCATGAGTATAGCACACGGTGGGTGAACAAATTACTATTGGGCAATTGATAGAAGATCAAATAATCATGATGATATCCAAGGCGATGATCATTATATAGGTATCACGTCCAAGATAAGTAGACCGACTCCTACCTGCATCTACTAATATTACTCCACACATCGACCGCTATCCACCATGCATCTAGTCTATTAAGTTCATGGGAAAATGGAGTAATGCAATAAGAACGATGACATGATGTAGACAAGATCTATTCATGTAGGAATAGACCCCATCTTGTTATCCTTAATAGCAACGATACATGCGTGCCTCGCTGCCCCTTCTGTCACTGGGAGACGACACCGCAAGATCGAACCCATCACAAAGCACCTCTTCCCATGGCAAGAAAAATCGATCTAGTTGGCCTAACTAAACCAAATATTCGAAGAAGAAATACGAGGCTATAAGTAATCATGCATATAAGAGATCAAAGAAGACTCAAATAATATTCATGGATAGAAACTGATCATGAACTCAAAATTCATCGGATCCCAACAAACACACCACAAAAGTTT
The DNA here is from genome assembly GCA_039707655.1 of Elymus sibiricus. NCBI lineage: Eukaryota > Viridiplantae > Streptophyta > Magnoliopsida > Poales > Poaceae > Elymus > Elymus sibiricus. Next base: position 489,097,424 of record CM077667.1, read on the forward strand.
ACATCAAATATATCTCCAAGAGACCATTGTGTTGAGAATCAAAAGAGAGAGAGAGGAAGCCATCTAGCTACTGCCTACGGACCCATAGGTCTATGGTGGACTACTCACGCATCATTGGAGAGGCACCAATGAGGATGATGAACCCCTCCGTGATGGTCCTAGATTGGATCTCGAGGCTCTAGAACTTGCGGCGGCTGGATGTGTTTTTCATCGACTCCTTTTGGGTTTCTAGAATATTGGGAATTTATAGGCGTCAGAGGCGGTGGAGAGGGGTCCTGAGGAGGGCAAAACCCATCAGGGCGCGCCTGGGGCCTCTGGCGTGCCCTGGTGGGTTGTGATCTCCACGGCCCACCTCTCTGGTACATCTTTGGCCCACTGGATATCTTCTGGTACAAAAAAATCTCCAAAAAGTTTCGTCGCGATTGGACTCTGTTTGGTACTGATATTTTGCGAAGTAAAAAACAAGCAAAAACAGCAACTGGCACTTTGGCACTATGTCAATAGGTTAGTCCCAAAAAATGATATAAAGTTGCTATAAAATGATTGTAAAACATTCAAGAATGATAATATAACAGCATGGAACAAGCAAAAATTATAGATACATTGGAGACGTATCAGCATCCCCAAGCTTAATTCCTACTCGTCCTCAAGTAGGTAAATGATAAAAATAGAATTTTTGATGTGGAATGCTTCCTAACATGTTCATCACATAATCTTTTCTTTTGTAGCATGGACATTTGGACTTTTAGATGATTCAAAGCAATAGTCTAGTTTTAACATAATGACTTCAATACTCAAGCATGCCAACAAGCAACCATGTCTTTCAAAATATAAACACTAAAGAAAGTTATCCCTAGCCCATCAAGCTCAATCATTGATCCATTCATGAAACACACTCAAATATTAGCTATACCCAATGCTCAAGTACGATCATAGTGCCCCCTAGTTGGTGCTTTATAAGAGAAGATGGAGACTCAAAGTAAAAAGAAAAATTGCATAAAGTAAATAGATAGGCCCTTCGCAGAGGGGAGTAGGGATTTGTAGAGGTGCCAGAGCTCAAAGTTTAAATTGAGAGAGAAAAATATTTTGAGTGGCATGCCTTTCCTGTCAACGAAAACGACAAAGTAGTTCACAATACTTTCCATGCTAGATATATCATAGGTGGTTCCCAAACAGAAAATAAAGTGTATTCCTTTTTCCACCATTCTTTCACAATCCATGGCTGTCCATATCCACGGTTGCCTTCCATACCAACACTTTCCAATGAATTTATTAGTTGACAACATAAAGTAAAAAAAATTCTTTTTCATTTCGGGACTGGGCATCCCTATTACCGCCGCACTCTCGTGCAATGACAAGTGAATAAACACTCATTTTGAGAATAACACGTCTAGCATGGAAAAACATTGGACACCCCCTACCTTTTCATGAGCGGTACGATCGCACAAAAGAGAAAATTTATTTTGAAAATTAGAGTTGGCACATACAAATTTGCTTAGAACGGCATGGAAATACCGCATATAGGTAGGTATGGTAGACTCATAAGGAAAAACTGGGTTTAAGGATTTTGGATGCACAAGTAGTATTTCTACTTAGTACAAGTGGAGGCTAGCAAATAGATTGAGAAGCATCCAACCAAGAAACAAAAATTCACATACGCGAGCATTGAGCATAACTAACACCGAATAATGTGCCATAAGTAGGATGTAATTTCATTGCATAACTATTGACTTTCGTACTTGCATAGGGAGTCACAAACCTTAACACCAATATTCCTACTAAAGCATAATTACTCACTACCATGACTCACATATTACTACCATCATGTCTCAAAACTATTACAAGGAATCAAGTTAATTTGTCCAATGATCTTCCTGAAAGTTTTTATTATATCCTCCTTGGATATCTATCACTTTGGGACTAGTTTCATATATTGCTATTGCTTTTAGCAAGCTCAAATAAATTTAAGTGAAGAACATGAGCATAAAAGTTTTCATCTCTCAAAATAGTATAAGTGAAGTATTAGAGGATTTCTTCAAAATTTACTAACTCTCAAATTAATCTAAGTGAAGCATGAGAGTATTTCTACAAAAAAAAAATCCTAGCACACCGTGCTCAAAAAGATATAAGTGAAGCACTAGAGCAATTCTATAGCTCAAAAAGTTTAAGTGAAGCATATAGAGCAATTCTAACAAATCATAGCATAATTTTGGCTCTCTCAAATAGGTGTGTCCAGCAAGGATAGAAGTGACAAACTAAAAAGCAAATCAAGCAAAAACTCAAATGATACAAGATGCTCCAAGCAAAACTCATGATATGTGACGAATAAAAATATAGTTCCAAGTAAAATACTAATGGTCGTTAGAAGAAAGAGGGGATGCCACTCGGGGCATCCCCAAGCTTAGTTGCTTGTTTCTCTTTGGATATATCTTGGGGGTGCTGTAGAATCCCCAAGCTTAGGCTCTTTTCACTCCTTATTCCTTCATCCATCGTGATCTCACCCAAAACTTGAAAACTTCAATCACACAAAACTCAACAAAATCTTCGTGAGATCCGTTAGTATAATAAAGCAAATCACTACTTTAGGTGCTGTTGCAAACCCATTCATATTTTATTATTGCATTATACCTACTGTATTTTAACTTTACCATGCCTCATACCCTTCAATATAACCATAGATTCATCAAAACAAGCATACAATGCAACGAAAACAGAATCTGTCTTAAATAGAATAGTCTGTAGTAATCTGTACTCTAGCCATACTTCTGTAACTCTAAAAATTCTGAAAAATTAGGACAACTTAAAGAATTTGTATAGAAACAATGTGTTAAAATTTCAGCTCAATATCACGTAGCCAGTAAAAAATGAAAATTCGAACACTGGAGGCAAAGTTTCTGTGTCAGATTCAGCATTGTTTCTACTCATCTTATGAATCATCCTAAAGGCTCTACTTGGCACGAACACTAAATAAAACATAAAAACACAATCATAACAGAGGCATAATTGTGTCAATAGTCAAAAACAGAAAGAAAAAGAGGAAAATAAATTTATTCATTGGGTTGCCTCCCAACAAGCGCTATCGTTTTACGCCCCTAGCTAGGCATAACGCATAGATTCAAGTATTGTCATCTTTGGTTTTCAACTCTTCAATCACACAACTAGATTTCTTCAAGAATTCAGCATGCATATTCTCGATGACAACACTTCTAGGAAGAAGACCAAAAAATTCACTTTTGTAAATAGGGTCTCTTACTATTTCAACAAAGTCGGGATGAATACTAATCATTTTGAGATCTCCCTTGTGGCTACTAGGTGTAGCAACTTTGTTCTTAGTGACTTGCGTGGTTTTGCAAATTTTTATGGGAGTTTTTTCAATAGTTTTGAAAGAAGAAAAAGCCGAACCCAAGTTACTAAAGATTTCTTCCAACTTATCAATCCGGTAAGGACTCTCTTCTATTCTTTCGTTAACTATGGTTTCTTTTTCCTTTAACAATTTAAAGGCATCTCCCGCTTTAGACCCAATTTTATTAGCAAGATTATGCATTTTCTTATCCAAATTTTCAAGATGTTCTTTGCTAATCATTTTCTTTTCAATAGCATCTAGCCTCTCCATAACATGTTCGAGAGTCAAAGTTGTTTCATTGATCGTAAGAGATGGTGATCCCACTAAACTTCCCATAGCATTAAAAGCATCCAAAGATGGACACATCAAGAAATTCCCACCGGTAATCGTATCAAGGATGAATCTATAACAAGTGGTGATGCCCACATAAAAACTGCGAAGAAGAACAACGGTAGATTGCTTATGGATAGATCTATTATGAGCATTGCAAATCCTATACCAAGCATCATTTAAGTTCTACCCTCTCCTTTGTTTAAAATTAAGAACTTCATTCTCGGGAGTACACGCAATAGAGGAAGAACTAGCCATAACAACAAGGTAGACAGAAAAGAGATCTGACGAGAAAAAGGCAAACGAAAAAGAGGGCGAATGAAACGACAAATTGGGTGAAGTGGGGGAGAGGAAAACGAGAGGCAAATGGCAAATAATGTAATTTCAAGGATATGAGATTTGTGATTAGGAACCTGGTAGATGATGATGGTGTCTCCTCGGTGCCAGAGATTGGCACGTAGAAGAGACCGCTTCCTTCCCGGCAACGGCGCCAGAAATTCCTTTGATGTGGCTTGAGACTGCGTCGGTATTTCCCCAAAGAGGAAGGTATGATGCATCACAGCGACGGTAAGTATTTCCCTCTGTTATGAAACCAAGGTATCGAACTAGTAGGAGGATCACCACCACCTAATAAACAGCACATGCACACAAAGAACAAATACTTGCAACCAGACGTGAAAGAGAGGTTGTCAATCTCTCTACGGTAAAAAGATAGATTAGGATATGATAGATTGGAGAGATAGATCTCTCAAGAACACAAAATAAAAAGAACAAATAAAAAGTGTAGCAAGGTATTTTTGGGTTTTTGGAATAATAGATCTAAAAACAAAAGCGGCAAAAAGATAGATCGGAAAGCAATATGTTGGAAAAGTAGACCCGGGGGCGTAGGTTTCACTAGTGGCTTCTCTCATGAGTATAGCACACGGTGGGTGAACAAATTACTGTTGGGCAATTGATAGAAGATCAAATAATCATGACGATATCCAAGGCGATGATCATTATATAGGCATCACGTCCAAGATAAGTAGACCGACTCCTGCCTGCATCTACTACTATTACTCCACACGTCGACCGCTATCCAGCATGCATCTAGTGTATTAAGTTCATGGAAAAATGGAGTAATGGAATAAGAATGATGACATGATGTAGATAAGATCTATTCATGTAGGAATCGACCCCACCTTGTTATCCTTAATAGCAACGATACATGCGTGCCTCGCTGCCCCTTCTGTCACTGGGAGACGACACCGCAAGATCGAACCCATCACAAAGCACCTCTTCCCATGGCAAGAAAAATTGATCTAGTTGGCCTAACTAAACCAAAGATTCAAAGAAGAAATACGAGGCTATAAGTAATCATGCATATAAGAGATCAAAGAAGACTCAAATAATATTCATGGATAGAAACTGATCATGAACTCAAAATTCATCGGATCCCAATAAACACACCGCAAAAGTTTACATCAAATAGATCTCCAAGAGACCATTGTATTGAGAATCAAAAGAGAGAGAGAGTAAGCCATCTAGCTACTGCCTACGGACCCGTAGGTCTATGGTGGACTACTCACACATCATCGAAGAGGCACCAATGAGGATGACGAACCCCTCCGTGATGGTGTTAGATTGGATCTCGAGGCTCTGGAACTTGCGGCAGCTGTATGTGTTTTTCGTCGACTCCTTTTGGGTTTCTGGAATATTTGGGAATTTATAGGCGCCAGAGGCGGTGGAGAGGGGTCTCGAGGAGGGAACAACCCATCAGGGCGCGCCCGGGGCCTCTAGCGCCCTTGTGGGTTGTGGTCTCCATGGCCCACCTCTCTGGTACTTCTTTGGCCCACTGGATATCTTCTGGTCCAAAAAAATATCCAAAAAGATTCGTCGCGATTGGACTCCGTTTGGTACTGATATTCTGCGAAGTAAAAAACAAGCAAAAATAGCAACTGGCACTTTGGCACTATGTCAATAGGTTAGTCCCAAAAAATGATATAAAGTTGCTATAAAATGATTGTAAAACATCCAAGAATGATAATATAACAGCATGGAACAAGCAAAAATTATAGATACGTTGGAGACGTATCAGTAGGGCACATTGATGGATTAAGAAAAATCGGATTCACGATATTCTACATGATTGCTTGTGCAGAAACAAAACACCCTGTTAATGCTATTGCTATATATGTAATACCTAGGGTTCTAACTAAAACCTTGGGTTCTAACTAACCCTACAGCTAAAACGGGGAGGAGAGGATAGAGAGAGGAGGGGCGGGTGCCTTACAGGTGGTCAGGGGAGACGCCGGTAGTGAAGTGGAGGTCGGGGCAGACGGACGCGGCTGGAGGGCACTGGACAGTTGCGACAGGAGACGGCGATGACAGGAGGTCCTGCGGAGGGCGGCGGCGACAGGAGGGGGTGCAGAGGAGGGCGACGGCGCGGAGGAGGGCGCACGGAGGAGGGCGATGGCGGCGACAAGAGAGGAGGGATTTGGGGGAGAAAGGGGAAGAAAGCCCACGCGCGGGGAGTTAAGTGGACGTAGCGCTAGCGCTAGTTTAGAACCAGCGCTATAGCTACACTCTACCGCTATACCTAAGTTAGCTATAGCGCTGGTTCTAAACCAGCGCTACTACTAGTGCTTTCCTTTTTTTCTTTTCATTTTGTTTTTTTTTCTTTCTCCTTTTTCTATTTCTTTTCATTTTCATTTCTATTGCTTTTTCCTTATTACATTTTATTTTTATTTTCATTTCTATTTGTTTTTCATTTTATTTTTATTTTTATTTTTCTCCTTCTGAAAGACGACCGATATGCATGATGGGAAGGGCGATATATATTACATAATTTGACCGATAACGGTTAAGTGCGTATACAAAATAGGAACATAAACATAAATGATGGTTTCTCAGCGTCGATGTTATCGTTTCTGAGTGAGCTTCTTTCCTTTCTTGTTCGCTGCCGAATAATTGAGCCCCTCGTTGTGACTTTTCCTATTCCATGGAGTATGATTTTTCTTAGGTAATGTAGTCTTGCTTCTTCTTTTGACATATGTTTAATCGTCATCGTCATCTTCCCTCATCGGGTCACCGTACTGGTCGTAGTCTTCCTCCTTAGCGACTCCATCCATTCTGACGATGCTCCTTTTGCCTCTCCTCACGACAACACGGTTGGGATTGCTCAGGTCGGTTATGAAGAACCATTGTGTCACGTGCTTAGCGTGTACCCATGGCTCAGTTTTGGCGATGACGTTCACGGTAGCTGCGCTCTTCACGTCGGGTATAGACATGGTAGTGAAATACCGGTTTTCTCTTTTGACGGCCTTAGCCCATCTGCCACGAAACATCGTCGCATTGTGCAGTCCAGCGTAGTTAAGCTCCCAGATCTCTTCGACCCTTCCGTAGAATCATTCAGTTGCGCCGTTGTTGCCGGTCATGCATTCCATCGTCACCCTTGAGTTCTGGTAATCACTATCTATGTCTTTGGCCTCTGTGTGGAAAGTGTATCCATTGATATCGTATGCCTGATAGGTCGCGAGTTTGGCCACAAGGCCATGTGCTAAGGCGTGTATGCGCAATCCGTCCACACTGCCCTCTTCCAGGGGATTAGCAAGAACATGCTCTTTGAACCAATGCAAGAAAGTAGAGTTGTGCTCTCTAGTAACTTCGGTGTCCGTCTTGTTTAGCCCCTTGTCACGGTACTTCTTTGCGATGGTTTCTTTGTGCAGTGCCACGAAAGGATATACCATGTCTAGGTGCTGTAGCACTACTAAGTTTGCTATGTCCAAGTCGTTGTGTCGGCCCGAGTGGTCCACATGCAATTCCCTCCGGCCGTTCGTGTGACCTTCTCCTCCGAGCCTCCCAAGGTGCTTGTTGACGGGCAAACCAACAACAGGGTTTTTGCCGCCTAGATAATTCTCGTAGAAGGAGATGCACTCTTGGGTCAGATAGCCCTGCACGATGCTTCCATTCGGAAGGGACATGTTACGAACGAATCCTTTGATGACCCCATTCATCCTCTCGAACGGCATCATGCTGTGAAGGAATGACGGCCTGAGGTCGATGATGTCGTCCACAATGTGGACACACAGATGCACCATGACGTCAAAGAACGCGGGCGGGAAGTAAATCTCAAGCTCATTTAGTATGACAACAATCTCTTCCTGTATCCTTCGAAGTTGCTTCACACTGATCGATTTTCGAGAGATAACGTCAAAAAAGTTGCAAAGACCAGTAATCGTCTCACGGACGTGCTTGTCCATTATCCCTCTAAGGGCAACTGGAAGGATCTGCGTCATCATCACGTGACAGTCATGAGACTTCATCACACTGAACCTTTTCTTCTTAGTATCTAGAAATCTGCTTATCTTTCCACAGTAACCGGATCGAACTTTGATCCGGTAAGGCACTTGAAGAATTGATCAATCTCCTTCGGACTTAAGGTGAAGCAAGAAGGGGGGCAATAATTATCTTCCTTTTTGTTGACTTTTTTGCCCCTGTCCCCCGCCTCCGTCTCCTCAGACTTTTTATGGGGCGGCATGTGGAGATCTGCCCTGATGTTTAAATCTTCCAAGTCTCTTTTTGCCTTCGGCCCATCCTTGGTCTTATCCGGCATGTTCATCACTGTTGCAAGCAAGCTCTCAAGGACATTCTTCGTGATATGCATTTGATCAAGGAAATGAGGCGTGTCAAGTTTGGGCCAGTACTCCAAGTCCTAGAAAATAGACCTCGTCTTCCATACCGTCAGCATCGGCTCCGATGCCTTTTTCTTCATCTTTCCCGGCGCGGGGCACTGTTCCCAGTTTTTCAACACCTCATCGATTTCGGTGCAGCTCCTCTTACGTGGAGGTCCTCGATGCTCAGCCTCACCATTGAATAGACCTCCATGGTTTCTCCATGGGTCATCCTTCTCGAGCCATCTTAGATGCCACATGTACACGATTTTCCCAAACCCGCCATCTTTCATTGACGTTAGCTGCTGAGACGTTGTATCATCCATGCACCGTGTAATGCCCCGAACACACCCGCCGGTGGTCGTTACTCCTGGCGGGATCTAGACTGGCCTCACAGATCAATACTAGTCTTTTCTGCGCACTTTGTCCTCACTCATGCGCACCCGGGACCAACTTCCCGGTTGATCACCCATCCTAAGGCTACTCCAAGCCAAGCACGCTTAACCTGGGAGTTTTGTTCGAATGGGCTCCCGGAAAAGAAGGAATTCCTTATTGATATGTGTTGGGGATATAACCCCGTGGTAAGACCCGCCCAGGAGGGGCCGGGTCATGAGGTTGGCGGCTTAGCAATAAGGTTTGGAAGTAGCTTGCCCAATGGGCCTGGAGGCCCAGAGGCAGAAGACAATGTGTAACCCGGTGGCGGCTTGCCAGATAAGGCAGGAGTAGTTAGAGGCAAGGTCGGTTATTAAGTATGACCCGGCCCGGACTCTTGTAAGCCCAGGGCCTCGACCTGTGTATATAAAGGCGGGTTACCTGGGTGGCTGAGACCACGAAACCTTTGATCGAGTACTAGGTCAAGCGAATCCGCTCCCTTGTAATGGATACCCAATCAATACAACTATAAGCAGGATGTAGGCTATTACCTCCTTCGAGAGGGGCCGAACCTGGGTAAACCTGTGTCTTTCGTCCCGACCAACCTCTTCAAGTTAACCGCCGTAGCGATGGCTTCACACCTAAGTCCTGGCACTAGGACATCTGCCGTGACAAAACCACGATAGTTGGCGCCCACCGTGGGGCAGATGCTCGGTGGTTTGGAGTACTCGAATGGCTCTCTCCCAGGGATCGAGGGATACGCCGTCCGCAGGATGACCAAGAGTCGCCGCGGCAAGCTCTACATCGACGACGCCGGCTAGGGCCCCGAGGCCGACTCAATTGAGTACAGATACCGGGTCCCCTTCGGCGGAATTCACGTCTTCATTGGCAAGATCGGCGGATCTAAGCCCGGGCCGGACATCTGCACCGACCTCGTCGAGCCGGCCCGGCGCGCGCAACCCGCCCGGGTCAACCCAGGGCGGAAGCATGTCTTCGTCGGCTTCACCCAATGCACATAACTTGAAGGTTCTATGTCGCGGGAGGAAACCCTCATCTGCTCACAGGATGGATCCTCGAGTGGGGAGGCGGAATCAATCTACCAGCTTCACAACGGTGGGCTTGGGGGCTACTTTGAGGGCTACCATGACCCGGAATACTATGATCCGCCGAGCAGAGCCGCCGTCTTCATGGCTGGATCGGTGCCAGCTTCTGGCAGCACGGCGGCTGGGACAGCCGCCGCGGGCGCAACGGGAGCTGGGTCGGCCAGGACACCGGCTCAGGTTTTGCTAGATCTGATGAATGAACTTACGACTCTGATGGGAACCGAGGTCACGACCAAAAACCAAGCAGCCCGTAACACGGAGATCGCGAGGTAACACGGAGATCACAAGGTTGAAGGACCAGATGGCCGGTGCCCAAGAGGAAATCAATGCGTTGAAAGCTCAGATGGACGCTGAGTCGGAGAGCCTCGGGGCGGAAGCTTTTCGCCTTGACCTGGATCAACAAACCGCGGATGCAGTGCGACGGATGAGGCACCAGACCCGCCTGCCGGATCAGTATGAGCCTAGGAATCTTTTCAACACACCAGGGACAGGGACGGAATGCGCCTCTGACCGTGACCCGGACAGCGGAAGTACCTGGGAGTAGAGCAGCGGTTCAGCATCGGTAGCCAGACCCGCCCCGCAGGAACCAGACCCCACCGCAGCATTTTCCAACACCACCCGGTCATTATTCTAACCCGGTGGAGAACATGGTGGCAGCGGCAGTCAGGCTCGGCGCGCTCCCCATCCCTGATGGAACGCCTTTTGCGGAAGAAGCGCGGAATGCCATTGGGTCATGCCGGCCCTCCCACAGTACTTGAAGTGGTCTGAGTATGACATAACTTGGAGCAAGGAGGATCACCCGCCGCGCGTAGATAACCCGGGGCATTTAGCCCTAGTAGTAGCCCCCCAAGTAGGAGGCTACGTGTTTACCAAGGTGCTTATGGATGGTGGCAGCAGCATCAACATCTTGTATTATGACACGTTTCGCTGGATGAACTTGCTTGACAAGGATCTCAAGCCATCTTCGACGGTCTTTCAAGGTGTGGTGCCCGGTAAGTTGGCTTATCCAGTTGGAAAAATTGCCCTGGAAGTAGCCTTTGGCGATGAGTTCAACTACAGGGTGGAGACCTTATGGTTCGAGGTGGTAAAAATCAAGAGCCCGTACCACGCCTTGTTTGGACGGTCGGCTTATGCCAAGTTCATGGCTAGGCCTTGTTATGTCTACTTGCAGCTCAAGATGCCCGGATTAAACGGAACGATTACAGTGCATGGTGATCAGAAGATTGCTCTCGAGTGCGAGGAAGGCGATGCGGCGTATGCAGAATCAAGTTGTGCTGAGGCAGAGGCGCAGAGCTCAAGTTTTATAAGGAGAATGTTGACCCGGCAGATATGACCCCACTGAAGAAGCCTAGCACGGAATCTGAGCCGCCCCTGAAGTTTGTGGCAGAAGATACCAAGCTGGTGGATTTTACTCCTGGCGACTCATCGCAGCAGTTCACTATTGGGGCCAATATGGATCCCAAATAGGAAAGCGTGCTCATCGAATTCATCCGTGAGAATCGGGACATCTTTCCATGGAAGCCTTCTGACATGCCGGGTGTACCGAGAGAATTCGATGGGCACCATCTTAATGTGGATCCTAAGTTTAAGCCGGTCAAACAGTTCCTCCGTCGTTTCAATGAGGAGAGGTGTAAGGCTATTGGAGAAGAGGTAGCCCAGCTCTTGGCAGCAGGGTTTATCGTCGAAGTTTTTCACCCGGAGTGGTTAGCTAATCTCGTGCTTGTACTTAAAAAGAATGGCATGTGGCGCATGTGTGTGGATTACACAGATCTCAACAAGGCATGTCCGGTTGATCCGTTTGCTCTCCCCCGTATTGACCAGATCATTGATGCGACGGAGGGTTGCAAGAGCTTATGTTTCCTGGATGCCTACTCGGGTTATCATCAGATCAAGATGGCAGTCAAAGACCAAGAGAAGACATCTTTCATTACACCTTTTGGAGCTTTCTGCTATGTGTCTATGCCCTTTGGACTCAAAAGTGCGTAGGCGACTTATCAGCGCTGTGTGCAGAACTGTCTTCATGGTCAGATTGGGCGTAATGTTCATGCCTATGTGGATGATATTGTGGTCAAGTCACGGAAGAAGGAGACTCTGTTAGATGATTTAAAAGAAACTTTTGATAATCTGCGGGTTTACAAGATGATGCTTAACCCGGCCAAGTGTGTGTTTGGTGTGCCTGCAGGCAAGCTTTTGGGATTCTTGGTCTCTGAGCGGGGCATTGAGGCTAACCCAGATAAGATAAAGGCCATCGTTTCTTTGTCTAAGCCGGCGTGTATTAATGATGTTCAGCGCTTGGCGGGTCGTATTGCCGCTCTGAGCTGGTTCATAAGCCGCCTGGGTGAGAAGGCTATTCCTCTGTATCAGATGATGAATAAGACAGATGACTTTGTCTGGAGTGATGCGGCTAATGAGGCGTTTGAGGTGCTCAAGAAGCAGTTGGCTGAGCCGCCCATTTTGGCAGCCCCAGTAGAAAAAGAGCCTTTGCTCTTGTACGTGGCGGCTAACAACAGAGCCGTCAGTGCTGCAGTTGTGGTGGAGCGCAAGGAGGCGGGCAAGGAGTACCCAGTCCAGCGGCCGGTTTACTATGTCAGTGAGGTCTTGACGGAATCCAAGCAAAGATATCCGCATTAGCAAAAGCTGGTGTTTGGAGTGTTCATGGCCAATCGTAAGCTGATGCATTATTTCCTTGGGCATCCAATCACAGTGGTTAGCTCTGCTCCTCTGGGAGATATCATTCAAAACAGAGAAGCTACTGGCAGGATTGCTAAGTGGGCAATTGAGCTTGGACCTCTCAATTTGAAATATGTGCCCCGGACGGCTATGAAATCTCAAGTCCTGGTGGACTTTATCAATGACTGGACAGAGTGTCAAGCACCCGAGGAGAAGCCGGACAATACGTATTGGACAATTCATTTTGATGGTTCCAGGCAATTAGAAGGCTCGGGGGCTGGAGTTGTTCTAACTTCCCCGCGAGGTGACAAGTTCTGTTATGTTTTGAGGTTAATGTTTCCTTGTACTAACAATGCAGCTGAATATGAGGCTTTGCTTCATGGGATCCGTGTGGCAAAGGAGATGAATTTGAGCCGGGTCAGATGTCTTGGCGACTCAGACCTGGTGGCTTAGCAAGTTTCTGGCACGTGGGATTCTAAGGACCCTCGCATGGCGGCTTATCGCCAGGCGGTTGATGTTATTGCCAGCCACTTCAAGGGCTATCAGGTGGATCATATTGATCGGCGGAAGAACGAGGCGGCTGACGCGTTGTCAAGACTGGGATCTCAGCGTAAGCCGGTGCCGCCTAATGTGTTCCTGGATGTATTGTATCACCCGTCGGTTAAGTTACCGTTGGAAGAGGATTTGGCTATACCCGACCCGGAAGGGCAACTGGTGGCGGCTCTCCGTGCGATCGCTGATTGGACGCTGCCCTATCTGGCATATCTGACCCGCGGCGAGTTACCCCAAGACAAAACTCTGGCGCGGCAGATTATAAGGCGATCTAAATCTATGACTATTGTCAATGGCGAGTTACACAGGTGCAGCGTGACAGGCGTCTTTCAGCGATGTGTTTCTCCTGACGAGGGCCGTGAAATCCTGCAAGAGATACATGCCGGCGATTGTGGTCATCATGCCGGGTCAAAGTCTTTGGTGGCTAAGGCTTTTCTACACGGTTTTTACTGGTTAACAGCTCATAAAGATGCAGAGTCCTTGGTTAGTAAATGTGACGAGTGCCAAAAATTTGGACGACGTGCCCATGTGCCGACTCAAGAGTTACGGATGATTCCAATCACCTGGCCGTTTGCGATCTGGGGGCTTGATATGGTGGGACCTTTTAAGAGGTCTAAAGACAAGAAGACCCACCTCTTGGTGGTGGTTGACAAGTTTACTAAGTGGGTTGAGGCTGAGCCGGTCAGCAAGTGTGATGCAGCAACAGCAGTTCAGTTCGTCAAGAAGCTGATCTTTCGGTTTGGTTATCCTCATAGTATCATTAGTGACAATGGTACAAACCTGTCCAAGGGGGCTATGAAGGATTTTTGTGATGGTGAACATATCCGCCTCGATGTATCTTCTGTGGCTCGCCCACAGTCTAATGGTCAAGCAGAGCATGCTAACCAGGAAATTTTGAGACGGATAAAACCCCGGCTTATAGTTCCTTTGGAGCGCACACCGGGTTGTTGGGTGGAGGAGTTACCTTCCGTTCTTTGGAGCATAAGAACCACCCCCAATAGATCAACAGGCTATACGCCTTTCTTCATGGTTTATGGTGCAGAAGCTGTTCTTCCCAGTGATATTCGTCATGATTCGCCCAGAGTGGCGGCTTACGTGGAAGCTGATAATGAGACGGCACGTCAGGATGCTTTGGATGCCTTAGATTAAGAACGGGATCTGGCAGCAGCACGGTCCGCGATTTACCAGCAAGACCTGCATCGCTATCATAGCCGTAGGGTCAAGACCCGGACGTTCCAAGAAGGCGACTTAGTACTCCGTTTGATTCAAGACCAGTCAGATATGCATAAGTTGTCACCTCCTTGGGAAGGACCGTTTGTGATCAGCAGAAACCTTAACAATGGTTCCTACTATCTCATTGATATATGGGAGAGTGACAAGTCTCGCACTTCTGGTGAAGAGACTGCAAGGCTATGGAATATTGCTCACCTTCGGCCATACTATACTTGAGCCGCCGGTCCGGCTCTCACCAATGTACATACTTCTGTCATTGTATATACCATCTTTTATGATATAATAAAGTTGGCATCCCCATAATTCGGGGCCTCTGCTGTTTTCTTGCACTAAGTTTCGTGCAAAGAGTTGATTCTTCATCAGGTCACTTGGGGGCTTCCAACCCACTGGATTTAGCTTTCATACCCTCTTGGCCAGGCTTTATATGCCATGTTCGAGTTAAACCTGCCTGTTTGAAACTTGCTACTCCACCATGTGACCCGCCGAACTCTTGACAGTCAATCTTGCTCAGAGACCCTGAACTTGAAAAGTCAATCTCGCAAAAAGACCCTGAACTTGTCAAGGTTAAAACGGCGGCTTTCGTCACGAGAGAGCCGGCTTACGGTGAGCTAGGATAAACTCGCCTTGTCTGCTGTAGTCTCTCCACTATGTGGCCCATTCGTACTCTTAGCAATGTCAATCTTTTAAAGACCCTGAACTTGCTAAGGTTTAAACGACGGATTTATGTCACGTGAGAGCCGGCTTACGAGGTTTCACGCTTTTATGCCTAGCTTCTTTGAGGCAATACAAAACTTTTTACAAAAATAAGAGTTGGCTTGTCTTGCTGTGCCTTTAAAGCCAGCTTATAAGGCAGGAGATATCCAAGTATAGTTTCTATTGCTTGTTTTTTGCAGGTATTTTTCATGATAAGATTCTAAGTTTTTGGGTCACCACGGCTTAGCATTGCTCATGGAGTATAACCCGCCGGGCGAGTCAATACAGTCAGATGATTATGTCAATACATTCATGTTAAATCGCCGGCATATGGGCAGCAGGAGTTTTAAAAGTGCACAAAGGCACAAGAGCAGGCAATCAAGTTTTTCTACTACTATTACAAGGCCTCATAGGGCCCAGAGTATGGTGCTCCAGTTTTTTCACAAAGTTAGAACCAGGCGGCTCAAGTTTCGCCCGGGTTAGCATCTTTGAAGACCGGCTCTTCACCTAGCTCGTCGACCGGTCACCGTGCGCCGGGTCTTCGGGCTCTTGGATCCGAAGGTTGTCCACATCCCAGTTGCAGTTGAGTAGAGCTTCAAATTGAGCTTCATCATTCAAGATGGGAGACGGGTCAACGTCAGGGGCAAAGATATGCTTACGCCATTGAGGGGTCAGATCCTTCGGCTCAAAGGTAGGCGCCCGTACTCGAGTGTTGTTGTCGTCGTAAGCCGCCTGGTATGTTGCCAGGTCAGCTTCTCCGGCTAACCGGCTGGCCAACACTCGAGACTCTCGGTGGCAACGGTCGTAGTCATCCTGAGTGAATTCTGACCCGTCGTCCTTGAGTTGCGGAAAGCCGCCCATCATCTCTTCCGGGTGAAGCTCTGGTGCGTATGCCAGCGCCCGGCTTAAAGCAGAAATTGCACCCTTGCGGGCAGCTGATCTTTTTATTTCTTCAAAGTGCCTGGGAACGGTGGAGAGATAATTCAACACGTCCTTGATCAGTTTTGGCACACCTTTCTCACCAAAGACTGCCCTGATGGTAAAGAGGCTTCCGGAGTATAGTTGTTCAGTGAAGGCGTATAAAGCCTTCAGCTTCAACAAGCTGTCATCCGGAAGTTGGCGAGTTCGTTTGCCTGCAAAACAGATTGAGATTGTAAGTTGCCGGGCGAGTCTCCATAGGATCATTTCAAGCATAATCACAAGTACAGTCGACAATGCTTACCAAAGACGGCTTCAGTCATCCGGTTTATGTGGCGCTTCAAGCTGGTCAGCTCCTCAGTTACGGATGTAAGATGGCCCTCGGTGTCCTCTGCACGTTTAGTCAGGGCGGCTTGGCTAGTTTCAGCAGACTTTTTGTATGACTCAAGCTCAGTTTTGATCTTCTCCAGCTCGGTCAAGGTGATCTGCCACTTTGCGTTGGCTTCCGCTCGGCCTTCTTGTTGCGATGCCAGACTCTTCTTGAGGTCTGTCACGTTAGACTCGGCAACATTTAAAGATTCCTGCACAAGACAAGTCATAACAAGGCAAGATTATCAGTTGTAAGCCGCCAGTCCGGTTCATACTAGTATGGCAGAGAATCATCACAAGTCCCAAGCAGATTGCAAGCAATATACTTGACACTTGGGGGCTAATGTGTGTCAGTTCTTTCTTATGTTTACAATACAAATAAGACCCGAATCATCTTCATGAAGATAACCCGGCCCTTGGGGGCTACACATTGCTCTATAAGTCTAGGATCAGGTCTACAAAAAGGCCCGGCTCATTATTGGTAAAATGACCCGGTCCTTGGGGGCTACAGCAATGGTCTATTCAAGTTTACATATTATTGAAGACCCGACTTATTTTCGAGAATATAAGCCGGCCCTTGGGGGCTACGTAAGGGTATATAGAGAGCAGAGAAGTGGAATACCTCATATTTTCTCTTCATCATATCTACTAGTCTGGCTTCCATGTCCCGGCTGGTGGCCAGGCGGCTCAAATAGCCCGAGTGCAACTCGTCAGCGGTCAGCTTCTCCAAGTTTGGCAGGTCAAGTTTGTTTTTATCCTTCTCAGGAGAAGGTGTCTCAGCCTTGTTGATATGCTTGGTTAGCACGTTGGAGGGAGCCGGAGCGGCATAGGCTGAGCCGGTAATGGTGACCTCTTCTTCTTTAGCCGGTACCTCTTAAGTTGGTGGCAAGGGGCTGGGCGGCTTAGGGCCCGTTTCCAGAGAAGCTTCAGCGATCACAATGTCAACATCCACCGGCTCGTTGGGCTGGGGAGTGTCGTCATGAGCACCCTGGCCGGCATCGGATGGCTCCACTTGAGTTTCAGGAGCGTCAAGCTTTGGATCTTCCGGCTCTGAGGCATCCGGACGGGATGATGACCCACTCAGTTTCCTTTTCTTGGCCTGGGCCCTGCAAAACACGGACTTCATGGTCAGTTATATGCAAGGACAGTGTAGTAATAAGCAGGGAAAAGATATAAGAAGGTTACCCTGGATTGGTAACAAGGAGAGGCAACTTGGAGGCGGTTGAGTCGCCAGAGTCAGGAGGAGTTTCCTGATACAATTAAAAGAAGCAGTATGAGTAAGTGACAGCGCAAGAGTAATATGCAGCAGTACAAATATAAGTAGGAAGTACCTCGTTGCGACGTTTTCGGCGAGCCAGAGTGTCAGATAAGCCGGCCACCAGGTCTTCAGAGCCGCCGCTCCGGGTCTGACGTCTGGCGTCATGTTGTTGTTTCTTCAAAAGAAAGTCGGGGTCCAAGTGAGCAAGAGGATGTGAAAACTTAACTTTCCGGATGACCCGCCGGATTCTTTCTGTTGGCAGAGGTTCTGAGTCGGAGGAGATGATAGCTACCTCTGCAGCCCTGGCTTCGCTGGCCTCCGCCTCTTCCTGAGAGGAGTCAGCGTCAATAAGTTGCATAAAAAGAAGACCAAGGGAATCTAGTTCTACCTCTGAGTCGTCCAAACCGAATAGTTCTTTGGTTGATTGTTTCTTTTTACGAGCCGGAGCTTCAGCTTTGGTTGCCTTGGTTGCTTTGCTTTTCTTCTTGGAGGTAATGGTTAACCTCTTGTTCCAGAAGGAAGAGCCGGCCTGCATATATGTGTTGGCAGAAAGGTTAAAATGGAATACAAGAAATAAAGTATTTAAGGAATGGGTGAGGATTAGGATGAAAAGATTCACCTCTGGAGCCGGGTTAAGTACATAAAAAGGACTTAACCCCGTCTTGTTGCAGACTGCTTGAGGTTCTCCCAGCAAGGATTTTACGATTGCATTGAGATCCTGGTCTATCAAGGGAGTCTGGTTGAAGCGTTGAGGGTCGTTCACCTCACCAGAATATTGACACATTAAGGCATCACGGCGGCTCAACAGCAGAATCCTCCAAGAGACCCAGCAGCGGGTCAGATCAACACATGTTAACCCGTTGGCTAACAGGGCCCTTATTTTTGAAAAGGTTGGACCGTATTGGATGCGCTCTGCAGCAGACATCCGGTCTGGGAGCTCGGTGTCGGTGCTGAGCCGGTAAGGACGATAACCCGGCAGTGGATTTTCTCCTTCTGGGGAAGTGTCTTTGAAGTAAAACCAGGTTTTATTCCAGTCTTTAGGATGACTCGGCAGAATTGCTGCTGGAAAGAGTACATCCCTCCGTCTCTGAAGAGTGACGCCTCCGAGCTCAAGACTCAATCCGTCTGCCATTTCTGTTTGGCGGTTGACGTAGAAATATTCCTTGAAGAGGTCCACTGACGGCTCTTCTTGCAGATAAGCTTCACAGAGAGTTTGGAACTGGCACAGGTTGGTGACGGAGTTGGGGCCAATATCTTGAGGGTGCAGTTTATACAAGTGTAAGGCGTCCCGAAAAAATTTAGACCCGGGCGGTGAGAAGCCACGGAGAAGGTTGTTTGTGAACATAATGACTTCCCCATCCTCGGGTTTGGGAGTGGTTTCATTGCCCGAAACCCACCAATGGATAACATCCTAAGCCGGCAAAACTCCCATGGTGACAAAATCCTTGAGTGATTCCTCAGTTACCCCGGATCTTACCCAGTCGCAGGAAGCGGGGGCTTTAGCCATGGCGGCGGCTTAAAAGACTGCGGAAAGGCATGATTATATGGCGGGTTAAAAACGTGTCATGACCGAAGTAGCTATGACTCTAAATAGTGATGGTAATTGGCGGATCAGTATAAAGTTATAAGCCGCCGAAGCAGGCTGCGACATGACAACGAGAGCCGGCAGTATGATGGCGAGTCAGGTTTGCCAGTGAGTATTGGAAAAATTGCTAGGTATGGAAAATTAGATTCCGACAGCTACAGCTATCATTTTAAGATCTACGGACGAGATAAAAAAGAAAATATTTCCTAAACCTAAAAAGCCAGTGGAAGAACAGGCAGTTCCTATACAGATTACAGTGAGCAAATGATCTATAATGAGCATGGCATACTTATTAAGCGGATGGCCGCATGGCTCGGCTAATGTTATAAAGCCTAAAGAAGTGTTTTTTCTCTCTGATCTATGAAGAACGCTCCGATGAGCGGTGATGAACTCGAAGAAAACCCGATTAACTCGGAGAAAGCCTGAAGAACTAATGCAGATCTGAAAGAGGGGCAAAGATGGAACCTAGAAGATGCAGATGGAGCGGGCGAACACGGGAGTATTCTGGACACGATCAGGGTGATGCAGCAGCCTGAGTTGGAGACGACGGCGAGCTCTAGTCGGCGCGGGAGAGCTTCGGCGGCGCAGACGTCTGGAGGAAGAAGAAGAAGGTGGCGGCGGGAAAGTGAAAATGATTGGGGCCCCGAGCCTATTTATGAGGAGGTGATGGAATAGCAACAGTCCGGTGCGGGAACCGAGGAGACACGATGACGATTGACCAAGAAAGTGCCTCGATTCTCGGGCTGGTCAAGTTAATGAAAAAGATCCGTTGTGACGTCAGGGGAATCTTTTTGATTTTCCTGAGATGACGTCATCCATTTCCACATGGCGGGACATGAAGATTGGTCAGAGACGACGTCGCCCATTTTCAGATATGGCGGGTCATGAAGATTTGTCAGAGAATGCAAGATTCACCAATCGGAAGACTTGAAGATTGACATGAACCGGTTCAAATCAATCTGGGGCCTAATGTTGAGGATATAACCCCGTGGTAAGACCCGCCCAGGAGGGGCCGGGTCATGAGGTTGGCGGCTTAGCAGTAAGGTTTGGAAGTAGCTTGCCCAATGGGCCTGGAGGCCCAGAGGCAGAAGACAATGTGTAACCCGGTGGAGGCTTGCCAAATAAGGCAGGAGTAGCTAGAGGCAAGGTCGGTTATTAAGTATGACCCGGCCCGGACTCTTGTAAGCCTAGGGCCTCGACCTGTGTATATAAAGGCAGGTTACCTGGGCGGCTGAGACCACGAAACCTTTGATCGAGTACTAGGTCAAGCGAATCCGCTCCCTTGTAATCGATACCCAATCAATACAACTATAAGCAGGACGTAGGCTATTACCTCCTTCGAGAGGGGCGAAACCTGGGTAAACTTGTGTCTTTCGTCCCGACCAACCTCTTCGAGTTAACCGCCGTAGCGATGGCTTCACACCTAAGTCCTGGCACTAGGACATCTGCCGTGACAAAACCACGACAATATGAGTAGTCTATCATCCCTAATATGCCAGGCTATCACATACACCCCCACTCAGAGGAACCGATGTCCTCGTCGGGTCACAGGAACGTTCCCTCTTGGCACAAACGTCTGTGCATCCAGTCCAGTACATGTGCCATGCTGTGTGCCATGACGGGTCACAAACGTCATGAACAACATGACCACGCACCTGTCCGCAAACATCCGTGTAACCGCGAGGGTCGGCTCTGATACCAACTTGTAACGCCCCGAACACACCCGCCGGTGGTCGTTACTCCTGGCGGGATCTAGACTGGCCTCACAGATCAATACTAGTCTTTTCTGCGCACTTTGTGCTCACTCATGCGCACCCGGGACCAACTTCCCGGTAGGTCACCCATCCTAAGACTACTCCAAGCCAAGCACGCTTAACCTGGGAGTTCTGTTCGAATGGGCTCCCGGAAAAGAAGGAATTCCTTATTGATATGAGTAGTCTATCATCCCTAATATGCCAGGCTATCACACACCGGGTGCATCCGCAAATCCGTGGCACACTTGGCCTGCGACATATCCGTAACCGAGATAGTCGTGCACCGTCGTTATCATCACAGCTCTCATATAGAAATAGTCGCCTTTGCTAGCATCCCATGTCTTGGCCAGTGTTTTCCATAACGTGTGTAACTCCTCTTTAAGTAGCCCCAGATACAGATTAATATTATTTCCCGGTTGTTTCGTCCTTTGAATCAGCATGCTCATGTGTATGTACTTTAACTTCATGCACAACCAGGGGGGAGGTTGTACATCCATACAAACACGGGCCATGTGCTATGGTTGTTGTTCTGGTTGCCAAACATATTCATGCCATCGGTACTCACGCCGAGCACGATGTTCCTTGCATCATCTCCGAAATGCTCGCCACTGGCTAGCATCCGCGAGGTATCTCATCTTCGGATCATCTCCGTCATTGGGCTTCACCCTCTCTGCGTGACAGCGCATGAGCTTTGCTTCCTTAGGATCTACGAAATAACGCTGCAGACGGGGAGTGATCGGTAAGTACCATACAACTTTCTGAGGAGATTTCTTTCCGGCCTTCTTGTATCGAGAAGCATTGCACACCGGGCAGCCGGTTTTTTCTGTGTGCTCCTTCCGACAAATGATGCAATTGTTGATGCATGCATGGTATCTAATGCGGGGCAGATCAAGAGGGCACCCGATCTTCTTGGCCTCATTGACACTAGTAGGACACAGGTTCCCCGCGGGAAGAACTTTATTATGTAGATACTTCAAATGCTCATCGAGGTTTACGTCTGTCCATTTGTTTTTGGCCTTCGTCTTTAGAAGTTCGAGCATGAAACTCAAGCGGGTCACCTCGGGATCGCAACCGTCATACAATGGAGTCTTCGAGTCTACCTTCAGTTGCGCCAGCTTGGCCTCCTCTCTAGAAGCAGCTCTGTCACTAGTCGTATTCTTGTGAAGCAGGTCTTGAACATGAGGGTCCTGCACGACTGAACTCAATCGCGTCGAAGACTGCGGCTTCTCCGCCGTTTCCGACCTCTTCTCCGCCGTGTACGGCCACTTCCCCGCCGTGTACGGCCTCTTCTCCGCCGCCATTTCCTGCGCCCTCATCAACGGGTCCATCGTCGGTCATCTCTTCGTCTAGCCCCATGTCGTTATTGCCTGCCATGTGGACATCCTCATCATCATCTTCAATTATCCACCGAGTATAGCCATACATAAAACCATACATGAGCAGGTGCGCCTTCAAACTGCCACGGTCAAAGGGGTCCCAGATGAACATTAGTTTGCATCTTCTACACAGACATAAAATCCCAGTCCGGTTATTTGAATACATGTCATGCACCGCGGATTGCAACCATCTTTCCACCACCCTTTCACTGACCTTCATGATTTCCTGTGCGGTATAATAAGCAAAAGAATTATTACCATGCATGCATATATATATGCATACATCAAAGTCATAGAAAAATTCGGCATGACCTTCCCTAGAAATAGGCCATATAGAGTTTGCCCGAAATTCGCCGAAACGGAAATAAATCGACATTTCGGCATAACATAAGCAACTCATGTCACGCACGATCCGACAAATACACATAGGCGGCAACTCATTCCACACACACATTCCCACCATCATAATGCAAACACACATATTTCCATTCTTGCAAAGCACAACTTTTTTACTCACCTATCGTCCCGAGAGAGGGATCGAGCACACGGTTGCTAGATGGCCGGTGCCGCTATATATCTAGGGATCGAAAGTAGTGGACAAAGATGCATGGCTTACTCCTAACTAGTGGACCAAAATGGGTAGATCTAGTTGGAAGAAGATGCTCTACCTAACTAGTGGAGAGGGGGAGAGCTAGCTAGTGATACAAAGGTAGGAGTGGGGAAAAGGAAGGAGGGAGAGACAAATAAAATGAGGAAGAAACTAGAGAGAAGAGAGGTCATTAATGGAGGAGATGGTGGATGGGGGCATTAATTGGAAGAGAAGAGAGGTAGGAGAAGGAAGAACTAAGTGAGGGAGGTAGAGGAGGGAGAGGGGAAAGGGGGAGGGGGTGCGAGAAAAGGTGGCTGCTACGCATAGCAGTAGCGAGGACGGCTAAACGTGCTACCGCTAATCTCTGTAGCAGTAGCGCTTGTCGGTGGCCCAACGCTGCTGCTAATTGGGGTCCACCAGCTGGCACTTTGCAAACATAGCGGTAGCGGTGGGCCGCAGACAAGCGCTACTGCTGCGTGAATAGTAGTAGCGCTGTTTTTTGCCAAACGTTACTACTATGGGCAGCCCCGGTGGGTGACGATGGGACCACTTAGCAGTAGCGTTGGGCCACCGACACGCGCTACTGCTATGTCACTACTTGTAGCGTCGGTGCGTGCAGCGCGCTACTACTAATTAGCAGTAGCGATGTCACCCTACCCCGCGCTACTGCTAAGGTTCTATCTATAAGCTTTCTCCTAGTAGTGAGAGGAAGTATGTGATTGATGAAATCGATGCTAGGCTCGCGATACATCGCGAGAGGCATCGCTGATTGGAGGGTAAACAATGGTGGTAGGAAAAATAAATTCATGAAACTTCATGACATTGATACTACAATGATTTATCATGTCATATAATTTCAGATCCAAAATCAAAACATGTCACGGAAGAACTTACAAAAAACACTAGTTTAGCACTGACTGGGTTCATAGGCTGAATGTTTACAAAAAAACACTAGTTAAGGATTGACTGTGTTCATAGGCTGAATGTTTTGCCCAATTTGAACTAATAATTATTCAAAGTTCTTTTCTATATTTATCCATAGGCACCTTTCGTATTTAGATTCAAAACTTTTGTGATATAATACACATGTTGTACCCATGTCATACTCCCTCCGTTTCAAAATATAATATGTACTGATTTCTGTAGTCAACTATTTGAATGTTTGACCAAGATTATAGAATAAAATATCAACATCTGCAATACCTAATATAATAGATAAAAGGGACCGCCTAGAACTCAGCTGACTGAGACATAGTTTGGTCTCAGTCAGATTACGTCATCTGACGTGGTGCTCATTTTAAACTACCATTTCTTTGTCGCTCAGCCACCCTCTCGTCCCCCCGTTTGGTTTGTTGGGCTGGGCTGATCCGCTTGGTTGTAGTTGCTTTGTTTTTTTCTTTGTTTTTATATGCAGGATGTGTGGTTGCTTTGCTAGGCCTTCTTGGACTTGTTTTTTCTATGCTGGCTACGTTTTTCTCTCTCTCTCATTGTATGGCAGTCTATGCAGTTGTTTTTCTTTCCAACAACTGTGTGTTCTTAAACAAAACAATGTGTTGGTTTCTTATGGGAAACACCGGAGTTGCGTTGTGTGTGTGTGTGTGTGTGAAGAGTAGCTAGAACGTGCATGCCAGTGAATATAATTTCATAAAACCAAGCATAAAAAATAATCCAAAAATATAAATTAAAATGTTCTATAAAAAGGGTAACATGATAGAACCTACATACGTGATGCGAAGACAAAAAAATTGGACAAGTTGTAAACCCTTCATGCTTCGCATTTGTAGTCACTTTCTATGCATGTAGTTGCGGTCGGGTTACAACGCTTGCAATTGCATGCATAGTGATGGATATGCAACTGGACCAACAACCCTTCTTTTGACTTTAGTTGCAGTCTTTTGTGCCCATCCAGTTGCAGTTGGGGTACAATGCTTGCAGTTGCATGTCTACTGATAGACATGCAACTCGCACAACAACCCCTTCCCCGACCTTAGTTGAAGTCGCTTTGTGCTCATGCAGTTGCAGTCGGGTTATAACAGTTGCAGCTGCATGTCTAGTGGTGGACATGCAACTAGCCCAAAAAAAACCTCCCGGCCCAAGTCGCACTCGCTTTGTGCCCATGCAGTTGCAGCCGGGTTACACCGTTTGTTGTTGCATGCCTAGTGTTGCTTATGCAACTCGCACAACAACCCCCAACCTCGGTTGCAATCGCTTTGTGCTCATGCAGTTGCAGTCGGGTTATAACAGTTGCAGCTGCATGTCTAGTGGTGGACATGCAACTAGCCCAAAAAAAACTCCTGGCCCAAGTTGTACTATCTTTGTGCCCCTGCAGTTGCAGTCGGGTTACACCGTTTGCAGGTGCATGCCTAGTGCTGCTTATGCAACTCGCACAACAACCCCCTCCCCAGACCTCGGTTGCAGTCGCTTTGTGCTCATGCAGTTGCAGTCGGATTATAACAGTTACAGCTGCATGTCTAGTGGTGGACATGCAACTAGCCCGGGAAAAAAACTCCCGACCCTAATTGCACTGGCTTTGTGCCCATGCAATTGCAGTCGGTTTACACCGTTTGTAGTCGTGGCCCTTGAAAACAAAAATGAAGTTAAAAATAGATTTATCTGGTTGTACATTCCAAAATTCACAAAATCTCATCCATTTTTTGGAAAAAAAAAGCCTCATCCAACTAGAATTAGTTTCAAGTGTTTACATATAAATAATGAAAAAAAGTAACAAAAACTAGAAAAGAAAAAAGAAAATAAATCAAATGATAACAATAGAAAAAAAAATGCAGCCAAAGAAGAAGAAAGATTAGTCACCGGAATGAGGAACGACATGGTAGTTTTTCCCTATTAACCTGTAGACATAAGAAAAGCTGACAAAAAAGTAGACATGTGTGTGGACTGTGGTAGCTAGGTAGTGCATGTCGCTACAGCGCGGACAAGCAGGCCGACAAAACGAAACAACTTGGGCTGCAGCATGCGCGTCGCTGCATGAAAAAAAAAAAAGCGCACGAATCTTCACATTAGATCGGATGGCCAGGATAGTGAATGAGACCAATTTATTTCTCAGCTAGCTGAGTTTTAGCAAAACCGTAGATAAAATATGAAACTACTTTTCATAATGGATCAAATGATATAAATTTTGTACTGTGCACTCGTTCGACTTTTAAACAAATACATCTTATATAAAGGAACGAAGGGAGTAAGTTTTAGAGTTTTTTCATGATTTTTGTTGAGGAATTTCCATGATTTCTTGGGTGACAACGTTTGTGGATTTGGGAGTACCCGGGGTATCAAACAAGAAACAAAGTTTCAAACGAGAAGCGACACATATATACTGTACAATCCAAAGTTCCAAAAGAGAAGCTAAGCGACACGTGAGTTGTTTGGTCCCTAGCTAGCTACAAGTCGACATTGGTGATGGGCCCCTCGAACCAGAACCTCGCGCTGAGCACCCATGCGCCGACGCTGAGCAGCAGCACGCCGCCGACGGCCACCGGCGTGTAGTTGAAGTTGTCCTTGGCCACCGGGTACGCCACCGGCAACGAGAAGAGCACGGTGAGGAACGCCACCCAGAGGACGGCGGCCCAGCCGACGGCGACCCCGTAATTCCAGAGGTGGAACGGCCCCGGGACGAAGGATTTCCTCGCCGTGGTCACCCGGAAGAAGATGGGCAGCGCGTAGGCGATGTACTGCCCCAGCGTCGCGATCGACACCATCGCCTGGAACGCCACCTGACTCCCCAGCGACTGCACGCGCCAAAATCGACTGTAAAAATGGCGGTCGGGTGTTTGGAGATCCATGGCGGAGACGTTGTGCACGTACCGTGAGGGCCATGACGAAGGCGACGACGACGGAGAGCCAGACGACGTTGAGGGGCACCTCGTTCTTGCTGACACGGAGCCACACGCGCGACAGCGGCATCGCCCTGTCCCTCGAGAAGGCGTACCCCATCCTCGAGTTGCTGGCTATGCACATGGCGCCGGCGAAGAAGATGCCGACGGCGACGACCCCCACGCAGACCAGACCTCCCACGCCGCTGCCGTACCTCCTGTCGAAGGCGGCGTACAGGGCCTGAGCGACG
This sequence comes from Elymus sibiricus, assembly GCA_039707655.1. Lineage (NCBI taxonomy): Eukaryota > Viridiplantae > Streptophyta > Magnoliopsida > Poales > Poaceae > Elymus > Elymus sibiricus. Next base: position 489,124,299 of record CM077667.1, read on the forward strand.
GCGTAGCCGCCGGCGTCGTTGTCCGGGCTGAGCAGGTACGGGATGTCCGTCACGATCGACGTCAGCGCCACCATGAAGATCCAGCCGAATGTGGTCGAGAGTGCCACCGAGCTGATGATCCCCATCGGCCCGCTCCAGTCCGCGTTCTTCGTCTCTTCAATCTGCCATGGTCGATCCTTAGATCTTCACGAAACTTCATGGAAATCTAGCAGCTAGGATGAGCAGCAGCAGCTAGGCGCGTACCATGTGAGCGGACGCGTCGTAGCCGAGCAGAGAGTACTGGCTGGTGAGGAGCCCGAGGGCGAGAATGTAGGCCTTGCCGTGGATCCCCATGCCGTTGTCGTCGTTGAAGTGCGTGAAGATGAACTTGGGGCTCGCCCTCTCCTTGGCCACCGCCGGGATCAGGATCACCAGCGTGAACGCACCCGCCGTGTTCCAGAACGCGCCGAGCTTGCCGAACCAGGACAGGCAGCGGATGGGGAGGCTGTTGATGAGGCCGTGCAGGACGAGGAAGAAGCCGTGGATGGCCAGGACAACGTACTTGGAGGCCGTGTACCCGCCGCCGTTGGCCCCACCGGTGCCGAGCAAGATGATCACCTGGACCAGCTGCGCCAGGGAGAAGTCCGTGCTCGTCGTAGCAGCCCACTAGGACAGTTTACACTGTCAGCAACGTGTCAAAATATGTCCACGATGACACTGTCAGCTGTAGGTACAAATTTGAGCGGCGTACCTGTCCGACGATGTTGAACCAGCCGGTGACCCAGGAGGCGAGGGGCGCCCACTCCTTGCCGGCGAGCTTGGCGCTCCAGTAGTAGAGCCCACCGGAGGTCGGGTAGGCCGAGCAGATCTCCGCCATGGACAGGGCGACGCAGCCGTTGAAGGCCGCCACCACCAGCCACCCGAGCGTCATGGACGCCGGCCCGCCGTAGCGCAGCCCGCCGTTGTAGGTGGTAGTGACCCCGGCCATCACCGAGATGATGGAGAAGGAGAAGGCGAAGTTGGACATGAGGCTGCGCAGAGCCAAGAAAAGCACTAGAATCAATCCAACGGATAGAGCTGCGCGCAAACGCCGGTGATGGTGAAGCAGAGCAGAGCAGGCGTGCGACGTACGAGAGGCCGCGCTTGAGCTCCTGCTTGTAGCCGAGCTGGTGCAGCCGCGCCCGGTCCGCGTCGTCGGTCGTGTCGCGGGCGCCCACGCCCGCCGCACCGGCGCCAGAGCGCGACACGGCCATCGATCGTCTCTAGATCTAGCTCTAGCTCCCCTCCCCACCCGCCGCCCCTGCCTTGGCTGCAGGCTGCCGTCCTGTCTTCGTTTTGCGACCGAGTGAGCTCCTCGGTCTAGTTAGTCAACAAGAGAGTGAGCGAGTGGAAAGTGGAAACTGCCCACGGCTTGGACCATTCGGGCAAGGTCCCTTTCGGGTGACCCGCCATTGTTGACGGCAAGGAGATAATTTATGTTTACTTGTCATGTAGCGCGCGCAGCCACACGAGAAAATATCGCCGGATACCATTGTTTTTGCTCGAAAGAAGGAAGATGCGAGCTTGACTCTGATGATCAGGAGTGGTAGGATATTGGATAACAAGATTGTCTGAAAGGCTCAAAACGAATTGGTCCTTGCCTCCTTGGTCATCTGGTCTTAGCTAGATCATGGACAGTGAAATGCATTTAGTTATCCCAGGGAAAGGATGTGGAGTAAATTAGACTTCGTGCCTCGTAAGCACTGGTGATATAGAAGATGACACGGTTGACGGTGATAGAGCACCCCACTCAAGATTTTTTTTTTTCACCGGTGTGTACCAATTGTAAGGGAGAAGCTTTAGCTACATGGAAAAGGCTCCTCGTATCGTCCGCCGCATGCTACGCTATTACGAACGAGCGAAACATCATCCTCATTGCAAAGCAGGCAATTTATTCTAACACAGTTATCCCGCATCGAATACAATGGCTCGCGAGGCGACGTGTCTTTTAAAAAATCCGCAGGCCCACGCGTAGCGTTGCCCATCTTTATTTCCTTGTCTAGACGGCTACACCGCTCATGGCGCACGCGGAACCGACGGACGGACGAAGAAAAGGAGAACGCAAGCAACGCAACACGAGATTCTTCGAGGACGATCTCCCCGGCCGCCTTGCGCCGGCCGGCGACCGAGCTTGACGTTGGAGATCAGCTTTACTACAGCAAACCAAATTTGAGATAGCATCTTTTCCAGGATCAGCTTTGATGCTCGGAGAAGCGTTGGAGATCCCACGACTTCCAGGACCGCGGGACGTTCATCCTGCTCCGGCGGACGTGGCAGAGCACCCAGTAGTTGTCCTCCACGCCGTCGTCGGCGCGGCGGTAGCACCGCGGGTCCGTGATCTCGTACTCGAACATCGCCCACCCGGTGCTCCGCCGCACCTGCCGCGCCCCGTCGCGGGCGAAGAAGCAGTACCGCGTCATGGACCAGCGCGCCACCACGCCCAGCTCCGTCGCGGACCGCCCGTCCTCCTTGTGCCCGCTGTGCATCCACGCGCCGCCGCCGCCCTCCGGGGTGCGCCGCGCCTTGGAGCCCTTCCCGCGCCGCCGCGCCGCGAAGAAGTAGCCGTGCCCGCGCCAGCAGCTCCCAGGGGGGCGACGCGCACGAGTCCGCCTCCACCACCGCCCCCGCCACGCGCGGCGCGAACCCGCGCAGCTGCGGCCGCAGGAAGTGCAGCACCAGCTCGTCCTCCGTCGGCTCGAACGGCTCGATCTCCTCCGCCTCCTCTCCCTCCTTCCCCACCTCCTCCTTCAGCTCCGCTCCGCCGGCCGCCTTCTCTCCCTCCTGCTCATGCTCCTGCTCCGCCTCCTCCTTCACCTCCACTCCGCCGGCGACTCCCAGATTTTTCTCGTCCTCCATTTGCCCGATGAAGTCTCCCCTCCCTCCGATGAAGTCAAGACTCGGCAACCACCACCACCACCAGACAAGAAGATGCGGCGAGGGACAGTGACTCGCACGCTGCGTTTCTTTCCAACAACCGCTGGTACCTTGTTCCTTTCCCTTTAGCCCAGCACCGCGTAGCCCACGGAAATGGCCTGCTCGATCGGGCCCAATCAGGGCAGCTGTAAAGCCACAAGACTAGCGCCGGATCTGGCAAGGCTCTAAATTGGACACAAATCTTCTTTCTTTAGGATCAGTGTAGTGTTAAAAAAACATCTTACATTATGGGACGGAGGAGTATTAAGGATGGAAAGATATGCATCAATTCTGTAATTGTGATAACACGATCACCAATTAAGTATTGCGATATGGCACGCATGTTGATTACACTTTAGCTACATGTAATGCACCTGGCTAAGTCAATTTTTCTGACCCCGCAAAAAAAAAAAAGTCAATTTTTCTGACCGTTGATTGCTACATCAAGACTTGGTACTTATTTTTCTGTTGTGTGATGTTTCTTGTTTTTGGCTGGCAATTTTTTTTACTGACCTCTTTTTTCGGTCAGTAAATTTCTTAACGGGCTCAAGCTCATTACCTTTGTGACCGAGCAAACTCTACCCAGCCTTTCTTTCTCTTCTCATTTTTTTCCTTCTACTTTTCTGTTTGTATGTGTTTTTTCTTTTGTTTCTTCATTTTGTTTTTAATTGTTTTTTGTGCGTGCGTATTTTAGGGTGGGTGTAAAATATGTACACACAAATACTATATAATATAATAATATATGCAGAAATATCACTGTTATATAATTATTCTTTGCATACTATGTGAATTGTTTCTTCTTAAAAGGGGATAATAAGGCCACTACTTCATTCTTCCTTATAAAATTTTATAATTTTTATTTTTATTTTGTTTTTTATTTATATATCCTCTTTAAGGGTAATATAACGGCCACTAATTCATTCCTGCTTAGGAAGCTTCTATTTTGGGAAATTTCTGTATTACGTGCTTACTCCCGCATATTTTGGGAAAAAATCTGCAAAAAATTTCATTGTTTGTTTTATATTTTTCATTTTCATTCTTATTAAACAGTAATACAAAGCCACTAATTCATTCTTTCTTAGAAAACTGGATAGTTTTGATTATGTTTTAGTTTTTTTTTTATTATCTTTCTTTTGTAAGTATAATACAATTGCCACTAATTCATTCCTTCTTCGGAAACTTCTTTTTTGCGAAATTTCCACTATTATATTCTTATTCATGCATATTATAAATAGCACATTTTTGTGTAAATTGTGTGCAATTTTTATCATTTTTTTCTATCTTCCAAAAAGGTAATACCAATGTCACTAATTCAATCATCCTAAAAAACTACATTATTTTTATTTAATTCAGTTTTATTTATTTTTTTCTTAAATGGTAATACCAATGCCACTAATTCATTCTTTCTTTGATATTTTTATTAGTTTTATTTTTTTATTTCCTTTCTTTCTTCAGGTGTAAGTCCAATGCCACTAATTCATCATTCTCAGAAGACGTCTTTTTTTGTGAAACCTTCACAATTATATGCCTATTCTTGTATATTATAAAAAAGCACAATTTCTGTGTAAATTGTGTGCAAATTTTGTCATTGTTTTTCTTTTTTTTTCTTCTTTAAAAGTAATGCCAATGTCACTGATTCATTCCTTTTAGAAAATTTCATTTTTAATTTTTTATTTTATTTTATTTATTATTTAAGTGTAATAACAATATCATTAATTTATTCCTTATGAGCCTTTTCCGAAAACCCATTATTATATGCTTATACTTGTATTTTATAAAAAAACAAAATTTCTATGTAAATTGTGTGCAAATTTTTCATTATTTATTTATTTTATTCCTTTTTTCTTCTTATAGGGTAGTACTAATACCACTATTTCATTTTTCTTAGAAAACTTAACTGTTTTGATTATTTTTTAGTTTTATTTTATTTTCTTTCTTCTTAAAGTGTAATACCAATGCCACTAATATTTCTTCTAAGCAAACCTTTTGTGAAACAACACTATTATATGCTTATTATTAAAAACAATTATGTGAAAAAAATATTTCTTGTGAGAGAGATTCATGCCAGACTTTTTCAGGCCATTTTCTCTAATTACCAGCATTATTTTTCAGTGGCAGGACGGGGCAATGGAGTCCAGATCTGGCTGGCCTATGTGGGTCTGAACGCTTGGGGCCATCCAGGGGTGGAAAAGAAGGGACCTTTCCACTCATCTCTTTAGTCGGGGTAGCAACGTATCTCGGGTGAGGTGGTTTCGAGGTCTTGGATGCTGGGGTAGCGGCCCTGGTGGTGGAAGCGCGGTGCTCGTGGGTGGAGCCCGTGGCTTAGGTGCTGCCTGATGGGCATGGCCATGTGTGCGGCATGGTGGCCGAGGTTTGACGTTTGATGGTGGTGGTGCGGCGTATGTACCATATGCCGGTGTAGATGGATGTTGGCCGGGGTGAAAGCCTATTCTGTCTTCAGAGAAACAAGCAGCGGTGAATTTTGTCCTCTTCTTGAAGGCGACGTCGCGTCTCTCATTGTCCGTTGTGTCGCTCAAGGAGAAACCCTGATCCTTGGATAGGGCGCTGGCGGTGCTCCGGTTTCGGAACCTTCCTGAAGGCGTCGCTATGGAGCTCACGGTTTGTCGTATGCAGCTTCGTCTCTTCGCGGTGGTGTGCTCTGATACGTCTCCAACGTATCTATAATATTTTATTGTTCCATGCTATTATATTATCATTTTAGGATACTCTTTGAGTAATAATTTATCAATTTATATTATTTTTTAGCACTAACCTATTGACCTGCGTGCTTTTTACTTTTCAGGTTTACAGTACCAAACGAAGTCCAATTGCCCCGAAACTTTTTTATGATTTTTTCTAGACCAAAAGAAGACCTGGAAGCTTCGGGAGAAGACCGGAGGTCGCACGAGGGAAGCACAAGACAACAGGGCGCGCCCAGGGGGTGGGCGCGCCCTGATAGCTTGTCCCTCCCTGGTGGCCCTCCTGACCCCGTTCTCTGGCCTATGAATTCACATATATTCCAAAAACCCTAGAGGGCATCCCGAAACACTTTTTCCACCGCCGCAAGTCTCTGTTCCGCCACGATCCCATCTGAAGCTCCGTTTCGGCACCCTGCCGGAGGGGGGATCGATCACGGAGGGCCTCTTCATCAACCTTGCTGCCCTCATGATGATGTGTGAGTAGTTCACCACAGACCTACGGGTCCATAATTAGTACCTAGATGGCTATCTCACTCTCTTTTGATCTTCAATACAATGATCATCGCATCTTCGCTTTTTTATCTATCCGATGTAATTCTTTTGTATGGTGTGTTTGTTGGGATCCGATGAATTGTGGGTTTATGTTCAGATTATTCATGAAAAGTATTTGAGTCACCTCGGAATATTATGATTCTTATTTGCATGTTCATTATAGCTTCGTAATTCTCTCCGATCTATTGAAATAGTTTGGCCAACTAGATTGATATTTCTTCATTGAGAGGGGTGCGTTGTAGTGGGTTCAATCTGGCGGTGCTCTATATCCTAGTGACAGAAGGGAACAAGACACGTCTTTGTATTGTTGCCACTAAGGATAAAACAATGGGGTTAGTTCATATTAATTGAATTATCTTTGTCCACATCATGTCAATGTTCTCCAAGCATTACTCTGTTTTACTTAATACTCTAGATGCATGCTGGATAGCGATCGATGGGTGGAGTTAATAGTAATGGGTGCAGGTAGGAGTCGGCCTATTTGCTTATGGACGTGATGCCTATATACACATGATCATTGCCGTGAATATCACATAACTATGCGCTTTTTTATCAATTGCCCAACAGTAATTTGTTTACCCACCGTATGCGTACTTTCATGAGAGATACCGTTAGGGAAAACTATGACCCCCAGGTCTATTCACTTATATATTTATAAACGCTACAATACCTTGCTGCCATTATTTACCTTTTATTTTATTTTGCAATTTACAATTATCTACTATGATCTACACACTTCACTTGCTTGCAAGTAACGAGATCAAGGGGATTGACAACCCTCTTGCCCGCGTTGGGTGCAAGTTGTTTGCTCTTTTGTGTGCAGCCGCTGAAGACGGTTGTGGATTGATATTCAGGTTCGATAAACATTGTCTCATAACTGAGGGAAATATTTACCCGTATTATGCTGCAATTACCCGTTCCTCTTCACGGAAAACCCAACGCAGATCACAAGTATCATGCTCCTCGTTGAGGACCCCAGTAACTCTTGTAGTGGTAAGGGTGGTGTTGCTGCTCAACTCCTATGTATCCTGCCTTGGGTGTGTGCATGTGTTGAGGTGGCGTGTGTTTTGTATCGAGATGTGGATGATTGTTGCTTTATGTATAAAGCGGGATGAAACCCTTTTTCAGTAAACCAACCGACCGACTTATGTTCCGTTAGTACATATGAAAATCGGTTTTTTCTGTGCCCGTCGAAAAAGCCGAATCTTAAGATACTCGCTAGTTATAGTAGGGAACTTAGAGGTGAAGCTAGTCAACTCGGCAGTCATGGTAACCAACTTAGAAGGGTTTTTCGCTGATAGACAGCCATACCGGTAGACTAACAAGAAGTTACTTTCTTAGAGTACTAAAGTTGCCTCTATAGCATCAAAAGTTGCTCGGAAAAAAAGGTTCGTCCAAACCTACCCATATAGGATGTAGTTTTGAAGAGTTTGTCAACATAAACCCAACGATGAAAACGGATCTGAATTTTGATACTCAAATCAAAAGTTATGACTTTTAAAACTTTTTTGAAACCCCTAATAAATGCACATGTGATAGGATCTTATCCTTTCAGGACTAGAACCTGGAGAGTAAGCGAACGATAGGGGACGGAGACCATGTGTTTTTTTAATAAAGTCAGGACTTCTCTTTTCTGGTAGGTCTGCCCGTAGCGTCCAACGAGCACAGCGCATGGGCGTTGTGTAGCCACATCCTTCTTTTAATACAAACATTAACTAAAAACCTTTTGTGAATATTTTTTGAAATTTATGAACATTATTTAAGAAAATGCGAACATTACTGGATTTTATGAACATTTTATGAAATAATGTAAAAAATAAAAAGGTAAAAGGTAAAGAAAACTACAGGAAAAAGAAAACAAAAAATGGGCCAAAGACTTCTAGAAGGTTCCTAGAACCGAGAAACCCGGATCTAGAACCTTCCCAAAACCATCGCTTGGTCCATATCACAACAAGCTTCATATAGGATCCACCATGGAGGTGGACTGCAACTTCTTGGAAGCTGGAAAGAACCGGTCTGCAACTTCTCAGGGGTTTATTCTCATTGCAGTTTGTCCGTACAACACAAAACTGACCTATTTAGATTGTGTCGAGGTATGACAATCTATGGGACCGGCAGGGCCCCTTTGCGGTTCTACTAGGGGAATCGACGTGCACAAAGAGTGGAAACAACAGTTGACGTAGCGGATTTACCCAGGTTCGGGCCACCGTGAGGTGTAAAACCCTACTCCTGCTTTGGTGGATTATGAGTGTTGTCCTGTTTACAGAGAGCGCAGCTTGCCGGCAAGGATGTGCGGGAGTGCATCTACTACATGCAAATGGACAGGGAGTCGACCCCTCTAAATGTTGCCATGGACCTCCTTTTATAGGGAAAGGGGTTACCACAGTGGCAAACAGTAAAATACTATGCTGGTAGTGGCTACAGTGCCAAATACCTAACCCTAACGACCTAGGACAAAACGCATTAAACGTGTCGTGAGGTGTCATGCCGACGTCGTCTCTCGGCCTGGATGGCCTCTCCTTCTGTGTCGTCCACCCAGTTACCTCTTATTCCTTCGCCACGCCACCAGGTCAGGTGTTAATAAAGGTGGATTAATCCCCCGGAGCTGCCACGTGCCCCGACAGGCTCTACCTAACCGCCTGCCCGCTTGACACCTCAGTGATAAGTGACAACCAGACCGATGAGGTGGAGTTGTGGCCTAGTAGTGGGAGCCTGCCGACACGGAGCTTGCCGGGCCTTCTCCCGCCGGCAAGATGGCCTGCCGGCAGCTTGGTCTTCAGTTGGTTGTGTCTTGAGCGCAGCTATCCTCCGGCAAAGCTTGTCGGGCGATGAGTTGCTGTCGTCTGTGCACAAGTCGGGGTACTAAAGGACCCATTCTTCAGTACAACGACATGAACCCCTGGGCCTGGGTCACACTTGCGTCCATGACATTGTTGGGCTAGGCCCAAAACAGTGCACAGACACACATGGCAGGGAGTTACTGCATTGTAATGATGATTTTTACTGCCTACCCACGACGCACATTAAATGCGGGGCATGGAAGAGGTGGAGCGAAACGGCGCCTGGGACGTGCGCCTAAAAATGTGCGGCCACATCAGGCGGAGAGAGCCAGCCTCTGCGCCTTCCGCCTTATAAAAGGGTTGCTCGCAGAGGCACTGCTCATCTCAACCAGCAGTTCCCCATCTCGCCGTTGTTGTCTTCAATCTTGAGCGAAACAGAGCACTCCGCCGCTTCGCCATTCCCACTCGCTTCCGCCTTCCAACTTCTCGAACCCTCCATGGCACCCAAAAGGTCCAAGCAGGTCGCCGCTCCGACCGCGGAGAAGAAGGCTAAGAAGCCTGCCGACCCCGAGACGGAGAAGAGGAAGGAAGCCATTGCGGCGGCGCGGAGATCATGCGTCGTCTTCTATCCATCTGTGATGACCGGCAACGACCTCATCGAGCGGTACGCATATATGTGGAGGAAGGAGACCAAGGCGCACACTACGCCGGTGGTGCTCCCCGACAACGGCAAACCTGACCCAGAGAAGTACCCGTTCTTCACGGCGTACTTCTACTGCGGGTTGGTCCCGCCTTTTTCTGCGTTCTTCACTGATTTGATGTTGACATACGACTTCAAGCTTCTGGATTTTACTCCAAATGTCGTCACTACCATGTCTGTCTTCGCACACATGTGTGAGAATTTTGTCGAGATAGTGCCCAATGTGGCCTTGTTCCGGGACTATTTCTATCCGCGCGTAGAAGGGGACGCTCTTTCCGGCAGCATTAATTGGATCCCCAGAGCCAATCACAAGGAGGTGTATCCTGCTAGCCCAAGTCAGGATACTGAAGGACCCATTGTCGTCTATGCACAAGTCAGGATACTAAAGGACCCATTCCTCAATACACCGACAGATTAAAAGAAAAATAATCACTGGGCCAAGATTTTCGAATGCCTCTGCCAAATACATTGGTGAGAGACAGGCCAAATAATTTACTACTCCCTCCGTAAACTAATATAAGGGCGTTTAGATCACTATTTTAGTGATCTAAACGCCCTTATATTAGTTTACAGAGGAAGTACAAGGTTAAAACAGCTAAAAGCATGCATGCCTCAGTGAAGAAAAAACAATCCATACATGACTTTTAGAAGAAAGAAAAGGTCGATGCAAGGGGCCTCGCCCACAATATCATTTATCATTCATGAAACTGATAAAACATCCAGCATATCACCCCAAAGTTGTCAGGGTATACATATCACGTAGCTCCAGCAAAAGGGAACTCAGCATTCCCCGCCACTGAGGAAACTATAACTACCACATCGATCGATCATCACACATATGTCGTGAATTAAGATGATGAGTCTTGCAACAACTCGCAACAAACAGATGCTTTCTGCGTATCAATCTTGTGTAAAACAAAACATACAAATGTTTCTACCTATGTGCAAACAATGTGTTTCAGTCTTCTTCCACTGAACCCTCCCCCTTCCTGTAGCTCGCCACGCAAGTAGTAGTAAAATTTGCTTGTCGTCTGCACTTCCGTTGGTACCCAGTCCACCATAGACAGGACTTGCTTGGTGGCAACAAGCAAGGCCGGTTTATGCTGGCTGGATGGGATGCATCATCAAAGGGCGGGCCATTCATCAACCGAGAAGCTGCCTGAGGCCATCCATAACCTGCTCCCTCTTTGCAGGATCCATCTGTACAACCATTTAAATGTTTGTATCAGAGACATAAGCGTACAAACAGAGTGAACAGAAAAGCTCAGGCCAATTTATAAGAGCAAACAAAGGAAGAAGAAGCAAACAAAACTTACTTTGCTGAGGAGGAGCGAGAGGCCGTTGGGCAAGGCCTTGGCATCAGAGGTTTCAGCGAGATGCGACAGCAGTGTAGATGCCCTCTTGGCTTTTAGCTCCTCGAGATACTTGCCATACTTGTCGGGATCGTCTTTCCAGGCGAAGAAGGCTTCGTCGTCGCTCCACTTCTCACCGTCGCCTCCTTGAGAAGCCAGGTACAATTTCTTGATGCACTCCAAGGCTGATCTGTGAGTGGGCATCTGCTGCTCCCCGGCAGCTTCTCTGACTTGTTTGGCAAGCGAGTCTTCGGCAAGCCTCCTTCGCAGTCTCCTGTAGAAGAAGGCCCGGGACTCCTCCCAGTCCACCACCTTACTGATCACACCTTTGGCAGCCATTCTCCCAGAGGTGTCATGCAACTCAGCAAACCGGGTGGCAACCTGAGTATATATGGGCATCAGCTGCTTCCTCCGAGCAGCCATGCTCCTCCTGATGGTGTCCGCCACTGCCGCCGTTTCCCAAGGGCTAGGGCTAGCACTAGTTTCTTTGAGGAGTTTAGCATTGAGGCTGATCAACTCAGGGTCCAGCCTTAGCATACTCTCTTCCAGTTCATTTGGCTTGAATTTGATCTCGATGAGTCCTGGTGCCTCAAGGACATTCCCTCTTGCAGTCCTCTCAGCATACATCTCAATGTGCTCAGGATTGATCTTGCTGTCCACCACAACCCATGCACCTCCACGCAGCTCTCCAGCCTTTGGTATATACACAAAAGCAGGCTGATTATATGTCCTCAGATTCTCAACAATCATAGAACCAGCCTGAAGGATTCCTTCAAACAGATCCCTTTGCCCACCAGAAAAGCCTCTCCAGTTAGCAAGTATGAACAACGGGAGCTCTTCACGGTTGAAATCCAGCAGTGCCTGGGCTGTTTTTGCGGCCGAATCTGGGAACCACACCTGTCCTGCTTGAGGGACTACACGCTCGGCAGAATCAAGCTGACCAGGGTCAGCAGGAATTACTTGCATCACTGTCTCGGTTTCCACAGCTATAATACCAACTGGAATCCCACCCAGCTTTGCTCTTCCAGTAATAACAGTTTTGGCCCATCCTTCTAATGTTTCCACAAAGCTTTCTCTGTCAAACATGCCACTCAACCACTTGCCTTGAGTGTCCTGAATGCCACAGATGGCAGCCCGGGCATCACATGAATTCTCTGGGAAGTATGTTACAGCTCTCTCTGGTGGATCAAGAGATTTTACAATAGGAAGAGGACCACCAACATAGGGAGGAACATAGCTGAGCCATTTCAAGATAGCAGAAACACCTTCAAGATCATCTGACACAGTGAGATGGACAACTCCATTTGTAGCCATGATTTTGGGACCACCCAGTTGCATCTGAGAGCTATAAACCTCGCGCCCCAGGAGCTTGTTCAGTGCAGAATACCCAGTCAAAATAATTGGTTGATCAAGACGTTGTATACACCGCATTCCCAACCGAGCAAGATAAGCCCCAATTCCAATAGCTCGTCCAGTCACAAATGTCAGAGTAAAGGTCTCTCTATATGCCTTAGAGTAGGCACTGGCAATGGCACCACTTCCATGTAGATTCTCACAACCGAGTCCATCCTCTTTCCCAACAATGGTATCAACAACCCATCTGGTTTCTCCACTTTCCGGTACTTTTAGCTCATGGGCTATAACTGAAGAGCTTAGACGTGCATAATCTTGTTCAGTGAGGTAAATGTAGTGAAAACCACGTTCAGGGCTCTGGTCATCAGACCATCCAACATGAAAGCATGCCTTTATTTCCTCTGCAACACCGAGCCTAGCACCAGCAGTTGCTGACAAGTAGATTAGAGGAATTTTCCTCTCACAAGCAAGATTGGTGACAGCATCAAAGAATGCATCTTCTCTAGGACCAAAAGACCCAGCTTTAAATGTCACATCATTTGCAACAACTATAATCTCCCGGCCGCCTGGAAATTCTGGTGTGGAGAGCTTCATGTTCCAAGCAACAACACCAAAATTGTTGCTACCTGGAGGACGCTCAACTGGAACCAAAGGAGTACCCCATGATCCAGTTGAATCAGCAAATATAAGCTCTGTCACTTCAGCATACCGCTGGTTATGCTCGTTAGATTCTGCAACATGTGAAATACCAGATTTCCATGACTTCTTCAATGCTGTTTCAAATGCCTGCGGACAGAGTATTATTACCAATCTCAGTTGATCTGGTTAATCATGTTAACCAATTGTAGAGAAAAAAAAAAGAAAGGAAATATGTAGCCAACTCACCAATGGGAAATCATAGCAGTATGTAGTTTCATTTTTCCTAGCAGCGGCACGTTTCAGGTCAATAGCATCCAAAGGTTTGTATGGCGCATGCAATGCAATGCCATGCAAAGGACCAGTTGTGGGTGTGGCAGAGCGGTAGAAAAGCTGATGCGTATTGGGATCCTCCACTTCTCGGTAAATCTGAAAGTCAAAAGAATTCAAGCATAAGAGCAATACAGAGAAAATGGTACCTACTACTTACAAGTCCTTATAGGTAGTGTTTAATAGAACTTTTAAAAGCAACAACTGGGAGATTGCCCATCACATTCATAATAGGGGTGATCGGCAGTTTTTATTCACTAACTAGATAAGCTAACAAAATCATATTTGATGATTTGTGGAGCTTTATCGATCAGAGGTAATATTTGCAGAACTGTAGATGGCTCGCATATCGGTGCAATAGCTAAGGTAACTTACATCAACAGTGCAGGTATGCCCAGTTACACTGGTAACAACAATTCTCCAAGCACCATTAGCCTGCCCATCACAATCCAACCATAGCTTCACTTCCCACTGGCACACGGAAAGGCGATGCATCCTGACACCAACATGCTCATATATATTCATAACCATATACTTCAAAAGTGTGCATGCTGTCTCCTCATCTTGACCAACTTCATTCGTCATCCTAACATAATGAGAAGCAAAAACCAAGTGAACATCTATGAACACATTCAATGCAATACATTTTGTTGAGAACATAAATATATTTTGACTGACCTTGAAGATGGAATTAGATCAAACAACCGTTGTTCTCTCATTATGCACAGATACATGTGGGAGTGGCCTGACATCCCAGTCTCACTGTGAGCACGCAACTCTATTTCTTCTAGCGCTGCCATCAATGATCTGAGTATGCTGTTAGATGTGAATGATGATGAGTCTTGAACTTCATTATCAATACTTCTCAATAAAAACCCATTGGTCACACTTGGCTGTCTGACTATGGTACGAAGAAACATCCTTTGGTCATTTGATCTCGAATCTTTCTTGTTCTTTACTAGTGTGTACATGTGCCACTGGCGATCACGTGATGGGGTGTATTTCGCATCATTGTAACCTTCTAAATTCACTTTGTCCTGTATTTACAGATAAATTGTTAGAGGTACTGGTATTATTGAAGGGACCATAAGACGAAACAAAAGCTGCATACCAATTCAAGGAAGGTGGACAAAGGAGGTTCCACATGTCGGAGCATCGGGTCCTCCTCATAATATAACTTGTCAGATGACCATTTGAAGGAGTGGCGCATTGGTGAACGCCCTTCATCTCTTTGGATAATGCAGCTGACAACCCTAACACCAGCACCATTGAGATGTGATGTTATAGTGTTATCCTTCAAAATCTTGGAGAGTTTGTTGATCCTTTCTTGCGCTTGATCCTCATCACCACTATAAAGAGAAAACAGAGTGGAAGAGGTAACTAAAAAAAATCATGAAATTAACAGTTCATAGAATCACACTTGTCTCCTCTGCAATAACAACAAACCACATCAGAATAGAGTGTAAACAAACCTGTCTTGAAGAGTGCTCATCTGATTGTTGATACCAACCAAACCGATATGCAGCATATTGCTATGGTTAGAATTTATAGGATTACCATTTGAGACACTTCCAACATCTGCGCCGTAATGTGAAGTCTCCTTTAATGCAGCTTCAATTGCAGTTGACAGAAGCTGAAGAGACTTGATTACAACCATTACACCCCATCGCCTGCCAATTGGATCCTCTACTTGTGGCTTTAGAAGTGACGCAGATTGCCCATTTCTTTGTTCAATATGTTCTTCAGAGAATTCCCATAAAGCAATTAGACCAGACCTGTGCCATTGCATCCGGACACTGCCCCTTACAAGATAATGCTGAAAGATGATTGTGAGTTAGCCGGCATCAATTTGTTAATGTTCCAGTTGTATCAAGAAAGGGTGTAGTAAATAAATTCAGTGGTACCTGATACAGTCTGCGTATGTATGTCTCAACAACTCTCCGCTGAAGAGTAGGATCACTGTGATCAAACAAAGCCACAAGGGCGTCTTCAACTGCAACCGGGGCACATACTAAATCCTCCATCCTTTCATTAATAGCCATCTTCCTCCTAGGTGTTGAAATCCGCTCTCCTTCCTCAGTAAACATCTCCAGCTCTGAAAGGCTTCTTGCTATGCTTGTGCGGAGTTCACTCAATTTAGTGTGCTCAAGAAGTTGGCTTGCTTTAAGCGCCAGCTGCATCAATTACAATAGATTTATTTTATTTTTCAAGATTATCATGTGCAAAATAAATAGGTGCAGATCATCCAAACTCAATTTTACCCCAGAGTATGCTGTATGGTTAAGGGCAGAGAAGCGAATCAACTGGTCCCTGTACGCAGATGGATTTGGATAGACCAATGCTTCCATAAGCCGAAGTATTAATTTATTTTTACTTTTCACACCCTTCAAAGAACACACGTTGTCAGCACAAAAGCTTTTGCATATCGAGTAAATGAACAGATTACGCGATAAAAGATGTTACCTGATGGGAGAACACAATATATACGACCTTCTCAAGGTCTTTTGCATGTTGAAGTCGTAGACGTTCTATCACATCAGACTGAGAATGTAAAGCAAAAGAAGCACAAAGGTTCAGCACATTTTGGTGAGAAAGTGAGCATCGATCAAACCATTCCAAGCAATTATAGATAGTTACCTGAATATCATCGCTGAAGAGTTCTTCAACAGATAAATACTCCTCAAACAGAGACTTGACAACTGCACGAGCATGGCTTTCTCTTCCACCCTCATATGACTTGACCAGGCTCATAAGTGGCTCTACAAGCCTCTCACTAGTAACCCTATCTTTCTCAGAACAGTATGCAAGATTAGCCTGCAATGATGACTTTGTAAGGAAACAACATGACACATAAAAAAGGAAGGGATGCCAAGTAACAGTCTCAAACTGACCTCAATGACTCCCCTTAGCAACTTGGCAGGGAAATCCTTGCTCTTCCGGAAGTCAGCATTCAACTCATACTCCTTGTACTTAGCATCCAACTAAGAACAGGCAAATTAGTTATCCATTTGGTATGCAGCCAAAATGAAAAATCGAATAATAACATGTAAAAAAAAACTAGAATACTTAGTCACCTCATTCCTAAGATCTTTCGGGAGTCGGGTTGCCAAAACGGACATGAGTTCTTGCCACTGTAGAAAAGGGAGCTCAGGGCTGTCTAGGCAGTTTAGCAAATCTTGTACAACCTGAAAGATAAGGAACAGTAAGGAACTTATTGATTGAAGAAAGATGGTATAGTTTGTCACAATTAAGAGGTTAGTTTCTCTCTGTAGATGACAAGGGAAAACAAAAGTGGAAGGACAACTATACACTGACAGTTTGATGTGCCTTACATGATTGATGTTATGTTCATATCCTGCAAGGATCATGTGCGCAGAATTCACACTTGCAGCAAACTTTTGGTGAACTTTGCCAGAAATAGCAGTTGGAGGTCCAAGTTTTGGAAAGGTGCCATGAAATGGTTCAGCTCTCCTCACAGAAGATGGGTCATCAAGATCCAACCTTGCTATCAGGTCACTCGCCTGCACAAAGACAGCCATTTCAGCTACTATTTAAAAGATGCATGTATATTACAAGCAAAACCATAAAGTGCTTTAGTCAGAATGTACATCTAGCGCTGCAAACAGGGGGGGGGGGGGGGGGGGGGGGGGGGGGGGGGGGCTGGGAGGAACCTGCATGGCCTGACCCTCAGGCATGACAAAGTGAATGACACCAGAGGCCGGTAGTAACAGTGGCATGCACATTTTCATGACCTCCACCTCAGCATATGCCGTATCAGCAACCACATGAGAACCATCCGCGACCAAAAACCGAAGAAGTTTGCATGGTGTATCAGCCAACAACCTGGAAGGATCGTGCTCTTTCTGTAATATATCATTCAGAAGACATAATTAATTTATGTATTTTCATACAATTTGCAGCCACGGTTACAACTGAAACAACCCCTATATTACGTAGGAACCAAGAGGATAATACAGTCTAGCTATCTTCACCTGTAATAAGCATGTTCTCCCATTGATTAGAAGACGTGTGCCAGCAGCTTCTGTCTCGGCGTAAATTACATGACTGTTTCCATCCAACTAGAAAAATCACAATTAAAGATCGGTCAGACCAATTTCAAACAAAAACAAAATTAGATAGACTCTACTTGTATAAAAACTTGTAGCGTGGTAGATATATTTACCTGCATTAAGAGTCCACCATCTCGCAGCGAATGTATCTCTGCTTCAACCTCTGATTCATTAATTCTTAATTTGTAGCTGCGGGGTCCACCTCGTACTGTCTCAATCTGCAGAAGAAAATAATCATGAGCACATGTGACAAGGTTACCAACTGGATTAGATGGGTATGGCATGGATAAGATTAAAGAGAAAACTACAGATAATTACCGTATATTTGCTCCCATCTATATTCAGTGTGACAGTCAAATTGACAAGAGAGATGTGCTGTGAACGGAAAGCAGTTAGACAGTTCTGTTCATAAACAAATTGGAATATCAACAGTAAGAATATTCATCATATAGTATGTACCTTTGGTGGTATTTGACCTTTACTGAGATAACCAACATAATCGGTTACAACGCTCGAGCTCCTGCTTGATGCTTCCTGAAATATAAGAAACACAGTATTTGAGGATGGAAAATGGATCTTGTGTGAAAGCTCATAACCACCTAATAAATCATAGTTCTCCAGACAAAGAAATCATACATATAGAGCTCCACCAACAACTGAAAGGTACCATGGGGGCCTCTCTGCTCTAACACGCATAGCTATTCTGCTGTCTAGCCAACCAGTGTGGATCTTATTTTCTCGGTACTCTGCAGCCTGGAGATATGAAAATTTTGAACGCAAATTACACCCAAAAAAATGTACATTGTTTTTCTTAATAAATGTACCATGTAATCAAAGAACATTTTTACTGTGGGGTTATCTTACATTCAAGAGATCCACAGTGTAGTCAACATTAGTGCGTATCTCTCCACGAATTTGGATCTCTTTTAACCCAAGTATCATATTGGCTATTGCCAACGACCTAGATTCCCCAAAAGCAAAAACATGACCTGCAAAACAGTCATGCTGTTTAAGAGAAGCATCATCACGAGATACACGAGGAAACAGAAATTTACGCACATCACTTACCAAACTGGGAATCGGAGAACTCATGAATTGCACCTCCGGACTGAAAAAAAAACCCAATGATTCAGGTTAGGTTGATGCACAAGATACAGTTTTTAACCAGGAAATTTATCAACATAAGAAACAGGAAAACTCAAAAGGTAATGATAAGGCTGCGGCTGTTGTGACATGTCGTGTGGTATCAAAGATCATTATGCATGGATGCAAACTTGCCTTAACAGAGAAATAGGCCCAAACATTGGGTTTACTTTTAAAGTTCAGCTCTTCCACTCTTCCACTGGTAGGCTTAAACCCATCATCTGGATCCTCGCTAGTAACTCTAACTGCTACACAATGACCCTTTGGCCTTACAGACTGTGCTTTGTCCAAATCAAATTTAGTTGCAACAGCTGATATTTCCTTCCAAGCGTGATAGCCACCTCCATGTTCTATTCCATAAAAGCGTCTGATCTCTGCAGTTATCCTTATATTGATTAGTGGGGGAGGAGAGGGGGGAGAGATAATATCATCAACCATCAAGTTGGAAAACTGGCCTACCTGGAATGTTGTAGAGTGGTATGCCCATTCCTACTGCAACTTGAGATGCAGGTAAGTTTATTTCAGCAATCCATTCGGTCACAGGGTGTTCTACCTGCAACCTTGGATTAAGCTCCAGGAAATAGTATTCGCCTGTTTCCATGCTGTACAGATATTCTACTGTAGCAGCACCCTGATATTGCACACATTTAGCAAGCCGCCTTGCTGCCTGCTCAAGCTCTTTAATTGTTTCTGGAGGAGCAACTGTAATTGGTCCCTCCTCAATGATCTGTTTCACAAGTATATATATGGTGAGAAGTTAAAGAAATATAATTTTGCTAAGACTTCTCTGCTATTATCTGTCCTGCATTAGTTAATTTTTGTGGTTATAAAATAATCTGTAATAGAGTCACTGGACTTTCAACATTCTGAGCTCAAAAACTTCAAGTGCGACACATATATCACTATAGGAAAAAAAAGTTTGTTCTTGAATTCAAAATAGAACTATTTAGTACAGTATAAGTATAGCTAACAGTAATAAATGATTCCATTTAAGAAAATGCCAAGATATAAATTTTGTATAGCTCCTGCAACATTTTGCACTTTGCTAAACAGTACTATATGATTGCTACATCGTCCGATAAAGTTTTTATTACCTGAACCTGTAGAACTTCTACCAGTACTCACTACACAAATGTTTGGCTCAGACTAATTCCAACAAAACTGATATTGAACAACCCAATGCTTCAGGAGAATAACTAACCTTTTGGTGCCTTCTTTGAACACTACAGTCTCGACTGTGCAGTGCTGCCACGTTGCCATGCTTGTCACAGAGCAACTGAACCTCTAGATGTCGGCTCTACAAAGAAAGAACAGAAAAGCAAGATTTTAGCTAAATGAACTCTATCAGTAGAGAAGAAGCACTCGATGAATGTAGAACATGAGTAACACAAAGATACAACAGAAAACAGTGTCTGTTATCAGTTTATCATGTATCACCTGAGATGCCACCTTCATAATAAATATAGGCGATCCGGGGACTTCTCCTTGCACTTGCTTAAACAATGCTCTCACCTCATCATCGTTGTGTACCTATAAAACCATTTGGATGACATAAAAAACATCTTTGGTTAATATAATTGGACTTCATTTTAAATGGACAGTGGAAATTTACATGTAATTGTTTGCGAGTAGAGCATTCCATATAGCTGTGGTAGAGATGAATTAAAAAGATGAAAAGAATACTAACCTTCCTTATTCCTTTACCACCACCACCCCATGATGCCTTGATCATTGCAGGATACCCCACCACCTGACAACTAGCCACTGCTTCATCTGTAGTTGAAACACAGGCGTTCTTATAGATCTCCTCAGGTATTGAGTGGCAGGTTTCTTGCGGAACTTTCACCTACAAGTTACAACACGTTTCGATTTAGTTTTAGGAAATACAGTGGTGGAGAGAAAAACACAGGAGCAAAACCATAAAGAAATATGACAAGGTATACATACATGTGACCCGCTCCATGGAAGAGTTGGAACTCCTGCTGCTTGTGCAATAAGAGAAGAACCAATCTTATCACCTAGTGCCCCCATCGCGGCTGACGGTGGCCCAAGAAAAATGATTCCCTTTTCCATGAGCGCATCTGGAAGTTCTGGGTTCTCAGAAGCATGACCCCAGCCAGGCCAAACTGCAGAAACCCGAGTTCTCTCTGCTATCTGTGACATGACAGGTGGATTACGAACATCAATAACTAGTCAAGTATCCAGCAGAATGAACATGGATAAACTAAAAGGATGATCAATTGCGCTCACCTCCACTATGAGCTGTACATTTGCATAGTTGTTGTTATTCGTTCCACCAGGAACTTCTAGGAACTGGTCGGCGATTCTTATGTGCTCCGCATTTATCCTGAGGTCCTCTGGTGTCGCCATAGCAACCAAGAGAATGGCCTTCTCGTTCCCAAAGGTCTCCAAGGCCCAGGTGCGGATGCTGCGCATGAACTTGACCGCAGCCATCCCATTGTTGGCAACCAGCACGCTGTGTATCGGCGAGTCGCCCCCGAGCGCTTTACAGAACTCATCGACCGAGGACATCCTGTTGGGCGTCCCGTTTATCTGGTCAGATTCCACCATTATTGCCCCCTCCAACCTTCAGCACTGGGAAAAGCAAAAGAACAATTCCATCAGTTAGTGCATCAATCAGTTATGCCTGATTATCATAGAATTGCAGCACTGGGAAAAGCAAAAGAACAATTCCGTCAGTTAGCGCATCAATCAGTTATGGTTGATTATCATAGAATTGCAGCACTGGGAAAAGCAAAAGAACAATTCCGTCCGTTAGCGCATCAATCAATTATGCCTGATTATCGTAGAATTGCAGCACTGGGAAAAGCAAAAGAACAAGACAGTCCGTTAGCGCATCAATCAGTTATGCCTGATTATCGTAGAATTGCAGCAGTGGGATATTTCTTTTCGGTTTGGCATGCGTGTGCCCTTTTTCTGCACTAGATGCTAAAATGGTACAGACAAAACAACAACATAGCGGCGCTAATTAACAACTGACTAAATCGGGAAATTCCTCCATCAACAGTGCGAGGGGAAGTGCAGAAGTAAGCTGATAGTCAACAACCGGCAGAAACAGAAGAGCAAGACCACAGAGCAGTACATGAAAAATATGTTGAAGTAAGTCCACACTAGTCTAGACCAGAGGTTATTAGTTCACTCCAAGCAGCAGCCACGGGGAAAAGGGACTTGAATTCCGGCACTCAGCAGAAGGACGAGAGCAACAAGCGCCCAAACCCCGCCCAATCGCGCACGCCCACCACCCGCTCGACGTAATGGCAGACGGCACGCACCCGCCAATTCCGCGACGGCACGGGTCGACTGTTAGCAGGATCTCGCGGCAGCTCGCCCCCGCTCCGCTCCGCGTGTCCGAGCTAGCTGTAAGCACTCGAAATCGGAAGCAGGCACGAGGAGCGGAGCACGCGCGCGCGCGAGAGAGAGAGCAGTATCTGGCCCCGTGATCTCCGGACGCTTACAGCCAGCAGCAGGAAGGCCCAGCGCCGCTTGCATAGCGCGGGGTTGGAGCCTCGAGCCGGCCGACCCGTGCTCGATTCGAAGCCAACATGGAGGGAGGAGCTAGCGCTGCTCCTCCTTCCGCGCATACGCGGAGGCGGCGAGAATCGGAAGGTGCGGGCAGAAGCAGGGGCAGGGGAAGCGACGGGGAGCGTACCGTGAGGCCGCGCGCCGCGAAGGCGTTCGACGGAATGCGGCGGAGGGAGGCGGAGGGGGGAAGCACGCCGTGCTGCGGCCAGATGGAGATCCGGGAGAGGAGAGGCAGGCAGGCGGACACCGGCGGCGGAGGCAACGAGGAATTGCTTGGTATAAATGCGCGGCGCGTCGCCGAGGCCGGTGGCGGTGGTGGTGCTGCGTGTTTCTGGTTGGAGCGATGAAATGCGTGCATTCATGGAGGAGGGTGGGGTGGGGTGGGGTGGGGCGGGGCAGGTGGGGGGTGTGGCGGAGGTGGGTTGTTGGGCCTCATGGCCCTGGTTGGATGCGTCGTTGCACCTGTCCCTCCCTCCGGCGTGTCGTGTGTCTGCCTGGGGTTGGGTAGGCCCCCAACGCCTTCGATGTGCCCGCTCGCTCCTTCCGCTGCCGTGCTCCGTTCGGCTTCCGCCCGCATACGTCCCGTAGTCGTCGGCGAGGCCACGTCGGCGGCGTCCCCTGCTGCCTTGTTGACTGTTCTTTGTTCGTTACCGTAACTCGGATTGCGCCAATACGTTTGCTTGCTTTTTCTTTTCTTTATTATTAGGAATTCCTATATGCGCCAATGAGATAGATATACTGGGCCCCGCTCCGAATTTAGTTGACCCGTACGCATCGATCGATCGCTCGCTGGTGGCATTCGGTTGGAACGTATGGGCATGGGCAACGCCACGGTACGCATTTTGGTCGTGCATTCATGGAGCGGACATGGAGACAGACCTGGTTGCCCTTCATTTTTTTTTTGACAAACCGTTGCGCTTCATTCATGTAGAACATGGGCATGGACAGCCCGGAATAAGCCCAACCCAAAAAAAACCAGGATGGGTTGGGCCCGGGTCTTGTTTTTCAGCTCGGAAGCTAGATTGGGCCGAACCAAGCCAGGTTCAGGCCTCGTTTCTAGCCCGGAAGCCAGATTGGGCTGGGCTCGAGCCGTGTTTTATCATGATTTCGGGTCGACGAGGTGCCAAAAAATCGTGAGAGCTGTATCTCGCTTACAACAGATGTGAGTAGCTCTCGCGTCAGGCGCAGCACGGTCAGTCCGGTCAATTAGCACAGGATTACTCGCTGTAGGTTTGCTCGTTGTAGGTCCGGTTTTCTTGGGACTTTTTTCTATGTGTTGTTTCTATCAATTTTCCACGGTTTTCTATATTCTTCCAACAGATGTTTTCTATGTGTTGTTTCTATCATTTTTCCTCGGTTTTCTATATTCTTACAACAGATGTTTTCTATGTGTTGTTTCTATCATTTTTCCTCGGTTTTCAATATTCATTTATAATGTACATGTGAAAATTATTTTGAACATTTTTATAATGTATTATTCACATTTTTTAAATAATTGGTATTCATCCCTACAGTTGTATACGTCAAGAGCATTTTTATACACGTTTAACATTTTCCTTAATACATTATTAGCATTTTCATATACAATGATAAACATTTCTTTCAAATGCATGTTTAATATCTATTTTTTTCATAAATATTGTACATTTTTATATATGTCACAAACATTTATTTGATATAGATTTAACATTTTAAAAATACAAGATTATTTTTCATTTTGATGTCAAAATACATGTTTTAAAACGCATAAACATTTTTAAAATGTCACAACATTTGTTATGCAATCAAAAAATTCATATACATTTACAACATTTATTTTATATACATTTGAACATTTTCAAATATTTTACTAACATTTTTATAATATCACATACATTGTTTGAATCACGTGACATTTTAAAATATCACAAAAGAAATTCAAATGTTATCAGCATTTTTATAATTAAGCTAATATTTGTTTTACATTATGTTGTCATTTTTCATATTCATGATATTTTTCTATATCTTTTTAAAAGTATGTATTTACAATATTTTCGAAAATAGTATTAAAAGAAAAACATAAAAACAAACAGAGAAAAATAGGAGGAAAAACAAACTAGCCTGAAAACTACCTGGGCCAGCCATTTCATGACGCCCGCTGCTAGCCCTCTCTCCAACTCGCATTAAGCAAGATATAGGCGCGCTCCAAAAAAATGGCGTACGAAAAACATGTCTGACGTTGTCGTGCTCTGTTCGGCTTCGCTCACATCCCGTAGTCATCAGCTGCCCCACGTTGGCAACTTTTTTTTTGTCGACTCTCGTTTCTTTGTTATTACAACTCGGATGGCATACAGGTGTGATTCGTTTCTTTGCATCTTTTCAAAACAGTTCTTAATTGCGCATGCTTTGCAACAGAGGTATCATATTCTATTGACTCTACATCAACAAGATAGCATGCCCCTCTCGCTTGCTCGGGGTTGATGGTATTCGGTTGAAGCATATGAACACACACACGCATGACGATACAGAATCTGATCTAGCATTTATGGAGTGGGGACATGCGATAGGTGTTATGTGGACTCCATGTGCTCCCGTTGGTACGAAGTCGACTTTATTTCCCTTTGAAGAGAACAGTTGTCCTTCATGGTCATGGATGGATGTTGTGTCTAGTATAGGTCCCAACGCTTTTGATTCCGACATCTTGAATCATAGTTGTGAGGTGTTTATTTTGTTTTGTGTGTGATGTCTTAGGGATGAAACGTGTTGCGCTCTCATGTTGTCGGTTGCACCATGCTGGCGTATCATGCTTTGTTCACTCATGTTTGTGATTTAAGTAGTACAGGCATAACGCAATATCGTTAGTTTCTGGAGTAGCCTGGAGCGAACGATTCGATCCCTTCCAACTACACCTGCGACCGAACAAAAAAGAAGGATCACGCGCTAACATGCGTCACGTGCAAACGAACATCGGTTTGGCTCGGTGGGTAGGGCCCCAACAGCTTTGATGTACTCCTTCCAGTGGCATGCTTCGTTCACATCCCGTAGTCATGGTCTGCACCACGTCAGCGTCTCGTTGTGCATTGTTGACCCCATTTGTTCTTTACTATAACTGGGATTACATCATGGGTGCGTTCTCCAGCTAAAATGCACATGCGTTATAACGGGGACATACATATTTCAATGATTCTGCCACCAAGAAGATAGTGGGCCCCTGTCTGAATTTAGTCGACTAGTATGGTCACTTGCTTGCTTGCCCGGGCTGGTGGTATGCAGTGACGGCATATAGAAACACACGTTCGTGACAGTACACATTCTAGTCCATCATTCATGGTGCAGGGTGAGATGTCTGGTGTGATGTGGTCATGTGGACTCCCTCCGTTATCGTTGGGGCAGGGAAGATTTATTTTCCATTGAAGATGAATAGCTGTCCTTCATGGTGCATTAAACACGGGTCCCAATGCCTTTGATGCCTACATCTCGAATCATAGTCGCGGGATGTTTGTTCTGAATCGTAGTCGCGAGATGTTTGTTCTGGTTTTCGTGTCATGCGTTGAGGATGAAACATGTCGTGCTCCCATGTCAATGCGCATGAAGGCGTATCATGCTTTGTTCATTCATGTTTGTGATTTAAGCAGGACGCACATAACATAGCGTCGTTGTTTTGTACTTCCTCTGTAAATTAATATAAAAGCGTTTAGCTCATTAAAATAATGATATAAACGCTTTTATATTAGTTTACGGAGGGAGTAACAGCCTTGACCAACCGATTCGATCGCTCCCAATTACCCCTAAGCGAACAAAAAAGAAGGATCTTGATTGTACGCGCTGATGTGTATCACACGCGAACATGCATCATTTGGCTCGGTGGGCCCTTAGTCATTGGCTTCACCACGACGGCGTCTTGTGGTGCCTTGTTGACTCTCATTTATCTGTTATTGTAACTTGGATTGCGTCATGTGTAAGCTTTTGAATTTAGGTTGATATGGCCGACATATCGGTTTTGGGGCTTTACTAATATAAACATAACATATCATTTTGTAAATATCATTTTCACACATATAATTTGATATGGATTGAAATATCTGCCGATATGGCCAATATCTGACCCGATATGCCCACTAATATAGACCGGTATGTCAATGAACACAATTATTTATCAGAAAGCGGTGAAAAAAAGATTTTGTATTTAGATCTTCATCATATTTTTAGAGTCGTGC
The DNA here is from genome assembly GCA_039707655.1 of Elymus sibiricus. Lineage (NCBI taxonomy): Eukaryota > Viridiplantae > Streptophyta > Magnoliopsida > Poales > Poaceae > Elymus > Elymus sibiricus. Next base: position 489,150,584 of record CM077667.1, read on the forward strand.
ATAATGTATTGTTCTTAATCTTAGAGTGAGAATGTTGTGAATCAATCTTAAATAGTGTATGAATTATCAAGTTCATAAGCTAGGAAGTTAAAAAAAAATATGCTAGAGCGTTGACACCATACATTTTGTTTTTACTACGAAGACACTTTTAGCAATATTGGAAAAAATATAGATATGTTTCCTCCGATGTATCTACATATCGTTCGATATATCACCTCATATCCGACATCGGATATGTTCTGGACAAACTTATACGAACCCTACATACGATATTTTGAACCTTGGTCATGTGCTTGTTGTGTCTAGCTAATTGTCTGTGTGTCACCACGAATACACACATATTCCAGTGAGTTCATACCAACAAAAAAGTTAGCGGGCCAATCCAAATTTAGTCCACCGGTGTCGATCAATCGCTCGCCCCGGTTGGTGCGGTTGAAGGGTATGGACATGCGCGCGCGATAGTACACATTTTGGTCCAACATTCGTTCTTGCAATTTTGGAAAAATATAATAAAATATCAGGAAAATGTTCATTACATTTTAAAAAAAAATCTAACACCTAACAAATGTTTACATGTTTTTTTAAGAATGTGCAATGTGCATATAAAAATATTCAACATGTATTTGGATGGATATTCAACAAATATTCTAATTTTTTGACATGTATTTGAAAAAAAACGAATAAAAAGGAAAAATAAATATAGGTTTTGACCTAAAAAATCAAGAGGAGACTTTCGGTACGAAGCGCCGCTGTCTCGAGGCGGAACCTGGACAGGAGCACTTTTGATCTCCGGCAGAGCGATTTCGCCAGAGAAACTCCCCCCCCCCCCCCCCCCCCCCCCCCCGGAGGGGAAAATTGAAGCCATCATCATCACCAACCCTTCCTCCATCGTGGGAGGACCAATCTTCATCAATATATTCACCAGCACCATCTCATCTAAAACCCTAGTTCCTCTCTCGTATTCAATCTTTGTCTCAAAATCTCAGATTGGTACATGTGGGTTACTAGTAGTGTTAATTACATCTCGTAGTTGATGCTTGTTGGTTTATTTGGTGGAAGCTTATATATTCAGATCCTTAATAATATTCGACACCCCTCTGATCCTTTAACATGAACATGATTTGTGAGTAGTTACTTGTGTTCTCGACGACATGGGAGAAGTCTTATTATAAGTAATTGGTATGCGTGTGATATTGTGATGATATTGTGATGATATGTATGTTGATTTTCCTTTAATAGTGTCATGTGAACGTCGACTACATAATACTTCATCATGTTTGGGCCTAAAGGGAAGCATTGGGGAATGATAAGTAGATGATGGGTTGCGAGAGTGACAGAAGTTTAAAACATAGTTTATGAGTTGTTCCGTAAGGGGCTAATTTGGATCTACATGTTTAATGTTATGGTTAGATTTATCTTAATTCTTTTTTCGTAGTTGCGGATGCTTGCGAGAGGGGGTAATCATAAGTAGGTTGCTTGTTCAAGGAAGGAGAGCACCTTAGCACCAGTCCACCCACATATCAAATTATCAAAGTAGCGAACGCGAATCAACTAAATATGATGAACGTGAGTAGACGGAAATTCTCATGTGTCCTCGAGAGCGCTTTGCTTTATATAAGAGAACTTTCAGGCTTATCCTTTGCTACAAAAGATTTGGCCACCTTGTTGCACCTTTGTTACTATTACTACTTGTTACTTGTTACGAATTATCTTGCTACAAACTATCTATCACTGTTACTTACAACACTTGCAGACAATACCTTACTGAAAACCGCTTGTCATTTCCTTCTGCTCCTCGTTGAGTTCGACACTCTTACTTATCGAAAGGACTACGATTGATCCCTTATACTTGTGGATCATCAATCCACTTCATCAATCGCTTGAGACGAGCGATGTTACGGTCTTGCAATAAGAGAGACCTAGCAGTGTTTGTGGCCATCTTGTGCCCTCCTCATCCAACCTTCTCAACCTGGGCTAAACATAATTTTTAGCTGCCAAGGGCCCAATAGCACAAGATGCACAACCAAAAATGTTGAAAAGGGCCCACCAAATGCCCAAGATATGAGCTCACAGCCTTTGAGGGCTCGCGAATGATATCTATCGCTCTTTGTGCTCTATGAGCGATACGATAGTGCTCACCAACAGCATGCTAGGAGTGGGCTGCCCATTTAGCAGGGAGTAGTGAAGCTGGTTTTCGGAAACCTTTGGAACTTGCCGCATAGTTTTGGAAAGCTTAGCGCCCCACCAAGGCACCCACGCACCCCACACCATACTCTGCTTCACCCATGCCATCAAAATCCACGGCACCCTCGTGCCCCCCTCTTCTCAACACTTTGGTACTCACGACTCATGCGGCATGCTCCACCAACCGCTCCATGCTCATGACCAATGATGCAGGACTGAATTGCAAATTTCTGATTTTTTTCTCTCCAATTGAGAACAGAGGTTCATCAAATTAACTGGTTGACTCACTGTAGCATTCAATCAAATTTTTTGAGATGTGAAAATCTTGTTTTTGCAATTTAACAAATTATATGAGATGTTCTCTACAGAGAATAACTTGTAGGTTGGTTGTCATTAGTGTGAAGTTTCATGTTTTACACAGTTGTGCTAAACAAATTGTAACTTCGCATGCCCATGTTGAAACTTTTGGCTCCGCCACTATGTCTTTGTTCCTATGCGGCAGGGTCATAGTTACAAAAAATATTGATTATTGGGCTAGTAATATCTTTCACCTTCATCGGTATTTACTATGTTTGCTTAATTCCTTCAGAGCATGTGTCGATGTGTGCTACTGATTTTTGAAAAAGGCTTCCGCCCTGCTTCATATATAAAGCACACTGCCAAACTGATACATGGTGATGAGGAGACCCTCTTACAAGCAGATCAAAGAAAAAACAAAAAAAAAATCGGAGAAGACACACCCTGACCACAACACAACCTGGACTACTGACACGGAAGGAAGACCTCGCCACCAAGGGAAATTGCCAGGCCTCGTTACGACCTACGCACCAAACTATCGCCGGAGAGGCCCCCTTGCCCTCCCGCTTCGGATCATGTGCTACTGACTGAGAGCCCACTCTTATAATTCTTTCGTATCTCTCACCTCCACATAAATAAAAGTGCCATATAAGAGGGTTGTCAACCTTTCATTGATATGAATTGATTTGTAACGATAACACTGTTGCACACAGAAACCTATCGGGTGCACCTTTCTAATCAACAATCCATCTTTTCATGTGCAACTAAGATTACAATATGCAAATTTCTAGACCGTGTCAACATTTATGATGGGCCCTTGGAACCAGAAACGCGCGTGGAGCACCCATGTCCCAATGCTGAGCAGCAACACACCCCCGACGGCCACCGGTGTGTAGTTGAAGTCGTCCTTTGCCACCGGGTACGCCACCGGCAAAGAGAAGAGCACCGTGACGAAGGCCACCCAAAGGACGGCGGCCCATCCGACGGCGACCCCATACTGACCGAGGTGAAACGGCCCCGGTATGAACGACTTCCTCGCCGTGGTTACCCGGAAGAAGATGGGCAGCGCGTAGGAGATGTACAGTCCTATCGTTGCGATCGATGCCATTGCTTGGAATGCGACCTGGCTCCCCAACGACTGCGGGCACATGCCAAAAATATGAGGCATGAAGCAGTGTACGTTTAGAGATGATGATACCGATAAAAGTTGCATGTAGTCACGTACCGTGAGGGCCATGGCAAATGCCACGAAGACAGAAAGCCATACCATGTTCAGCGGCACCTCGTACCCGTTCACCTTGTGCCACACATGCGAGTACGGCATCGCCCCGTCCCGGGAGAAGGCGTAACCCATCCTGTGCAATGATAATTGAGGTGTGTCGTCATCTTAACAAACTAAACCAACTTGCATAGAATCAATACCATAAATGATATTATCTCCGTTCAGAAATACTTTACGTGGTTTTAGTTCAATATAGCTTGTGATGATGGATGCTTCACTGACGAATTACCTCGAATTGCTGGTGATGGACCCGATGCCGCAGAGGAACATGGCACCGGCGATGACCGCGAGGCAAGCCACCGCTCCTACGCCACTGTTATACCTCGCACGAAAGGTGGTGTAGAGAGCCTGGGCAATGGCGTTCCCGCCAGCATCATTGTCGGGGCTCAGCAGGTATGGTATGTCCGTCACCACCGACGTGAGGGCCACCAGGTAGATCCACCCGAAGATGGATGAGAGAGCCACCGCGCTAATGATCCCGATCGGTCCGCTTTTGTCTGCGCCCTTCGTTTCTTCGGTCTGCACATGTGTACGAGTATAGGCAAGGATATATATACCATCATGTTATCATATGTGTGTAGATTGAGTGGTCAACAAAAGGGAACATAATCATCATCTACCATATGTGCAGATGCGTCATAGCCGAGCACAGAGTATTGGCTCATTAGCAACCCCACCGCCATAATATAAGCCTTGTTGTGGATCCCCATGCCGTTGTCCGTGTTGAAATGCGTAAAGATAAACTCGACGCTCGCCCTCTCCTTGGCAACTACCGGAATCAGGATCACCAGCACCAAGATACCTACATTTTTCTCAGAGTTTACACAATTTCTCACAATTCCAGCTCCCAAGTTAAGAGACAGCGAACAAAGTCGATGGATTTTCGTTGTTCATTTTTTTCCGAAACGCATAAGAGCTTTGCTTGTTGATTCGTTAAGAAATAGAATGGCATGCCATACCATTTCCTTGTTTTTCAGAGACCAAACCCCGTCAGAGACCAATTCCCCGACATCAACAAAGTTGCACTTTCCCCTAGCATTTTCTTTGTTTCTAAATTTTGTTATGGTCTGCCGTTTTCTTCTAAATTGTGATAGTTTAGCTATTTTCTGACTATGTCATGTAAGCAAAGTCATCACCATGACATCAGTAACACCCTTTTGCCTGATGACAAGGACCAATTTTACCTGATTTCAAAAGTTTGGTGCAAAATGTCATTCAAGACCAAGTCTAGAATTGACTTATAGTCCAAGGGCTGGACTAAAACCGGATGTAGAAAAGTTGAAGATGTGGATTTCTGAGGCATGTTATACTACTCCCTCCAAAGGCTGCTTACATCAACGACAATTAATATAGTTTGGAGGGAGTATAATTTTCTAGAGTATGGCTAGATTTAGTGATGTCGCAACAAATACATACATCGAGACAAAACAAGGATCAAAGTATGAACACACATGCATACCGGCGACGTTCCAGAAGGCGCCGAGCTTGCCGAACCAGGAGAGCCAGCGGATGGGGAGGCTGTTGATGAGGCCATGCACGACGAGGATGACGCCGTAGATGGCCAGCACGACATACTTGGAGGCCATGTAGCCGCCGCCGTTGGCCCCGCCGGTGCCGAGCAGGACGATCACCTGGATAAGCTGCGCCAACGAGAAGTCCACGCTCGTCGTGCCGGCCCACTGCATGATCGAGACGGTCAACACAGGAGGCTAGACCGTGTCAGCAACGTTGCCAATAGTTTACAGAAAATATATACTACTAGTAATACTTTTTTCAAGTATGGGTTCACTGCATCAGCCGGCCGGCTGTTGCGTTGAGTCGTTATGGACACGACTCCACATGTGTCTGGGCTGCTAAGAGTAGTAAGTTGACTAACACTAGAATATTGCATGGATTCATCGCCTTATTTGAATGATTGAAGAATTGTTATGGTAATCAGCGTTACTGAAGCTACAGCCAAATGGTCTAACACTCCAAGAATCCTACATGAAGTTGGAGCCGTACCTGTCCCACGATGTTGAACCTGCAAAGAGCAAAGCGTGTCCAAATCACTCATCTCCTGACGGGAAACCATATGCAAGCACGATCTTACCAACTCCAGCTGCAACATGTGATTGCTCAAGCACGTACCAGCCGGTGACCCAGGAGGCAAGAGGCGCCCACTCCTTGCCGGCGAGCTTGGCGCTCCAGTAGTAGAGCCCGCCGGAGGTCGGGTAGGCCGAGCAGATCTCCGCCATGGACAACGCCACGCAGCCGTTGAACACCGTCACCACCAGCCACCCGAGCGTCATGGACGCCGGCCCGCCGTAGCGCAGCCCCGTGTTGTACGTGGCCGTGACGCCCATGAGCACGGAGATGATGGAGAACGAGAAGGCGAAGTTGGAGACCGCGCTGAGCCCGCGCTTGAGCTCCTGCTTGTACCCCAGCTGGTGCAGCCGCGCTCGATCCGCGTCCGCCGTTTCCGCGGCGCTCCGTCGCGGCGCCATCGTCGGCCGATCTCTTCCGCTGCAAACTCCGCTAGGTAGCTAGTAGTCGAGCTTGTTAGAAATGGTGTTTGGTTGGTGACAGATAGGGAGTCAAGGGACAGAGTGGAGCAGAGTGGAAAGGATCCACGGTCTGCGCCGTGCCGGCATCGGAGCAATCATGCAGGAGTTGTTATACTGCTCGATGTCCCGGTTCGATCCTCTGATTCGTCCTACGTGTTTGAGCAAAGGGGAAAACTAAACCAATGTTGCGTGTGTAGAAGAAAATGGTACGTTGAATTTTGCTTCAAAGAAGGAAGATGATTCACACGTCACGTGGCACTGGACTGGTCGTCGCGTGGAATTCTACACGCTTTGGACGCAGCATGAGTGAAGTGGATCTACAGTAGTACTAGTAGCGTGGTCGACCGATGCAATTTGGTCACAAAGCTCAGGAACAGCTCTCTTGAGCCAACAGACTAGCTTGTATGCTCCACTTACATACAGTATACATCAGTCTAACATGGCGTATTATGTTACATAAGCTTCATGTGCAGTGGCGGAGCCAGGATAAGCCTACATCCAAGTCCAACAACTCAGCTACCGTGCCAAATAGTGTTACTTATCTACAGTATACAAAGGATCAGGCCACCATTGCCCCAGGCCACTGCCCTCTTGCCTGGGCCAGACACCGCCACTGTTCATGTGCAATAAAGCACGCAAGACACAAAATTCTGCTCCAAATCAACATGTATGTTTATGATGGGAGTCGGGGAGCAAAGCTCCGTGTCTTTGTCTTCACTTCACACACATGAAAAACATGATCCCCGATATAATGGAGGAGGTCCGCACATGAACACATCATCGTGCACCCCCGGCATCGAGCGCGGTACGTAGGACACATCGGAGGATGAGCCTCGCCAGAAGCGCGATACACAAGACACGCCGTTGAGGTATTTTGGAAACCTAGAATCTCACATGCTAGGGAGGGACCGCATGAGGGAATGCGGCAGCTATGGGTTGCTCTAGGTCAGTCCAACTACTACTAGAGCCTCGAAGATCGCTTCTCTCCAACACAAAAGGCGAGAAAGAAGAAAAATAATAGAGAAGGAAAAGATAAAAGTAAAAATGATAGATTGATTTGTCGATTATGTGTTGTTCAATTGTCCATCACCTCTCATCTGTTTATGAGGCGATTGGTCTTCACTCAGAAGGAAAGGACTCCAAATCCAGTTCAAATCTTATTATAATTATCAAAGTGGGATTTACGTAGGCCAAAGAAAATAGTTTAGTTTTTGCGACTCACCTGACTGGAGATGAGACAAAAAAATTCATCTATTTCGATGAGACAAACAACATTCATGTTGAACGTTTTTCAATTCGAGGTCATCTTGAGGTTTTCAAGAGATAATAAGTATTATTATTAATAAAAAGTTCCAAAAGAAGTTTAATTTCGCACAATCATTAGTAATGCAAATCATTGTTATTAAGTATTTTTAAAATTATGAACATGTAAAGAAAATCAACAATTTAAATTATCGATCATCATTGTAACTGGTCACAATGTAACGTAGAGTAAATCTAAGGATGACTTGAGCAAACACATAGTCAATTTAGTATCTTATGACACTGGCTAGCATCTTATCCCTTGATCGGTTCGTTATACTAAGACCCTTTTCCCCAGTCATATCTGTGCGTTGGCCTATCAATTTATTTCAAAATAGATAGTTTAATTTTTTTGGACTCCGGAGTGAGTTAAAATAAATAAAATTTACACTATAATTTTATACTTATTTATGATTCATTTTATTGCGGTAAAATCCTACCAGCTACTTTTTCTTTGACTTGGTTTGCTCAATAGACCAATAATGTTGTTTATTAAATATTAGTTTCATTATTTGTTACATAGTTTTTAATGCTAATCAATTAAAAATACACCCGTGTTGTGCTAGATATTTTACAAAATAATTACATGCTGGTTATTTTCGTTGGAGAGAGATTGATGTCGTAAAATATCTTTAGACCAACTGATCTTATATGTGAGAAAATAAAAGGTTAATGATTGCGTGTCTGCACAAATGAATTTCTAACGGATGCATGCATATTATATATATATATATATATATATATATATATATATATATATATATAATTGTATGTTTGTCTAGACACATCTATATTAATCATTTCTTTCAATATCTTGATAGAAACCTGTAAATAATATGGTTTTCCCTAGCCCACCGAACCACGCTAACCACAAAACCACCTGGGTTTAGCTACATGTCTGAATGATCATGCATATGCATGAAGTTTGCCCTGGCCAGCGTGGTTTTTTTTCTAGTGCAAGCCCTGGTGTATTCGGGCGGTTTTAAGTATGCATGCATGTAAAACAAATTTGATGATGCTAGAAAGATTCCATTAAAAAATGAAACTTTAAATGTTTTATACCTCAAATCATTGGTCCGATTGAAAAACCGTTTTCACTTAAAAGATTCGTCACAACGAGATCTTCGAAACTAGATCCTCCGATGACCTATCTTTTAGGTCAAAAGTTAATAGACCTAGGCTAAGTAAGCTATCATTGTACGTAAATATTTCCATCATGTTTTACATAGGAATTAACGAAGCATAAAAAATGTTCCTCCAACCTTTTCCCCACATGCACATGCATACATGCACTAGAACATGAAAAAGTTGATCTCATCATACATTCTCCTAATTCCATAGCCATTCCGAGATATATTGCCATGCAACTTTCATCATCCTTATGACTTGAGCATCCATAGTCATTTTTCTTTGCATGATCATATAGCTGACATTATATGTGTGGCACAGCCACCGTTCATCATTGTATACATGTTACGCTAGTATCATTGCACATCCTGGTACACTGCGAGAGGCATTCATATGTAGTCACAGGGTCTATTCAGTTTTATCAGGTTGTAAAGTAAATAGAAATGTATGATCATCATTTTTAGAGCATTGCCCTAGTGAGGAAAAAGTATGATGGAGAGTAATGATTCCTCCAAAGAATGAGGATGGGTTCCAGACTTAGAAAGAAAAAAAGGAAAAGAAAGAAAAAAAGAATAAAAAAATAAAAAAAGAGAGAATGGGCATGTCACTATCCTTTGTTACATTTGCGCTTCAAAGTAACAACATGTTCTTCATATAGAGAGTCTTCATGTTTTGTCACTTTCATATACTAGTGGGAAATTTTACCTTGTAGAAGTTGTCCTGTATATTCCGATGATGGGCTTCCTTAAATGCCCAAGGTTTTGAGAAAGTAAGTTAGATACACATCCCACTTAGTTTCAGTTGAGAGCTTTCATAAACTTACAACTCTAATGCATCAAAAGTTGCATGTTAATCCCTACTCCTCACACTGATATCGATTGGAAGGCATCTCCATAGCCTAACAATCTGCTTGGTTGGTGTGAGATTATCCAAACTTTTGTCTTCCCTTGTTATCCCTACTACCATTCTATTCCACCAAAGTGATGAAAGTCCATGGCTCACACTCAGGTATTGAGTGAAGTTGAAAACGCCGAAGCACGTAAAAAAATATGATCCAAATGCTTGGTTAGGCACCGGGGTGATCATGATTTATACTTGACGTTAGGAAGACAGAGTTATGCCATTGCTTACACGATTAAATGAATTAGGGGATAACGTTCTTTAGTGTTGTTATTTTGAAAAACAATTGTCATTTGTTAGCATTAATCTTTATTATCGTTTTCATATCTATTAAGTCATTGTTTCTCAACATTTATACCGTTAAGAGATTACATGATACCCATGCTAGGTAGCATTCAACATAAAAAAAATCTGTTTTTATCATTTACCTACTCGAGGATGAGCAGAAATTAAGCTTGGGGATGCTTGATACGTCTCTAATGTGCCTATAATTTTTTATTATTTCATGCTACTTTTATATCAATCTTATATGCTCTATGGGTCATTTCATATCATTTTTGGAAACTAACCTATCAACATAGTGTCGAGTGTCAGTTTTTGTTTTTGCTTGTTTTTTCAATTTCCAAAAAATCAATACCAATGAAGTCCAAACGTGACGAAACTTTACGGTGATTTTTTCTGAACCAGAAGGGACCCTAGAAGGTTCGGGAGGAGACCGGAAGACCTACGGGAGAGCCACAGGCTCACAGGCCGCTCCCCCTGATCTCCTGACTCCCTCGTAATGCCCCCTCACCTAGTTCCACCTCTATATATTCTCAAAAATTCCAAAAACATCAGAGGGAGCCCTGAAACACTTTTTTCATCGCCGCAACTCTCTGTTCTTCTAGGATCCCATCTGGAGGCCTTTTTCGGTACTTTGTCGGAGGGGGGATCGATCACGGAGGCCATCTACATCAACCTTGCTGCCTCCATGATGATGTGTGAGTAGTTCATCACAGACCTGCGGGTCCATAGCTAGTAGCTAGATCTCTCTCTCTCTCTCTCTCTCTCTCTCTCTGATCTTGAATACCATGTTCTTCTCGATCTTCTTGGAGATATATCCGATGTAATATTTTTTTTTTGCGGTGTGTTTGTTGTGATCCGATGAATTTTGGGTTTATGATTAGATTATTCATTGAAAATAATTGAGCCTTCTCTGAATTTATAATGACTTTATTATGTATGATAATTACAACTATGTATGTTTTGTGATCTATGAGTCTTTTTTGGCCAATTGGATGTTAGATCTTCAGAAAGTGTGGTGCATAGTAATAGGTTCAATCTTGCAGTGTCCTCACGCAGTGACCGAAGGGGTAGCGAGGCACGTATTTGTATTGTTGTTACTAAGGATAACGGGATCTGAACATATTGCTTGTCATAATTTGTCTACATCATATCATCTTACTTAATGCATTACTCTGTTTGTTATGAACTTAATACCTAAAGAGGCAAGCATAGAAGCGCTCTTGAAGTGGATTGATAGTAGTAGATGCATAATCGTTTCAGTCTACTTGTCACGGACATTATGTCTATATGCACGATCATTGCCATGAATAACGTCATAACTATGCGCTTTTCTATCAATTGTCCAACAATAATTTGTTTACCCACCGTATGCTATGTTCTTGAGAGAGATGCCTCGAGTGAAAACTATGGCCCCGGGGTCTATTCCACATATTTATTTAAGCTCAATTTACTTGCTGCATTTTTAACCGTATATTTATTTTGCATTTTATCTATCTATCACTACTAGATTTAATCCTTGCAATTAATGAGTACAAGGAGATTGACAACCCTCTTGCCCGCGTTGGGTGCAAGTATTTGCTCTTTTTTATGTAGAAACGTCGACGGTTGATTGCGTGCTTCTCCTATTGGTTCTATAAACCTTGGTTCTCACTGAGAGAAATACTTGTTGCTACTTTACTACATTCATTCTTTCCTATTCGGGAAAAAACCCAACGCATCTACAAAGTAGCACTCACATCCTGTAGTCATCGGTTGCGCCACATCAGCGGCTCGTTGTGCTTTGTTGACCCCTGTTTGTTCTTTACAGTAACTCGGATTACATCATGGGCACATTCTCCAGATAGAATGTGTGCTTGCTATAACAAGATAGTGGTGCCTTGTTGGTTCTCATTTGTTTGTTATTGTAACTTGGATTTGCTTGGATATGTTTGTGGTTCGTCTTTGTTCGCGTGTTTTTTGGTTGAATAGTTCCGATCTACACTCTTCATCCGCAGCGGTTGATGTTCTGGTGTGTTGGTCCTATGGGGCCTTAACACGACGACTTCCCGACTGTCTACTACAACAACGTTTGCCCGGCTCCAACGAGGGAGGGGCGGTGACAGTGGCGCGTCTTCGGCTCGCTTCAGTGCTTGTAGTCGTCGCTAGGTGGTCTTCGGATCTGGATGTAATTTTTATTATTTCTAGTTTTCGTTGTACTACCATGATTGAAGATGAATAGATTGGAAGTTTTCTCTCTCAAAAAAACTTGGATTGTGTCATGTGCCTGTGGTCTAGCTAATTGCCCGTCCCTCGCAACGAATACATACATATTCTAGTGATTTCGTAAACAACAAAAATGATAGCGGGCCCATCCAAATTTAGTCCATTGGTGCCGATCACTCGCTCACCCTGGTTATTTAGTTAAAGGATATGGACATGCGCGCGCGACAACACACATTTTGGGCCAGCATTCGTTCGTGTGATTAAAAAAATTCATACAATATAGAGAAAATTTTCATGACATTTTAAAACAATCTAACACCTAACAAATGTTTACATGGTTTTTAAGAATGTTCAATGTGCATCTAAAAAATATTCAGCATGTATTAGGATAAATATTCAACATATATTCTATTTTTTTGACATGTATTTGAAAATATATGTAAAAAAGAATAAAAGGAAAACAATTGGAAAACGATGGAAAAAACACGTACAACCTTCCCAAAACCGGAAGAACAAGCTATCAAAAGCTTTACAAAACCTCTTGTTACACCTTGTTGAGCCAGTCCACTTCATCGATCGCTTGAGACGGAGCAATGCTACGGCCTCACAATAAGAGAGACCTAGAAGTTGCGGCCATCTTGTGCCCTTCCCCGTCCAGTCTCCTCCACCTGGAGCTAAAACTAATTTTCAGCTGCCAAGGGCCCACTAGCACAACACGCGCAACTGAAAATGTCGAAATGAGCCCAGCAAATGCTCGAGATAGGAGCTCACAACTTTGACGGCTCGTGAATGCCATCTATCGCTCTCTATGCTCTATGAGCGATACGATAGTGCTCACTAACAGCACGCTAGGAGTGGGCTGCCCATTTAGCAGGGAGTAAAGAAACTGGCTTTGGGAAACTTTTGGAACTTTCCGCATGGTTTTGGAAAGCTTAGCGCTCCACCCAGGCACCCCACACCATACTCTGCTTCACCCATACCGTCAAACAACATGCCACCCTTGTGCCCCCCCTCTTCCTCAACACTTTAGTAGGCACGACTTATGCGGCATGCTCCACTAACCGCTTCATGGTGATGACCAATGACACAGGACCGACTTGCAAAATTCTATTTTTTTCTCCAATTGAGAACAGAGGCTCGTCGATATATTGGTTGACTCACTGTAGCATTGAATCAAATTTGTTGATGTACACTGTTGATTTGTTGATGTGAAAATGTTGTTTTTGCCATTTAACAAACTAGCAAGGTGGCCCGCTTGATGCGCAGGCTAGAACTTTATACTATTCTATAATTACATCATATTATTTGATTTGTGTATAGTAAAATTGAAAGCACATTTATTGGTTTCTATTTTTCAATATAAATTTATATTTCTATATATTTATTTAGCATTATTATATTTATCAATGAATATTATTGTCAAATAAATTGCGTATGCCATTCTTCAGGAAATGAATATTATTTAAAAAGGTCACATGATATACTTTTTCATTCTCAAATTTATATTTTTGATCCATCCCAGGAATAGAATAAGATATGCAAGGTGCCATAGATGGAAAACATAAACCTGTAAACAAATATGCAAATTGGTGGTTGGTTGCAAGAGATTTATTTCAATTTCCCAAGGTTATATGAAATATAATAATACATATGAGTAGTAAGTGGAGTACAATACATATGTTATTTTCTAATTGTTCTTGTCATGGAAAACCAGATCAAACAAAAATCCCCTCGTCTTTTGATTCAAATTGTGCAACTATCACTATACTATCTAGCCCTCCATTATGCACACCTCATCTTTTACGTTTTCAAGCTTATTTAAAAAAACTGTGGCATCTAGGTTTGCGTAGTTGAACTCAAATGTTTAGCTAATTAATATATTTCCACTCATGATTTGTTGACCATTTGGTACCTTCGCAAAAGACATATTACAATATTTTGTAATCTTGATAAAGGGAACACATTCGAAGATAACATATATATTAACATTGTGGCCATCATATAGAAGTCCATATGCACATAGAACACAGAGACGAATGCTTTATATTCGTTTTTAAGGTAATGCTATAAGATAGAACAATCATCGTAGAAATGAAATAAAAAAATGTTACTGGGAAGTGCACTTAATTTCCTCGATATTACAATCTCTCAGTGGCATTCATAAGTGCCAACTTTTTCCGAAAACTATGAATGTACACTCTGAATCTTTTGCAAAAGAACAGAAAAATCACTCAAAGATAAAGCAAGAAGTATTATTTATGTACAAAAAAGAGTATATGCATGTATCGTATATGATATATAAATATGTCTACATTATTTTAATATACTGGTAAAAAATATGTATGATGAATTACATTAGCATGGTGTGTCATCTCTGTTCTATAAAGAGACCCCGCGCATGATCATTATGATACGACTGAAGTGGTTGATGGGAGTGCAGTCCAAATTTTAGGAATATTATCAGTATTATCTATCGATATTCTTACTAAGTATGAAAGATAAATCCTCCATTCAAAGTTGGTTAAACTATTATGTGCAAAAATGAAACATAAAGTCCATGTACACTTAGTCGAGACTAAGTTTGAACAAACTACGAACCAATTGTCAACAGAATTTGATGTGCCTTTGTATGCTTTACATCCAAAACTGATTCACCATCTCCTCATGGAGCAATGCTAGCTTGTCAATAACATTAATGACATTATTTAGAGTGCATTTGTACCTGGTTGTAATTAGGTAATTGAGGAGAGCGAGAATACATGTGTGAAATATTGAAGAGTTGGACATATGAAATTCTGCATCAATGAAAATCAAACGCCTTGGTACTTTGTAAGAGCCCGTGACTATGAAAACTCGTAGCATGCATTAAACTTAAGTTTATCCAATCAAGAAAATTTTATAGTAAATCTCGCATACGCAGAAATGTGCCAATGTTCGATAAGGGTAAATTCTAAAAACGTGTAGAGTCATCAAGAGTTGGAGGAGTTAGTCATAAAAACTGACAGGATTTCACCGGTGAACATCAACTAAAACACTCACATGCAGACATATATTGAAAAATAGTTGATCTACAGCACAGCCAAGGAAAAACTTTCTTTTGTGACCAAGAACATTAACAATCATCTACCAGAAATATATATATGAAATCTAATGAACAAAAATAAATTGGAAATCAGTGGAGCGCCTAGCAAATCTTCCTAATTACGGGTATATATAACACTGGATGCTATCTGTATGGTAGAAGAAGTTTGATGGTGATTTTGCGTTTCTCATGTCTTTCTTAAAGGATTATTCATGCCGGCAAATCTTAGGAATGTATATGAACCAAGATATAAATCTAATGGACTATCATTTCAATGTTTACTCGTGACCAATAATATAAAAAGATAGTTGAGAGAAGAAAAAAAGATAATTACTGTTTAGGGCTGTTAATTTCTAATCAACTTATATTTTTCTAGCATTTTCTCTTCCCTACCTTCGTATTTTACTTTTAGTAGATAATAGATAGATTAGTTACATAGGTAAACTTCACACACACACACACACACACACACACACACACACACACACACATAGAAAATAAAGACTAAAATTAACTCTTTAATATTATATAGCCATGTACTTATTAGTTGTGTCATAAAAAAATTAGATATCAGCATGAAGCAATAGAACCCGGGGAATGACATCTCTATTTCCTGATATGTGCTGTGAACTGTATCTGTAAGTACTAAATCATGTGGATGCAGGTAGATAAATTGAAGGAAACAAAAAAGTTGGTGAATATCCATGACTACACGTACATGTTCATGTGTATTCATTGGCTCCATGTACATGTCACTGATCCTGGCCTCAACGTTCCAGCAACAATGGCAACATCGAGTACCCATACAACAGCAGCAAATCCAGTATCCAAGCGATTAACCATACACAGCTACATATACCTGCACAAGCTCGGTAGATATGTGTCTATATGGGCTGGCTGGCTTAATCGATCTGCATATGCTATATGTGCGTGAGTCAGCTCCATGGAGAATCGACCAAGTGCTTATCTCAGGTATTTGCGTCTCCTCGTAATGAAATCTGCTTCAAATTGGCACGTACTACTGTGCCCCCTTTGGAAAATACTCTGGCCGGAGCGACGTCTAGCACGAATACGGCACGCGGTGCCACGATTTCGACCGGCCGTAGGTACGAACGCAGCGGCAACAACGTAGTGTTTGTTGAGAAGCACACATGTAAGTACAAAAAAATTAAAACTTGGCCACTTCCCACAATCTAGCTAGCTAGGTTATTTCAGCTATGTCCCAATTCCCATGGTTGATTCCTGTCTTGATCGCCAGGTAGTGGGGATTGCAGCAAAGGGAGGAGGACGTCAGCCTTGTGGTAAAGGAGGAGGACGTCGGCTATGCGGCAAAGAGAGTAGACGGCGGCTGGCCCGGATCAGGTAGGCCAAGCGGAGGTAGGGCCGCAAGGCATGTTTTTTTGTTTTTTGTTTGAGGGGGTAGGTTACATAGATCTAATGGACAGGGTTTCTTAATTTTTAAAGCTTCGCATGATCAAGGGCTGTTAATTTCTAATTAACGTACAATTTTCTAGCATTTTCTCTTCCCTACTTTATTTTACTTTTAGTAGATAATAGATAGATAGATAGATAGATAGATAGAAGATAGATAGATTATTTGAGATGTTCCCTGCTGAGAATAACTTGTAGCTTGGTTTGTCATTAGTGTGAAGTTTCATGTTTTACACAGTTGTACTAAATTTTTTGCTTCAGAGCTCATGCCTGCAGCTCCACGGTGGCGGCCTTGGCAGGCCCCGACACCATCACAAGGCGAGGAGCGTTGTGGCGGTTTGGATCTGCGGCTTCAGATCCGGCCATGGCGGCACCGGGGTGCAAATTATGGATGATGACTTGACGCAGAGGAATGGTTGTGCAGCGGCGACAATCATGCATCGCAGATAGCTGTTGAATCGTGGAAAAGTGGTGGTGACAACACATAAGAGACTTCGATGGTGGTGCTACTCGAGCACCCGGTCCCGAGCCCCGGGGTGAGAACCTAGGTCTAATCCAAGTTGGTTATACCTCGCAATGGCGATGTTTCCACATCGTTACCTTGTTGAAGGCATTGGTTGGACATGCTCAGACTAGTTCTTCAGGGTGAAATCCTAGAATCTGGCCTTGGGTGGTTGGACATGCTCAGACACGCTTGAGCATCGCTCCCTTCCCGAAGGCGTTGCTGTTGAAGAACTTCGTCGTTCGTGTGGTGTCACAAGATGGTGGGTGCGAATATTGTCATTGTTGTAGTTTGCCGATCGACGATCTAATCGCTTTTTTTTCTTCTTCGGCCTCCCATAGCTTTCGTCTTATATGACTTTGCTATTTGCCGACGTGTTTTTGTGTGTGTTGGTGTTGGCTGTGTGCATCATAACTATGCAGAGACCGGCTGTATACTCATTGTATTTGTATCATCTTGATGTTCTATTTTGAGTCAATAAAATCCACCCTTTATTGAAAAAGTCATGTACCGTGAGGGCCATGGCAAATGCCACGAAGACAGAAAGCCATACCATGTTCAATGGGGTTCAGCTTGTGCCACACATGCGAGTACGGCATCGCCACGTCCCGGGAGAAGGCGTAACCCATCTTGTGCCATGATAGTTGAGGTGTGTCGTCATCTTAACAAACTAAACTAACTTGCATAGAATCAAACTAACTGACTTGGTTTTAGTTCAATTTTTAAACTAAAACCACGCCAAGTATTTCTGAATGGAGGGAGTAAGACTTAAACACACACGATATAGCTTGTGATGATGATTGCTTCACTAACGAATTACTTCGAATTGCTGGTGATGGACCCGATGCCGCAGAGGAATATCGCACCGGCGATGACCCCAAGGCACGCCACCGCCCCTACGCCGCTGTCGTACCTTGTGCGGAAGGTGGTGAAGAGAGCCTGGGCGATGGCGTTCCCACCGGCGTCATTGTCAGGACTCAGCATGTACGGTATGTCCGTCACCACCGACGTTAGGGCCACCAGGTAGATCCACCCGAAGATTGATCAGAGAGCCACCGCGCTGATGATCCCGATCGGCCCGCTCCTGTCTGCGCCCTTTGTTTCTTCGGTCTGCACATGTTTACAATTGCAGGCCAGGATATATACCATGAGGTCACCATATGTGTGTGGATTAAGTGGTCAGCAGAATGAAACATTATCATCATCTACCATGTGTGCAGATGCGTCGTAGTCGAGCACGGAGTACTGGCTCATCAACAACCCCACGGCTAGAATGTAAGCTTTGTTGTGGATCCCCATGCTGTTGTCCGTGTTAAAGTACATGAAGATGAACTCGACACTCACCCTCTCCTTGGCAACTGCTGGAATCAGGACCACTAACA
Organism: Elymus sibiricus; assembly: GCA_039707655.1. Lineage (NCBI taxonomy): Eukaryota > Viridiplantae > Streptophyta > Magnoliopsida > Poales > Poaceae > Elymus > Elymus sibiricus. Next base: position 489,169,107 of record CM077667.1, read on the forward strand.
CCAAGATACCTACAATTTTATCGAAGGTTAGACAATTTCTTAGAATCCAGGCTGCCAAGTTAAAGGACGACAAACAGAATCGATGGAATTTTGTTCATTCATAGAATGTCATGCCATATCATTTCCTTGTTTTTTCAGAAATCAATTCCCCGACATCAACAAGGTTACACTTTTCCCTAGCTTTTTCTTCGTTTCTATTTTTTCTTGTGTTCTGCCATTTCTTTCTAAATTTTGTGATATTTTAGCTATTTTCTGACTATGTCATGTAAGCAAAGTCATCACCATGGCATCACTAATACCCTTTTACCTCATGTGGGGACCAAATTTACCTGATTTACAAAAGTTTGGTGCAAAATGTCATTCGAGATGTATAAAAGTATGAACTAAAACCGGATGTTTAAAAGTTGAAGATGTGGATTTCTGACATATGTTATACTCGTATTTTCGGGAGCATGGGTAGAATTAAGGATGTCGCAACAAATACATACATCGAGACAAAACAAGGATCAAAGTATCAACACATACATACCGGCGACGTTCCAGAAGGCGCCGAGCTTGCCGAACCAGGAGAGCCAGCGGATAGGAAGGCTGTTGATGAGGCCATGCAAGACGAGGATGAAGCCGTAGATGGTCAGCACGACGTACTTGGAGACAAGGTAGCCGCCACCGTTGGCCCGGCCGTTGCCGAGCAGGACGATCACCTGGATAAGCTGCGCCAGCGAGAAGTCCACGCTCGGGAGCTCTTGCTGACGTGGGAAAGGTCCCCTTTCCCTGTCTCGCCCTGCCCGCTCCCGCGAGCGGGAGGGCGAACCCTAGCGCCGCCTCCTCCAACCTCCCCTCGCCCCCTCCCTTCCCCCCCGCCGCCGCCGGGTCGCGCCGCCGGGCAAAGCCCGGCCGGCGTTGGCGGCGGCGGGGCTCTTCTCCCCCCCCCCCCCCCCCCCCCCCCCCCCCCCCCCCGCTCACGGTGGTTGCTGGCGCGGGACAGCGACAACGGGCAGCGGCGCGGTGCTCTGCAGGGCAGCGCGGTGAGGCTGCGGCTGGGGCTGCCGGTGGCTGCACGGCCAGGAGGCGGCGAGGCGTGCTTCGCGGGGAGGCAGCGCGTCAGGGTGGCTGCTCTCGTCCCAGATCTAGACGGGCTGCGCCTCCGACCGGCGGCTCGTGGGCGGCGCGGGCTGAGGCAACGAGGGCCGACCGTCGTAGGTAGTCCAGGCTGCTGGCGGTGGCTGGTGTGGGGTGCCATGGTGGAGGTCCGACAACATCCTCGGCGGTGTGGATCTCGTCCAGGGGCACAGGTGGTGCGGACCGGTTGGGCGGCGGCGCGCGGTGTTGGTGTCCTGCCCTCGCCGGTGGCGCAGTGTGGTGGCAGCGACCCTCCTTCTCCTTGCTCTAGTCGAGGCATGACGACGAGCTGGGGCTCATGCTCGGGCGGATCTGGTTGGGGGCCGAGGCGAGTCGGAGTTCGCGCTCTGGGTAGGTGGGCCTAGGCTCGATCCGGGTGGTGCCCGTGGGCATGGAGGTCCCTCTCCTTGCGGGCACAGTGGGTGTTGGTGGTGGTCGGGGCTTCGCCATGTTGTCGCGCTGATCGATGTCAAGGCTACGAACATGGCGTCGTGCGAGCGCGCTCTGCGATGGCCGTCGGCAGTTATGGGGTAGTGTCTCCCCCGGTCAACTGGAACCGGCTGGTGACGCGGGCGTGGGTGCCTCCTACTATGGAGGCGCCGACCCAGACTCCATGACTGATGCCGGGCTAGGAGTGAAAGGAGGCCTCTTTTACTCCTCCTATCGTGGTTGATGCATTGTGACGTGGGCGATTGGCTGAGTCTTGGACATGGATGCCGGGGTGGCGGCCCCGGATGGCGGTCCGCTTGGTTGGCTCTCCGGCGGGCACCGGCGGCGGGGATGGCCTTACCTCTTGGTCATGTGGATGGCGAGAGGTGATGCGGTGGGTGGCTCGGGCGCGCTCGTCTCTCAAGACGGCGGTGCCCTGATCCGGATCTGGAATTCTGTGCTCGTCGCGCTTGCCCTAGAGACCTCGTGGTGACGAGGGGAGCTGCCGAGCGAAAGCTCTGCGCTTTGTCACCGGCGACGGCGACGCTTGCGGGCGTCGTTATCTTCTTGAAGACGTCGCCGTGGTGCTCCTATCCGTGTCCGGGTTCCGGGTGAAAACCTATGTCTGCTGTGGACTCGGCAACGGCGACGCATAGCGCCGTTCTCCCTCCTGGGGGCGTTGTCGTGGAGCTTAGGTGCTTTAGGGTGTAGCGTGGTGTTGTACTCAGTTTCTCCTGTTTTCTATTTCGGTAGCGTAGTGTGCGTCCTGCGTGTTCCGGTTATCTTGGGATCGGCATTATTTGAGAGCCACCCCATCTCCTTGTATCGTTCGGCCGTGTACTTTGATTGGTTGTTGCTTTATATATAAAGCGGGACGAAAGCCTTTTTAAAGGAAGAAGTCCACGCTCGTCGTGCCGGCCCACTGCATGATCGAGACGGTCAACACAGGAGGCTAGACCGTGTCAGCAACGGTGCCAATAGTTTACAGGAAATATACTACTACTAGTAGCACTTTTTTTTTTGAAGTATGTGTTCACTGCATCAGCCGGCCTATGCGTCGATCCACATGTCGCAGGGATGCTAATTAAGAGAGTAAGGCCCTGTTTGGAACCACAATAGATTATGATAATCTGGATTATGAAGATAGATTATATAATCAGGTTTATAAAAATAATCTAGGTGGGCATGTTTGGAGGCCAGATTATATAAACTGTAACCAGGTTTTTACATTGTATAATGACCTGTCTGCCCCCTGTTTGGAGGATGGCGGTGGCAGAAATTAGTAATTACCTCCAACTTTACAAGGATAATGGGTCATTAGCAATCCATAATCTGGTTTTATCTGGGGTAGAGTAGATTGTGAGTTTTTAATAATCTGTCCATCTAGTTTTTATAATCTACAACATAATCTGTCCTGTTTGGAGACAGTATAGATTATAAAAACTGGATTATCATAATCTGAGTGGTTCCAAACAGGGCAAATTGACTCCACATGAGGCTGGGCTGCTCAGAGTAGTAAGTTGACTAACACTCATTTGATTTTTGAAGAATGAAATAATATTATTCATATCATTCATCTGGAATTGCTCATCTATCTTAATTTCTCAATACTTGTATTTAGAATAATAACCTTAGCAATAGTGAGTCCAAAAACTAGTCTCCATTTTAGATACTGATTTCTTTTGGGAAAAGTCATGATTTTTTTTATTTTAGTCATCTGTCTCAATGATGTCTTGCGATAGATTCCATCGTATTTGTAGTATAGCCTGACATTAAACACAACTTTGCATTTTCAATGATTTTTTGTGATAGATTCCTTCATTGGCCATTAGGCATACTTGCAAAACCGTCGCGACGCGTACTCCAAGCATTTATTGTTATGTTTCAAATACACACACACACACACAGATATATAGATAATTACTGCTATGACATTTGTATTGAAGGGCCCCGAGTTTTAGTTTCGCCCCGGGCCCCCAAAATCTCAGGACCGGCCCTGACCGGATGCACCCGTACTATATGAGCCACCGAATAGGAAACTGAGGGATGTGATCATGATGGTAGATGAATTGTTGAAACTTTGTAGAATAGTCCATTTAATTTATCAATATCAATCGACATTCACATCTCCTTCTCCAATAAATAAATCTGGGTGTTAGTTTAGTGGCTTCCAAAAAGAGGTAATATATTTTGAACTTCATGTTTGATTTCAGAAGCGTTTTGACTATCTTGTTTGTTCAGACGAGATCTTTGAATCAAGATCAATGTTGAGTATATTATTGAAAAATCGTATTTTTGCTTTTTGAAACTTAACGTGAAACTTGACTGCAACATTTACAGGTTTTGCAATTTGTCGATGAGAAATATCCGCCTCTCTCACACATAGGTCCCGTACTCACATGCCTTTATTACATCAAGTTCAGAGTCAAGTTCCAGAAAAGCAAAAACTAATTACTTTGAAACATATTCAACTTTTATCTTATTTTGAAAATTTCGTCAAGACAAAAATGGCAGTCGAAAATGATTTGAAATAGAACATTCGATCCAAAATATAGGAACCTTTCTGTTTGGGAAAAATAAAATAAACATGCAGATGTTTTATGGGAGTGTGTTCACTAAAGTGCGGGTTAATTTGTACAAAGTGCTAGGCTGTGTCTGTAAAAAAGGGGTAGTCCAACTTTTGAACAAAATATGGCCCATTATTTTTCATTTAAGGTCCAGAGAATCCACTGGTGCATGCAAGAATTGGCTCGGTACACAAGATACATTCTCCTTTGTAAGGCTGGTTAGGGAGTTATAGTATGCATATGTTACTAATCTAACTGGATAGTGTTATATAGATGTGATAACATATACATCTTTATTTATTACTTTGTAGACACATTTTATATTGAGAAACATTATGTGATGCTAATATATAGTATGTTACTCTATTTGCCTCTCCTCGTATTAATTACTCGCTACATCACCTTTTTTGTTTATGTGACTTTTTTGTTTATGTGACATGTATGTTACTCCTACTATGACCAGCCTAAATGTTAACCATTACTCGGTACGAGTTTATTCGGATGATGTGCAAATAAAGAAGAAAAACAATGTAAACACGTACAATTTCTACCAGGTGGACCCTTGCTCATGTGAGTGACTTGGTACATTCGATAGCACAAATCGTAGTTCCTCTTCTGCATAAACGATCTCAGACAAAGTGTTGATAAGCTCTTGATTGTCTCCTCCATGGGAGCAATACATCTGGAAAACAGTATGCTGTTTGAACTTTGTCTATTATGATCCCGCAGCCTTGCACCAGTATTTATTTTGTTGTTCGAGCATTTGAATTTTGAGCCCGCTGCTCTTTAGAGGTTCTGTCACGTCGACGTCGGTTTCCATTCTCAACTTCCATGTTGCATTTCTTCCCGAGTGTTTTGATCATTTCCTGTGCAGCAGCTTCTTCGGCTTCTTCTACGGAATGAAATTTGTTTTCTTTCTTGGTGCATATTTCTGTCTGGCCAGTTGACCTTGACAGATCGTTGATTGTGATTCTTGCTGTAGAAGAATATAGATCGAGTCTGTGGTGCCCTCCAATGAAGTCCCTGGTTTCAAACTCTGGCTTTTGAATTTGGAGCGCTTCTGTTATCTGTTCAACGGCTAAGTTTTGACTGATGCGTACTGTTAATATCACACCTAAAAGACAAATAATATATATGATGATCAAGGATATAGACGTCATTCATATATAAGATGGTGTGGTCAAGGTAAGATAAGGGGATGTTTATTACTCCCTCTATTCCTATGTGGTGCACATACAAAATTTCAAAAGTCAAATTACCTAAACTTTGACTATAATTATAGAGGAAAACATTTACATCTATAACATTAAATAAATATCATTGGATATATCATTAAACATATATATTATATTTATTCGGTTGTATTATTTTTGTTGATACTTTTCTCACTAATCTTGGTCAAACTTAAAAAATATTTACATCTATAATATTAAATAGATATCATTAGATATATCATTAAACATATATCTAAATTATAGTTATTTGGTAGTTATTTTTGTTGATACTTTTCTAACTAATCTTGGTCAAACCGAAAAAGGGTTTGACTTTTCAAAAAAATAATCTATGGACACTACATACATTTAGAAATAGAGGGAGTGCCTTTTTGCTTTTTGTAGGTTGCGCTTCTCTTGATAGACTGGGCAGTACTAATATAATCTTCTGATTCCTTCTTCTTGCTGCACTCTGCCATTTTGAGTGTTAACAAGTAGCCTGTCCGGGTTCCTGGGCGGGAAGGCCGGTATTTAAAGGAGAACGCACCGCCTTTCGTCATGTTCTTGAATATTCACGTGAACCAGTACGTGCTAGCATTACTTTGACGTGTGTAAGCACTGCACTGATACGCGTCGTCGTTGTAACCATTTTTTCTGCATGCTTACCACAGGCACCTGCTCTTCCGACCAACGCGGTCGTCGGGATGGGGTCGCCGGAGGAAGCACACTGAGAAGAACAGTAGATGACGGCTAGGGTTGTACAGAGAGGGAGAGAGTGAACGGATTAGGTTACACTCCACAGGCGGCACCTCCTTATATAGGCCGTCGGGTAGATGGGCCTAGGCCAGGCCCACGACCGAGTCCGCGAACAGCCCACGGTCCAACGTCTCGGACAGTGGCACTTTCGTTTAGCGACTCGTTAATTAATTCATAATTAATTAACCATTTCTGACCGGCAAAAATAAGGTTCGGCTCGGCTCATTCCCGCAACCCGCGACGCGCGCGCGCGTCGTGACGAGGCGAGGCGTGGCGTGGCATGGCGAGGCGAGGCGGGCGGTGGAGGTGGAGGAGCGCGCGTGTACAACTCCTCTTCCCAAGCTCCCAATGGCAAGTGATAGAGCAGCCCTTATAAAGTGGCCTCACTCTCTCTACTATAGCAGTATGGTACTAAACTTTCCACACTTCCCACCACTTGCCGTACACCCACATGGGACATAGAGATTAACTAGGGATAATTGTCTTATATGGGCCTAAGCCCATCTATAATCCAACAATCATCCACCAGATCTCGAGGCACATACATTTGTCAATTATTCCAAACAATGTTTGATATACCAGAATTTTCAGTGGAGACTGTTAAGTTGAACTTCCACCTAGAGCAACAGGATTAGACTTCTTCACAACTGAACAATGGACTATGCCTTGAATTGTCAGTTTAGCGTGCAGAAGTTTCGCCTATTGTCAGCTGATACGTGGCTGCCGAAGGCTAAACCCCACGGGTGGAGCTTATTAGTCATACTCCTTACCTTCTCATGAGCTTCCTATAGATTACCCAATCTCATAGACTGTGACCAGCAGTCAGGCTCACATAGGTGTGTTCCTCCAAAGAATGCTATGTAGGTTAGCATCTTGCTTACACAAGCTTTGGAACACATTAAGACAAAGTCAGCCTGCCTTACAGATTACGAGAGTATTGCATCTCCAACGGAGTGGGTTAGTAAGGATACTCTCCTCAGTTGACCACTGGATTGTTTTCCCAGGTCCTAATTCACGGGATCTCCGATCACATAGGTTGGGTTACCCCCATGGCAACTTACGTGGGTCGCATGCCCATCTCCCTTGATGCATTTTCTATCACAATTCATGATAGCCCTTTTGTAAAGGGATCTGCCAGATTCTTAGCCGTCTGGATACAATCCAATGCTATAACTCCGGAGTTTCTTGAATGCCTGACATATTTCAATCTTCTTCTTATATGCTTTGTAGATTGCATATTGTCCTTTGAACTCTTAGCCTTGGCAATCACTGTTTGATTGTCACAGTTCATAAGGATAGCCGGGACTGGCTTATCAACCACTGTCAAGTCCATCAAAAGCTCTTGAAGCCATTCTGCTTCGACGCATGATGTATCTAATGCTGTGAGTTCTGCTTCCATGTTTGTGATTTAAGAAGGACGCGCATAACACAATGTCGTCGTTTCCTAGCAGCCTTGATCGAACGATTCGATCGCTCCCAACTGCCCCTACGAGCGAACAAAAAAGAAGGATCTTGATTGTGCGTGCTGATGTTTATCACACACGAACAGGCATCATTTGGCTCAGTGGGCCCGTAGTCATGGGAGTCACCATGACGGCGTCTTATAGTGCCTTCTTGACTCTCATTTACTTCCTCTGTATCTAAATACTTGTTGTTAAAAAGAACTAGACTAGTTCTCTCCAACAACAAGTATTTAGTTCTTCCCAACAACAAGTATTTAGGTATAGAGGGAGTATTTGTTATTGTAACTTGGACTGCGTCATGTGTAAGCTTTTGAATTCAGGCCGATATGGCCCACATATCGGTTTTGGGGCTCTACTGATATAAACATAATATATTATTTTGTAAATATCATTCTCACACATATAATCCGATATGGATTGAAATATCGACCGATATGGCAATATCTGACCCGATATGCCCACTGATATAGACCGGTACCTCAATGAACACAATTATTTATTAGAAAGCGGTGAAAAAAAGATTATGTATTTAGATCTTCTTCGTATTTTTAGAGTCATGCATAATTATTGTTCTTAATCTTAGAGTGAGGATGTTGTGAATCAATCTTAAATAGTTTATGAATTCTCAAGTTCATAAGCTAGGAAGTTAAATTTGTTATGCTAGAGCGTTGACACCATACATTATTGTTCTTAATCTTAGAGTGAGGATGTTGTGAATCAATCTTAAATAGTTTATGAATTCTCAAGTTCATAAGCTAGGAAGTTAAAAAATGTAGATATATTTCCTCCGATGTATCTACATATATCGTTCGATATATCATCTGATATCCGACAACGGATATGTTTTGGCCAAACTTATACGAACCCTACATACGATACTTTGAACCTTGGTCATGTGCTTGCTTTGTCTAGCTAATTGTCCGTGTGTCACAACGCAATACATACATATTCTAGTGACTTCATACCAACCAAAAAGTTAGCGGGCCAATCCAAATTTAGTCCACCGGTATCGATCAGTCGCTCGCCCCGGTTGGTGGTATTCGGTTGAAGGGTATGGACATGCGCGCTCGACAGTACACATTTTGGTCCAGCATTCGTTCTTGCAATTTTGGGAAAATATAATAAAATATAAGGAAAATGTTCATGACATTTAAAAAAAATTCTAACACTTAACAAATATTTACATGTTTTTTTTAAGAATGTTCAATGTGCATATAAAAATATTCAACATGTATTCGGATGGATATTCAACAAAAATTATTCTTGTTTTTTTCTTTTTTCCTTTTGTTTTTCTGTTTCTTTTGTTTACATTTTCCACAAATTGTTTCGGACTTTCAAGAGAAAACATTTTCAAAATTCATTCACAATTTTCAAACATTATTCAGGAATTTCAAAAAATGTTCTCATTTTCATAATTTTGTTCTCAATTTCGAAAAATAATCAAGTTTCAAGAAGTTTAGTAATTTTTTAAAAAAAATCTTGTTTACAATTTATGTTCTCAATTTCAAAAAAATGGTTTGAATTTCAACAAATATTCAGGAATTTGAAAACATGTTCTCGTTTTGAAAAAAATGTTCCCATGTTTCAAATTTTGTTTGTATTTCCAAAGAAAGCATAGAAAATACGCATTTTTGAAAAAAAATGTTGATGTTTAAATTTTTTATTCTGAAATTTAAAAAGTTTATTGTTTTCAAAAAAAATCCACAAAATATAAAACTTTTCGTGATCTCAGAAAATATTCGGTTATTTTAAAATATTCGCATTTTTCGCAATTCGTTCCTGTTTTCAGAAAATGTTCATTTTTTAGGAATATCATGAAAAATTTGCGGTATTTCTAAACTGTTCGCAATTTTGAGGAAATATATTTTGAAATTTTCCAAATCTGAACCCTTGATGTATGTTCTTATAGGTTTTCAGTCATTTTATGACCAGCACGCTATGTCTGGTGTACTGGTTAACAAATTGTGTTTAGGAGCCTGCGCGGTGCGAGGTCTCAGGATCGAATACGGAGTCTCTCTGTTGTACTGGTTAACAGAGTGTTTTGATCATTTCTTGTGCAGCAGCTTCTTCGGCTTCTTCTACGGAATGAAATTTGTTTTCTTTCTTGGTGCATATTTCTGTCTGGCCAGTTGGCCTTGACAGATCGTTGATTGTGATTCTTGCTGTAGAAGATTATAGATCGAGTCTGTGGTGCCCTCCAATGAAGTGCCTGGTTTCAAACTCTGGCTTTTGAATTTGGAGCGCTTCTGTTATCTGTTCAAGGGCTAATTTTTGACTGATGCGTACTGTTAATATCACACCTAAAAGACAAATAATATATATGATGATCAAGGATATAGACATCATTCACATATAAGATGGTGTGGTCAAGATAAGATAAGGGGATGTTTATTACTTCCTCTATTTCTATGTAGTGCGCATACAAAATTTGAAAAGTCAAATTTCCTAAACTTTGACTACATTTATAGAGGAAAACATTTACATCTATAATATTAAATAAATATCATTGGATACATCATTAAACATATATATTATATTTATTCGGTTGAATTATTTTTGTTGATACTTTTCTCACTAATCTTAGTCAAACTTAAAAAATATTTACATCTATAATATTAATTAGATATCATTTGAATATCATTAAACATTTATCTTTATTATAGTTTTTTGATAGTATTATTTTTGTTGATACTTTTCTCACTAATCTTGGTCAAAACAAAATGTTTGACTTTTCAAAAAAATAAATCTATGGACACTACATACATTTAGAAATAGAGGGAGTACCTTTTTGCTTTTTGTAGGGTGCGCTTTTCTTGATTGACTGGGCAGTGCTATTATAATCTTCTGCTTCCTTCTTCTTGCTGCACTCTGCCATTTTGAGTGTTAACGGGTAGCCTGTCCGGGTTCCTGGCGGGAAGGCCGGTATTTAAAGGCCAACGCACCGCCTTTTCGTCACGTTCTTGAATGTTCACGTGAACCAGTACGTGCTATTACTTTGACGTGTGTAAGCACTGCACTGATACGCGTCGTTGTCGTAACGATTTTTTCTGCATGCTTACCACATAGTGGTTTTTCTGCTGCATGCTTACTACCTGGTGATTTCTTATGGTGTGTTTCGTAAGGTGTATGAGCAGGGACAGAGCTTCCTTAGGGCCAAACTGGGCCATGACCCGCCCAGGATTTATGCATTTTTTTTCACTATGCTTAGCTTTGGAGCCCAGCCCTGCACACCATCCACTAACCACAAGGCACCACCTGCAGCCCACTGACCACAAGGCACCACGTCCCTTTAGACGATCGATCCAAGCCCTCGAACTCACGAGCATGCAGTGGCACTGGTTTTCTACCACAGGTGACAGGGCTATGAGGCAGGGAGCAACCAACATCTCTTCTCACGGCATAGTTCGAGCCGGCCAGAAACAAGGCAACCAAAATCTGTAACTCAGGCAATGAGCACTTTGGCTGCTGTGTCGCACATGTAATATTATTCTCCCCCAAAAGTTCTCATTTATCGATCAATACCAATTTTTCTATAGGCTGTTTGGAAAATTTTCGTCAAGATACAACACCCGGCCTGCCCAGATTTTTCTTTGAAGCTCCGTCACTATGCATGAGGGCCAAAGTTTCCAATCTGATCCACTTAGCTTGTTTGGTAGGGTGCATGGGCTCACCTGGGCTATGCCCGTCTAATGCAAAAAAAGGGCCCTCAACCATGCCCATCTCATGCACCCCAGACAGGGTGCATGGAGGCAGCCATGTTGGCCCTGACCCTCATCCCCACCCACCAGACCACGTCCAGATATGTTTAATTTTTTTAAAAATGTTCATAATTTCAAAATTTGCATAAATTTTCAAAAAATATTCCGAATTTTTTTTTTTCAAAAAAGTTCAGTATATGTTCAAAATTGTTTACATTTCCAAAAAATGTTTAGAATTTCAAATTTTGTTTAAATTTTCAAAATGTCCAGATTTTTTTATTTATAAAAATGTTCAGAATTTCAGAAAGAAATTCAAAAAATCTTTAGAGTTTCATAATTGTTTAAATTTTCAAAAATGTTCAGAATTTCAGAAAAAATAAAAATTCAGAAAAACTTTATAATTTCAAATATGTTCAAATTTTCAAAAAATATTTAGAATTTAAAATTTTATTCAAAATTTAAAAAATGTTTAAATTTTCAATAAAAGTTCAGAATTTCAAAATATGTTTACATTTTTATTCACGTTTTTTCAATTTTGTTCACCATTAAAAAATGTATTCGGAATTTGAAATTGTTCAGCATGTCTAAACACATACAGGCTGCCAAACAAAGTCTCAGCTCATCATGTCTCAGCGCATACATCACTACCAAACAACAACAATTGCATGAACTCAGCATGTGTACACTCAGCATGTATGAGGGGAGACAACTAAGCTAGGTCCATACATGCTACCATATACACCCTTACCGACTGTCTCTGAACGACCGCTGGACAACTTGATACAGTCGATGAAAAAGAGACGCATGTACATCCAGGCATGCACAGTTGAGACGATAAGTTTTTTTTAAGTGCGAAAATAAAAGGCTGCGGGGGAGTTACATCTTCTGTGTTCTCTGTAACAGACAGGTGGCGCCCTTCACGTCAGGTCTTGCCGAGCTGTCGCTTCGGTGAGCATTTTGCCGGTGTCCTTGCATGCATGGTTGCCATGTTTGCTTGCATGTGGATGGCTGCATGCGATCAGAGGCATGTAGTTTAATAAATATAGCAAAAGGAGGCAAGGTTAAAAAAAGCAAAAGAAAAAGGGCAAGTACATGATTGAACATACAATATAGTTAGAAGCCCCTCTTGCAAACCACATAAAGAACGACTATTAAATCGTCGGACGGTCAGTATTAGAGAGAAAAGCTTATAGGTAGAATGTTACAGAAAGCGCTGGTTATGTCCAGACGCTACTACTAAGTAGCGTGCACTAAATAAGGCGCTACTGGTAGAATTTAGCAGTAGCGCCGGCTTAGACAAAGCACGCTACTGCTAAGTGGGCCAAAGGGTGCCCCAGGGTCGGCATAAATAAGCAGCGCTGGACAAAAAATAAGCGTTACAGCTAATACCATATCTGTAGCGCGTTTCTTTTAAACAGCGCTACGGTTATGTTTCTACGGGTAAGCCGGTGGGTCCCATGTAGCAGCAATGCGTGGTTGCAAAACGCGCTACTGCTAGTTGAGGTAGCAGTAGCGCGTTGCGGTAAAAGCGCGCTACTGCTAATTTCCAACGGTTATGCTAGTGTGCCCTAGTTAACAGCAGCACGCGGTAAGAAACGACCCTACTGCTAGTTTAGCTAGTAGTAGCGCGTTTATCCTACCGGCGCTACTGCTATGGTCGCCAGCCACTAAATATCTGACACCTTTTCCCCACCTCCTCTTCCTATCCCTTCCTTCTTCCCCACATCCTCTTCTTCTTCCTTCAATGCTCCCCCTCCCTCTCTCTCTTCTTTGCCCCTCCATCACCTCCATTAATGCCCTCCCCCCCTCTCTCTTTCTTTGCCCTCCACCATCACCTCCATTAATTAATTACCTAACCACTCTCTTTAATATTTTAGCCCTCCACTAGCTAGCTTGTTCTCTCACTTCCTAGTTACCTCACTATCTCGATCTACTAGCTAATTAAGAAAGAGACTTGAATATATATATTCGTACCGGGCTTGATCTCTCTCGACATAGGTGAGGAAAAAGAAGAGATAACGTGCAATAATGGAAATATGTGTATGTGTTTGTGCACGCGCACGATAGGACCGAGCTATGTGATTGTGTGTGTGGCATGTGTGAGTTGCCTATATTCTGTATTTGTTGAAATGTGCATGACATGAGTTACCTATGTTTTGCCGAAATGTCGATTCATTTCCGTTTCGGCGAATTTCTGGCAAACTCGACATGTCCTATGTTTAGGAAAGGTCATGTCAAATTTTTGTATGAATTTGTTGCATGCATGTACGTGGTTATAATTATTTGGCATCGCACAGGCAATCATGAAGGTCAATGAAAGGAAGGTGGAAACATACTGGCAATCCGCGGTGGACGACATGTATGAAAACAAACGGAAGGAGGTTTTATGTCCGTGTCGTAGATGCAAAGGAAGAGTATGGCTCGGCCCTTTAAGGCTGGCAAATTCAAGGCGCACCTACTCATGTATGGTTTCATGGATGGCCATACACGATGGATAAGTGAATACGATGATGATGAGGACGTCGATGGGGCAGGCAATAACGACATGGGCCGAGACGAAGAGATGATCGAAAATGTGCCCGAAGAAGAGGGTGTGGGAAATGGCGTCGTACATGGCGCAGAAGAGGCCGGACCTAGCGGAGAAGAGGCCGGACATGACGGAGAAGACGCGGACACGCTGCAGTCTTCATCCCCACTAAGTTCAGCCATGGGGGACCCGCATGTTCGAGAACTTCTTCGCAAGAGGACGACAGCGACAAAGTTGCTTCTAGAGAGGAGGCCAAGTTGGCACAACTGGAGCTAGACTCGAAGACTCCATTGTATGATGGTTGCGATCCCGAGGTGACCCGCTTGAGTTTCACACTCGAACTGCTCAAGACGAAGGCAAAAAACAAATGGACAGACAAAAGCCTGGATGACCTTTTGAAGTATCTAAAGAAGGTTCTTCCAGCGGGAAGCCTGTGTCCCACTAGTGTCGAGGAGGCCAAAAAAATCGTGTGCCCTCTTGATCTGCCGCACATTAGATACCACACATGCATCAACGATTGCATCATATATCGCAACGAGCATGCGGAAAAAACCATCTGCCCAAAGTGCAATGCTTCACAATATAAGAAGGCCGGAAAGAAATATCCACAGAAAGTCGTATGGTACTTTCCCATCACTCCCCGTCAGTAGCGGTATTTCGTAGATCCTAAGGAAGCAAAGCTCATGCGATGGCACGCGGATAGGGTGAAGCCAGACGATGGAGATGATCCGAAGCTGAGACACATCGATGATGCTAGTCAGTGGAGAGCATTAAACGTTGAATATAAATATTTCGCAGATGATCCAAGGAACATCGTGCTTGGTGCTAGTACTGATGGCATGAATCTGTTTGGCAAGCAGAACACCAAGCATAGCATATGGCCCGTGTTTGTATGGATGTACAACCTCTCCCCCTAGAAGTGCACGAAGGCAAAATGCATACACATGACTATGCTTATTCAAGGGCCAAAACAACCGAGAAATGATATTAATCTGTATCTCGGGTTACTGAAAGAGGAGCTAGACACGTTATGGACAACGCCGGCAAAGACATGGGACGCCGGCACATGAGAGTATTTCGACATGAGAGACGCGTTGATCAGGACGGTGCACGACTATCTCGGTTATGGATATGTCGTGGGCCAGGTGTGCCATGGATATTCCGAATGCACCAGGTGCATGGATGATACAACGTCTCAGCAGCTATCGAAAGATGATGGGTCTTCGAAAATCGTGTACATGGGGCATCGAAGATGGCTCGAGAAGGATGACCCATGGAGAAAGCCTGGAGATCTATTCAATGGTAAGGTCGAGCTTCGAGGACCTCCACGTAAGCGGAGCGGCATCGAAATTGATGAGTTGTTGAAGAACTGGGAACAGTGCCCCTCGCCAGGAAAGACGAATAAAAAGGCATCGGAGCCTCTGCTGAAGGTATGGAAAATGAGGTCTGTTTTCTGGGACTTAAAGTACTGGCCCAAACTAGACACGCCTCATAGCCTTGATCAAATGCATATCACGAAGAATATCCTCGAGAGTTTGCTTGGAACATTGATGAACATGCCGGAGAAGACCAAGGATGGGCCGAAGCACTAGTAGAAAACATGGCATCAGTCCCGGTTCCAGAGGGCCTTTAGTCCCGGTCCTGCAACCGGGACAAAACCATCGGGACTAATGCCCGTCACTTTTAGTCCCGGTTGGCTTACGAACCGGGACTAAAGGAGCTCCACGTGGCCGCCGTGGGGCGCCCAGGCAGGAGGACCTTTAGTCCCGGTTGGTAACACTGACCGGGACTAAAAGGCAGCCACGCGTCAGCAGCTGCCAGGCGCTGGGTTTTTTTTTGAAAGGAAGGGTTTAGGGGTTTTGGAGGGTTTAGGGGTTTTCATATTGTGTTTCCCCCTTTTATTTTTGTGTTTACCCTTCAATTCTTTTACATTTAGGGTTTCATTTTTATTTAATGTTATCCATTCGACTCGACGCTAGCTACTACATATAGCAATGAAGGAACCATTACACAAGATCGCCATGAACATATATAGAGAGAAGTGACCTCTCTTTCTCCGTGCTTGGTCGAACAACAAGTTTTCCTATATCTATCCGACGCTACTACATATATACAATATAACATCTCTTACGATCCCTGACATCATCTACCTAAATCAATTTACAATTCCATATGGTATTTTCCGTGTTCATGTATGACGTGGTCAACAAAGAATCCCGCCAATTCCTCTTGAATTGCTCGTATGCGATCATGTGGTAGGAGTTCATCCCGCATCTCCCGTACCTAATTTAAAGAAGGGGGTCAATACATATATATGAATGAAACTCAACACAATTGATGGTAATAAAATAAAATTGTGAATATTGTTTACGTACTTCAGAGAAGCCCCGCTCAGAAGTCGAGTGGCGCATGAACTCGCAAACGTAGTATCCACATAAATGATTCCCGGGTGCCTGCAACAAGCACTTTACGAGAATAGAGTTCAATCAAACTGATAATCAAGCATGATAATGGTATTGATGAAATTAGAATCAATGAGAGATGCGCGAAACTAGCTAGTACTACTTACTTTGGGGTGTGTAAATCGCAGCTCCTTCTTCAGACCCAGAACCATTGTGGTGAACTTTTTCCAAACCCTGCCCGGCAAAGAAAATGATTACTTGATATCAGGAAATGAACGAAAGTTGCCGATATGGTGCGATAATGATTGAACTTACTTCTGGAGCATTTCACTCATGTCCGCCCACAGCTTAGGATCTTTACGTCTCGAATCTAAGACAATTACTACTCCCCCGTCAAGCTTAATGGATAGCAGAATGAAGTGGAAGCTGCGCACGCATAACTCATCAATTATACTTAACCTCGAGTAAGCGAAACTGAATATGCACAAGATAGTAACACTCACTTGAATTTGTAAGGAAAGAATATTTCCCTTTTGTTTTGATGTCGAAGGAACTCTTTTAGCAAGTTTTCCTCAGTATCTTTGGCTCTTTTTTGTACCGCCCATTCATTTACGGTATTTGGGCTAATGAACCCAATGTCATAGATTTGTCCTCTTTTGCATTCGACGATCTTCAATCTGCATAATATAGTGAGGATAATTATATATACATGCAATGCATGAGCTGAGCTAGAGACTTAATTACAGAAGTAATACTTACAGACAATAGCAAGTCATGAGAGTTTTGTCGAGGGCGTCTTGATTGAATAACTGAAATAATTCCACAAATTGAACGTACATGAGGTCGACTCCAATTAAGTCGTGCTCATCTTTAATTGCCAGCAACATACTGTCGGTCCCATACTTGCTGCAAGTTTCCAAGTACCAGTCATGCAATCTTCGCATCATCGTTGGTAGATGCGTGAGCTGATCAGGTTTGGCGAGAGGCTTCCCGTGCTCGTATTTAAAGGGCGCTACTACCTCAGCCATTTCAAACTGTACATCATCGCCCACGTAATCACCAAGAGCGGTACCGGGCGCTAGCCCCGGATGATTAGCGATATCGCTAGACACCTTGAGCGGGGGGCACGATTGCTTCTCCTATTCGCCGAGCTGGGGAATTGTTTTCCCACTTCGTCTTGCAGCACTGGTAGTACTTCCCGACCGCCGCGCTTCATCATATGTCTTTCCAATACAGCGGTCATAGTTGGATTGCGGCGGAGGCGGTGGTGGTCGCTTAAGGGCATCCAGAGTGCGCTTCGCTTTCACCGGATCTATTATTTCCTTCGGAGGTGGACGTTTCCGTTCAAAATGGTCCTGCACTTTGGCAGTCATGATGTCCGCGTTTTCCTCGCCAGTCCTCTCATATGGTAACTTTGGAAGAGCCGTAAGGCTTGGACCAGCTCTGAATTTCTTGCCTATTGTACTGCTAGCCGCCGTAGCGGTGGCGCCTCTCTTCCGCCGTTGCTGAGGCGGCGGAGTCCGCTGACGCGCCGAAGGAGGCGGAGTCCGCTGACTCGCCGGAGACAGCTGAGGCGGAAGAGGACTCTGTTGAGGGGCCTCCTCCGCTGGAGACGGCTGAGGCGGCAGAGATAGCTCACGCGCCGGAGACGACTCAGGCAGCTGAGACGGCTGAGCTGGACTGTGAGGAGTCTGCTGAGGGGCCTCCTCCGGCTGAGTCTGCTGAGGCGACGTCCAGTTTGGAAGCAGGATGTTTTCCTTTCTCCATAGACAGGTAGTCCTTAAGGCATTTTCAAGAAGAATCTCCCCTTCACCTGTAGCATACTCAAGCTCCAGCCCCTTAAATCCGTCCATTATTTCATCCACCCCGACAATAGCAAAGCCAGCTGGAACCGGAGCGAAATGGAAAGTTGCATCAGGTCGAGGAGGTAAGACATAGGCGACCGCCACCTTCAAGGTCAGGTTATGGCATTTCGCCATTAGCACACAATGTTCAGTATCCGTCATACCATCCACGGGGTAGCGAGGAGCCGTGCTATCAGGCTGAACGAGCTCCGTGCAAGCCACACTGCTTCTCTGCTGAGATGGTGGGGTAGCATCGTGGGTAGTATCCAATGAAGGATCTTCATGCCGCTAAGATGGTGGGCCGGTAGCTCGCTGGCTCTCAAGTGCCTCCAGTTTCGCTAATCTTTCATTGATCTTCCGCATTTTGCTTGCTTCCTCTTTCTTGTTTCTCTGTCGGCTTCTATAACCAGTGCTGTCAGGAAACCCATGCACCCATGGAACGGAGCCTGATGTGCCTCGTGTTCGTCCAGGGTGTTCAGGATTCCCGAGGGCCATTGATAGCTCGTCCTTCTCTCTCTGTCGGGATGGAACCTCCCTTCTAACGCTTTCTTGATTGCTTCCTCAAGCATTGTGACGGGTGTTTCAAGTTGAGCTTTCGTCCGAACACACTTTCCTGATTTTGGGTCCAAAGTTCCCCCAACCCCGAAGAACCAAGTCCATGCCCGATCTGGCCAGTGCAATGTCGCTGGTTGGACATTTTTAGCAAGCAGGTCTTGCTCAGCTTTGTCTCACGTAGGCCGGGCTTTGCTGTAGCCACCTGACCCCGTAACATGGTGATACTGCTTCTTTGCCGCATTTTGCTTATTTATATGTGACCTTTGCTTGGCCTTCTCCGATTTCTTGTAGGCCACAAATGCGGGCCAGTGATCTTTTATCTTCAAGTATTGACCGGTGAATTCTGGAGTCTCGTCTTTCTCGACAAACTTTCTGTTCAATAGTTTCTTCCAGTTCTTGAATAGTTCTGCCATCTTCTTAAGAGCAAACGCCTTGACCTTTCGGTGTATAACTGGGTTATTCGGATCCACCTCTGGCGGTAGGCTGAAATTTCTCATCAGTGAGTTCCAAAGATCATCTTTCTGTCTATCGTGGACATAAGGAACTTCAGGGTCCTTCTTCTTATTCCATTATTGGATGTTGATCAGGACGCTGTCCCTAACAATAACTCCGCACTGATGTATAAATTTGTCCTTCGTCCGCTTGGGAGCAATCGGTTGGCCTTCTAGAGAGACTTCTTCGATCGTGAACCTTTCATCCGGGTCCAACCTTTTCTTCGGGCCTCGTCTCCTTACTGAAGTTTGGCTCGATCCGGAGGGCTAAAAGAAGAAAGAAGCGTTAATATATGTACATACAAAAGAATTAATGCATCTAGTCAGCAGAGGCTTAATTAATATATGTATATATATATATATATATATATATATATATATATATATATATATATATATATATATATATATACATCTCACCGGACTTTGAAACAGTTAAGGCTCCCTTCTCCATTCGATCACCGGAGCCGTCATGATCTCCTTCCTCGACCATTCCATCAACGGAGCCGCCATGATCTCCTTCCTCCTCCATTGGATCACCGGATCCGTCATCCTCTCTTCTATCACCATCGGTGTCGTTGAGAAATGACAAGATATCATCATCACCTCCGTCGCGGATTATATCCCCCAACATGGCAATATACAACATGGCAATATACAACCATGAGAGATGGATTTAGTGGCAAACATAGACTAAATCACAACAAGGAATCATATGCATACGAGCAATGGATTAGTGGCAAACATCATGCAAAGTTCACAAGTTTTATAACAGTCAGTTCACAAGTTTTATAACAGTCAAACCATTTTAGTAACATTTTTTTCATCAAGTATATATCAACTATAGGAATGGGAGCTTCACATTTTCATTTTAAAAAAAAGTAGCTTCACATTTTCATTTAAAAAAAAGACATGCTTCACATTTTCATTTAACAAAAATACTACCTTCACGTTTTCATTTCAAAAAAAGACTTGCTTCACATTTTCATTTAACAAAAATACTTGCTTCACATTTTCATTTAAAAAAAAGTAGCTTCACATTTTCATTTCAAAAAAGACTTGCTTCACATTTTCATTTAACAAAAATACTACCTTCACATTTTCATTTCAAAAAAAAGACTTGCTTCACATTTTCATTTAACAAAAATACTACCTTCACATTTTCATTTCAAAAAAAGACTTGCTTCACATTTTCATTTAACAAAAATACTTGCTTCAAATTTTCATTTAAAAAAAAAGTAGCTTCACATTTTCATTTCAAAAAAAAGACTTGCTTCACATTTTCATTTAACAAAAATACTACCTTCACATTTTCATTTCAAAAAAAGACTTGCTTCACATTTTCATTTAACAAAAATACTACCTTCACATTTTCATTTCAAAAAAAGACTTGCTTCACATTTTCATTTAACAAAAATACTACCTTCACATTTTCATTTCAAAAAAAGACTTGCTTCACATTTTCATTTAACAAAAATAATTGCTTCACATTTTCATTTAAAAAAAAGTAGCTTCACATTTTCATTTCAAAAAAAAGACTTGCTTCACATTTTCCTTTAACAAAAATACTACCTTCACATTTTCATTTCAAAAACAGAGCACATTTCCACAAAACATCTCATCTCTCAAAATGGGAGCTTCACATATTCATTTCAAAATTTAACTCATCATGCATATGCAAAATTTAACATTTGTTTCTCTATCTAAAAAACCCTAAAAAAAAATTCTCTTCCATCTCATCTCCACAAAACATCTATCTATCTTGACAAAACATCTCCACAAAACATCTCATCTCCACAAAACATCCACAAAACATCTCATCTCCACAGCTCCATCTCCACAAAACATCTTCCACAAAGTAGTGGCAGCAGGGGCGACCATTGACGGAGCAGTGGCAGCAGGGGGCCTTGGGAAAGGGGGGAGCTCACCGGGGGCACGGCGATGGAGCTGTGGAGGCCGGTGACGAGGAGCGGGCTCGGGGACACGCGGCGACGGGGAGGAGGGCGCACGAGGAGGTCCGGCGCCGGTGACGGTCAGAGGGCTCGGGGACGGCAGGGCGTCGGCGAGGGGCGACGACGCGGTCCGGCAGCCTGGCGGCATCGAGGTGGTCGTTGGCGCCGTCAGGGGAGAGGAGGAGAAGAAACTGGATGGGGGATTGGAAAAACTGCTAAGTCCCGCTTATATAGCCCGCCTTTAGTCCCGGTTGGTGCCTCCAACCGGGACTAATGGCCCCCCTTTAGTCCCGGTTGGAGCTACCAACCGGGATTAAAGGTGAATTTCAGCAGCCCAAAGGGAGGGAATCCCAGGCCTTTAGTCCCGGTTGGTGGCTCCAACCGGGACTAAAGGCCCCTTTAGTCCTGGTTGGAGCCACCAACAGGGACTAAAGGCCTGTTACAGCGGTGTCGAACGTTTAGTCCCACCTCGCTAGTTGAGAGGCGCCTACACTGGTTTATAAGCCGCGTTGTGCCTGAGCTGTTGAGCTCCTCTTGAATACAGGCAATACATGCCTAACCTTTGTCTCTGCCATGTTGGGCCTGCTGGGCCTGCATCCTGGCCCATGTACAGATGGGTTTCTAGTCGTATGCAGGCCGTGGTGGCCTAGTAGGCGGCATTTTTTTTTGTTATTTTAGTTTGCTATTAAAGTTTTTAACAATAAATACTTTATGAAAATTATTTTTGCTATTAAAGTTTTTAACAAAAAAATACTTTGATAATTTTAGTTGCATAAATTTTATATAATTTTAAGTTAATATTATTTTGATAATAACTAGAGGTTTATAAAAGCTTTTTAGTTGATTCTTTTTGCTATTGAAGAATATTATAGTTTTGTTTTAGTTGATCATAACAAAATATTTTAATTGATTCTTTTTAGTTCATTCTTTTTGCTATTAGAGTTTTATAAAAGCTTTATAGTTCATTCTTTTTGTTATTAGTTCATTCTTTGAGCTAAATGACCCTGAAATTGACAAGCACTACAAATGAACTCTGAAAAGGTTGAAACTTGGCATGGTGTCATAATTTGACCCACATAGCATGTGCTAAAAAGTTGAGAGGTTTACGGGAAAAACTGGATGCACTTCATGTACAAACTGGACAATCTCCTTCGAAGTATCAGGGTTTCGGACGAAAACTCATCTACTACAAAGGGATTTCATTTTTTAACTTATTTTAACTCCAGACTTTGTGTGTGTTCAAAATGCACCATTCAAAGCCACATCATCAATTTTCAACCCTTTTGTGACTTCATTTGCTATTTTTCATGCATTTAATGATTATTTTTGAGCTAAATGACCCTGAAATTGACAAGCACTACAAATGAACTCTGAAAAGGTTGAAACTTGGCATGGTGTCATAATTTCACCCACATAGCATGTGCTAAAAAGTTGAGAGGGTTACGGGAAAAACTGGATGCACTTCGTGTACAAACTGGACAATCTCTTCCGAAGTATCAGGGTTTTGGACGAAAATCATCTACTACAAATGGATTTCATTTTTTTAACTTATTTTAACTCCAGACTTTTTGTGTGTTCAAAATGCACCATTCAAAGCCACATCATCAATTTTCAACCCTTTTGTGACTTCATTTGCTATTTTTCATGCATTTAATGATTTATTTTGAGTAAAATGACCCTGAAATTGACAAGCACTACAAATGAACTCTGAAAAGGTTGAAACTTGGCATGGTGTCATAATTTCACCCACATAGCATGTGCTAAAAAGTTGAGAGGGTTACGGGAAAAACTGGATGCACTTCGTGTACAAACTGGACAATCTCTTCCGAAGTATCAGGGTTTTGGACGAAAATCATCTACTACAAATGGATTTCATTTTTTTAACTTATTTTAACTCCAGACTTTTTGTGTGTTCAAAATGCACCATTCAAAGCCACATCATCAATTTTCAACCCTTTTGTGACTTCATTTGCTATTTTTCATGCATTTAATGATTTATTTTGAGTAAAATGACCCTGAAATTGACAAGCACTACAAATGAACTCTGAAAAGGTTGAAACTTGGCATGGTGTCATAATTTCACCCACATAGCATGTGCTAAAAAGTTGAGAGGGTTACGGGAAAAACTGGATGCACTTCGTGTACAAACTGGACAATCTCTTTGGAAGTATTAGGGTTTCGGACGAAAACTCATCTACTACAAAGGGATTTCATTTTTTAACTTATTTTAACTCTAGACTTTTTGTGTGTTCAAAATGCACCATTCAAAGCCACATCATCAATTTTCAACCCTTTTGTGACTTCATTTGCTATTTTTCATGCATTTAATGATTTATTTTGAGCTAAATGACCCTGAAATTGACAAGCACTACAAATGAACTCTGAAAAGGTTGAAACTTGGCATGGTGTCATAATTTCACCCACATAGCATGTGCTAAAAAGTTGAGAGGGTTACGGGAAAAACTGGATGCACTTCGTGTACAAACTGGACAATCTCTTTCGAAGTATCACGGTTTCGGACGAAAACTCATCTATTACAAAAGGGATTTCATTTCTTGACATGTAACTGTAGTGATATTCTAGATCAAAGCCATCATCAGAATAGTTGTGGAGAGAAAGTCTTCATTTTTTCTTCGCGTGTGTCCCTTGTTTATTGCGCCGTAACCATGGATAATCTTCATCGTTTAACAGGATGCTTGGGTCAGCCTTCACTTTGAAGGGAGGAATTTCATGAAACTTTTCATAATCTTCAGACATGTCTGTCTTGTCCTCCACTCCCACGATGTTTCTTTTCCCTGAAAGAATATGTGGCGCTTTGGCTCATCGTTTGATGTATTCGCTTCCTTATCTTTTTTTTTCTCGGTTTGGTAGACATGTCCTTCACATTGAAAACCTACGCCACATCATTGGCTAGGACGAATGGTTCGTCTGTGTACCCAAGATTGTTGATATCCACTATTGTCATTCCGTACTGCAGGTCTACCTGTACCCCGCCTCCTGACAGATTGACCCATTTGCACCGAAACAAAGGGACCTTAAATTCATGTTCCCATATCTCCTCTATGTAACCATAATATGTGTCCTTTTCCCTATTGGTGATTGCTGCATCAAAGCGGACACCACTGTTTTGGTTGGTGCTCTTATTATCTTGGGCGATCGTGTAAAATGTATTCCCATTTATCCATACCCTTGGTAAGTCCATACAGTCGAAGATGGTGTCCTGGACAACAAGTACAACTCATCTCCAACAGTGTTGTTACGCATGAGATGCATTTGCAACCAACCGCTGAAAGTCCCGATGTGTTCACGTGTAATCCAGTCGTCAGACTGCTCCGGGTGTTTGTAGCGTAGAATATTCTTGTGTTCATTGATATACGGGGCCACCAAGGTAGAATTCTGTAGAACTGTGTAGTGTGCTTGCGCCCAAGAATGCTCGTCCCTACATATTATTGAATCCGCTCCTAGTGTGCCTTTTCCACTCAGTCTCCCCTCATATCGCGATTGAGGGACACCAATTGGCTTAAGGTCAGGAATAAAGTCAACACAAAACCCAATGACCTCCTCTGTTTGATGGCCCATGGAGATGCTTCCTTCTGGCCTAGCACGATTACGAACATATTTCTTCAAGACTCCCATGAAACTCTCAAAGGGGAACATATTGTGTAGAAATACAAGACCCAGAATGGCAATCTCGTCGATTAGGTGAACTAGGACATGCGTCATAATATTGAAGAAGGATGGTGGGAACACCAACTCGAAGCTGACAAGACATTGGACCAAATCATTCTGTAACCTTGGTAGGATTTCTGGATCGATTACCTTCTGAGAAATTGCATTGAGGAATGCACATAGCTTCACAATGGCTAATCGAACATTTTCTGGTAGAAGCCCCCTCAATGCAACCGGAAGCAGTTGCGTCATAATCACGTGGCAGTCATGAGACTTTAGGTTCTGGATTTTTTTTCTCTGCCATGTTTATTATTCCCTTTATATTCGACGAGAAGCCAGACGGGACCTTGATACTGAGCAGGCATTCAAAGAAGATTTCCTTCTCCGCTTTGGTTAGAGCGTAGCTGGCAGGACCATGATACTACTTTGGATGCATGCCGTCTTTTTCGTTCACACGTTCCTGGTCCTCCCATGCCTCCGGTGTATCTTTTGTCTTCCCATACACGCCCAAGAAGCCTAGAACGTTCACGCAAACATTCTTCGTCACGTGCATCACGTCGATTGCAGAGCGGACCTCTAGGTCTTTCCAATAGGGTAGGTCCCAAAATATAGATTTCTTCTTCCACATGGATGCGTGTCCCTCACCGTCATTCGGAACATATTGTCCGCCATGACCCTTTCCAAAGATTACTTGTAAATCCTTGACCATATCAAGTATATCATCACCAGTACGGAGGACGGGCTTCTTCTGGTGATCTGCCTCACCTTTGAAATGCTTGCCTTTCTTTCTTAAGGCATGCTTGGTCGGAAGAAATCGACGATGTCCTAGGTACACATTCTTCTTGCATTTGTCCAAATATATACTTTGGGTATCATCTAAACAGTGCGTGCATGCATTGTATCCCTTGTTTGTCTGTCCTGAAAGGTTACTAAGAGCAGGCCAATCATTGATGGTTACAAACGGCAACGCTCGTAGGTCAAATTCCTCTTGTTCATGCTCATCCCACACACGTACACCTTTTCCATTCCATAGCTGTAAAAGTTCTTCAACTAATGGCCTTAGGTAAACATCAATGTCGTTGTCCGGTTGCTTAGGGCCTTGGATGAGCACTGGCATCATAATGAACTTCCGCTTCATGCACAACCAAGGAGGAAGGTTATAGATACATAGAGTCACGGGCCAGGTGCTATGATTGCTTCTCTGCTCCCCAAAAGGATTAATGCCACCTGCACTTAAACCAAACCATACGTTCCTTGCGTCACCTGCAAAGTCCCCCCACTTTCTCTCGATTTTTCTCCACTGCGACCCATCAGCGGGTGCTCTCAACTTCCCGTCTTTCTTACGGTCTTCTTTGTGCCATCGCAACAACTTGGCATGCTCTTTGTTTCTGAACAGACGTTTCAACCGTGGTATTATAGGAGCATACCACATCACCTTGGCAGGAACCCTCTTCCTGGGACGCTCGCCCTCAACATCACCAGTGTCATCTCGTCTGATCTTATACCGCAATGCGCCGCATACCGGGCATGCATTTAATTCCTCGTACTCACCGCGGTAGAGGATGCAGTCATTAGGGCATGCATGTATCTTCTGCACCTCCAATCCTAGAGGGCAGAGAACCTTCTTTCCTTCGTACGTATTGTCGGGCAATTCATTATCCTTTGGAAGCTTTTTCTTCATTATTTTCAGTAGCGAACCAAATCCCTTGTCAGATACACCATTGTCTGCCTTCCATTGCAGCAATTCCAGTGTGGTACCGAGCTTTCTATTGTCATCTTCGCAGTTTGGGTACAACCCTTTTTTGTGATCCTCTAACATGCGATCGAACTTCAACTTCTCCCTTTCACTTTCGCATTCTCTCTGTGCATCAACAATGACCCGGCAAAGATCATCATCGGGCACATCGCCTGGTGCCTCTTGATCTTCAGCTTCCCCCTTTGCAGTATCACCGTATTCAGGGAACATAGGATAGCTATCATCATCCTCTTCTTCTTCGTTGTCTTCCATCATAACCCCTCTCTCTCTGTGCTTGGTCCAAACATTATAGTGTGGCATGAAACCCTTCTCAAGCAGGTGGGAGTGAAGGGTTTTCGAGTTAGAGTAATCCTTCGTATTCTCACGGACAGTACATGGACAATACATAAAACAATTCTGCTTGTTTGCCTCAGCCACTTCGAGAAATTTATGCGGGCCCTCAATGTACTCGGAGGTGCGTCGGTCACCGTACATCCATTGCCGGTTCATCTGCGTGCATTATATAATTAAGTGTATCAAAAACCATTACCGAACATCATGAATAGATAAGTGACCAAATTAATACAAGTTCATCATCACATTAAAACCAAAGTATAGTAGTGATCAAATGTTATTACTGAAAAATAAATACATAAAGTTCATACATAGTTCTCATAGAACAACATACAGCTCTCTAGAGCATCTAATTAAAACATAAATTGAAACTAACATACAACTATGTAAAACATTTAAATGCAACAACAAATGCGATCATAATCGCAACTAAGGTAACAATTGATCCAACAGCATAATGATACCAAGCCTCATTATCAATGGCATATTTTCTTATCTTTCTAATCTTCAAGCGCATTGCATCCATCTTGATCTTGTGGTCATCGACGACATCGGCAACATGCAACTCCAATTTCATCTTCTCCTCCTCAATTCTTTTCAATTTTTCTTTCAAATACTCGTTTTCTTTTTCAACTAAATTTAACCTCTTGACAAGAGGGTCGGTTGGAATTTCCGGTTCACATACCTCCTAGATAAAAAAATCTATGTCACGTTGGTCGGCATAATTGTCATAAACACTAAATGAAACAAACAGTTATAAAATAAAATATACCACATCCCAATCATAGACCGGACGAGGGCCAATGGGGGCGGATACCAAAACCATGGCACTATATAATAACAAACAATAATAAAAGTAAGAAATTTATACAAGTATCTATGTAAATCATACAAGTAAGATTTTTTTCTGTTAAAAAGAAGATAAGAACAAGAGGCTCACCATGGTGGTGTCGGTGACGAGATCGGTGCGGGCGATCGACGACGGTGAGGATGGGGACGGGACGGGACGGACCGCCAAACCTAGACAAATCTTGGAGAAAATGGAGCTTGGAGGTCGAGCTTGGAGAGGAGAAAGCTTAAGCGTGGCTCGGGCATTTCATCGAACACCTCGTGTGCATAGGAGGTGAGAGCAGAGCAGCACACACCTCCCACACGCCGGCCGGCCAAAAAACAGAGGAGTGAGCGGGCAGGGGCTAGCATATATATAGGCATCTCTTTAGTCCCGGTTGGTGGATAGAACCGGGACAGAAGACTGTCCTTTAGTCCCGGTTCCAGCCACCAACCGGGACTAAAGGGGATGCGCCAGGAGCGAGGACCTTTAGTCCCGGTTCGTGTCTGGAACCGGGACTACAGGGGTCAGACGAACCGGGACTGGTGCCTGCCGAGGCCTGGCCGGCGTCCTGGCCTCACAAACCGGGACTGATGCACCCATTAGTCCCGGTTCGTAACACGACCGGGACTAATGCACTTATCTGGCCTGGACCAAAGCCCTGTTTTCTACTAGTGAAGTAAAGAAAGGACTTGGAATTTTTGTATATCAGAAAGATCTCCACATGCCCGGTAAAAATTCAGAGACGGAGACGGAAGATAGGGGCAAAAAAGAAAAAACGAAGGGAGAAGAGTATTGCCCCCCTCTTGCTTCACCTTAGATCCGAAGGAGGTCGATCAATTCTTCAAGTGCCTTGCTGGAATCAAAGTTAGTTCCGGATACTATGGGAAGATAAGCAGATATCTGGACACCAAGAAAAAAAAGGTTCAGCGGGATGAAGTCTCACGACTGTCACGTGATGATGATGCACTTACTCCCTGTTGCACTTAGAGGGATTTTGGACACACACGTCCGTGATACACTTACTGATCTATGCCACTTTTTCGGCACTATCTCTCGAAAGTCGATCAGTGTGAAGCAACTGAAAAGGCTACAGGAAGAGATCATTCAATAGCGGCGGACCTCCAAATAAGCTATAGCGGGCTATTTGTACATGAGACCATTTAGCGGCATCCTGCTGAAAAGGCTATAGCAAAGCTATAGCGGGGCTATGGCAAATAGCGGCGGACCTCCAAATAAGCTATAGCGGAGCTATAGCAGGCTATAGCGGGCTATTTGTACATGAGACCATTTAGCGGCATCCTGCTGAAAAGGCTATAGCAAAGCTATAGCGGGGCTATAGCGGGCTATGTAAAACTATGGATCATTGTCATACTAAATGAGCTAGAGATGTACTTTCCGCTCGCGTTCTTCGACGTCATGGTGCATCTGTGTGTCCACATCGTGGACGACATCATAGACCTAGGGTCGACATTCCTACATAGCATGATGCCGTTCGAGAGGATGAATGGGGTCATCAAAGGATTTGTTTGTAACATGTCCCGTACGGATGGAAGCATCGCACAAGGCTATCTGACCCAAGAGTGCATCTCCTTCTGCGAGAATTATCTAGGCGTCAGAGAACCTGTTGTTCGTTTGCCCATCAACAAGCACTGTGGAAGGCTGAAAGGAGAAGGTCACATCAACGGCCGGAGGGAATTGAATGTGTACCGCTCGGGCCGACAGGACGACTTTGACATGGCTAACTTTGTAGTGCTACAACACCTAAACGTGGTAGATCCTTTCGTGGCACTGCACAAAGAGACCATCGCAAAGAACTACCGTGACCGTGGACTGCACAGGACGGACGCTGAAGTTATTAGAGAGCACAACTCCACTTTCTTGCGTTGGTTCAAAGAGCGAGTTGTGGCTAATCCCCCGGAAGAGGGCTGTCCAGACGGAAAGTTGATATACGCCTTAGCACATGGCCCGGTGGTCAACCTCGCGACCTATCAGGCATACGATATCAACAGATACACATTCTACACGAGGCCAAAGATATGAACAGTGAATACCAGAACTCAGGGGTGACGATGGAAGCCATGACCGGCGATGTAACTGAACGATACTACGGAAGGGTCGAAGAGATCTGGGAGCTTGAATTCTCTGGATTGCATAGCGCGACGATGTTCCATGTCAGATGGGCTAAAAACGTACAAAGAGAAAACCGACTTTTCACTACCATGTGCATACCCGATGCCAATAGTCGTAACGTGAACGCCACCACCAAAAATGAGCCATGGGTACACGCTAAGCACGTGACACAATGCTTATTCATAGAAGACCCTCTCAATCCCAACCATGTTGTCATGAGGAGAGGCAAAAGGAGCATCATCGGAATGGATGGAGTCGCCAACGAGGAAGACTACGACCAGTACGGTGACCCGATGAGGGAAGATGATGATGACGATGAACCATACATCAAAAGAAGAAGCAGGACAACATTGCCTAAGAAAGATCGTACTCCCTGGAAAAGGAAAAGTCAGAACGAGGGGCTCAATTATTTGACAACGAACAAAAGAGGAAAGAAGAAGATCAGTCTCAAGCGTCGTTGCCCGCACGCTAATTAACAAACGATCATAATTTGTGTGTACCTATTTTGTATAAGTACTTAACACCATTATCGGTCAAATGATGTAATATATATATATATATATTATGCACTACTTATTATTCGGAGGTGCTCATAGTGGGAGGAGGCGTCGTCCGGGCGAGCTCGACATATATATATATGGGCCGGGGGGAGGGTGTTATTACTACATAAACAACCCTAATTAGCAATTAGGAAAAATAAAGAGAAAAAGGAAAAAGAAAAAATGTAAAAGAAAGAGAAAAAGGAATAAGAAAGAGGAAAAGGAAAAACAGTAACATATCTACAGAATTTACAAAATAAAAAAAACAGTTAGCAGTAGCGCGTTTGGGCAACACAAGCGCTATAGCTAACTTAGCTATAACGTGTTTTACAGAAACGCGCTATAGCTAACTTAGCTACAGCCAGTCCGTTCTTCCCCGATCTCATCCCCAATCCCCCACTCGATCTCTCTCTCTCACTTTGCTGCCCCGGCGACCCCGCGCGACCACTCTGCTGCCCCCGGCGACCCCGGCGACTCTCTGCTGCCACGGCGACCCCGGCGACTCTCTGCTGCCCAGCGACCCCGTCCCCGACCCCGACCCACTCTGTTGATCCGGCGACCTCGACCCCGGCACCGACCCCGGCCTCTGCTTCTCCTCCGGCCGTCTCCTTCGCGCGCCCGTCTCCTTCTCTGGTGAGACATCCCCACGCCTGCTCCGCCCGTCTTGCTCCTTATCTGGTGAGACATCCCCACGCCTCCTTGGCCCGTTTGCTTGCTAGGGTTTCGGTGGATTGGGGATGGTTAAGAAAAAAATAGGGTTCTTGTAAAAATTAGGGTTCTTGCTAGGGCTGCTTGCTAGGACATTGCTAGGGTTCTTGTAAAAATTAGGATTCTTGCTAGGGTTGCTTGCTAGGACATTGTTTCTGAAATTAGATAGTTAATAAGAAAACTGAGTCAAAAATGAGTTTCAGAAATTAAGCATTTCTGAAATAGCAAAACCGAGTAAAAAATGAGTCAGAAAAATCGTTTTGATGCCCAAATTCAAATGAGATGCTTGCTGTCCAAATGAAAATTAGTCAAAATTAGCTCTGTCCCTGTCTGGAAAAAAATAGTTAATAGTTTATGTTTCTGAAAAATTCAGTTAATAGTTTATGTTTCTGAAAATGAAATTATTACTGTCCATTTGAAGTTGCTGCCCAAATGCAATGAAAATGAAATTGAAATGCTTGCTGCCCATTTGAAGTTTTGATGAGTTGTTGTCCATTTGAAGATGAGTTGCTATCCAAGCACTCAAATTGGACCAGATACAATGTGTTGTGGGCCTGAGTCCGTTCTTGTTTGCAGGGAAACTGATTCTGAGTGGCCTATGTTTGGTCGGAATGTTGATTCATTTCCGTTCCGGCAAATTTCAGGCACTCGATATGTGCCATTTTTAGCATAGGTCATGCCGAAATTTACCGTGAATTTTGACATTACGTGTGCTTCAAAGTAGACATATCGAGTGCCCGAGATTTGCTAGGACGGGAATGAAATGACAGCCAGGCAAAACACAGGCCATTTTTCCAAGAGTCATTATTCATTTTATTATGTAAAGCTCGAGAAATTAAATGAGTAGATTGAACCCTAGGAAACATGGCCAACAACGATGAAGCCGGAGGTTCTCGCACCCAAGAAGGAGAAGCACTCGCTTTCCTCAACTATCTGGCTACACAGGAGATGGGGACGGCCACTGATGCCAACGCCGATGGCGCCGACGCCACCGACACTGATGCCACCAACACCGGCACTGAGGCACGCCACTGATGGTACCTCCCAAGCCAGTGAAGGAAAGAAGGGAAAGAGGACACGACGCCCAAATCAGCTTGGCACCGGAAGACTAGTGATCACGGAGGTGGCAAAAGGCGATTTCGAGCCAATCGAGCCGCGGGATATGTCTGCGAAGTACGACATCCAATTAGCATGCATCCTACGGCATACCGCTAACATCAATGACAGAAAAATACGGAAGAATGAACCTTTGCAACACCTGCTCCTAACTAGGTTGCACGCAAGATTCTTGTTCCCCGGTCAGGATGAAAAGATCAATGACCCGTGGGATGATCCTGCCATGAAGAAAATAAACAACAAAGCCCTAGGAAAGTTCAGCAACTCATTGAGCGCCTGGAAAACAAGGGTCAAAAGGGCGATTGAAGTAGAGCATCAAACCTACGCCCAGATAAAAGAAGACAATCCGACAATTTCGGAAGAGGACTTTGAAAAGTTCAAGGCGACTTGCGATGAAGAAGCTGCCAAGGCCAGATCGGAGAAAGGCAAGGAGCTTCAGGCAAGGAACATGGGGAACCACCACCTCGGAAGTCGTGGTTACATGGGCAAGAGGCCCGTGTGGGCTAAGGAGGACGCGGAACGTGAATGTCTGCGGCTCCCAGACCCCTTGGCTGAGTTCACCGACCAGCAGGAGCATGACTTCATCAGGGCCCGGTTCAAGTGGGACCCTATAAAAAGGGAATTTTACACGGACGGGCCTACGAGGGAATTCATGAGAATATTGGTAATTATCATTTTACCACCTTATATTAGCTTCTGATCAAGTCGCCGACGTTCTAGTCAACATTCATAATTGATTCATGCTCATTTTGCAGAGAGAGCAACACAAGCTTGCAGCCGAAAGCGACTCGTCGACTCAGTCGACTCAGTCGTCGGCGAAGTACAAGTAGGACACCCCTTTCAACCGGGCAATCAACGTAATGTATGGAAAACCGCTGGATACGCCACCTTCGTATGGACGTGTGCACGCCGTCGGAGATGGCGCCACGTGGAAGTACTACTATAGGGAGGACACCGAGGCCAAAAAGAAGAGAAAGAAGTTAAGTCAAGTGACTATCGACGAGAAGGTGGCGCTGGCACAGGAGAAAAACAAAGCTGAAACTGTAGCTGAGGCAAGAAGGGCAGCGGTAGATGCCTACAGAAATTATGTGGTAGCTGCATTGACAAGCTTGATTCCAAGTATGGTCAGTTGGTTGCAACAAAATCCACACCGCCCCCCAACTGAATTTCCCATGCCCAGCTTCACCGGGAGCAACTCGTTGATCTTCGCACCTGCACCCTTACCTGCTATGGTGACCGCACCTGCACCGGATCTAGCAGCACCTGCTCCCGCACCTGCACCCTCTGATAGCAGCCCGTGCTCCGTCTCTGGCTTAAATGTCGTGCCGTCGACACTGGCCAAGCTCGATGCCCTCACGGTAAATACGCGTCGCACGCTCATCGACATAACTAACTAATCTTCAGTTCCCGTTGCCTTTCGGATCTCTGACGCCGCACACATGTCTTTGCAGGCCGACTCCACTCCGTGCACCCTCCTCTACCACATGAACGACAGGTTGATGGATGTGGGGAAGGGTACTATAATCAAGCCCAAGGATCGCTTGTTCCACCGCCGACAAATGCCCGATAACGCCTTAAGGATCTCCATGGCGAGTGTAAAACATGGCTATGAGGGTTTATGTCTTCCCATGAATATCATTGGAGAGGACGATGAGACACCAACGCAGCTTCACCAATGCAAAAATTGGGCAATCCTGTGGCCGAAGAATCTTCTTTGTTTGGAGGTGGTCGGGAGCACACCAACGGGACCTGAGCAAGGTATGACCACAACCCCACCTACGCAATTATGAGCACCGTCTGTGCTACCGGGTGAGGGCGAGCGACACGAGGAAGGGGGTCCAACCGTTCCGGCACCGGCTGATGATGTCGCCCACATGGATGAGAATATGGATCATGACATGGAGGACAACGACCCTCTCCAGTGGCTCAATACCGGCGCCTATGAGGACGTAGTGATGAGTCTGCCATATGAGCAACAGCTGGAGCCGGAACGTTCTCGGGAGTGCAAGAAGTCTTTGTTCATGCAAGCCGCACAGGACACCCCTCCAGATGTCGCCTCTACCCAAGCTCAACTAACCCAAGGTCGTGCAATGCTGAGCCCGACAACACTGGGGGCGGTGGTCAGACAGGGTCTGACAAACCCACCAGCAACTGGGTACACCAAGAAGAAGGAGAGGAAGAGACCAGCGAAGAAACTCCCGTTAGCCGCCAAAGCTGCCAAAGTGGCTTCTAGCAGCCAGCCGCCTCCGCAGACCTGGGTTGCAGACAGTGTACCGATCAAAGGTGCGCCGTCTATCGACAGAGAGAAGCCTTCTCTCCTCGAATGATCCAGGATACCCGCTTTATACTGTCCATGTGCCTTGTCATGACAAGGAGTACGTCCACGGCTGCCCTGCAGACCTGTTCTTCCTGCGATTTGATTACGTCTTCGAGATGTTACTAATTAGGCGACTCGATTTGAAGTTCGTCCGTCTTTATGCGCTTCATATGAACTACATCGTCAGGAGAGAGCAAATCAGTGGTCTTGCGGTCGCGGACCTGTACTAGATGCGTGAGGGCTTCTTGTCAGTCGACGAAGCCAACGTAAATATGCGACACATTACATCGAAGAGTTCATGGTCAACAATAAGGACAAGGAAGCGATTCTCGTACCTTATCATCCCAGGTAAGTCATCCGCGGATAGCCACTATAGCACATACATCCTTTAGTGCATTTCAATCGTTACTTTGCACGCATGAACACTACGTTGATCGTGTATTTATTTTGCGCAGCCACGAGACCGCCATTCTCATCGTTCTTTACCCGCGTTGCTCCCGTGCTCTGTATTTGGACCCGTCCATGACCATACAGAAGAAAGATTACACACACATCAAGTATGTTCTGGACAGAGCTCTTCTGGGCTTCAGCATGCGGGTTGGTAGCATCCAATTCAAGAAGACATTTAGGGGCATGGTGTGTTTCGGCCATAAGATTGACTTCTGTTGAGTCCAGCGACCGACAACAAGTGGTAGTAAGGATGGATTCTACGTCATCTATCTAATGCTGGAGTACAGAAGGGATCAACAGTTACTTCGCATGACATCTTCATCTGATGCCCATATCCAGAGATGGGCCGAAGCCTTAGAAACCGTACCGGATCATCAACTACGAAATGACTTCTACCGCATCCAATAGGAAATTGCGTCGATCATAATGAAAGACGTCATTGAAGAGAATGGGATGTTCTATGGTGGTCCAATATCGCGGCGTGACGTCCGCACCCGCATAGCCCTACTACGTCAGGACACCACGCCTTTCACCAAGCTTGGGTGCATCCTCGCGGATATGGACGGATGGCACGAGTGCACTCTTAAATTAAAGATGACACTGTGTCTGTTTAGTTGTTACTTTCTCTACAACCGAAACTTGGAATTTATATGTACGACGTAACTATTAGATGCAAACGCTATCACACTCTAGTTAGTTAGTTTCGGTATTATGAATTTGTTGGAAATATGCCCTAGAGGCAATAATAAAGTGGTTATTATTATATTTCCTTGTTCATTATAATCGTTTATTATCCATGCTATAATTGTATTGATTGGAAACACTAATACATGTGTGGATACATAAACAACACTGTGTCCCTAGTATGCCTCTAGTAGACTAGCTCGTTGATCAAAGATGGTCAAGGTTTCTAGCCATAGACATGAGATGTCATTTGATAACGGGATCACATCATTAGGAGAATGATGTGATGGACAAGACCCAAACTATGAACGTAGCATATGATCATGTCAACTTATTGCTATTGTTTTCTGCATGTCAAGTATCTGTTCGTATGACCATGAGATCATGCAACTCACTAACACCGGAGGAATACCTTGTGTGTATCAAACGTCACAATGTAACTGGGTGACTATAATGATGCTCTATAGGTATCTCCGAAGGTGTCTGTTGAGCTGCCATGGATCGAGACTGGGATTTGTTACTCCGTATGACGGAGAGGTATCTCAGGGCCCACTCGGTAATACAACATCACAACAAGCCTTGCAAGCAATGTGACTAAAGTGTTAGCCACAGGATCTTGTATTATGGAACGAGTAAAGAGACTTGCCGGTAACGAGGTTGAACTAGGTATAGAGATACCGATGATCGAATCTCTGGTAAGTAACATACCGAAGAACAAAGGGAACAACATACGAGATTAACTGAATCCTTGACATAGTGGTTCAACCGATAAAGATCTTCGTAGAATATGTAGGAACCAATATGGGCATCCAGGTCCCGCTATTGGTTATTGACCGTAGAGGTGTCTCGGTCATGTCTACATAGTTCTCGAACCCGCAGGGTCTGCACACTTAAGGTTCGGTGACGTTTTGGTAGTATAGAGTTATGTATGGTGGAGACCGAAGGTTGTTCGGAATCCTAGATGAGATCTCGGACGTCACGAGGAGCTCCGGAGGTAAAGATTGATATATAGGAAGTCCCGTTTTGGTCACCGGAAAAGTTTCGGGTATTTCGGTAGTGTACCGGGAGTGTCGGGAGGGTACCGGGGGACCATCGGGAGGGGCCTCTCGCCCCAAAGGGCCTCATGGGCTGTGGGAGGAGGTGAGCCAGCCCCTGGTGGGCTGGCCAAACCCCCCAACAAGGCCCATGCAGCTAAGGGTGGGAAAGTCTAAGTGGAGATAAGGAAAAACAAGTGGAAGTGGAAACCTACTTGGAGTAGGATTGGAGTAGGACTCCTCCACCTCTCCCACTTCGGCCGCACCTAGGGGCAGCCCTAGGGGCGCCGGACTCCCTCCCCTTCCTCCTATATATACTAGAGGGGAGAGAGGGCAGACACACCAAAAAACCCTAAGCCACGGTGCAGCCCTCTCTCCCCGATAGATCAAGTCCTCTAGTTTTTCGGCAGTGCTTAGGCGAAGCCCTGCTGGAATAGTTCCACCACCACCACCGCCGCCGCGTCGTCGCGCTGACGGAGAACTCATCTACCTCTCCACTCCCTCTTGCTAGATCAAGAAGGCGGAGATCGTCATCGAGCTGTACATGTGCTGAACGCGGAGGTGCCGTCCGTTCAGCACTAGATCGTGATTGGATCGCGGGACGCTCGGCGATTTGGATCGCGAAGACGTTCGACTACATCAACCGCGTTTCTTAACGCTTCTCGCTTAGCGATCTACAAGGGTATGTAGATCCACTCTCCCTCTCGTAGATGCTCATCACCATGGATAGATCTTGCGTGTGCGTAGGAAATTTTTTGTTTCCCATGCAACGTTCCCCAACAGTGGCATCTGAGCTAGGTCTATGTGTAGACGAGATCATGAGTAGAACACAAAGGAGTTTGTGGGCGTTGATATTCAGATTGTTTCCTCCCTTGGTCTTTTCTTGATTCGGCGGTATTGTGGGATGAAGCGGCCCGGACCAACCTTACTCGTACGCTTACGAGAGACCGGTTCATCAACTGACATGTAACTTCGTTGCATAAAGATGGCTGGCGGGTGTCTCTCTCTCCTACTTTAGTCAGATCGGATTTGACGAAGGCAGTCCTTGAGAAGGTTGAATAGCAATTTTTGTATCACCATTGTGGTTTTTGCGTAGGTAAGAATAGTTCTTGCTAGATACCCGTAGCAGCCACGTAAAACATGCAACAACAATTAGAGGACGTCTAACTTGTTTTTGCAGGGTATGTTGTGATGTGATATGGCCAATTACATGATGAGATATATGTGATGTATGAGATGATCATGTATTGTATAGAATATCATGACTTGCATGTCGATGAGTACGGAACCGGAAGGAGCCATAGGGTTGTCTTTAATTATTTTCGCTGTTTTGCTTTACTTTATCGCTATGAGTTAGCAATAGTCGTGGAAGCAACAGTCGGCGCGACAACCTCATGGCGACACGTTGATGGAGATCAAGATGATGGAGATCATGGTGTCATGCCGGTGACGATGGAGATCATGCCAGTGCTTTGGAGATGGACATCAAAAGCACAAGTTCATGGCCATATCATGTCACTTGTGATTTGCATGTGATGTTAATCCTTTTATGCATCTTATTTTGCTTAGGACGACGGTAGCATTATAAGGTGATCCCTCACTTAAATTTCAAGATAAAGTTGTGTTCTCCCCGAGTGTGCACCGTTGCGAAAGTTCGTCGTTTCGAGACACCACGTGATGATCGGGTGTGATAGACTCTACGTTCGCATACAACGGGTGCAAGCCAGTGTTGCACAAGCGGAACACTCGGGTTAAACTTGACAAGCCTAGCATGTACAGACATGGCCTCGGAACACAAGAGACCGAAAGGTCAAACATGAGTCATATAGTAGATATGATCAACATGAAGATGTTCACCATTGAAACCACCTCAACTCACGTGATGATCGGACTTGAGTTGGTGGATTTGGATCATGTGACACTTGAATGACCGGAGGGATGTCAATTTGAGTGGGAGTTTTTAAGTAATATGATTAACTAAACTCATTATCTTGAACAATAGTCTAAGTTGTCTTTGCAAAATTTATGTTGTAGATCAATGGCTCGCGCAGTAGCTGAGGGAGTCCTGGTTTAAGGGGTCCTCGGATAGCCGACCTGTGTCTCATGGGCCGGACTATACGGGCCACTGGGTGAGCATTAGAAGATCAGGGGCCCGGTCGCCAAGGTGGAAGTTTGAAGGAACCATGGTGTGTCCTCCAAGATATCGACAGTAGATAGGCATGTTTTTTCCCTTTGATGTGCAACCGACTATGTGTAAACCCTAGGTACCCGCGACGTCTATATAAGCCGGAGGGTTTTAGGTTGTAGGCCAACATAACTCATCTAGGGTTTTAGCTACTTGATATCGAGGTAGATCAACTCTGTAATCCCCATACCATCAATATAATCAAGCAGGACGTAGGGTATTACCTCCATAGGAGGGCCCGAACCTGGGTAAAACCTTGTCCCCTTCGTCTCTTGTTACCATCGATCCAAGTCTCACAGCTCGGGACCCCCTACCCGATATCCGCCGGTTTTGATACCGACATTGGTGCTTTCATTGAGAGTTCCGCTGTGATCGCCAGAAGGAATCGATGGCTCGCCTAGTCACAAGCCATGAGATCTGCACCCAGGAGACTTTCGCCCCAGGTCAGATCCTTGCAAGCGGTGACGTCTCATCGCGCGCTTGCCCGATCAGCCGTCTAGGCCAGATCAGAAACTTCCGCCCCGATCAAGGAATCAGGTTCGGAACCTTAGAGTTTGTAGCTGATTCACGGGGAGAACTCGTCTTGGAGGAACCCTTGACCCCTATGGAGGAGCCCGCAGATCCCGACGCCTCGACGCCGAAGACATCGGACTCCACCTCCTCCGGACTACCCAGTCTGGTCATTGTGACCGGACCCACCATGGTAGAACAGAATCCGGGACCGCTCTCGTGCGACTCCGGAACTGCGACGCCACATACTGATCCCACTCGCCTTAGCGACACGCATCCCACCATCGCCTCGTTTCTCAACGAGTTATTTGACCGGATGGAGACCATGCGTGTGGCCGGTGACCAGATCCCGGTCTATGACCGGCTTGGGCTTAAACCCGACAGATGGGAAATTCGCATCCCCACGGTTACCCACCTTGTCGCCACCGTCGAGTGTCCGGCCGGGGGCTCGTCCCCCCAGCAACCGGAATTAAAAACGGTTTATACCCCAGTCTCCGATCACCGAGACCCCTCCTATAACCAGACTCAGGAGTTCGCTCCGGAGATAGACCAGGATTGATCCCTGACCTCGCACACAGTTCGGAGTCTTTGACTCCGAACTCCCACTGTGGCGTGGAATCAAATTTTTTCTCACCCACCTCCCAAGCCGATCACTCAAGCATCGCGGCAGACTCCCAGTCCTCGGACTCACGGGACATTAAACAGTCACCAGGAGAGTCAGTTCATCATTACTGGGCCAGACTCCTCCTCGCCAAAAACAAAGTATGGGGCTTCAGTGATCAGGAGATATTGGCAACCTTCATTTGAAACTGCCATGACAAAGGAATCCTCAACGCCTTGGCGCGACGGCACATTCGCGACTTTGCCGAGCTGACAGTTTTGGTACAGAAGTATTGTGCCATGGAAAGCGCTTGGCAAGCCGATCGGCTGTTCTCGGAACCAACCTTTACCGAATACCCTAGAGGAGATCGGCAAAAAAGGATACCTCCGAAGCGGCCGGTCAAACTCGAGCCCGCTAAAAAGAGAAACAGGCCCCTTCCAGGGGATAGTACCGTCCTAGATGGACTGCTGGACAAACCTTGTCCTATACACTCGGTATTGCTGAACACAGCTCCGACTCACAGCCTTAGAGATTGCTGGGTCGTCAGGCAGATTACGAAAAGCGGTGAATCCATTCTTGAGGCGTCACCGCTGAACAGGCACTTCACAGGGCCATTAGAATATAACGCCGAAGTCCTGATGATCTATGAAACATTCCCTTCAAGGAACAGGAGGAAAAGAGCTCTTAAAGAACTCGAACAAGTATACCATGTGGCAGCAACGAGCGCTTGGGCGGACGTACCCATTACCTTCGGAGATGCCGACCGACCAGCCATTCTTCCCGGTCATTCACCGGCCGCGCTAGTCCTGAACCCCATCATTGATGGCTTCAGATTACACAAGGTGCTAATGGACGGCGGTAGCGGCTTAAACCTAATCTACGAAGATACTCTGGAAAAAATGCAGTTCGACCGATCTCGCATCGAACATAGCAACACAACTTTCCGGGGAATAATCCCGGGAAGAGAGGCGCGTTGTTCAGGACGTGTCACCCTGGACGTAGTGTTCGGCACGCCCGACAACTACCGCTCCGAAGAACTCTTGTTCCATATCGTGCCCTTCCCCAGCGGCTACCACGCCTTGTTGGGACGTGACGCCTTTGCAAAATTCCAGGCTATACCACATTACGGGTATATGAAACTTAAGATGCCAGGACCAAACGGAGTGATCACAACCAATAGCGATCCGAATATAGCCCTACGGGCCGAAAATAAAACAGCAGCGCTTGCCCTCGAGGCTCTAGCTGAAACCTTTGCTGCAGAAGAGCTGACCGCACTTCGGTCAACCGTAGACAGGGACGATGTGATCCTCAGTAAAAGGCCCAAGCCCACGTCCTTCAAACCAGCAAAGGAAGTCGTCAAATTTCAGGTACACCCGACGGACCCCAACAAGACAGCGTCCATCGGAGCCCAGCTCGATCCCATAGTGGACGAAGCACTGCGAACATTCTTACGAGAAAATTGGGACATCTTCGCCTGGCACCCCTCTGATATGCCCGGAATCCCACGGCGGCTGGCCGAACATAGCCTGAACATCATCAAAAGCTTTAAACCCGTCAAACAAACCCTGCGCCACTTTTCAGAGCCCAAGCGACAGGCTATGGGTGAAGAACTAGCTAAATTGCTAGAGGCCGGATTCATTCGGGAGATCAAACACCCCGAA
Source organism: Elymus sibiricus (assembly GCA_039707655.1). Taxonomy (NCBI): domain Eukaryota; kingdom Viridiplantae; phylum Streptophyta; class Magnoliopsida; order Poales; family Poaceae; genus Elymus; species Elymus sibiricus. Next base: position 489,210,646 of record CM077667.1, read on the forward strand.
TGGTTGGCAAACCTGGTTATGGTACCAAAGAAAGATAAATCCTGGCGGCTATGTGTCGACTTCAAAGACCTCAACAAGGCCTGTCCTAAGGACCCTTTCCCGCTACCATGCATAGACCAGATTATTGATGCCACAGCCGGACACGACTCGTTGTGTTTCCTCGACGCTTATTCCGGATACCATCAGATTAAAATGAAGGAATCTGATCAAGCGGCAACAACATTCATCACTCCTTACGGGCCATTCTGATTCAACACCATGCCCTTCGGGCTAAAGAACGCTGGGGCCACATACCAGCGCATGATCCAGACTTGTCTCGCAAAACAAGTCGGCAAAACAGTCGAGGCATATGTAGACGATGTGGTAATCAAAACCAAACACGTCAGCCATCTGATCGACGACCTAAGGCAAACCTTTGCCAGCCTACGCGAGTACGACATACGACTCAATCCGGAGAAATGCGTATTCGGAGTTCCCGCTGGTAAACTGCTCGGATTCATCGTCTCCCATAGAGGAATAGAAGCGAATCCGGCTAAAATTCGTGCCCTATCAGAACTTGCAATTCCCACAGAGCTAAAGCACGTCCAGTGGTTGGCTGGATGCGTGGCGGCGCTAAGCCGCTTTATTTCCCGTCTCGGTGAAAAGGCTTTACCGCTCTATAAATTGCTGAAACGGACCAATAATTTCGAATGGACCGATGAAGCAAAAGCCGCGTTAGAAGAAATTAAGACACTCCTGGCAAGTAACCCCATACTCACAGCACCAGGCGCGGGTGAGCCCATGTTATTATACATATCGGCCACCAACCAAGTCGTCAGCGCGGTGCTCGTCGTCGAACGGGAGGAGGAGGGGCACAAATTCCGGATACAGAAACCGGTCTATTATGTGTCAAAAGTACTAACGCAGTGCAAGTCCAGATACCCGCACTACCAGAAGATAGCCTATACCGTATTTATGGCATCACGGAAACTCAGGCACTACTTTCAAGAGTGCTCGGTTACGGTGGCATCCGAAGTACCCCTGAATGATATAATCAACAACAGGGACGCCACCGGCCGAATAGCTAAATGGGCTATTGAGCTCCTTCCCTTCGAAATTGCTTACAAGCCAAGACGAGCTATCAAGTCTCAAGTATTGGCAGATTTCCTCGCTGAATGGACAGAGGCCGAGCTCCCAAGGGAATATAGTACATACTCCCATTGGACAATGTACTTCTATGGTTCTAAAACTTTGGCCGGACTGGGGGCTGGGGTTATCCTCACACCCCCCACAGGTGACAACGTCCGATACGTGTTGCAGATCATGTATGCCGATTCCAACAATGCAGCCGAATACGAAGCACTATTACATGGTCTTCGGATGGCAATATCAATGGGCGTACGCTGGCTGGAGGTACGGGGAGACTCTAACTTGGCCATCTCCCAAATCAACGGAGAATTCGACGCCAAAAACCCGAAGATGGCGGCTTACAGAAATGTTGTCCTCAAGATATCCGCACGGTTCGAGGGGCTGGAATTTCACCACGTCACTAGAGACAACAACCAAGCCGCCGATATATTGGCTCGCCTGGGGGCTAAATGCGACCCCGTCCCAAAAAACACTTTCCTGGAACGGCTTTTTAAGCCATCCGTGGTTTGGCAGGACGATGATAAGGGCACCAATTTGACTAGTGCGGACGAGGTTGTTCCCCCTATAAACGAACCAGACGATCAAATCATTGGCGGTTCCGTAATGGACGAAACGCCTTTGGCTCACGAGGTCATGGCAGTAATCGCGCCATGGACCGAGCCCTTCCTCGCCTACCTTCTTCGCAAAGAACTCCCCGACGATCAGACGGAGGCGCGACGCATAGTTCGGCGATCCAAAGCCTTCAAAGTACATGAGGGGGAGCTCTATAAGAAAAGCACAACCGGAATACTACAGCGGTGTATATCCGAGGAAGAAGGTCGGCAACTCTTGGCCGAAGTCCACGCAGGGATGGGCGGTCACCACGCCGCAGCAAGAGCCTTGGCTAGCAAGGCATTTAGGGCTGGATTTTTCTGGCCCACAGCTCGGACGGACGCCCAGTCACTTGTCAAACACTGCGTGGGGTGCCAACTTTTCGCAAATCAAAGGCACATGCCCCTGACATCTCTTCGGACTATTCCGATTACCTGGCCCTTTGCGGTCTGGGGCTGGATATGGTTGGACCACTCAAAGGGGGGACCAAGAAAAATAAATACCTACTGGTCATGGTGGACAAGTTCACCAAATGGATAGAGGCAAAACCTGTCAAGTCGGCCAAATCCGGACCAGTAATCGATTTTATATCCGGTGTGGTACATAGACAACAATGTGTCCCTAGTAAGCCTCAAATACATTGTCCTTGTACATGATAAATGTTTATTATCCATGCTATAATTGTATTGATTGGAAACTCAAATACATGTGTGGGTACATAGACAACAATGTGTCCCTAGTAAGCATCTGATGGACTAGCTCGTTGATCAAAGATGGCTATGGTTTCCTAGTCATAGACATGAGTTGTCATTTGATAATGGGATCACATCATTAGGAGAATGATGTGATGGACAAGACCCAAACTATGAACGTAGCATATGATCGTGTCAGTTTATTGCTATTGTTTTCTGCATGTCAAGTATGTGTTCCTATGACCATGAGATCATGTAAGTCATTGACACCGGAGGAGTACCTTGTGTGTATCAAACGTCGCAACGTAACTGGGTGACTATAAAGATGCTCTACAAGTATCTCCGAGGGTGTCTGTTGGGTTGACATGGTTCGAGACTGGGATTTGTTGCTCCGTGAGACGGAGAGGTATCTCAGGGCCCACTCGGTAATACAACATCACAATGAGCCTTGCAAGCAAAGTGACTAAAGAGTTAGCCACGGGATCTTGTATTACGGAACGAGTAAAGAGACTTGCCGGTAACGAGATTGAACTAGGTATGGAGATACCGACGATCGAATCTCGGGCAAGTAACATACTGATAAACAAAGGGAACTGCATGCGGGATTAACTGAATCCTAGACATAGAGGTTCAACCGATAAAGATCTTCGGAGAATATGAAGGAACCAATATGGGCATCCAGGTCCCTCTATTGGTTATTTACCATAGAGGTGTCTCGGTCATGTCTACATAGTTCTCGAACCCGCAGGGTCTACACACTTAACGTTTGGTGACGATATAAATATAATCGAGCTATTATGTTGGTGACCGAAGGTTGTTCGGAGTCCCGGATGAGATCCCGGACGTGACGAGGAACTCCGGAATAGTCCGGAGGTGAAGATTGTTATATAGGATGAAGAACATCGGAGTCCGGAAGTGTTCCCGGGCATACCGGTGGTTCGACGGAGTGCCGAAAGGGGTTTCGGGGGGCCCCGACAAGTGTTGGGGGGCCTCATGGGCCAAGGAAAGGGGCGCACCAGCCCACTAGGGGGCTGTGCGCCGCCCCAACCTCAGCCCACCACGGCTAGGAGGGGGGCCACACCCCTAGGGCCGCCGGCCACCCTTCCTTGGGTGGCAAGGCAGCCTTTGGGGGGGGGGGGCACCACAATCCTAGCCGCACCCCCCCTTGCCGCCGGCCCCTAGGGGGAAACCCTAGGGCGCCCGTCCTCCTCCCTTCCCCCTATGTATAGAGAGGTAGAGAGAGGGGCAGCCACACCAGATCATGCTACGGTGTTGCCCCTTCTCTCCCTCGTAGTTCTTCTCCTCCTCATATCACGCAGTGAAGCCCTGCTGAGCTGTCACCACCACCACCTCACCATGCCGTCGTGCTGCCGGAGTGCTCGGGCTACTTCTTCATCATTTCTCGCTGGATCGAGGAGGTGAAGACGTCATCAAGCCGTACGTGTGTTGAACGCGGAGGTGCCGTCCGTTCGGCACTTGATCGTGAGTTCGTGGGACGGCTTGCGATTTGGATCACGGAGACGTTCGACTACATCAACCGCGTTTCTTAATGCTTCCGCTTAGCGATCTTCAAGGGTATGTGGATCCGATCTCCCCACTCGTAGATGCTCATCTCCATGGATAGATCTTGTGTGTGCGTAGGAATTTTTTTTGTTTCCAATGCAACGTTCCCCAACAGTGGCATCATGAGCTAGGTCTATGCGTAGATCACGAGTAGAACACAAAGGAGTTTGTGGGCGTTGATATTCAGATTGCTTCCCTCCTTAGTCTTTTCTTGATTCAGCGGTGTTGTGGGATGAAGCGGCTCGGACCAACCTTACTCGTCCACGTACGAGAGACCGGTTCCATCGACTGACATATAACTTTGTTGCATAAGATGGCTGGCGGGTGTCTGTCTCTCCCACTTTAGTTGAATCGGATTTGACAAAGGCGGTCCTTGTAGAAGGTGAAATAGCAACTTGTATATCACCGTTCTGGTTTTGCGTAGGTAAGAATCGTTCTTGCTAGATACCCATAGCAGCCACGTAAAACATGCAACAACAAATTAGAGGACGTCTAACTTGTTTTTGCAGGGTATGATGTGATATGATATGGGCAAAGACATGATGAGATATATGTGATGTATGAGATGATCATGTTTTGTATAGATTATCACGACTTGCATGTCGATGAGTACGGCAACCGGCCGGAGCCATAGGGTTGTCTTTAATTTATTTTTGCCTTTTTTGCTTTACTTTATCGCTATGAGTTAGCAATAGTTGTAGAAGCAATAGTTGGCGCGACAACCTCATGGCGACACGTTGATGGAGATCAAGATGATGAAGATCATGGTGTTATGCCGGTGACGATGGAGATCATGCCGGTGCTTTGGAGATGGAGATCAAAAGCACAAGATCATGGCGATATCATGTCACTTATGATTTGCATGTGATGTTAATCCTTTTTATGCACCTTGTTTTGCTTAGGACGACGATAACATTATAAAGTGATCCCTCACTAAAATTTCAAGATAAAATTGTGTTCTCCCCGAGTGTGCACCGTTTCGAAAGTTCGTCGTTTCGAGACACCACGTGATGATCGGGTGTGATAGACTCTACGTTCGCATACAACGGGTGCAAGCCAGTGTTGCACATGTGGAACACTCGGGTTAAACTTGACAAGCCTAGCATGTACAGACATGGCCTCGGAATACAAGAGACTGAAAGGTCGAACATGAGTCATATAGTAGATATGATCAACATGGAGATGTTCACCATTGAAACCACCTCATCTCACGTGATGATCGGACTTGGGTTGGTGAATTTGGATCATGTAGCACTCGGATGACCGGAGGGATGTCAATTTGAGTGGGAGTTTTTTAAGTAATATGATTAACTAAACTCATAATCTTGAGCAATTGTCTAAGTTGTGTTTGCAAATTTTATGTTGTAGATCAATGGCTCCCGCAGTAGTTCCCTTGAATTTCAATGCGTTCCTAGAGAAAGCTAAGCTGAAAGATGATGGAAGTCACTTTGTAGACTGGGCCCGTAATCTAAGGATTATCCTCACAGCTTCCCAAAAAGCTTATGTCCTTGATGCACCGCTCGGTGAACCACCCGCTCCAGTGTCGTCTGCAGACATTGCGAATGCCTGGCAGTCGCGTTCGGATGATTACTCAATAGTTCAGTGTGCTATGTTGTATCGCTTAGAGCCGGGACTTCAAAGGCGTTTTGAACGTCATGGGAGCATATAAGATGTTCCAGGAGTTGAAGTTTATCTTTGAAAAGAATGCCCGGATCGAGAGGTATGAGACCTTCGATAAGTTCTATGCTTGCAAGATGGAGGAGAACGGGTCTGTCAGTGAACACATACTCAAAATGTCTGGGTATTCCAACCGTCTGGCAGAGTTGGGAATTACTCTCCCGCCGGAGGCAATCACTGACAGAGTTCTTCAATCACTGCCACCTAGCTACAAGAGCTTTTTGTTGAACTATAACATGCAAGGGATGAACAAGTCAGTCGCCGAGCTGTTTGCGATGCTGAAAGTCGTTGAGTCTGAAATGCAGAAGGAGCATCAAGTGTTGATGGTCAATAAAACCACTAGTTTCAAGAAGAATGGCAAGGGCAAGAAGGGTAGCTCCAAGAAGAGTGGCAAATCAGTTGCCCCTCCCGTGAAGAAACCCAAGGCTGGACCCAAGCTAGAAACTGAGTGCTTTCATTGCAAGGGTAATGGTCACTCGAAGCGGAACTGCCCCAAGTATCTGGCCGACAAGAAGGCAGCCAACACCAAACAAGGTATATATGATATACATGTTATTGATGTGTACCTTACGAACTCTCGTTGTAGTGCCTGGGTATTTGATACCGGTTCGGTTGCTCACATTTGCAACTCAAAACAGGAACTGCGGAATAGACGGAGGCTGGCAAAGGACGAAGTGATGATGCGCGTGGGAAATGGTTCCAAGGTTGATGTGATCGCCGTCGGCATGCTCGCTCTTCGATTACCATCGTGATTAGTGATGAACCTGAATAATTGTTATTTAGTGCCTACGTTAAGCATGAACATTATATCTGGATCTTGTTTATTGCGAGACGGTTACTCATTTAAGTCAGAGAATAATGGTTGTTTTATTTATATGAGTAATATCTTTCATGGTCATGCACCCAATGTGAGGTATTTATTCTTATTGAATCTCGATAGTGATGATACACATGTTCATAACATTGATGCCAAAAGATGTAGAGTTGATAATGATAGCACCACTTTCTTGTGGCACTGCCGCTTAGGTCATATTGGTGTAAAATGCATGAAGAAACTCCATGTTGATGGACTTTTGGAGTCACTTGATTTTGAATCACTTGACACATGTGAACCATGCCTCATGGGCAAGATGACTAAGACCCCGTTCTCTGGAACAATGGAACGGGCAAGTGACTTATTGGAAATCATACATACTGATGTGTGCGGTCCGATGAGCATTGAGGCGCGCGGTGGATATCGTTATTTTCTCACCTTCACCGATGACTTAAGTAGATATGGGTATATTTACTTAATGAAACATAAGTCTGAAATGTTTGAAAAGTTCAAGAAATTTCAGAGTGAAGTTGAGAATCATCGTAACAAGAAGATTAAATTCCCACGATCTGATCGAGGAGGAGAATATCTGAGTTACGAGTTTGGCAATCACTTAAGACAATGTGGAATTGTTTCACAGTTGACGCCACATGGAACACCACAGCGAAATGGTGTGTCTGAACGTCGTAATCGAACCTTATTGGATATGGTGCGATCTATGATGTCTCTTGCCGATTTGCCACTATCTTTTTGGGGTTATGCGTTAGAGACAGCTGCATTCACTTTAAATAGGGCACCATCTAAATCCGTTGAGACGACGCCGTATGAACTGTGGTTTGTCAAGAAACCAAAGTTGTCGTTTCTTAAAGTTTGGGGATGCGATGCTTATGTCAAAAAGCTTCAGCTTGAAAAGCTGGAACCCAATGCGGAGAAATGTGTCTTCATAGGATACCCAAAAGAGACGGTTGGGTACACCTTCTATCTCAGATCCAAAGGCAACGTTTTTGTCGCTAAGAATGGGTCATTTCTCGAGAAAGAGTTTCTCTCGAAAGAATTGAGTGGGAGGAAGATAGAACTTGATGAGGTTGTTGAACCTTCACTTCAACTAGAGAGTAGCGCAGCGCGGAAAGATGTTTCTGTGGAGCCTACATCAGTTGAAAAGGAAGCTAATGATAGTGATCATGAAGCTTCAGATCAAGTTACTATCGAACCTCGTAGGTCAACAAGGGCATGTACTGCTCCTGAGTGGTACGGTAACCCTGTCTTGGAGGTCATGTTGTTGGACAACGATGAACGTATGAGCTATGAAGAGGGGATGGTGGGCCCGGATTCCGACAAATGGTTAGAGACCATGAAATCCGAGATAGGATCCATGTATGAAAACAAAGTGTGGACTTTGGAAGTATTACCTGAAGGGCGAAAGGCCATTCAGAATAAATGGATCTTTAAGAGGAAGACGGACGCGGACGGTAATGTCACCGTCTATAAATCTCGACTTGTGGCAAAGGGTTTTTCACAAGTTCAAGGAATTGACTACGATGAGACTTTCTCTCCCGTAGTGATGCTTAAGTCCGTCAGAATCATGTTAGCAATAGCTGCATTTTTCGATTATGAAATTTGGCAGATGGATGTCAAAACAGCGTTCCTCAACGGTTTCCTTGAGGAAGAGTTGTATATGATGCAACCAGAAGGTTTTGTCAATCCAGAGAATGCTGACAAAGTTTGCAAGCTCCAGCGATCCTTTTATGGACTGGTGCAGGCATCTCGGAGTTGGAATAAGCGTTTTGATGAGGATATCAAAGCGTTTGGATTTATACAAGTTTACGGAGAAGCTTGTATTTACAAGAAAGTGAGTGGGAGCTCTATAGTGTTTCTAATATTATATGTGGATGACATATTGCTGATTGGAAACAATATAGAATTTTTGGAGATCGTGAAGGAATATTTGAACAAGAGTTTTTCAATGAAGGACCTAGGAGAAGCTGCTTTCATATTAGGCATCAAGATCTATAGAGATAGATCAAGACGCTTAATAGGACTTTCACAGAGCACATACCTTGATAAAGTTTTGAAGAAGTTCAAAATGGAGCAGTCCAAGAAAGGGTTCTTGCCTGTGTTACAAGGTGTGAAGTTGAGTAAGACTCAATGCCCAGTGACTGCAGAGGATAGAGAAAAGATGAGTGTCATCCCCTATGCTTCTGCGATAGGCTCTATCATGTATGCAATGTTGTGCACAAGACCAGACGTCAGCCTTGCCATAAGTATGGCCGGAAGGTTTCAAAGTAATCCAGGAGTGGATCACTGGACAACGGTCAAGAATATCCTAAAGTACCTGAAAAGGACTAAGGAAATGTTTCTCGTTTATGGAGGTGATCAAGAACTCATCGTAAAGGGTTACGTCGATCCTAGCTTTCACACTGATACGGATGACTCTAAGTCTCAAACCGGATACGTATATATTCTCAATGGGGGAGCGGTAAGCTGGTGCAGTTCCAAGCAAAGCGTGGTAGCTGATTCTACATGCGAAGCGGAGTACATAGCTGCCTCGGAGGCGGCAAAGGAAGGTGTCTGGATGAAGCAGTTCATGACGGATCTTGGAGTTGTGCCCAGTGCACTGAACCCAATGACTCTGTTCTGTGACAACACTGGTGCCATTGCTCTAGCCAAGGAACCAAGGTTTCACAAGAGGACCAGACACATAAAGCGATGCTTCAACTCCATCCGCGATTACATCGAGGGAGGAGACATAAATATTTGCAAAGTACACACGGATCAGAATGTTGCAGATCCGTTGACTAAGCCTCTTCCACGAGGGAAACATGATCAACACCAGAACTGTATGGGTGTTACATTCATTACAATGTAAATCACATAGTGATGTGAGCTAGATTATTGACTCTAGTGCAAGTGGGAGACTGTTGGAAATATGCCCTAGAGGCAATATTAAAATGGTTATTATTATATTTCCTTGTTCATGATAAATGTTTATTATCCATGCTATAATTGTATTGATTGGAAACTCAAATACATGTGTGGGTACATAGACAACAATGTGTCCCTAGTAAGCCTCTGATGGACTAGCTCATTGATCAAAGATGGCTATGGTTTCCTAGTCATAGACATGAGTTGTCATTTGATAACGGGATCACATCATTAGGAGAATGATGTGATGGACAAGACCCAAACTATGAACGTAGCATATGATCGTGTCAGTTTATTGCTATTGTTTTCTGCATGTCAAGTATGTGTTCCTATGACCATGAGATCATGTAACTCACTGACACCGGAGGAGTACCTTGTGGGTATCAAACGTCACAACGTAACTGGGTGACTATAAAGATGCTCTACAGGTATCTCCGAGGGTGTCTGTTGGGTTGACACGGATCGAGACTGGGATTTGTTGCTCCGTGAGACGGAGAGGTATCTCAGGGCCCACTCGGTAATACAACATCACAATGAGCCTTGCAAGGAAAGTGACTAAAGAGTTAGCCACAGGATCTTGTATTACGGAATGAGTAAAGAGACTTGCCGGTAATGAGATTGAACTAGGTATGGAGATACCGACGATCGAATCTCGGGCAAGTAACATACCGATAAACAAAGGGAACTGCATGCGGGATTAACTGAATCCTTGACATAGAGGTTCAACCGATAAAGATCTTCGTAGAATATGTAGGAGCCAATATGGGCATCCAGGTCCCGCTATTGGTTATTGACCGTAGAGGTGTCTCGGTCATGTCTGCATAGTTCTCGAACCCGTAGGGTCTACACACTTAACGTTTGGTGACGATATAAATATAGTCGAGCTATTATGTTGGTGACCGAAGGTTGTTCGGAGTCCCGGATGAGATCCCAGACGTGACGAGGAACTCCGGAATAGTCCGGAGGTGAAGATTGATATATATGATGAAGAACATCGGAGTTCGGAAGTGTTCCGGGGCATACCGGGGGTTCGACGGAGTGCCGAAAGGGGTTTCGGGGGGCCCCGACAAGTGTTGGGGGGCCTCATGGGCCAAGGAAAGGGGCGCACCAGCCCACTAGGGGGCTGTGCGCCGCCCCAACCTCAGCCCACCACGGCTAGGTGGGGGGCCACACCCCTAGGGCCGCCGCCACCCTTCCTTGGGTGGCAAGGCAGCCTTTGGGGGGGCCACCACAACCCTAGCCGCACCCCCTTGCCGCCGGCCCCTAGGGGGAAACCCTAGGGCGCCCCTCCTCCTCCCTTCCCCCTATGTATAGAGAGGTAGAGAGAGGGGCAGCCACACCAGATCGTGCTACGGCGCTGCCCCTTCTCTCCCTCGTAGTTCTTCTCCTCCTCATATCACGCGGCGAAGCCCTACTGAGCTGTCACCACCACCACCTCACCACGCCGTCGTGCTGCCGGAGGGCTCGGGCTACTTCTTCACCATTTCTCGCTGGATCGAGGAGGTGAAGACGTCATCAAGTCGTACGTGTGTTGAACGCGGAGGTGCCGTCCGTTCGGCACTTGATCGTGAGTTCTCGGGACGACTTGCGATTTGGATCGCGGAGACGTTCGACTACATCAACCGCGTTTCTTAACGCTTCCGCTTAGCGTTCTACAAGGGTATGTGGATCCGACCTCCCCTCTCATAGATGCTCCTCTCCATGGATAGACCTTGTGTGTGCGTAGGAATTTTTTTTGTTTCCCATGCAACGTTCCCCAACACGGATCTGCAGCGTCACCGAAGCTACCGCGCCGGCGCAGCATGGACGTCGGAGCCGGACCCTCCCGGCCCGCGAGCTGCTCCGCCCCCATGTCGTCCCCTTCCCCACCGGCCCCTGGTCTGCACGTGCAACGGTGGACGTTAGTTCCCGCATCGCCAGCCCGCACGCGCACTCCGGGATCAAAGGCACACGACGATGCCCACTAAGAGAGGCAGCGGGCAAGGGAGTTGGACGCGCGAAGCAGTCTGTGCGCCGCCGCCGCGAGATGCAGTCGGAGCCCGACAAGGACGAGCGGCTCATCGCGTGTGTCTCTTATGATGGCGGAGACGGGCGATTGCCTTCTATGGTGTAAGAAAGCGAAGGCGCTCCGTCTTGCCATAGAGCAGTCGGAGCCTGAGGCGAAGGAGGTAGTGGCGGAGGCGGCTCGGCTCACCAAGTTGAAGCGGCAGAAGAACAGGGTTGTTTGCTGAATAAAGGGGTTGATCGTCCTCTCTGACTCTGACTCCGATGATGGCGACAACCACAGCTCCACCTTCTCCGACGACCAAGATCCTTCACCAGCAGCGGATGCCTACAGCTACGCCAACGGCCGGAAGGAGAAAGGCCCGGCGAGGAAGTGGTGAAGACGCTCCTCCACCTATGTTTTTTATTATTTTTTAGTTGTTGAACTTAAGAACTTGTCTGGCGATGAAATCCGATAATATTTTGGAGCATGTAGAGTTCATTTGCGCATTTGATTGTCTCTTTGATGCCGATTTCGTTTTGCGTTGTTTTGATCACGTAGAGTATATCTTTACGTTGCATGCGTTGTATGGATATAGGATGCCGGATATGAGGTAGGCGGATGTGGAAAGAAAATTTTTAGACGTGACTGATCAGTACCTGCGGACACGTCCGGGAACGTTTTAGGGGTTGGATTTGCTATCCGCGGCTGTAGATGTTCTATGGGGTCTTTGGCTTGCTCGCTCTCTCCGTCAGACCCGCAAAGCTTTATACCCTATCGTGTCCCTTGCCGCCTCTATCCTATCACCGGCGCTCGCCGTCCCCGAACTCCATGGTGCACAACAAGCCCTACGTACCCGCCTCCGAATCCCGCCACCATAGGATCAGCACGTTGTTGCGTTGGAGGCGCGGTGCCGCGGCGGTCGACGGCGAGCAAGAGGAGGAAGAGCACACGCTAGGAAGGTGATTTGCAGTGGAGTGTGGAGGCTTGGTCCCGACACCAGAAGATGATCTGGAGCTGGCGCCTACGTCTGGCTGGAGCAGCAGCTTAGAAGCGGCCGACTGGTGCAAGGTGTGGTCACCGATGTGTCCTGGGTGTTGCTTCTCTGCATGTGCGCTCATTATGTTTGATGGAATGCCTCTAAGCTTTCTGGCCTACAGCAGTTATGCCTGGGCAAGGATCAATCTGGCGATGCCCATGAAGAGATTCTACCTAATCCACACCAATGTTCATGATGTGTGGCCGTGCAGTGCAGGAACATGATCATCTGGTTCCTCTGTATTTTAGCCGACTGTTCAAGTAGTGTCTGCTGTTTCTGGTTTGGTTGTGTGGTTGTCGACTTGTGCTTACTCTTGTACTGTGTAGTGAGGTGCTAATGATGCCTCCTCGGCGATCTTCTTGCTTGGCATGTTGTTCAATTTCATGCATTTCTTTTCACACATTGTCATTTTAGTAGCAATGGCCAGGGGAGGAAGGTGTGTTCTATGCGTTGAAGGTGCTTGACGTAATGCCGAAGTGTGTTGACATAGTTGCTTTCAGACCTAGTTCTAAAATTTTCCGGCACAAGCCGATAGCTCTAGCAGAGGAGTTAGAGTAGCAATTCAAGAGAGTTATTGTTTGTTTATAGTACTATTGCGAGAGAGTACCACGTGTAATCACGTAGGCATTGCGCAATGGTTGAGTTCATAGTATCAAATTATTCAGGGTTTTTTTTTCCACGGGAAATCAAATTATTCAGGTTATAATTACCATTGTAGTAATGGTAGTTATCCAGTTGGACAAATAAATAGTTAACACCATAACATGACTAGGTAGGAGTAACCGCAAAGACAAAAAAGAAATGCATTTACATCATCTGGCTTGAGAGAGCTGCACGGCTGAAGGTAACACACTACTCGGTTTGTAAGCTGTCTCATGGAGTATGGATACAGTTTGCGAGGATGTCGGTGGATGGGGCACGTCACATGCGCCTTCAAGCATCTGGACAACTTTTGACATGGAAGGTCTCTGGTGGAAATCTTCCTGGATGCACCACAGAGCAACCTTGATCGCTATATCCATCCGATCATCATCTCCGTCATAATTGAGCTTGGCATCGAAGATACTCCGAAGATCACCTTCCTCCATCTTCTTGAATGCAAAGGCTGGGAAATGGGCTTTCTCCGAGATCTCCATGGGAGCAAAGTTTCTCCTCCCACTAATTATTTCGAGCAGGAGCATCCCATAGCTATAGACGTCGCACTTATCTGAGACGGCGCAGTTGGTGATCCACTCCGGCGCAAGATAGCCCCGGGTGCCCCTCAGCATGGTGAAGGCGTGGCTTTGCTCTCTGCTCATCAGTTTGGCAAGGCCAAAGTCGGATACATTTGCAGTGAAGTTGCCATCAAGCAGAACATTTTCAGGCTTGATGTCGCAGTGTATGATCTTCGACTTGCAATCCTGATGAAGGTATGCGAGGCCCTTCGCTGTCCCAACCGCGATGTAGAACCTTGTATCCCAGCCCAGAAGGGGAGCATCATCTTCTTTGGTACCAAAAATCCACCTATGTAGAGATCCCTTGGCCATGTACTCGTACACAACAAGCCTGTGCACCCCCTCGATACAAAAACCTCGGAGTTTTACCAGATGTCTGTGGCGGATGCTGCCGATTATCGTCACCTCAGAGCGAAACTCTTTCTCCCCTTGGCCTACGCCCTCCAGCTTCTTCACAGCGATGCGGCTTGCGTCCGGGAGCGTCCCGAAGTACACAGATCCAAATCCTCCCTTGCCAATCTTGTCAGAGAAGTTGTTTGTTGCATCTTGGAGCTCCCTGTAAGTGAACTGTGTCGGTGCTCCAGCTATCGTCTCCAGATATCCATACTCCTCTGCTTGACCTTGTGTTTTCCTTCCATAAATGCAGAGACCAACATAAATGAGCACCCCTATGAAGGCCAAAGGTCCGATTACAGAGGATACGGTGATACCGGTACGCCTCCTACCTTGCGCAAAGCCACGATTATTGCTAGGTACCTTGACAAAAGATGTAAAAAAGCTTCCATTTCTCATGTGGAAGCTACTGATCTGATCGAAAAGGAAGCAATTGCCTTGGTTGAAGACCACAGCAACACACGAACAATTGTTCATGCAGGCATCCTTGCATCCTGTGATGTTTGTGTTCGCTGCAACAGGCGAGGCGAATCTAGTGCCGCTATATCCAACTCCATCGTCAAGTTGAGCTAGCTGAAATTCATCCCTTGAGCTACACGGTGACATGATACCAGGGTTGCAGTTTGGAAACGAACTCAAGGCCGAAGAGCACTGGCACCCTGCCCCGTCGATGCAGATGGAGTATGGGCTGCATCGTGCCAGCACGTCACACGAGCCCAGCGGAATCCCCTTTGGGTCACTACTCAAGTCATTCCCATTCGGTAGGATTCTGAAGGCAATGGATCCATCTCCACCAAGTACAGCAGTCAGCGTGTCGTTGGCGTTGGCGGCGGCATCACCCTCATCATTTGTAATGAAAAGCTGTGATACAAGCGACCCGGATCGATCATAGAAGTACCAAGAAGCTGAGCCGAGTTTTGCAGAGTATATGTCACCTTTCCTGCCGGTGATCGTCCTGATATCCGTCGTCACAGACCAGTACAGCTGGGGTGTCTTCAGGCCCGTGTAGTACATCATCATGTCCCCAGACTTGATCTGGAGCCTATACGCCATGTTCTTCAGGGCCATGCCGGGGACGAAGACCTGGCCAGAAATGAGTGTGTTTGTTGGGTTGCTGAAGCTGGACCAGAGAGGAGGAGAGGTTGCGGTGCTATCTCTACCCAGCACAACGAGGTTCCCGGAGTCCAGCAGCCGCATGGAGGCACCCTTGCCGGAGGCATTGGCGGTCCAGAGGGCGGATCCCGCAGCATACCGCAGGTGGGCGTTGCCATCCTTGTTGAACACAAAGTTACTATTCGAAAGAGAGAGTGGGGAGTCGGTGTTAGCGGCCCAGACGACGGAATGGCTGGCTCGGTGGACGACAGCGAGAAGGAAGGTTCTGTTGTTGGCTGTGCTCTCTGGCGCACGAACGAAACCGAACCCGAAAACCGAGCCATTGGACAGGAGGAAGATGCCCCTGTCGTCGAAGTAATTGTCTGGAGAGGCACTGAACCCTGGCAGCAGGATCTGTCTCTGAGTGGCCGAAGCAGTATCACCTTTGCAGATTATTATCCAGAGGTTGGTTATCACAAGTATCCACTTCACAGTGAATGCCGTTGAGCACCTGGGATCCATGTCCCCGACTCCCTGCAGCTGGCAATCTTTAGAAGATAAATTAAGGTGCATGTATCCTTCAAAAACAAAATCTCAAACTGAATTCGTAGCGCGGAGGAGAGCTTACCGGAGAGGGCGGCGGCGAAATTTGGTCTTCTCCGGAGCCTTCTCGGATCCCTTGCAATTTGGTCTCTGCAACTTCACAGCACAACACACTTCCACCTATAAGAACTGGGTTGTGAGCAGCAGAGTACAGTGCCGCCGCGCCGCCATTGCGGACTGCAGCCGAGTATCTGAAGGTCAAAGATACAGCAGATCTATCAGTTGATGCAGAACCGGTCAGTGGGTAAAAATCTTGTCATTAGCATAGAATTATTGTTCAGCATCCCCTTCGGTATCACTCAATATTGTTGACCGAAGGGACATAGCTTATGACTGTTGTTGTCACCTACAGGTCGCGCGTGGAATTATTGTTCAAGATCCCTTTCCGCACCAGTGTGGGAGTGATATGATAGGATAACAAGACCGCTTAAGTTGAATTTTCTAGTGTCACGTGAATGGTTCCTTTGACTATGAATTGCAGTAACTTGATGGAAAACTGCTCCCTCCCTTCCGATTTGTAACCTCTGACCATGAGTTATAGTATCTAACATAAATATAATATAATGTTTGTGACATATAACTTATATTTTTCTACTGAAATAATAATCAGATATTAACCTAAAATAGCAAAGAGCCTTTGAAACCAAAAGGGAGACTCAATTTATTGAAATTTCAAATTTTTACTTATTAAAAGTACAACAAGCATGTTAAATATTACATGTTATACTTTCTAAAATCGTTGAGACTTGTAAGAAATCAGTTCGGGCCCTGAAATTTAGATAAGGTCGCAAACTGTCCACGGTTTAATGCGAGCAAGATCCCCTTACGCATGATTTGGCAAAAAAAAATCCGATAAAGAATGAATTTTATTGGCTTAAAATGAAGTTTCAAGAGGATACAAACACAATGAAAATACCCGGCTTCTACATAACTAGTATGTACATAGCCAACACCAATGCACTTACACAAGAACATGCCACAAAATAGCAAAGTCATATAAGACCAAAGCTATAGGTAGGCGAGAAAAAAATAGAACGATCAGATCCACAATCTGCAAACTACATCAATGACCATATCCACACCAACCATCTGATGACACCACACGAATGATGAGGTTCTTCAACAACAACGCCTTCAAGAAGGGAGGGACACTCAATCGCCGCCGTCACCGGATCCAGCCCCTTAAGGTCAGAATCTTGGTTTTCACCTTGAAGATCCAATCCAAACATATCCGAGCAATGCCTTTAATAAGGTCACGACGTAAAAACATCACCATTGTCAGGCATAACCAACTTAGGTCACCTAGGCTTTTCACCCGAAGCTTGCCATTGGCAGGCCTATCGGAGCATGATTTGGCATTGTTGACCGAGGGCAAATAGTTTATAATTGTTGTCATCACATATAGGTCACGCATGGAATTATTGTTGTGGAACCCCTTCCGCATGATTTAGCATTGTTGACCAAGAGTTCCACAATCATTAGCGTGATATGGAGTGATATGATAAGATAACAAGATAGCTTGGGTTCAATTTTCTTGCATCAGGGTGAACAGTTCCTCTCCCCGCCCCTGGCTCTTGGATTATGAAAGTTGCATTAATTTGTCTAGAAAAAGATGTACGTACCATATACAATATATAGAAAGGGAGACCATTTGCTTCCCTTGTTCCTGTCAGTGTCAAGCCAGTGTGATTAGGCTTTGTATCCCTGATCTTTATGTCTGCATCGATTGATACGCTCAGTGTGATTAGAGATCCTGGTGTTGTTTCATCTTTTGCATTTTGAAGTATGGTATTTTAGTGTAGACAACATATATGAATGAATATATCGAGTTCTAATTAATCGTGTCACTGTTATAGAACACATGAACTATACATGACACGCGTGCGTACGTTTCTAATCCGATGAACACATGAACACATTAATCATAGACGTTGTTAATCTTTCTACAGCTTATTGCAGCCGTAGCGCAGCGCTAACCAAGGCTGCATATGCACATGGATCCGAGCGGGTAACCATGGGCCGTCAGCTGGGTGTGAGTTTTTTTGAACGGCTTTGCTAGAAATCAGTCGACTTAGACTTCGCGAAGTCTAAGTCGATATTATAATCCGTTGATCTTGCATCTAGATTCGTGCAAACAATTTTTTTTCAGTTTTTTTTCCTTCTTGCATACTATAGTATTTGATTGAGACTTCGCGAAGTCTCAGTCGACTGAGACCAAAACTGCAAAAGGTGTGTTGTGCGGTCGTTTCCCGCCACAGTTGCAGAAAATATTCTTCCGCTTCGTGCATAAACATCAACCAGCCATTAAACTAATTAAGCTCACAAGGCTCATAATTCTAGTATGTGTCAACGTTCATGATGGGTCCCTTGAACCAGAACCGAGCATGGAACACCCAAGAGCCAACGCTGAGCAACAGCACCCCGCCGACGGCAACCGGCGTGTAGTTGAACACGTCCTTTCCCACCGGATATGCCACCGGCAGCGAGAATAGCACGGTGATGAAGGCCACCCATAGCACGGCAGCCCAGCCGATGATCACCCCCCATACCTGCCGAGGTGAAACGGCCCTCGGACGAATGACTTTCGGGCCGTCGTCACCCGGAAGAGAATGGGCAGCGCGTAGGAGATGTACAACCCTAGCGTCGCAATGGACACCATCGCCTGGAATGCCACTTGGCTCCCTAGTGACTATACGGCAAATAACATGAAGCAAGGAAATGAAATGTCAGTCAATTGCCATAACTATCCGATTGCAACATGATTTCAACAAAATGAGGAAGCAGGATTCGGGGTATGGCATAGAGTCTATGAAACATGCGCACATACCGTGAGAGCCATGGCGAAAGCCACGAGCACGGAGAGCCAGACAACATTCAAAGGCACCTCATGCTTGCTCACCCGGTGCCAGAGGTGCGAGTATGGCATGGCTCCGTCCCTGGAGAAGGCATACCCCATCCTGTACCACAACATGTAGATGACTAATTCAGATACTAATACATTGTGACAATATTACAGTTTCTCTGACTTATTGGGCCCCATACTACTTAAATACATGTGCATTGCAACAATAAAAATAAATACACAAATACAAATTGTACTTGGGAACCACATGTGTGAGCATGGCCCTCGTATGACTTGTATCAAGCCATGACAAACATCGATATCTTTCTCCGTTTCCTCCTTTATGGCAACAACCAAGCAACAGTCCAAATTTGCGAAAATCCTAACCAACCAAATTATAATAGCAACCTATTATGGCTGTAATGGGACATGTAATATTCAAAGAATTATCTGACGGTATTTGATATTTGTTTTTGTTTTCTAATTAACAGCAGACGGTCCATTGAACGCAACACCAACAGATTCATGAGGTGTGAGCATGGCCCTCGTATGACTTCCAACAAGCCATGACAGACATCGATATCTTCTCTTGTTTTCTCCTTTATGGCAACAACCAAGCAACAGTCCAAATTTGCGAAAATCTAACCAACCAAATTATAATAGCAACCTATTATGGCTGTAGGGACATGTAATATTCGAAGAATTATCAGACGATATTTGATATTTATTTTTGTTTTCTAATTAACAGCAAAAGGGCCACAGTAACGCAACACCAACAGATTCAGGAGGTGGGAGCGGACGACATACCGAAAAATGACATCATAAGTTCAAAATTAAATAATACATATTTATGATTTAGGAATGAGATGTCTGTGAGGGGACAAGATTTAGGAAGGAGATATTTGTGAGTGTAGAACATCCCAACCATCACGACGACGACCACAGACCCCCCCCCCCCCCCCCCCCCCCCCCCCCACAATAGTAAACGATCTATCCAAAGTTGATGAAAATCTAGTGACGAACCTTGAGTTGCTTGTGATGCACGCAACAGCACAGAGGAACATGGCAACAGCAATGACGCCAAGGCACATGAGCCCTCCAACACCACTGCCGTATCTCTGGTTGAATACGGTGTAGAGAGCCTGAGCGATGGCATAGCCTCCGGCGTCATTGTCGGCACTTAACAGGTACGGGATGTCTGTCACCACCGAAGTCAGGGTCACCAGGTAAATCCACCCAAAGATGTTTGCGAGAACGACCGAAGTGACAATCCCGATCGGACCACTCCTATCGGCGTTCTTTGTTTCTTCTGTCTGCATATATATCAACATACATAGTTAAGCAAGAACATCTCGATCATTAGGTCCTTCGTTATATCGACATCGCGGATGGTGTAGTGCACTCAAATTCTAGAAATCAGGGCATCCTCTAATTGGACTCCATATGTGAGTGCATGGACTCCATATGTAAGTAATCAACAAAAATTCATGTGGAAATTAAGCCACATCCTCATGTACCATATGAGCAGATGTATCATAGCCGATCATGCAGTAGTTGCTCATCAGCAGCCCCACGCCTAGAATGTAAGCCTTGTTATGGATGCCCATGCCATTGTCCGTGTTGAGGTGCGTAAAGATGAACTCGGCACTCGACCGCTCCTTGGCAATAGACGGGATCAAGATCACCAGCACAAACACACCTACCATTGTTCAGATTACAGACACACACCAACAATCAAAGACCAACTAAAGTTGATGTGTACTATGTTGTACCATCGTATGAAATATGCATGCACAAACGAAACAAGGATCAAAGTGTAATTACCTGCAGCGTTCCAGAAAGCGCCTAGCTGCCCGAACCAGGACAGCCAATGGATGGGTGATAGTTTGGAGAATAATAACTTGTATTGATTGGGGCCTCAAAGGGCTGTTTATATAGATTACAAGACTAATAGAGATAGATTACAATTCAAAACCTTGCCGGATATGGTAACGTAACCGACCTATACTCTAATATCCCCCCGCAGTCTCAGCGTCAGGAGTAACGATGTTGAGACTGGAGCGTATGTCGGTGAAAGATGCAGTCGGAAGTCCTTTGGTGAAAATGTCAGCAAATTGAGCACTGGTAGGGACATGAAGAACGCGAACCTCGCCAAGAGCCACCTTCTCTCGAACGAAGTGTATGTCAATCTCAATATGCTTGGTGCGACGATGCTGAACTGGATTGGAAGCCATGTATACTGCGGAGATGTTATCACAATAAACGATGGTGGCACGATCCAGTGGGCGATGAAGTTCCACGAGAAGCTGACGCAGCCACACCGCTTCAGCCACAGCATGAGCAACCGACCTATACTCAGCCTCAGCAGAAGACCTGGAAACTGTTGCCTGCCTTTTAGAACACCAAGAAACAAGATTATCACCCAAATAAACACAAAATCCGGATGTGGACCGTCGAGTATCTGGACAACCTGCCCAGTCGGCATCAGAATAAACTGTCAAGCTTGTCGGGGAAGAAGAATTAATGAGAAGACCATGATCAAGAGTTCCTTTTAAATAGCGAAGAATGCGGTGGACGTGAGCAAGGTGAGGAGCACGAGGATCATGCATAAAAAGACAGGCTTGCTGAACGGAGTAGGAAATGTCGGGCCTAGTGAGAGTGGCATATTGGAGAGCACCAGTGATGCTACGATACAAAGTGGGATCAGAAACTGGATCACCATCAGCCGACAACTTAGCACCAACGTCGGCCGGTGTACGAGTGGGTTGACAATCAGACATACCAGCACGAGAAAGCAAGTCTAAAAGATAGGATCGTTGAGAGAGAAAAAGAGAAGATTTTGTACGAGAAACGGTAACGCCAAGAAAATGATGAAGAGGACCAAGATCAGTCATGGAAAATTCATGATTAAGAAAAGAGATTATATGTTGAAGAAAAGAGTCAGAGCTAGCCGTGAGAACGATATCATCAACATAAAGCAAGAGATAGGCAATGTGGGAAGATGAGCGAAAAATAAATAAGGAAGAATCAGATTTGGAGGGAATGAAGCCTACTGTTTGAATAAAGGTAGCAAAACGGTGAAACCATGCACGAGGAGCTTGTTTAAGACCATAAAGAGATTTGTGAAGAAGGCAAACAGAATTGGGAGAAGAGGGATCCTCAAAACCAGATGGTTGCTGACAATAAACAGTTTCATTAAGAGTGCCGTGAAGAAAAGCATTTTTAACGTCTAGCTGATGAATGGGCCAAGAGGAGGAAACAGCAAGACTAAGAACAACTCGAATAGTACTGGGTTTAACAACAGGAGAAAAAGTTTCATCAAAATCAATGCCCTGTTGCTGAGAGAAACCACGACACACCCATCTGGCTTTGTAACGAGCAAGAGTGCCATCAGAATGAAATTTATGACGAAAAACCCATTTTCCAGAAACAACATTAACGCCAGGAGGTGTGGGAACAAGAGTCCATGTATTATTTTGCTGAAGAGCGCTAAATTCATCGCGCATAGCTGAGAGCCAAAGAGGATCAAGAAGAGCTCGTTTGTAAGAAGAGGGAATAGGAGAAAGGGCCGAGGTTGCCGGGGTTGCCGTGCTTGGCGAAGCCGTGGTTGCCGGGGTTGCCGGACTGGACGGACTTGCCGGGGTTGGGGTGGCTGTGAGGTTGAGGCGTTTGGTGGGTAGAAGAAATCCGCGTTTGCCGCGGGTGCACATGACGTGATCATTAGTGGGTGGTGGAATGGGGACGGCGTTGGGTGGTAGTGGTGACGGGGAGGTTGGCGGTGCCGAGGTTGCCGGAGTTGCCGGACTTGTCTGGCGTGCCGGGCTTGCCGGGACCGTGCTTGCCGGGTCTGCTGGTGGCGTGGTTGCCAGACTTGCCGGACTTGCAAGGTCCGGACTTGCCGGTTCCTGGCTTGCCGGGTCCGGGCTTGCCGGGCCTGTCGGTGCTGTGATTGGCGAGCTGGCCGGACTTGCCGGGTTTGGGCTTGCCGGTCGGGCCGGTGCCAGGCTTGCCGGGCTGCCCAGGCTTGCCAGGCTTGCCGGGCTGCCAAGGCTTGCCGGCCTTGCCGCGGGAGAGGGAGTGGTGGTAGGGATTGATGTGGTGTGAGTGACAGAAAAAGGAAACGTGTTTTCATCAAATATGACGTGGCGAGAGACAAACACGCGACCAGAAGATGGATCAAAACAGCGATATCCTTTGTGATCATCAGAAAGGCCAAGATGAATGCAAGGAAGTGAACGGGGTTCGAGTTTGTTGGGGGTGGTAGAGGCAGTGTTCGGGAAACAAAGACAGCCAAAAACACGTAAAAAAGAATAATCGGGATGAGAGAGAAAAAGAGATTGAAAAGGCGAATAAAGAGGACAAGTCTTAGTGGGACGAATATTTAGAAGTAGAGTGGCAGTGCGGAGGGCTTCGGCCCAAAAACGAGAGGGTAGAGAAGCTTGTAGGAGCAAGGTGCGAAGAATATCATTAATGGAGCGAAGAGAACGTTCAGCTTTACCGTTTTGAGGGGAGGTATAAGGACAAGAAAAACGAAGAAGAATGCCTTGAGAGAGAAACAAGGTGCGGTTTTGAGTGTTGTCAAATTCTCGACCATTATCACATTGAATAAATCTAAGGGGCAAGCCAAAGTGTGTAAGAACATATTGTCGAAAATTGAGAAAGATGGCATGTACTTCAGATTTAGCACGGAGAGGAAAAGTCCAAATATAATGAGAATAGTCATCCAAAATCACAAGATAATATTTGTAACCAGAGACACTAGGAACGGGAGAAGTCCATAAATCACAGTGAATTAACTCAAAAGGAAAAGTTCTAATGGTAGTAGAGGTTCCAAAAGGTAATCTAACATGTTTGCCGCATTGACAGGCAGTACAAAGAGAGGGATTATGAGGAACACTAGAACTAGGGATACAAAATTCTTGCAGCAAAGATGACAAGGTTGATTTATTGGGGTGTCCTAGACGACGATGCCACAAGTCCACTGAAGCAAGCATGGCGCGGGGAGTGGACGTACGTAGGTGTGCCATGAAGCGGATAAAGATCGCCCGTGCTATTGTACCGAGTGAGTACCTCCCCCGTTGCCAGATCCTTCACAGACAAACCAAAAGGGTCAAAAGCCAAAATTACTCGATTGTCAATACAAAATTGGCGAACAGAAATAAGATTTTTGATGAGGGAAGGAGAAACAAGAATATTGCGAAGAAGAAAATTGCCGAAAGAGGAAGGGATGTAAGAGTGACCGGTGCCGGAAACAGGTATGGTGGAACCATCACCAATGGTGATCGTAGAAAAAATAGAAGAAGAGCAAGCTGACAGCAAATTCATATTTGAAGACATATGCGAGGATGCACCAGAATCGAAAATCCAATCCGTACCTTCGTTATTGAGTGTAAAGTTGTTCATGGCGTTGAGGAAGGCGGCTTGATCCCAGGCCGGCTGCTGGGGAGGAGCAGAGGGGCCAGGAGCGTGCATGGGAGCGTAGGGCAGGGTCGGCGACTGGTAGTATGCCGTCGGGGCCGGCAAGCCCGGCAAGGTGCCGTAAGAGGCCGGCAAGCCCGGCAAGCCCGGCAAAGTGCCGTAAGAAGCCAGCAAGGTATAGTAGGGTGGCGGTAGTCCTAGCGCGCTGGGAGGTGGCGTAGGAGTGGCGGTGTAGACATGCGCCGGCGGCTTGGGCCCAAGGAGTCCAGGAGAGCCGGTTGCCGGGCGGAGGCCAGGGCTCAACGTGCCCGTGTAAGCAGGCGGGGCACCGTACGGCGAAGGAGCCGACCAGGGCATCGGCCAAGCTTGAACAAGGCCAGTCCAGGGATCGTGCGGAGGCTGCCACGTGGAGGGGGCCGGTGGCGATGGAGAGGCCGATGGCGGAGCTTGAGCAGTGCCGGCAGAGCGAGATGCAGGGGGCCGGTAGATCGGATTCTTGCCCCGGTAGTTCGGGCTCGTGCGCCAGCCTGGAGGCGGTGGAGTAGCTACTGCCGCCGCGGTAGGAGGGGAGGGTGCGGCAGATTGGTGCGGCACGCCAGGCGCGGCCCCGGCAAGCCTGGCCGTGGCAGAATCGGCAGCGTGAAACACCTGCGACGGCCGTTGCGCCTTGCGAGCTTGATTCTTCTCTTCTTGCTGGAGGAGGGAGCGAACCTCCTTGAAGGTGGGGTAGGGCTTGAGCATGGGGATGAAGGACTGCTGCTTCTCGAACTGCTCGCCGAGGCCGACGAGGAGAGCATTGATGAGGGCGCGATCGTCGACGTGATCGCCGAGTTCACGAAGTTCGTCGCCGATCGCCTTGATTCGCTGGCAGAAAACGGTGACCGGGGCGTCTCCTTGGACGATCGTACGGAGCTCGGTGTTGAGGGCGTTGATGCGCGCGTCGGAGTTGTCCTGGAACAGCTGCTGAAGGGACGCCCAAAGCTCGGCGGCGATGGCGTTGTCGGAGGAGACCAGATTGAAGAGCTCCGTGGAGATGCGTGTGTAAATCCACTGGATGATGGTGAGATCATCTTTCACCCAGCGAGGATCGGCGTGCTGCGGAGGGTAGGATGGATCTATGTGGTGGCGGAGGCCGCAGCGGCCAAGATGGATGGTGAAGAGGTGGCGCCAATGGTAGTAGTTGTGGGCGCCAAGATCTAACGAGATCGGGATGAAGGGGGAGATGTCGGCAATGGTGTCGGCGAGGGAGATAATTGGGAATTGAGGGGGAGGTATTTGGGTAGTTGTGGAGGAGGAAGAAGAAGTGGGGGCGCCGGCGGCGCGGAACTCGGCCATGGAGAAGAGGGGCCGAGTCGGCCGGGGCGGCGGCACGGGTGGCGGTGCCATGCCAGGTGCGGAAAACCTAGGCGTCTGATACCATGATAGTTTGGAGAATAATAACTTGTATTGATTGGGGCCTCAAAGGGCTGTTTATATAGATTACAAAACTTGGGCTCCAAAACTAATAGAGATAGATTACAATTCCAAACCTTGCCGGATATGGTAACGTAACCGACCTATACTCTAATAACGGGGATGCTGTTGATGAGGCCATGCAGGACGAGGATGAAGCCGTAGATGGCCAACACGACGTACTTGGACGCCACGTAGCCGCCGCCCGTTGGTGCCGCCGGTGGACAGCAAGATGATCACCTGGATGAGCTGCGCCAGCGAGAAGTCCACACTGGTGGCCGTCGCCCACTAGGCAGGCAGCAGGACGGTCCAAAGAAGAGGCTGGACTGCGTCAGCAACTTTGCCAACAATTTATTTTATTATTAGTTGATGATTGAAGTATGAGTTCACTGCGTCAGTGGTCAGCCCACTCCGTTGAAGATCAACAGCGACGTTGAAGATCTCCCGTTCTGAACACGGTGCTGTTATTTTATCCACGAATCCAACGGTCTTGCCGGACGGGCACATATTTCTTATTGATCGATTGCTGGCTTCAAGTTGTCGCGATGTAGAGCACTGAAGTACTGTTATATCACTGAAGTACTATTATATCCATAGAACCGCGAAATAGCCGCGATAGCTGCGCTATAGCTTCCAGGAGCCTCGCCGCTACGCTATGGCCGCTGCCGCGAAATCGTTCACATATCCCTCTAAATGGTTAAAAAATAAGAAAAACCCTCTAGAAATCATCTCTCCCACCAAAAACAATTCCGCTATTTGCCACAATTGCCCGCTATGACGGCGCTATAGCTGCTGGGAGAGGCCGTCGCGAAATCGTTTCTCCCGCGATTTTAATCTATGATTATATCTCTTCGAGTACTACTTCCTCTATTTCATAATGAAGTGTGCCTACGTTTTTCAAAATTTAACTTTAATCATAAATTTAATCAACGTGTGCGAATGCGGTGGGAGCAAAAATTATACCATTGAAAACTTCTTTTGAATACGAGTTTAATGATATAATTTTCGCTCCCGTCGGAGTCGTCCACGTTCGTTAAATTTATGGTTAAAGTTAAATCTCAAAAAACGAGGGCACACTACGTTACGAAACTGATGAAGTATTATATTGCTTATAGAAACGGGAATTTACCGCTCCCCCCGCCCAAAAATTCAAAACACATGTACGAATTGTAAAGGAGCATAGAAGTCAAAGTACCTGTCCCACAATGTTGAACCTGTAAAAACAGAGCATATCAAACTCGGGAAGAGAACTAGTTCTTTTAATCTGCTTTGTAAAAGGGATATATCGCCGAGTTTGTGGGTATCCAAATTTTGGGTAAAACTACTAATTCAATGACAGATCATATATACCGACCGTCTATCCAATGCAACGAAGAGAAAATTCAAAGTACAACAGCATATCAAAATCACCCATTCCTTGTCATGAAGCCAATTAAGCATGAACAGCCAAGCATACTTATGCCAACTAGAGTGCAAGCAATTGAGTAATGAAGTAGTACCAGCCGGTGACCCAGGAGGCGAGGGACGCCCACTCCTTGCCGGCGAGCTTGGCGCTCCAGTAGTAGAGCCCGCCGGAGGTCGGGTAGGCCGAGCAGATCTCTGCCATGGATAGTGCTACGCAGGCGTTGAACGCCGCCACCACCAGCCACCCCAGCGTCATGGATGCCGGCCCGCCGTAGCGCAGCCCCGTGTTGTACGTGGAGGTCACGCCGGTGAGCACGGAGATGATGGAGAAGGAGAAGGCGAAGTTGGACACCACGCTGAACCCGCGCTTGAGCTCCTGCTTG
The DNA here is from genome assembly GCA_039707655.1 of Elymus sibiricus. Classification (NCBI taxonomy): domain Eukaryota; kingdom Viridiplantae; phylum Streptophyta; class Magnoliopsida; order Poales; family Poaceae; genus Elymus; species Elymus sibiricus. The sequence continues at coordinate 489,237,857 of CM077667.1, forward strand.
TAGCCCATCTCGTGCAGCCGAGCTCGGTCCGCGTCGTTGCTGCCGACGCCGGCGTCGGTGACCGCCATGGCGACGGAGCGCGACGACGCGGCCATATTGAACGCTTCTGCTTGCTCAGGTTGCAGCTACTGAGGCGCTAGTACTACTTGGGCAGCTGAGCATGTGAGAAATGGTGTTTGGTGACTGTACTACAGGGAGTCAAAAGGAGGGGAGCTGGGAGTGGAAATGATCCACGGTTGCGGCGCCGTTGGTGCACCAAGGCAGAAACGTAGGAACTCTACCATTTTCATTCAAGTATATCTTATGTTAATCTCAAACACGAACTACTTTCGATAAACATTTATAATAAATTTAACACTTTTTGAACAAATTTTTTATCTCAAACAAGAAACTGCGCTAGGTTGACTTCTAGTACACTTGTATGCGGGTTCGGCTTGCTTCTCTTAATAATATACTCCTTTTTTAGGAGCTTTTCCGTACACACAAAACTGATGAAATAACTCATGGATGTAAATCATCCAGTCTGATCCATACACTACCACAAAATCATTATGGAAGAAAATTTATGTGAGCTTGGCTTGGCTCAATCCCGCCTTGGCGACGGCCGCGGTCATTGCCACGGAGCGCGACATTGCGGCCATCGCCTGATCTCCTCTGATTGGATAGCTAGTGCTAAGGGCATTTCTAACCGATACTCTAAAAATGACGGAGTATCCGGCGGAATAAAAGCTCAGTGGAGTATATTAACTCCATTAAGTTTTGACCTGACCTAGCCGATCCCCTATATATAACGGTGTAAAAAAACATTTTCGGCCATCGAAACATATTTATTTCCTACTTTATTTCATTCAACGACATTTTGATACATTGGAGTACTTAATTCACCAATTCTTTGCTACGAGAGCAAGACCATAAAAACAAAAAACACAAGTAGACATTTTAAAAGATATCCAACTTTCATAACTACTCCTACTAGTTAGATTAATATCTTCTCTATGTCTTCATTGTTGATCTGCGGATTCTTGAGCTTGCACACTTTTTTTTCTTCGATTCTAAAGAAGTAGATATTGTTTCCCCTCTAGTCTCATCTCTAGCCTCATTTCTAGCAACGAGTGCACGAGCATCTATCAAATTTTGTGCTATCAATAGATCGATGTATTCTTCTTCCCAATACTAAAACTTGCATCCTTCCTGCACACAATTTTGAGCAACAATGAGCTACCAAAATTACGCCGAATCCGGTGAACAACCGAATCAAAACAAACACATACCCCATCTTTTTTGTACTTGAAGAACACTCTTCTGGGATGTTCCCGTGTGGTAGAAACTCGGCGCACCACATGCAATGGGTAGTCTTCGCACTTTATGACCGGTAACGGTGAGCCGATGAGCCGTTGCGCCAGCGTCGAGCCCGGGCGACGGTCGGGCATGCCTTTGCCGACGATCCGCCGACGGGAGAGATTCGAGTGGCTAGAGAAGGAACCGATACCTGCATGTAGCGTGGAGGCGTTATCGGGGTTGTGCGGTCCGGTTCCCGGCCAATCCTTGGCAAGGCGCAGTCGCCCGCGGCCGGAATCGCCAAATCCGGTGGCAGCAGCAGCAGCCACTGATCCACCGGTTCTGCGCCGGCGACGGGACAAGGAGACACAAATACAAGTGCTTGAGGACAGCGGCGGAGCCTATGGAGCCTCCGCGGCGGCGGATGCGTGTCGATGGGGGGTGGGAGGGACGGCGCTGGCGTAGATCTAGTGCGGGAGCAGAGGAAGAAGCAGTGAAGGAGAGACGCGACTTTTACTCAGCCGCCGAACGGTGAAGTAAATATAAAAAGTTTGGGTCGACAGTAAAATTTATAATCCCTTACGACGGATAAGGGATCGGCTAGGTACCTATCAGAGGAGTAAAAACGATTTTTTATTCCTCTAACCGGTTATCAGGACCTAAGTAAGCTAATAGGCGTTGTGACAGTGGAGTGGAAACCATCGACGGCTGCGCCGTCCCGGCATGCAGAAGAATATTGCTAAACTAGTCGAGATTCGGCTGTGTCGTGATTCGGCGTGTTTGACCCAACGGAGAAGATGGCAAGTGATGCGTCAGAGTGGTGGAACACGGCATGCATGACTAACTTAACCACAAGTGACAGTTTATTTTATCTTGCCGAAAGGAGAGAAAAAAAACAGTTGTTCTATGACATGATGCATATGGATGATATTCTGGTTGTAGCACATCAGAAGAGTGAATTGCAGAAAACCACCACATTAACGTCTAGGTTTGCAGAAAACACTGGTTTACGAATTTGAGACAAAAACACTGATTCTTAGCCTAATCTTTTGCAAAAAACATTGATCGGTCACTCAGACCATTCTAACCGCGATTATGACATGTGGGTCCTGCATTTGATGACGTGGAACAACGGTTCGTGATAGACGGCGTTAGATGAGGGATTTTCTGAATTTACAAATCAGTCCCTGTAATTTTACAGGGACAACCTTCAATCAAAAAACAAAAAGAAATCAAGTCCCTCCATGGATTTGGGCTTGCAAAGCAGCCGAGCAGAGCAGCAGCACAGCAGCACGCTAGCCATGGGTGATCGGTCTCGTCGCCGGGAACGGGAGCAGAGGGCACGGCCGCCGCGCAAGGGCATCCTCAAGGCGCAGGTGAGCCTGCTGCCACGGACGCCGAGGAAGGGCGCCAGAGGCTGGTCCCGAGGCGCGGTGCTGCAGCTATGCGGCGATGGACGCGAAGCCCCTGCCGAACTTGGTGGCGAGGAGGGCGCGGGCGTCCTGCAGCTCCGGCAGGTCACCACACCGGGCGGTCGCAGAGACGAGCCCCGCCGCCGCTCCCGGATGACCTGCTCGCGGCGGAGTAGCGTGAGGTCCGGTGGCCCAGCCGGAACAGCTGCTCCACGTCCCCGGCGTCGCTCTCTGACGCACTTCGCCATGTCCCTGCACGCACGCCGCCGGCGAAGACGTCAGCCGGCGCGAGGAGAGAAGCCCGGTGGCGATCTGGATCGGGTAGGGGAGAGATTGGGAGGAAGGTTTTTTTTGGAAAAAATACCAGTTCTAACGGCATCTACCACGAAACGTTATGCCACGTCATCAAATACGGGACCCACATGTCATAATCACGATTAAAATGGTCTAAGCGGCCGATCAGTGTTTTTTTAAAAGATTAGGCTGAAAATCAGTGTTTTTTTGTCCCAAATTCGTAAACCGGTGTTTTCTGCAAACCTAGGCTTCAATGTAGCGGTTTTCTGCAATTCATTCCACATCAGAAACTGTCAGGACGGTGTCTGAATATCTGAAGATTCAACACTTGATCGGAGTTCAGCTACAATCTAAACTTGATATTACTTTTCACTTACCTGTAAGGCTGTAAAGCAAGCATTCTAAAGACTTTTAGACTGTTATTGATGTACTGGGTTAAACCATAGCCGTCAGTATTCCTGGTTGGCCTATAGGTGTAAATATAAATGTGATTGCACCAAGTTTTGGTTTTTGACTCCCAAAAACTAGCTACTTGTTGTATGAATTCACCGTTAGCTGTAGATGTTTGTCAGTTCAGTTCCCTGAACCTGACAGGAAAACAAACCCCGTGAACTTATCGAGTACTCCGAAAATCTTGTTATAAGTCATGAAATTTATCCATAATAAAATAAAATTGACTGATGTAGACAAAGCATGTATCCATCAAGTCTCACAATTGGAAATCCAGGTTCCAAACATACTTCATCGCCAAACCAAAAAGGCCTAATCTAGCTCTGAATTGTACGACCTGAGCTTGGCTATGAATTCGGCACTCAACAAAATCATGTTGAATTTGTCTCTTTTTTCTCTCAACATGCAGATCGAGTTCAATGTGAAATTCTATGGCACAATAGATACTCCCTTCATTTTTATATACAAGGCCATAATGAAATATACATTTTGCATATATACAAGGTCACTAACAGTGGACGAGGCAAAAATTAATAACGTTGTCTCGTACTAAAAACCAATGGTTTAACTACTCGCATACATGCATTGGATGATAATGACATATTCAATTATTTCTTTTTCACATCCACTCAATTTTCTTTAATTTGCATGTGTCCAATTAATTAACCGGGTAAACGAGAGGAAAAGCTAGTTTACAACGTAGTTATTAAATTTTATCTTGGTACCTGTAATTTGAGTTTGTGGCCTTGTATATAAAAATGAAGTGAGTACATGTATCACTAGTGTTGTAAATATTTTCATATTTTTTAGCAAACAGTTCTTTTTTTTTCTGCAGAAGATTGTAATTACAGAGAATGCCTCCACAGAACTCCATACATCTGCATCGATCATTCTCTTCATTCCCTTGGCACCGAATGCGGCACATAAACCCCATATATGTGTATCGAAGCCAAAATAACCATAACAAACATGAAACATCCCACTCAAGGTACACACGAGCTTACCAAGCTACAGTACAACCTATCAGCTGAAAGAGTTGCCATTTCTTTACACAACTCACCTAGAGATAGACTTGTTCTTCTTTCCATACGATTCAACACCACAGATTCCAGTGTCAAAGGTAATGGAACAGGGGTTTGTGAGGTTCACACCATGACACACCCAGGTTAGTTTGAAACACCGACTGTAAACCCCGGACCAATAAGTTTAAAAGCTGCAACCTACACAGCTAGGAAAATACAGCACCACCACAAGTCTACAATCAGCTGACTACCAGTACCAGTGAAATCATCACCAAACAGGGATGCATTTAACATCAGTGAAACAAGCACGGGCCGACTCAGTAAGGTCGATGCCGCCCATCTGTTCTTGATCTGCTGCCGCCTCCGCTGGGACCATAGCCTTGCTGGAAGATGGCAAGCATTTGGTAAGAGGATTGTTGCTGTGTACGTATATGTTTAAGAAACAACTGGTGGAAACAACGAAACAACTGGTTTAAAGCCTAAGTTCTCTGTTTTGAAGGAACCTACTTGAGCAGACCAATTTATACATAAACCTACGATGTAATGTGGAACGGATTTGTGTACTTACGTTATAACCCAGGTTGCCGCAGAACATGCCAAAAGGCCGCATTGAGCCGTAAGGTGGTGCATGAAGGTCTACGCTGGGCATGGGGTCAGCACAACCACCACTGGAATCACCCCTAGGAGGTGCAGCTATGTCTACTGTGACCTGAAATGATGGAACTTGACGGTTAATAATAAAGGTTCAGGCAGGCGTAAGCCCACCGTTGACGCGTCAAAAAAAAAAAGATGGAACTTCAGTAAATTTCTGTCGAAATGAAACTGGGGTCAAGGCGATCATACTTCCCTTAGATGAAAGGGGAGCAATGGCAAGGAAGCACCCCAAGCCTTACCTTACATCCAAGAATTTCATGACTTTTGTCAGCTACCTTATCTGCCGCACCCTCGTCAGAAAAGGTGACAAAACCAAAAGCTCGATGGCCACTTCCTTTAGGATCCTATACAACAGAAACATAGAAATTAAGAAAACAAAAGGGAAACATCATACAAACACAGATGATGGAAGTCTTAGCCTCACCCTTGGAATGAACACATCTGCAACCCGGCCAAATCCGCCAAAGTAATTCCTTAGGTCATTTTTGTTTGCTTCTTGTGGAAGCCCACCAACAAATATCTTTTTGCCCATTCCTTGAGGGGATCCACTGTATCCTCCTTTTCAATGTAGGTCAACCAGAAATGGTACTCAATCCACAGATGAAGTTTCTTGTATGTCAAATATGGATTACACTTCATAAAAAAGGACTTACTTCCATAAGCTGATCCGCGATGATCGAAGGACTTACTTCCGCAAGCTGGTCCTGGATGATCATACCGTGTTGGTGGGCCCAAAGCTCCAAACATGGTAGCAGCTGCAATGTATACATCATATGCGCCATAGCCAAGGCCATACTCACCCCCATCCTGAGATGCCCTGCTTGGAGGATGTCTGACATCTTCATCCTGATATTTTCAGGTGATAAGAAATGCATACTATAAAAAGTATGTGCCATGAGATATGGCTGAACAGAAGTAGTCACTATATTCAATCTCTCTGTTTTGGAATAGGATAAGTACCTTTGGAGTTGCACGGTCAACATGTAGAGTTGTTCCATCCAACTCATGCGACTCTTGCATGATACTGTCTACAGATTCTGTTGAATTATTACCAAGATAAAAATAAGGCAGTATAAACACAAATAGAGTGATCATATGAAATTTAGGAAGAATCAAGACGAAATACGGATCATGAGGAAGAAAGAACATGGACATATATGCTTAGGAGAAAGAGTGTTATTGCTCCTGCGTAAAGAGTGAGCAGAAGACAACATTTCCAAGCTAGCTTTCCCAACTGTAAATGGATCCCAAAAAGTTGATAAGGTGTCCTTGATTGCATATGATTTCACAATTCCAAATCTATCTTACTATAGAACATGCATGTTTTCTGCCACAAAACTATAACTAAAATGGTGAACAATAATGTGCATGCCAGTGAACTCCAACATACAAATATACAAAATGATTTCGTTTATTACTGTACAGGGAACATTGTGCTGCAGTACTGATCGTGCCAAATACGCAACTACACCATAACATTCTCAATCATTCTACTTTATCAGATTGATGTTTCCTCGCATGACCAAATAGATTGCATGCCTAAAAGAATGCTGGAAGATCCATAGACAGCAGTAAACATACCTACACTCTGAAAAGTGATAAACCCAATTCCACGATGACCTTTTGAACCATGCTCCTACATATGAGAAAGAAAGATGGAATTCATTTGAGTAAGATCATACTGCCTCTAACTGTGGTTTATTTCCATTCTCGCGACAGCACATTACAACGAATGCACAATGATTTACTATCACCACAGCAAGCACTTACACAACAGGAACTTAATACAGTTTATATCCACAGGACAATACGGATCAAAATTCTTAAAGAGTGTGCTGATATACTTTTAATCCTCATCTTCACTGGCACTGTCCAATATAATATAAGAAGCATGCCTCTAGAGGGGTTCGGAAAATACGAAAAGTACGCACCCACTTAAGAGTGAAGGTCTAAGGTAGGCCTTGAAGATATGCCCTGATATACTAGTACATACTCACATAACTTCATCCACAGTGGCACTAACTTAGACCCTCACCATTATGCCGACATATCCATGCTCAAAATTGCATGACAAATCTTCTGACTACACATATATGCAATAAATTATGACGCTACAGAACATCGCCTAATTCACATTTTCTTTCGAGAAATTCGTAAACAGAGCAGGGGACAACTAATACAGATGCCTTAATAAACAACAGTTTCTCTATGCGAGATCCGAGTTAAAGGTAAATTAGTTCCAAATTTTCAAACCTTTGGCATGTAAAGATCGATAATTTCTCCAAACGCTTCAAAATGCCTGTTAAGCAAACATTATAGTTCAGACAAGTGCTGATAGAGTCACAAAGTATATCACGAAAGGAAAAAAACAGATAAGGCTACAGCTCACCTGCGGAACATTGACTCATCTGCAGATTGCGGAATTCGACCAACAAATATCCTAGTAGCTGTTTTTGTTCCCTGTGGCTGTGGTTTCATTTCTTCCTGTGTTAAGAGTAAAATGCACTATAATCATTACTCAACTAAAGTTTGACACCAATCAATTTAGAGCCAATGGATAATAGAAAAAGGGAATGTGTGTATATTGTATACCCTGGGAGTTGCTATCTTCACTTCTAGAGCTCGGTTCCTAAGAAAATGCTTAAACTCAAGAACATTCTGAAAAAATGATGAAAAATGATTCAGATGTAAATAGTTGCAAATTATACACAATAGATTAGGTCAATGGAAAGGTGTTAGAAAACTACTTTCCTAAACTAAGTAAGGTGTTACTGAGCTACCTTGCAATGGCTTGAGAAAAAAATATAATCAATGAAGTCAAATAGAGAGAATGGGCAAATATTTCTTTCACAACCTTGACATCATCAGCCGATGAGAACGTTACGTAGCCAAACCCACGAGATCGACCAGATAAGCGATCCTATTTTTCAAGAAGCAAGAAATACTGGGGTAAATCAGTGTATAGATGACCCAATCATGCTATAAGTTGTTAAACACTGCATCACTGTATAGATAGCTGTGGCCTATGACTTCTGAAACTTAATCACCGTTAAATTGATTAATTATTCCTTCAAAAGGCAGATTACATAAAACAATTCTGAATCTCAAAGTGCATATCAGAAACGAAATTAGCACATGGTATAAATATATTCCGAAATAAACTCAATCTTAAAAGGAATAAAATGTGCAATATATTACCAAACAGACCAAGTATAAGAGATAACGGTTTTCCCTAAAATTTGAAGAGAATAATGCATAATTTGCACTGTATAATCACAAAAAAGGGAAATTAATGAGCGTGGGAGATGCCATTTTAACGTGAAATGTGAAATTGCTGCAAACCTTCATGACAATACAATCCTCCAGGGGTCCAAACTTGGCCATATGCTTCCGTAATCCTTCGCTGTTCACATCCCAGGGCAGCCCAAAAACCTTGAGACACATTAACGTCACATCCTCGTTACGCGGCAAGAGATGCATTTATGTACATGGTGTTTTTCCGGAGGGAACTTAAGTTCAGAACCTTACCACAAGCTTTGTACCCATTATTATATTGGTTCCAGAGGAAAGCAACACAGACTCTTCAGCTCTCTTCTTGTGCTTCTGGGCCCAGGAACACTCCCAAGCAGTCCTCCCTGTTCCCAATAATCACCACGCTATCATGAGGAGGCAGGTTGACAACTTTTTAAATCGAAAAAATATACATTCACATGGATAAAAGGAAAATCGCTCCTGTGTATGCTAAAAACGCTGGAAAGCAAACAAAATGGAGCTTCCCCAGTGCTGAAACCTCTCGGGATGCCAAAAAAGACAGGTGCTTTAACACAAATGTGCTTGTCCATAAGCTAAAGGGCACAGCATCATGCAGCAACTTGGTAGTGATAGTGCTAGTGTGTAGACAAAAGACAGCCCGATGCAGTGTCAGTGTCAAGGGGACAAGGGCGGGCGGGCCTAACGAGGGGCCTGAATGATTGGAAAACAAGCCGCGATTTGCAGTCCCCACCAAGCACTGCTGCACTAGCAAGGGGAAACGCGACGGGCCCGGAAGGGAACAGATGTTTGGGAGGGACGCATTGCTCGGGCTCCGAGCGAAGCTAGGGTTCGTCGCCGGCAGAGTAAAGAAATCGATCCAAGTCGGGGGCGGGCGGGCGGGTGGATCTAGAACGGGGCCGTTCCGGTGGGGTGGAGCGGGGGACGGAGGAGGGCGAGGGGGCGGGGGAGGAGCTACCTCCGAGGCGACGCGGTTCGGTGGAAGGATGGGAGGGGAGCTCGCCGGCGCGGAGAGGGCTTCCGTCCCGTCGGCGGAGCAGAGCGGAGCTCGGCTTGCTGTCGCTGGTCTTTTGTTATTCTCCTTCCTTCCTTTCTTTTTCCTTTTCTTTTTTAGACGACTGTACTGTACACTGCGCTTGCATTGTTTCTGCAAAAAAAGGCCTCGGCTTGTTTCCTTATTTGGATGTATGTATTGGAGGCCTCCATATTGAATTAGTTTCAATTCCAATTCAACGAGGAAACTGTAATGGACACGAATACGAATTCACTTGTTTGGATGCTCATGGAATTGGCTCATGGAAGTTTCAATACCAAATCATGTTTGGATGGCAAACTATGGAATTGCATCTTCTTTATGCATCAAATCAAAATTTATACAATGTGTGAGTATAATTGAATGATTATGTAGCAGTAAAATTAACAAATATTTTTAGAAATGCATGATGACACCCGTGCTTCAAACCCTGTTTGGATGGCAAACTATGAAATATTTTAGAAATTCTTAACAATAACAAGTATTACAACAACAACTTTTCAAATTAAAGCTCTGATGCACCGTGCTTCAAAAATCCACACTTGGGCCTTTTTTGTGTAATGGCAGATCCAATAGGTAAGCATCCCTGACAGCAAAATCTACTTATCTAAGCGCTCTAACATTCCTCATAGGCCTAGGACTTCATCGATCTTGTCCATTGGACTAGCAAACATCAGAATTACTCTATAGCAACAGGAAATTTTACAAGATTAAGAAAATGTAACACAGTTACATAAGGCTAGGAATTCATGAGCAGAATGACTATACATACATGAAATTTTCTGCTAGGGCAGATTACAAGTAAGTAACTATGAGGTAAATTTACAAGATTTACAAGAGTTACACTGCAGCAACAGCGGAATATACAAGATTCAGAAACTGTAAAGCAAAGCCAGGGAGGGGAAGAACAGAGGGTAGACGAGGGGGATCTGGTGGCTGACCACGAAGAAGAGATGGGGAACCGGTGGCACAGGAAGAGGAGTCAGGTGGGAGGCACGCCGGAGCACGGGAAGAGGAGGAGGAGCAGCGACAGACGGGGAGGGACAAGCCATGGCGGCCATGGGCAGAAGAGATGCGGCAACCCTCTGTTCATGGGGTGGCACAGGAGATGGCGAGGGGATGAGGAGAAGGTCCGGCGGAGGGGGTGAGGAGGAGGAATGGTGGCGTGGATGAGGAGGAGGGCCGACAAGGGAGGTTACCTGGCGGCGCCGTCGGTGCTTCCTGGTCGTCGCCTCCTCTAGTCGCGCGGGGTGGGGGTGGCTGCTTCGGTCAAGCGGGGCGATAAAAGACGGGCTCGAAACGTTTTCTTTTGCGGGAGGCATGAATACAGGCCAAATCGGAGGGGCTAGGCTCTGTATCGTGTGAGGCCTCGGCGCGTGGGATTGATTTCGTCGCTGTATTGGATCGATTTCAGACCACTGTTTCCGTTGGCATGCCAAACAGCCGAATTGATGGTTTGGGAATACGAAATCCAATTCAGGACCCCGATACAGACATCCAAACACATCGTTATCGAATTTGTGGCCTTTGCTTTGAATGCAGTGGGCAGGTGTTTTTTCCATGCGTAGGCTTTTATTTTTCAATGAACTACTCCCTCCGTCCCGTAATTCTTGTTCCTAGCATAGTGTAATTACAGTTTTACAAAAAAAAAAAAACTCAGCTTTTTAAACCTCTTGATAATCCACCCCCTCTTTGCTTCTTCCTCTCACGGTCGCCCGCACGCCCAGCCACCGCCGGCAGCCGGCAGTAGGGCCCTGCCGGCGCCGCCGCCCACCTACGCGGCCGCTGCCAACCTGCACCGCCCCCATGAAGGCGAGCTGCACCGCTGCCCACCTGCCCCTCCACGGCAAGTGGATTTTCATTATGGACTATTTTCATGAAACTATACGAGTGGATTTTTTAAACTCTAGTTTTGTTTTTGTTTTTGTTTTATGAGAAACCCGACAGGTGCATCACTTATTCATATAGGAGAGAATAGTTGACTATTAATTTGTTAATAACTCGGTGAAAAGTAGATATAGAAGGCATGAAAAACCCCGCCCCCTCGCCCAAGCGAGAGAATAGCATAGGAAATGCATGACCATCCATGCCAACACGGCAAGCAAATGCGGAAGAGAAAAAACTATTGTCGCGTTGTCCCTTCTTTTTACTGCAACTCGGTGTCGTTGTCCCGACATCCAGAAACCCTATTGCGCCCCTTGTAGGTTGCATTCACCTTCTTCCGAGGCCACCGCCTTGAATTCCATCTGCCGCTTGTTCGAGCAAGATCCGCTCCAATGTATCTAGATCTACTTAGATGTGTAGCCTAGCCAACCACGACCATGGCCCAGTATGTGTTGCTAGATCTACTTAGATGTCATTGGGACATGGGGAGTAGACCCTTTAGGGTTGAGGGTTTGTTGTAGTAGCTATGTGCCATGTATCTCTCTTTCTTGATCATATGAATTGCCACCATGATTGTGATCTTGGGCACTGATGATGTGTTGAATCATACGATGTATCTCGGGTAATGAGTTTCTTTATGGATTGAATCTCGTTGTTATGTTGAACTATGGGAATAAATGAGACTACCTGATTCATACCGAGTATAATTTCTAGAGACACCTATAATTACATTGGGGTGACTCTATGGATTAATAAGATTAGAAATACAAATATCATACGGTGTTGTCTAGTATAATTTCTTAGGCCGCCTGTAGTGACATCGGGTTGGCCAAATAGATTAAGATTAGAAAGACAACTTTGAGGTGTGGTACTTTACACGCCTACATGAGCTCATCCAGGTTTGATCCAATAAAAAGGAACTTTGTTAGGTTAGATCATGTATTTTAATGAACTTGTCGATGTTTAGAGTTGACACTAGTGAACCTATGAACCCTAGACTTTGTTTCCAACCATTGCAAACCTTGTTTCAGTCACGTTTTCAAATTGTTACCTTGTTATTTTTTAATTATTCAAAAAATATGAAAATATTGGCACCATCCATATTATCTATCCATCATCCAAATTACCAATCTCCACTGAACTAGTGCACTTTTACAATTGATAACTATATTAGGAGTGTTGTGGACAAAGGAGACTACTTGTATCTTATTGCGGGGTTGATGAGAGGAGAATACATTCATCCTACACCTTCCGTGGATTTATAAACCTTAAGTCATACACTTGAGAAAAAAAATTGATGTCATACAATCCTTTGCGCTTGGAGGCCTAAGAAGGACTACATGAATAGAGGTGTGCAATAGACATCAAACTTCCCCGTAAAAAAATGTGCCCAAGACGAGAGCAAGGGCATGGCAGGGAGCACGCAGGCCACACCATATGAGCAGTAAAAAAGTGCCTTCTGATACCCTCATCACCCTAATGAGGCTCAACGAGCCATTGGATGCCACCACGATGGAGCGACTTCTAAAACTCGGATCCCTACCCAGCCACAATAGGCCTCTGCTTTGCATGTTGCGTGCCCTTACTTCCAAAACCTGCTAGAGCCTCGAGTTGTGCCTGACCATCTGGATCCGCGGAAGCCTGAATCCCCTTCTACACGACCAAAACCTACCGGAGAGCACGAGGTTGCCGCCAAGACTCATGGGTCCATCAGCCTCGCCCATCTACCCGAGAGCACCACCCCATCTAGGAAAGCCTCCCACCCTTCACGGGAGAGGGTGCTAAGGAATGATGCCCTCGCATAGAAGCCCGCGACAACTATAAATATGAGGAGTGGCTGTGGAGGCCTGAGTGATGGCCGCTAAAGTTCCGCCCTACTACCACCCTCAACAACAACACATGACATGTGGAATCATTGATACTCTAGTTGTATCAAAAGTTCTAGAGTTCTTGTTCATGTGAGTAAAGATTGTTCTCTTTGTTTGCAAACCAAGGTGGTATGGGAGAAAACAAGAAGGAAAATCGGCCTCACACAAGCTTGGTATTAAATCACTACTACATGCAAGTGGCATTGTAGCGCCCTTTGAAATTGTCATTTACACCTTTCGATCAATACTAGAGGCATTTCAAAGTGAAGTTACTATTTAAACCGACTTATTTCCTTGTCACGCGTGTCAATCAATCAATCTTATTGCTATTTAATTCATAAGATTGGAATATTTAGGAAAAAAATCCAAACGTATGCTTTGCACTTTATTTCAGAGGACGATTTTCATCCACTCAAACTGCTTTTTTACAATTTCTTTGTTTTTCTATGGTATTAAACACTCTCTAGTCTAAATTCCTATGGTTTGCTAATCCTATTGAATTCAAGTGGACATGCCACTGGAATCATGTATTTTCCTATTCATGTGCTAACAAATTTCCACTAATCAAAGACACCCTTAGAATCCTACATATAATTATATAATTAAGGTATGATAGTTCGATTGCTCATGCATCTCGATCAAACTGGATGTGTGTAATTACTTAAATTATTGTGCACTTCTGCGAAACAAGAACCCCTTTTCTTGATCGTCCATGAAAAGTTGATCTGCAAACTAATAGAGCATTGGAACTCAAATTTAAATCAGATAAGCATTGCGACTTTTATCTAGAAGATATAATATATATAATGCTCATAAGCTTTTGAAGCCCGTTCTTAATATTGCCTAGAAGATGCCGTAAAATACTTACTCTATTTCGAAACTGGTTTTTCTCTTCATACAAATGTTAGTTCGTACAAAAATAAAATAATGAATTTTATCATCATGTACACCTAACACCCACCTTCTCAGGAAAATATATTCTTGTACACCGTATATGTTAAATATATTAACAATTAATACTCACCCAAATATGCACAACGTGGGCCATTAGTAATTGACTAGGAACATGTGCTGAACGTAAAGAAACACATGAACTCGCCAGCTAATAAAAAAGAAGTAGTGAGGTGCCCTCACACTCACAATGCCTAAATCATACATGTAGATCCTCTATTTCATAGCCTGCGAGTTTTGATTCCTTTGTAGATTATGTACATACAGCATTCAGGCAATGAGGGAGTGTTGGTTGCACTACATCTGGATTTGTTGCTTAGGCTTGGAAAGCATTGGGATTTACTCTGTCATGCCTTGTTTTCTCACTAGTAGAAAAAGGGCCATTTGTCCCGGTTCCAGAGGGCCATTGGTCCCGGTTCTGAAACCGGGACTAAAGGGTCGGGACTAATACCCAAAACCTTTAGTCCCAGTTTGCTTACGAACCGGGACCAAAGGCCCTCCACGTGGCGCTGCCTGTGGCGGGGGAGGGAGGACCTTTAGTCCCGGTTGGTGTTACCAACCGGGACTAAAGGCTCCACCTTTAGTCCCGGTTGGTAACACCAACCGAGACCAAAAGGCGGCCACGCGTCAGCAGCTCGCAGTCGCTGGGGGTTTTTTTTTTTTGGAAGGGGGGGTTTTGAGGTTTTGGAGGGTTAATTTAGGGGTTTCATATTGTGTTAGCGAGCTAATAGAGAGAAGTGACCTCTCTTTTTCCGTGCTTGGTCGACGCTAGCTACTACACATATAGAGAGAACTCGACGCTAGCTAGTAAGCAAATAAAGGAAACCATTAATTACACAAGATCGTCATGAACATATATAGAGAGAAGTGACATCTCTTTCTTCGTGCTTGGTCGAACAACAAGTTTTCGTATATCTATCCGACGCTACTACATATGTACAATATATAACATCCCTTACAACAACTTCAATTTCACATGGTATTCTCCGTGTTCAGGTATGACGTGGTCAAGAAAGCATCCCGCCAATTCCTCTTGAATTGCTCGTATGCGATCATGTGGTAGGAGTTCATCCCGCATCTGCCAGATCTAATTTAAAGAAGGGGGTCAATACATATATATGAATGAAACTCAGCACAATTGATGGTAATATATAAAATAAAATTGTGAATATTGTTTACGTACTTCAAATTGTTTCTCAGAGGAGGCCCGTTCAGAGGTATAGTAGCGAATGAACTCGCATACGTAGTATCCACATAAATGAGTGTTGGGTGCCTGCAACAAGCACTTTATGAGAATAGAGTTCAATCAAACTGATAAGCAAGGATGATAATGGTATTGATGAAACTAGAATCAATGAGAGATGCGCGGAACTAGCTAGTACTACTTACTTTGGGGTGTGTAAATCGCAGCTCCTTCTTCAGACCCGGAACCTTAGCGGTGAACGTTTTCCAAACCCTGGCAGGCAAAGAAAATGATTACTTGATATCAGGAAATGAACGAAAGTTGCCGATATGGTCCCGGTATTGATTGAACTTACTTCTGGAGCATTGCAGTCATGTCCGCATAATACTTGGGATCTTTACGGAGCGAGTCTAAGACAGTTACTAATGCCCCGTCAAGGTTAATGGATAGCAGAATATAGTGGAAGCTGCGCACGCATAACTCATCAATTACATTACTTAACCACGAGTAAGCGGAACCGAATATGCAGAAGACAGCAACACTCACTTGAAGTTGTAAGGAAAGAGTATTTCCCTTTTGTTTTGATGTGTAAGGAACGTTTGTAGCAAGTTGTTCTCGGTATCTTCAGCCGCCTTTCGTACCGACCATTCATTTACGGTATTTGGGCTAATGAACCCAACGTCGAAGATTCCTATTTGTTTGCATTCGACCATCTTCAATCTGCATAATATAGTGAGGATAATTATATATACATGCAATGAACGAGCTGAGCTAGAGACTTAATTATAGAAGTAATACTTACAGACAATAGCAAGTCATGAGTTGTTTGTCGAGGGCCTTTTGATTGTATAATTGAAATAATTCCACAAATTCAACAGGCAGCAGGTCGACTCCAGGGAAGTCATGCTCTTTTTTAATTCCGACTAACAAACTGTCTTTCCCAGACTTCCTACAGGTTTCCATGTACCAGTCATGCAATTTTTGCATCATCGTTGTTAGATGAGGATGATCAGGTTTGACGAGAGGCTTCCCGTGCTCGTATCTAAAGACGTCTACTACCACAGCCGTTTCAAACTGTACATCATCGGGCAGGTAATCATCAAGAGTGGTACCGGGCAGTAGCACCGGATGATTAGCGATATCGCTAGACACCTTGAGCGGGGGGCACGATTGCTTCTCCTGTTTGCCGAGCTGGGGAATTGTTTTCCCACTTCTTCGTTTTTTCGCTCTTGCAGCACTGGAAGTACTTCCCGACTGCTGCGCTTCAGCATGTGTCTTAGTAATTATGCGGTCATAGTTGGAATCCGGCGGAGGCGGTGGTGGTCGCTTCAGGGCATTGATAGTGCGCTTCACTTTCACCGGATCTACCTTCTCCTTCGGAGGTGGAGTTTTCTTTGCAAAATGGTCCCTCAGTTGGGCACGACATATGTCCTCGTTTTCCTGCTCGGTCCTCTCATATGGTAACTTTTCCAGAGGCTTGAGAGATGGACCGTATCTGAATTGGCTCCCGCCTCTGCTTGTACTGCTAGCCGCCGGAGCGGCGGCGTCTCTCTTCTGTCGTTGCTGACGAGGCGGAGAAATCCGACGCGCCGGAGGAGCCGGAGCGGCGGCGTCTGTCTTCCGCCGTTGCCGACGAGGCTGAGGAGGAGGCGGACTGCTCCGACGCGCCGGAGTAGGCGAAGGAGGAGGCGGAGTGCCCTGACGCGTCGGAGGAGCCGGAGAAGGAGGCGGAGTGCCCTGATCACTCGCCGAAGGAGGAGGAGGAGGAGGAGGCGGAGTGCCCTGACTCGCCGGAGGAGGAGGAGGAGGCGGAGGCGTCCAGTTTGGAAGCTTGATGTACTCCTTCTGCCATAGACATGTACTCCTCAGAGCATGAACCAACCGATTCTCCCCTTCACCTGTAGAGTGGTCAAGCTCGAGCTCCTCAAATCCCTCCATTACTTCATCCACCATCACAACAGCATAGCCATGTGGAATCGGACGGTAGTGAAAAGTTCCGTTGGGTTGAGGAGGTGCAACAGAGCCGACAGCCGCCTTGAAAGTGAGGTTCCGGAATTTCGTCATAAGCTCGCAATGTTGAGCCTCCGTGATAGTATCCACGGGGTAGCTAGGAACCGTGAAGTCAGGCTGAACGAGCTCCGTGGAAGCCACGCTGCTTCTCCGCTGAGATGGCGGGGTAGCTTCTGGGGTAGCTTCGTGCCGCTGAGATGGTTGGCCGGCAGCTCGCTGGCTCTCAGCTTCCTCTAGCTTTTGTAGTCTTGCATTGAGCTTCTGCATGTCGCTCAGCTCCTCTTTCCTCTTTCTCTCCCGGCTTCTGTAACCGCCTGCGTCGGGAAACCCAACCTTCCACGGAACGGAGCCTGGTGTGCCTCGTGTTCGTCCAGGGTGCTCAGCATTCCCTAGGGCCCCAGTCAGCTCGTCCTTCTCTCTGTCGGGAATGAACGTCCCTTCCTGCGCTGCGGTGATATACTTCTGAAGCTTCGTGATGGGTATTGCAAGTTGTTCGTCCGTCCAACGGCACTTCCCTGTTTTAGGGTCCAAAGTTCCCCAAACCCCGAAGAACCAAGTCCTTGAACGGTCTGGCAAGTTCAATGTCTGTGGTACGACCGCTTTAGCAATCAGGTCATTCTCAGCTTTGTCCCACAACGGCCGGGCTTTGAGGTAGCCACCTGACCCCGTGTGATGGTGATACTGCTTCTTTGCAGCGTTGTTCTTGTTTGTCTCTGACATTTTCTTACATCTCTTATCTTCTCAAATCGGACGGTGAATTCTGGAGTCTTCCCTTTGTCAACAAACTTTGATTTCAACTCCTTCTTCCACCTCCTGAATAGATCTGCCATCTTCTTAAGAGCACATGCCTTGACCAGTGGCTCTATAACTGGCTTATTCGGATCCTCCTCTGGCGGTAGGGTGAAATTTGCCTTCAGCGCGGTCCAAAGATCATCTTTCTGTCTATCGGTGACATAATCACCTTCAGGGGCGTCATCCTTAGGCTTATTCCATTGCTTGATGCTGATCGGGATGTTGTCCCTAACAATAACTCCGCACTGAGCAGAAAATGCGTCCTTGGTCCGCTTGGGTTCAATCGGATGGCCATCGTCCGCGAGTGCTGTGATCGTGAACCTTTCATCCTTGCGCAACCTCTTCTTCGGGCCTCGTCTCGTTACCGAAGTTTGGCTCGATCCGGAGGGCTATAAAAGAAGAAAGAAGAGTTAATATATGTACATACCAAAACAATTAATGCATCAATTAGCTAGTCAGCACAGGCTTAATTAATATATATACCTCGCCGGACTTTGCAACAGCTCCCTCCTCCGTTCGGTCACCGGAGCCGTCATCATGGTCTCCTTCTTCCTCCGGCATGCGGTCACCGGAGCCATCATGATCATGTCCTTCCTCCTCCATTGTTCGATCACCGGAGCCGTCATCCTCTCCTTCCAGACCATCGTTGTCGTTGAGAAACGACAAGACATCACGTCCGCCGAGGATTATGTCCCCCAACAACTGTTCTTGTTCCAAGTCTCTTTGAGCCATAGTTTCTGCAAATATTACAACATGGCAATTAATATACAAACATGAATGTCCGACGTCCGGACCGCCTCTCTCATGAATGTTCGACGTCCGGACCGCCTCTCTCATGAATGTCAAACAAGGGATTCTCTTAACCTTTAAGGGATTTAATTAACAAATGATACATAGACTTGTTCGGGCGAGAGGGGGTTGATCGACGTCCCCCCTCATGTCGAAGTTACCGAAGTTTTCTTCTAGTGGTTTGGGTGGCCTCGAGAGATTGTCGGGTAGGGGCGGGAGGGGGTAGGAGATCGACAACGCTTTTTTTTTCTAGGGTTTGGGTGGCCTCGAGAGTTGGTCGCCCGGTATATCGAGAGGGGGTGAACATTTTACCTTAGTAACTTAGAAAAAAATGTTATCGGGGAGGGGGTATATCGACAACACTTTTTTTCTAGGGTTTGGGTGGCCTCGAGAGTTGGTCGCCCGGTATATCGAGAGGGGGGGTGAACATTTTACCTTAGTAACTTAGAAAAAAAATGTTATCAGGGAGGGGGTATATCGACAACGATTTTTTTCTAGGGTTTGGGTGGCCTCGAGAGTTGGTCGCCCGGTATATCGAGAGGGGGGTGAACATTTTACCTTAGTGACTTAGAAAAAAAATGTTATCGGGGAGGGGGTATATCGACCCCCCCCCCCCCCCTCATGTCGAAGTTATCGGGGAGGGGGTATATCGACAACGACATACATACATGGAAAAAAATGCTATCCATCTATACATACATAGCCACATACATATATACATGGAAAAAAATGCTATGAAAAAAAATACATATATGAACAAAAAAATTAATACATATATGAACATCCATACATACATATAGCCACATACATATATACATTATATATATATATGAACAAAAAATTCATCATATAAAAAATGAACAAAAAAATGATATGAATTAACAGAGCCGGGGCGGGGCGGCGGCGGCTCACAGCAGGGGCGGCCGGCGAGGGCGACGGCGGGGGCGGCGACGGCGTCGGCGAGGGCGACGGTGGGGGCGGGCCGGGGCAGGGGCGTGGCCGGGCGCGCTCGGGGGCGGCAGACGGCGTTGGCTGGTGAGGGCGACGGCGGGGGCGGCGCGCGAGGGAGCCGGCGACGGCGTCGGCTGGCGAGGGCGACGGCGGGGGCAGCGCACGAGGGAGCCGGCGACGACGGCGACGGTGGGGGCGGGTCGGGGCGCAGGGGCGCGGCCGGGCGCGCTCGGGGGCGGCGGACGGCGTCGGCGTGGGCTCGGGGGCGGGGCAGGGTCACGGGCGACGGCGACGGCGTCGGGGCAGCCTGGCGGCGTCGAGGAGGTCGGCGTCGTCGGGGGGAACTGCGAGATGAAAATGAAAATTTTCACAAGTGCTGCTTATATACACACAGCATTGGTCCCGGTTGGTTGCACCAACCAGGACTAATGCACCCCTTTAGTCCCGGTTGGTGCCACCAACCGGGACCAAAGGTCTCTTTTCAGCAGCCCAAAGGGCGGGAAGCAGAGACCTTTGGTCCCGGTTGGTGGCACGAACCGGGACCAAAGGTAGGCATTGGTCCCGGTTGGTGGCACCAACCGGGACCAATGCCTACATTGGTCCCGGTTGGTGCCACCAACCGGGACCAATGGCCTTGCACAGCGGCGTGGTGGGAGTTTAGTCCCACCTCGCTACTTGAGAGAGTGCCGCACCTGTTTATAAGGCGCGGTGCGCCAGAGCCTTCGAGCTCCTCTCTTAAGCAGGCTTACGGGCCTAACCACTCTGTATCTGCCTGTGGGCCTTCTGGGCCTTCTGCGGGCCTGAATCCTGGCCCGACTGGCTGGTTGGGTTTCTAGTCGTATTCAGGCCGTGGTGGCCCAGTAGGCGGCATTTTTTTTATTTTTTTGCAGTTTTTTTGTTTTGTTTTTTTGCATTATTTATTTCTTTTCTTTTTTTCTTTATTTTTTTTAATTCTTTTTGCTGTTAGGTCACAAAAATTATAAACTTTGTGTTAGTGCCATTAGTTTTCAAATTTGAATAGTTTAAATTTGAATTCTTTTAAATTTGTGTGAATCACGAGTTTGTGAATAACTTTACTATAAAAATAGATTTTCGAGTGATTCTTTTTCCTGCTATTTAATATTACTGTGTTTTATCATTATATTCAATTTGGTAATTTTTAGGTTATTTTAAATGTCCGTTTTAATCAAAAACAGATTTTGTTATTTTAGTTTGCTATTAAAGTTTCTAACAAAAAAAATTCTTTATGAAAATTCTTTTTGCTATTAATGTTTTGAACAAAAAATACTTTGATAATTTTAGTTGCATAAATTTTATATAATTTTAGTTTCAAAAATATTTTAATTGATAATTTTAGTTTCATGCATTTACTGATTTTTTGAGCTAAATGACCCTGAAATTGAAAAGCACTACAAATGAACTCTGAAAAGGTTGAAAGTTGGCATGGTATCATCATTTCACCCACATAGCATGTGCTAAAAAGTTGAGAGGGTTACGGCAAAAACTGGATGCACTTCGTGTACAAAATGGACAATCTCTTTCGAAGTATCAGGGTTTCGGACGAAAACTCATCTGTTACAAAGGGATTTAATTTTTTTGAACTTATTTGAACTCCAGACTTTTTGTGTGTTCAAAATGCACCATTCAAAGCCACATCATCAATTTTCAACCCTTTCTGACTTCATTTGGTATTTTGCATGCATTTACTGAATTTTTGAGCTAAATGACCCTGAAATTGAAAAGCACTACAAATGAACTCATCTGTTACAAAAGGCATTTCATTTCTTCACATGTAACTGCAATGATATAGTTGTGGAGAGAAAGTCTTCACTTTTTCTTCGCTTGTGTCCTTTGCTTATTGCGCCGTAACCATGGATAATCTTCATCGTTTAACAGGGTGCTTGGGTCAGCCTTGACTTTGAAGGGAGGAATTTCATGAAACTTTTCATAATCTTCGGACATGTCTGTCTTGCCCTCCAATCCCATGATGTTTTTTTTTTCCTGAAAGAACTATGTGGCGCTTTGGCTCATCGTATTATGTATTCGCTTCCTTATCTTTTCTTTTTCTTGGTTTGGTAGACATGTCCTTCACATAGAAAACTTGCGCCACATCATTGGCTAGGACGAATGGTTCGTCTGTGTACCCAAGATTGTTCAGATCCACTGTTGTCATTCCGTACTGTGGGTCTTCCTGTACCCCGCCTCCTGACAGATTGACCCATTTGCACTGAAACAAAGGGACCTTGAAATCATGTCCATAGTCAAGTTCCCATATGTCCACTATGTAACCATAATATGTGTCCTTTCCCCTATTGGTTGCTGCATCAAAGCGAACACCGCTGTTTTGGTTGGTGCTCTTTTGATCTTGGGCGATCGTGTAAAATGTATTCCCATTTATCTCGTACCCTTTGTAAGTCAATACAGTCGAAGATGGTCCCCTGGCCAACGAGTACAACTCATCAGAAACAGTGTTGTCACCCATGAGACGTGTTTGCAACCAACTGCCGAAAGTCCTGATGTGTTCATATGTAATCCAGTCGTCACACTGCTCTGGGTGTTTGGAGCGCAGAATATTCTTGTGTTCATCGACATACGGGGTCACCAAGGTAGAATTCTGTAGAACTGTGTAGTGTGCTTGAGACCAAGAATGCCCGTCCCTACATATTATTGAGTCCGCTCCTAGCGTGCCTTTTCCAGTCAGTCTCCCCTCATACCGCGATTGAGGGAGACCAATCTTCTTAAGGTCAGGAATGAAGTCAACACAAAACCCAATGACATCCTCTGTTTGATGGCCCATGGAGATGCTTCCTTCTGGCCTAGCGCGGTTACGAACATATTTCTTTAAGACTCCCATGAACCTCTCAAAGGGGAACATATTGTGTAGAAATACAGGGCCCAGAACGACAATCTCGTCGACTAGATGAACTAGGACGTGCGTCATGATATTAAAGAAGGACGGTGGGAACACCAGCTCAAAACTAACAAGACATTGCACCAAATCACTCCTTAACCTTGGCAGGATTTCTGGATCGATCACCTTCTGAGAGATTGCATTGAGGAATGCACATAGCTTCACAATGGCTAATCGAACGTTTTCCGGTAGATGCCCCCTCAATGCAACCGGAAGCAGTTGCGTCATAATCACGTGGCAGTCATGAGACTTTAGGTTCTGGAACTTTTTCTCTGCCATATTTATTATTCCCTTTATATTCGACGAGAAGCCAGACGGGACCTTCATACTGAGCAGGCATTCAAAGAAGATTTCCTTCTCTTCTTTGGTAAGAGCGTAGCTGGCAGGACCTTCATACTGCTTTGGATGCATGCCGTCTTTTTCATGCACACGTTGCTGTTCCTCCCGTGCCTCCGGTGTATCTTTTGTCTTCCCATACACTCCCAAGAATCCTAGCAGGTTCACGCAAAGATTCTTCGTTACGTGTATCACGTCGATTGCAGAGCGGACCTCTAGGCCTTTCCAATAGGGTAGGTCCCAAAATATAGATTTCTTCTTCCACATGGGTGCGCGTCCCGCATCGTCAGTCGGAACAGATAGTCCGCCAGGACCCTTTCCAAAGATTACTTGTAAATCATTGACCATATCAAGTATGTGATCACCAGTACGGAGGGCAGGCTTCTTCCGGTGATCTGCCTCACCTTTGAAATGCTTTCCTTTCTTTCGACATTGATGGTTGGTCGGAAGAAATCGACGATGCCCCAGGTACACATTCTTCCTGCATTTTTCCAAATATATACTGTCGGTGTCATCTAAACAGTGTGTGCATGCGTGGTATCCCTTGTTTGTCTGTCCTGAAAGGTTACTGAGAGCAGGCCAATCGTTGATGGTTACAAACAGCAACGCATGTAGGTCAAATTCCTCCTGTTCGTTCTCATCCCACACACGTACACCTCTTCCATTCCATAGCTGTAAAAGTTCATCAACTAATGGCCTTAGGTACACATCAATGTCATTGCCGGGTTGCTTAGGGCCTTGGATGAGCACTGGCATCATAATGAACTTCCGCTTCATGCACAACCAAGGAGGAAGGTTATACATACATAGAGTCACAGGCCATGTGCTATGCTTGCTGCTCTGCTCCCCAAAAGGATTAACGCCATCTGCACTTAAACCAAACCATACGTTCCTCGGGTCACCTGTAAAGTCGCTCCACTTTCTCTCGATCTTTCTCCACTGCGACCCGTCAGCGGGTGCTCTCAACTTCCCGTCTTTCTTACGGTCTTTTATGTGCCATTGCATCAACTCGGCATGCTTTTTGTTTCTGAACAGACGTTTCAACCATGGTATTATAGGAGCATACCACATCACCTTGGCAGGAACCCTCTTCCCGGTGCTCTGGCCCTCAACATCACCAGGGTCATCTCTTCTAATCTTATACCGCAATGCACCGCATACCGGGCATGCGTTCAAATCCTCGTACGCACCGCGGTAGAGGATGCAGTCATTAGGGCATGCATGTATCTTCTGCACCTCCAATCCTAGAGGGCATAGAACCTTCTTTGCTTCGTACGTACTGCCGGGAAATTCGTTATCCTTTGGAAGCTTCTTCTTCATTATTTTAAGTAGCGAACTAAATCCCTTGTCAGATACACCATTGTCTGCCTTCCATTGCAGCAATTCCAGTGTGGTACCGAGCTTTCTGTTGTCATCTTCGCAATTTGGGTACAACCCTTTTTTGTGATCCTCTAACATGCGATCGAACTTCAACTTCTCCCTTTCACTTTCGCATTCTCTCTGTGCATCAACAATGACCCGGCGAAGATCATCATCGGGCACATCGTCTGGTTCCTCTTGATCTTCAGCTTCCCCCATTGCAGCATCACCGTATTCAGGGGGCGGGTAGTTGTCATCATCCTCTTCTTCTTCGTTGTCTTCCATCATAACCCCTCTTTCTCTGTGCTTGGTCCAAACATTATAGCGTGGCATAAAACCCTTCTCAAGCAGGTGGAAGTGAAGGGTTTTAGAGTTGGAGAAAGCCTTCGTATTCTCACAGACAGTACATGGACAATGCATAAAACCATTCTGCTTGTTTGCCTCAGCCGCTTCGAGAAAATTATGCAGGCCCTTAATATACTCGGAGGTGCGTCGGTCACCGTACATCCATTGCCGGTTCATCTGCGTGCGTTATATAGTTCTCATTATTGAACAACATATAACTCTCTAGAGCATCTAATTAAATCATACAAGTAAGAACTATCTAGAACAACATATAACCAAAACCATCGCACTATATAATAACAAACAATAATAAAAGTAAGAAAGTTACACAAGTATCTATCTAAATCATACAAGTAAGAACTTTTTTCTTTTAGAAAGAAGATAAGAAGAAGAGGCTAACCACGGTGGTGCCGGCGCCCAGATGGGCGCGGGCGATCGACGGCGGTGAGGACGGGGACGGGACAGGACGGACCGCCAAACCTAGACAAATCTTGAGGAAAATGGAGCTTGGACAATGAGCTTCCAGAGGAGAAAGCTTAAGTGTGGCTCGGACATTTCATCGAACACCTCATGTGCATAGGAGGTGAGCTAGAGCACCACAAAACTCTCCCACGGCCGGCCAAAAAAACAGAGCAGTGCACTGCTCTCCTCACGGGGGTATATATAGGCCGACCATTGGTCCCGGTTTGTGGCTGGAACCGGGACTAAAGGACATCATTTGGTCCCGGTTCCAGCCACAAACCGGGACCAATGGTTGTGGGCCAGGAGCGAGGCCCATTGGTCCCGGTTCGTGTCTGGAACCGGGACCAAAGGGGTCAGACGAACCGGGACCAATGGCCCACGAGGCCCGGCCGGCGCCCTGGCCTCACGAACCGGGACCAATGCCCCCATTGGTCCCGGTTCGTGAGTGAACCGGGATTAATGGGCTTTTCAGGGCTGGACCAAAGCCCTGTTTTCTACTAGTGTCTTCCTACGAGTAACTTGGTTCCTTCAACCTTGTTCAAATGACCAATTGGGTTCTGGACAGACCTGTCATGTGATGTCTCAAGGGACACATGATGTTGGTGGATATGTAGCACTCTTCCCAGCACTATACGTGGGACACAAACGACAACGACCTTGTGGCAATTGTTATCCTAGAATTACGAAGAATTTGGTCTGGAATATACCCCGATGAGGGCATTCCCGTGTATTACTCTGGGAACCTATGGTCACAAGATAGGTGTAGCAAAAATAGAAATGCCACCAACAAAGATCAATGCACGAACCAAAACTTAGCACAAGATATTCATCACTATTACGATACGCTAAATTGAATGATTTTCATCATAAGGAAATGTTTTGTACGAAAGTTATTTGGATCAAAGGGAGGAGATCACCAGAATTAGTATGGATACCTTTCCTATACCTTCTTTATAAGTTTCTTTCTGATCGAAATAATTCACACTAACACAGTGACATGTTCAAAGTAATTGCAAACCATTCTAACTCCCAGAGCCTGAAAATGGGGAAAATGATAGAAATAGGAATCATTCATATGATGACACTATTCATACATTTGGTTTAAAGAAACGGAGCAAGGGTACAACGGAGGGCAAAGAACTCCTTCGATTCAATTTCTTTCAAAAGAAAAACATATCAATTATACAATTCACTTGGACCACTTTTTCAATTTGTTTGAACGAAGAACTAGACAAGAATCCTTAGGGGCATAATAACATTCTCATTATATTTTTTCAAGTGGTTTACTTGATTCATATTTATTGGAACATCTACAGCCACGATGGGTTAATTCGGCCCCTTAAATGTTCGCGGACACGACTAGCACATACGGGGGACACTCAGATGGCTAGCTTAGATGGATTGTGCTGCCAGTTGAGGCATGTTAGTGGCGCACAACCCAGGTTATGGAGCTCCCCACGATCGCTGGGCTGTGGCGACCGAACTGTATCTATACCCCCCTACCTAGTGCACAATAAACGAATGGTGATCTCTCTCCCTAATACTCCCTCCGTCTCAGTTTAAAAGGCATGCGTGTAGTTCTAGGTTGACAATTTAACTAGCTAAATATGCATCATATGTGATGAAAAATATATGTTTAAAAACTATATCCATTTAAAAATGAGGTAATATCACTGGCGGTCATAGAACTTGCGTTGGATGTTCAGTTTGGTGCTAAAACTTGTAAAATACGGATTTGTGGTCATCTAACTTGTTGTTTGGTCCAAATACAGTGCATTCTACTGTATTCGGACATACACCTTGCCTACGTGGCATGCCAACGTGATGGTGACCCACATGTCAGTTGGCTTGGAGTAAATGTTTTTCAGATAACTCCCTAATTTTTTTAATTACGCAGAAAAGCCTAGATGAGACCCACATATCAGTTGCATACGAGGAAACAAAATTATAAATATAGGTTGGAGGGTCCGGGATTCAAACACGCGACCGAATCATAAAAATGATTTGGAGGGGCCAGGATTCGGACACTCAAAAATTGCGCGCACCTTTTTTTTTTTGAGGGAAGGGCATTATGGCTAGCTTTATTAAATATGGAATAGAGATACATCGTCTACGAGCGAATTCACCAGAGAGACAGGTGGTTCGTCGATCCAACTACTAGAAGTCTTATTACAGAAACTATAATTAGCTAGCACATGCGCCGCTTGATTAGCCGAACGAGAACAATGCATAAAATTGACCTTCCCAATTGATACTCCGATGTCCAAACACTCTGCAAAAATCGCTGCCGCCGGATCCCACCAAGTATCTTGTCCCGAGCAAAAAATTATAACCTCCAAGGAGTCTGATTCTGCCTCAACCCGATGAAATCCCATATTGTTTGCAAACAACAGGCCATCCCTCATCGCTGATGCTTCCGAGGTGACTGTGTCCGTTGCCACATATATATATTTACACTGGCCCGCAAGGAAAATCCCTTTCTCATCCCGTATAACTGCCGCTGTAGCTCCCGCACCTACATCTGCAAAGTACGCAGCATCCACATTCAGCAAATTATAAAACAATTTCAATAGTTATATGCACATTTGTACAGTTCAATTTCTATGTAAGTACATATTTATAATTTAAAATATAATTTGTTGTTATGAATATTCATTCGTGTCTAATATAATACACATGTTTATATTTAGATATTTTATTCACTAATCATCATTTGTATGTGTAATATTTTCAACACACAAATATTTTAACATAATTTTATTACTTATGTTTAAATAAAAAAAATACTCAGGCTTTATATTCAACTTTTTGATTTACTAACCATCTTCTGTATGTATAGACAATAGAGCATTAAGGGTGTTGTTGGTCGTGGCCTCGTGGGTTCGAGACCTAGCGGCTCTCTTAATTTTATGTTAAAAAATTCGCTCATCTATGAGCAATACAGTTTTTGTATAATTTTGAATTGTAATTTTACAAATGGTTGGTTACTTTAAATTATACAAACATTTTTTAATCCATAAAATATTTTGAGGTATTGAGATTATAATTTACATGCAAATTTTCTAAAAAAAAAATCAAAAGGTGCAATAGGCTCCACAGATCATAGCCCATTTGAGCTGGCAGGCCCAGATGTTCTATCTGATGGTTTATATAAAGTAGTTATCCAGTTGAGACAATAAATATCGTTGGATGTGTTGGTTCCCATGCTGTGCGCGCCTTCTAAAGCTTCTCGGTTAGAAAACTCCATCCCCCTCCAAACGAAATTTATTTTACTCTTACACTGTTCACTGACAAGTGTCTCATTTATACTTTTTTGTGTAGTTAAAAAAAATCTAGGGAGCTATTTCGAAAAATAAACTCCTAGCTACTGACATGTGGGGCAGCTGCCATGCATGCCATGCCACGAAGGCAGGGTGTATGCCTAGATACAGTAGAAAGCACCGTATTTGCATCAACCAACAAGTTAGATGACCGTAAATCCGTATTTTACAAGTTTTAGCATCAAACTGAACATCCATCACAAGTTTCATGACTGTCAGTGATATTACCTCTTTAAAAATCTAATGATATACATTTTATGACATATAACACATATTTGGTTAGTCAAATCAATGACTTAGAACTATGCGCATGCCCTGTAAACTGAGACGGAGGAAATAATATATAAAAGAGAATTAAATATGCTAAGCTTCGGCGCTTCTAATGAGTTTGGAGTGTTAGCCATGAGTTTTTTTCTGAGTGACACGCGTCGTGTCCCATTCATTTTTGATTTTTAAACGTAGTTCAGTTTCGGTTTCGTCTTGTGTTTAAACATTGGAAACAATAGCACGCTATAGCATGATTAATGTCTCAAAATGTGTCCCGTTTTTTCTCTGGTTCACTCTTGATTTTTGACACAATTCACTCCCGGTTTTATAGTATGTTTAGATCACTGAAAAAATAGCACGCTACAGTGTTCTGAGCAATGCCTTGCTAAATAAATTAGTGTATAATGTCTCACTAATAGCATGCTAATAGTGTATTTTTAAAGGTGACGCTATTTTGGTATAGCACACTAATATTTCATTGGTTTAGACTAGACTAGATGTTTCTCATGGACTCCATAAACTACGGAAGTCCCACTATCGCTTTATCCTCTCGCATCGATCTTGCATAACCGCGTCTTCTAATCTTGTTCCTTCTCCCGATTCAGATCCACCGCTCCCTATGCATCAAAAGAGTCGACTCTTCCATGACCATCGAACGACGCACCGCCTCTGGCATGGCAGCAGAGCACCACATGCCCCCGAACTCGCCTAGTCCACCGCGCCTACCCTGGCTGGCTATCGGAGACAGCGGCCGCCGATGTGGATTTCTTGGGATGTGCTACGTAGCATCATGACATCATCACACCTGACCTTACCATCACGCTCTCTCTGCCCTCCTCTGCCCACTGGCCGCGGGAGCCAGTGCCATGACCTCGGCAGCCTCACCGTTCTCCAGCACCAGTCACCCCTTAGTCGCCCCCTTTCGATTTTTCCTACCTCGCCAACCTTACCTCGGTCGTCTCCCTGACACCCACAGCTCCAGCACCTTGCCTCGACCACTTCCATCTTGCTGACCGTCTCCACTATCGTGTTTACATGTACCCTTCTCGGTTTATTTGAAAATTTATCGTGTTTGCACGAATTTTGGTCGGTTAGTCAAAATTGTTGTTGAAATGTATGCAGGTAACGTTGGATGGCGGCCTTTGGCATCTTGTCCGCGGACACAGTTGGAACGTAAAAAGGGACATTTACGGGAGAGAAATAGTGTCAATGTTGGAGATGCCCATAGGGGCAGGCACGATGTATAGGGGGTGCAGGGTGGTTGATAGACGATCGTGATTGTGCGTTTAGAAACTATGCATGGCGGGCTTACAAAATATAACAACGATTGTGATCTATATGTATAGACATTTTGCTTGCTGTTGGTCGTAGCGGATTTGCATGGGCGCTAAGTACGATGGCTTTCTCGGGTCCGACTTAGTCCAGCTACCAACTCCTCGTCTCTTCTTAGGCTTTGAAGGGTGGTTGGTGTGTCGACGAGGAAAGCCCGATGAAAGCCATTGCTCTTTGGGGTAACCGGTGTTGGTTGAGACACGGTTTGTCTATCTCTTTAGGGCATGTCCCTTTGCATTGTGTCTGTATTATTTGTGGTGGCTAATCTTTTGATCGGCTTGGGTGTGGAGTTTCTGCTACATTTTTTGTTTGTTGTAGTTTCTTGTATTTGAATTTTGCTTTGTATAAAAATATGATACGACCTAGGTGTAATCATAAAAAAAGGTTTAATCTAAGGAAAACATTTAAGCTCACTATAGAAGTTCAACCATAGATGGCGTTCCCACCCTTATATCGGTGTCGGCAAGGCCAGCCAAAGGAAGGGAAACCGACGGGTGAAGGAGGACACACTAGCACTTCTGATTGCAAGAATCCGCAAAAAATATCACAACCGAAAAAGAAGGGGAAATTAGCATCATAAGCAAGTGGCTTATTCTTTCACCTTCTGATGAAGAGTTCAGATATGATTTGCGAAAAGTGAGATAAATGAGGCCAAGGTCTGCAACCATCATTCCCGTGGTGCCAGGACCCAGGATCTACGCATGTAACAAACCATATAAGTTCCCGAAGACCTCAACCACGGTTCACACGGCTACCACCTTACCTTGGCCGGATCATTTGCGCCTTTTGTCTCTAGCTTATATCATAAGTCGCTAGCGAGTACATGATAACGATCTCAGGATGACATGATTAGTTATAAACCAAGGTAGCACAATCATACATAGACAGACACATGAACCCCTTAGGGAGCATGTCGATCAATCGCATGTGTTGCGGAGCAGTAGTGAACTACCACGGCTCAGTGGAAACACAACGAGGCATTTTCATGTAAGAAATGCTACCAAGATGCACAACTAGGTGTTGAACCCCGCACATATCAATGCATTTCAATTCATACACACATTATGCATGTATGTGTTGCTATAGCATGACATCACAACATAACTCTACGACTCAAAGTATTTTTTTAAAGGCTCAAAAGAGCCATACATAAACATGATATTACAAACAGGAGTCACTTGACCTAACATTCAGAGCATACAAATATCAAGTGGAAGCATAAAATGTCTGGGTACATGTATCTACTAAAAAGGCCGGAGGAGCCTGAATCTAAAACGACCCTCCCAAAGGAACCAGACTGTTGGATTCCAAAGCTGCTCGGTCAACGTCCAACTCCACGTAGAAACCACTAGTGAGACTAAGGTCTTCTCTCCAAAAACATGAATTGAGCAACCATGAGTACAAAGCTAAGAACTAAGTACTCATGCATCAGTTATCAATGAAGGGGATTGTGGCGTTTATTGCAGAATGCCGGCTTTGACCTTTGGCTAACCTAAACTATGACTACCAGTAGTTTGATTGGGGTGTGAGAGAGTACACGAGTCCATCTAGCTAGTCACCACAACAATACACCACCATGGATCCTATCTTGTGTCCCTGCGAGAAGGCCATCCATAGCACTCACACTTGTGTGGATGGTTTTAGTGTAACCGTTAAAGTTGTCTATGAACAATATAAGTTTCCAAGTAGTCCATATCCGCGGACATGGCTATTCAAATAGATTGATTACCCTGCAGGGATGTAGTTCCTCACGCACATGTTCACCACTTACCACCATTTACACGTTATGTACTCCGCTACCTTCAAGCGGAAGCCAAGCGAGGGTGTCAGCCACATACGTTAAATTCGTCGGAAGTTTCCAATACAGCCTCAAACGTTGTGTGCAGGGCCCCAAGCCGGTCCTGACTCGGCCGTTCATCCAATTCACAGGCCCGACCACGTCCTATCAACATTTCGAACTACTACAACTCCAGGACAGAGAACAAGGCAAGTCAATAGGTCGAGAGAGGCCGAGTTAAAGGATCCCAAGGTGTTGTAGTAACTAGTCTTGGATTCAAACATGGAACTCAGTTCCTAAGAGCGGTTTCAATAAGACAACCCACAATGTACTCCTACATAGCCTCTCGTCGCTACCTTTACCAAATCAGGTTCACACACTTAACTCTCATCATTAGGACATGAACATAACCATTCCAGTTCCTCGCCCAGATTTATCAGACCTGACACAACTCTAAGCATAGCATGCATAGCATGGAAGAAGATCAACATGGCTGAAGCAACTCCTAATCCCGCTAGAAAGGTTTAGCTATTTACTGTGACAATGACAGGTCATGCAAAGGAATGAGTTCAACTACCAAAATAAGAAACAGATGAATCGTTCTTGTTCTCATGCAATAATAGAGAGCAAGAGTGAGAGAGTAGACTGTATCAGAATGATCAAGGGGGTTTGCTTGCCTGGCACTTCTAAAGATGGAACTGCTCTTCATCAGTGTCAACAGTCACTACGTAGGAACTGTCTTCTACCGAGAAGAAACAAACACCGACAAAGAAGAGAAACAACATTCAATTCACGAAAATGCAACAATCAGGATGAATGCCATGACATGCTAACATGGTGATGTTTTAGCTAAAATACTTAGCAAAAAAATTAAATGAAGTTGAATTGAAACAAAGTTGCCATTTCAAACTCCAGATATGACATTTCAAATGTGATTTAGTTGAATTGACCTAAAAACAACTTTAATTTGTTCTAACATGCACGAAAATGGTACAGATGGAAAGATTATATTTTCTGATCATTTTCCATATGTAATTCATTTCATTTGGAGCTATGGTTGAATTTCTATGATTTTTCAAAGTTCTAAACATTTTCTGGAATTAATAACTCATTTCCTAATTTATTAAAAACCAGAAAAACATTTATTGCATCAACCTGCATCAGCCGGGTCAAACCATGTCAAACCTGACCAGTGAGTACCACGTGTCAAAGACATAGTGTTTAATTGTTAAATTAAACCCAACTGATTTTATCAGCTAAGATAACTGTTTAGTGAGGCCCGCGTATCAGTGACCTAGGGCTGAACTAACACGTGATTAGTCCTATCTAATCCGGCCACGTCAGCGGACTACGCTGGTGTTAAACAAAGCTCGTCGAAGTTGCCCGTCCGGCCAACTCCGGCGTCCACTGCACGCGCGACTAGGCTCTACGGAAGGAGCGGGTCAAGGCGCATCGGGTGGTGCAAGCGACACATGGAGGGCTGTCGGAATCAACGACAACGAGGAGCTAGGTGGCGGCTGGAGCTACGGGCGCGACAACAACTAAGCTAGGAGGCACGGTGGGAGGGGTTGGAGATCTCACTCGACTCTTGGGAGCACCAGGAGCTCAACCGCGTGCTCGGCTGCAGCTGAAGTAGTCTAGGACAACGGCGATGAGGAGGTAGACGACGGCGGTTCGCGGCCATGGCTGGGAGTGCGGTTGTAGAATGAGCGCTGTAAAACATAGGGTTTGGGAAACTGCACAACGCCCTTAACGGGTGTGGCTATCTCATATATATATATAGGGGTACACAAAGGTGTACAATACAGATTACAGAAGTATATAGAGGCTACGTATTTATACAGTCTAACACCCTCCCTCAATCTTAACTATGGCCTGAGGTGCTAAGCAAGTTAAGATTGCGCCTACAACCTACAAACTGTGGCTGTGGTAGAGGCTTCGTGAAGATGTCAACAAGTTGATCTTTAGAGGAGATGAACTTGATGTGAAGTAGCTTCTGTGCAACGCGTTCCCTTACAAAATGATAGTCAACTTCGATGTGTTTGGTGCGAGCATGAAAAACAAGATTAGACGACAGATATGTTGCACCAATGTTGTCACACCAAAGGACCGGTGGCTGAGCTTGAGAGACGCCCAACTCTCTCAACAGTGACTGCACCCAAATGATCTCAGCTGTGGCATTAGCAACCGCCTTGTACTCAGCTTCAGTACTACTACGAGACACTGTAGACTGTTTGCGAGCATTCCAGGCAATCAAATTGGGACCAAGAAAGACTGCATATCCCCCCGTGGATCGCCTGTCATCAGGACACCCAGCCCAATCCGCATCCGAGAAGGCCGAGAGGTCGCCAGAGCATGCAGGCTGAAGAAATAATCCAGAGACAGTGAGGCAAATGTAGCGGAAGATATGCTTAACAGCCGACCAGTGCGAAGTCCGAGGAGCATGAAGATACTGACACACACGATTTACTGCAAACGAGATATCTGGCCGTGTGATAGTCAAGTACTGAAGACCTCCAACTATACTCCGGTACTCAGTGGCATCTTCAGAAGAGAGAGGATCCCCATCAAGAGCAGACAACTGATCAGTGGCAGACATAGGGGTTGGAGCTGGCTTGCACTTAAGCATACCTGCCCTGCGCAACAAGTCCATCGAGTACTTGTGCTGTGTGAGAGTCAACCCCTCAGAAGACCGAGAGACTTCCAATCCAAGAAAGTAGTGTAGAGCACCCAAGTCCTTCACGGCAAACTCACCACTAAGAGCAGTCAAGAGACGATCGACAACAGCATCTGAGGAGCTAATGAGAATAATATCATCAACATAGACCAGAAGATACATCGTCACCTCCTTTCGATGAAAGAGAAACAACGATGTGTCGGCAGTGGACGGAACAAAGCCAAGAGTCTGAAGGGCAGAACCAAGCCGAGCATGCCACGCACGAGGAGCCTGCTTCAACCCATAAAGTGCCTTGACCAGACGACACAGATGATGAGGACGAGCAGGATCAACAAAACCCGGAGGCTGGCGCATGTAAACTTCCTCCTCCAACACACCATGAAGGAAAGCGTTCTGAACATCCAACTGCCGAAGAGACCAGCCTCTCATAACCGCCAAAGAGAGCAAAAGACGGATGGTAGTGGGCTTAACAACAAGATTGAAAGTATCTTCGTAATCAAGACCATACCGTTGTTTGAAGCCTTTAGCGACCAACCGTGCTTTGTATCGTTCAATAGATCCATCAGCATGCTTCTTGACCTTGAAAACCCACTTGGAATCAATAACATTGACACTAGAAATTGGAGGAACCAGTTGCCAAGTACCATTCTTCAAGAGCGCCTGATATTCCAGCTCCATGGCATCACGCCAGTGCGGAATCCCAAGAGCAGCCTGAAAATGTCGCGGTTCGGCAGACGGATCTTCGGCTAACCGAGCCACACACGCTGCAATCCAGGCAACTGTTCCATCAGTACGTTCCTTGGGGCGGACAATCCCAGACTGACTGCGTGTATGAGGCCGCACAGGAGCAGACACGGGCGGTGCTGGTGGTGGCGAAGGCACCGCAGTCGACACATCAGAGGATGCAGTCAACGGCGAGGTCGGCGCAGTCGAGGCGGACGTATCAGACGACACAGGCGAACCAGGTACGTGGCCCGGTGAAGGCGGCCTAGAGGACGGCCCAGCAGGAGTCGGGACGGAGGGCCCGGAGGATGCATCCGGGGACGCATGGCCGGGCGGCTCTCCAGCTGAGCCAAGTCCGGACTCGCCTGGCGAGGCGGGCGAAGACGGCCCAGGTGAAGGAGGCGAGGATGGGACAGGCATGCATGGCGCATGCACCAGACCACGCGACGGGCACCGGATCCTCCGGCAATTCAAGACGAGCTCCACGACCGATACCTGCAGCATGATTAGGAAGCAACACAGGAGAATATGCAACATCAACATATTGATCAGGCGACGGTAAGACAGACGACACAGGTGATTGGGAAGTAGTCTGGTTGGATGGAAAAGAAGAAAAAGGAAACACATTTTCATCAAGCACTACGTCACGTGAAATGTAGACGCGGTTAGACGGAATGTGAAGACACTTGTACCCTTTGTGAAGGGAACTATACCCAAGGAATACACACCGTTTGGAGCGAAACTCTAGTTTACACTTGTTATAGGGGCGAAGATGAGGCCAACAAGCACATCCAAAAACCTTCAGAAACGTGTAGTCTGGAGTTTCATTGAGCAAGAGTTCAAGTGGTGTTTTCATATCAAGACGTCTCGTAGGAAGCCTATTAATAAGAAAACAGGCGGTGGAAAAAGCATCACTCCAAAAACGAAAAGGAACCGAGGCATGAGCTAGCAAGGTGAGGCCAGTTTCAACAATATGACGATGCTTACGTTCAGCGGCGCCATTCTGCTGCTGTGTATGAGGACAAGACACACGATGCGAAATCCCAAGCTTATTAAAGAACGCATTGAGGTTGTGATACTCACCCCGCCAATCCGACTGGACATGAATAGCTTTATGCTTAAGAAGACGCTCAACATGAGCTTGGAACTGTATAAAAACATCGAACACATCAGACTTGCGCTTGATAAGATAAAGCCAAGTAAACCGATTATAAGCATCAATAAAACTGACATAATAATTATGACCACTAACAGAAGTTTGGGCATGCCCCCATACATCAGAAAACACAAGCTCAAGTGGAGCTTTGACGACACGACTAGAGTGTGAAAACGAAAGCTGATGACTCTTGCCTTGCTGACAGGCATCACAAATGGTGGCAGCATTTTTATTGGACACTACTGGAAGATCATGACGATGGAGAACACTACGAACTATGGGGGTGGCAGGATGACCAAGCCGTACATGCCAATGAGTGGGCGACACACGGACACCACTGAAATCCTGAGGAGCAGACGGCATATCAAGGGCATAGAGTCCATGGCGCAGACGACCGCTAAGTAGAACGTCCCTCGTGTCCCGATCCTTGATAAAAAAATAAAAAGGATGAAACTCAGTGAGAATATTATTGTCACGAGTAAGTTGAGGAACAGACAACAGACTACGAGTAGCAGAAGGGACTCTAAGAACATTGCGAAGATGAAGAGACTTGTGTTTAGAAGTGAGAAGCGAAGCCTGACCAACATGGGAGATGTGCATACCTGCTCCATTGGCGGTGTGAACCTGATCATGACCACGATACGGCTCCTGAGTGGAGAGCTTGCCCATCTCACTGGTTAGATGATGAGTAGCTCCAGTATCCATGTACCATGTCGGATCGATAGGATAGGAAGGAGTATGTCCATGCTCATGAGTTGCGAGGGCAGCTTGCTTCTCATTGCCCTTGCCGTTGTTGCCGATACCAAGAAATTCCTTCTTGAAGCGACGATGGCAGCGAGAGGAGATGTGTCCCGGAATACCACACGTTTGGCAGGGGAGCTAGATCCCGCATGAAGGGCATCAGGCACACGGGTGGCCGCCCCCGGTCGTGGGCGTGGAGCCACCAGCAGAGGACCGTGGGTTTTGGGTAGTCGGAGACACTACCTTGCCACCAGCCGGCTGCTTGAAGGGCTTCCCTTGGCCGCGAGTAGCGGCGTTTGCAGACACAAAACTAGGGTTCTGGCATCGTGATTTAACACGTTGTTCCGTGGCGAGGAGACGTGAGTAGAGCTCGCGTGGCTGAAGCGGGGTGTCACAACCATTGATGTTCTCGGCGAGGTTATCATAGTCGTTATCCAACCCGTTCATGACAAAGGTGGTAAAGTCCTCAGGTCGGAGAGGTTGGCCGATGGAAGCAAGAGTATCCGCAAGGCGCATCATCTTGTTGAAGTAGTCGGTGATACTGAGGTCAAGGAGCTTGGTCTCCCCCAGCTCTGTACGGATGGCGTGAGCACGCGCCTACTGTTGAGACGCAAAGCTCGTGTGCAGAGCAGACCACGCCTCTCGAGAGGTGCCAGCGAAGAGAACTAGCGACGAAACCCCATCAGTGAGAGACGACTGGATCGCAGAGAGGATGGCTTGATCCTGAGCCACCCACGCATGATAAGCCGGATGATGCGGCGGCGGGCACATCAGGGTGCCGTCAACATAACCCTCCAAGTAGCGGCTGCGAAGGAGGGGCAGCACCTGTGCACGCCACGACAGATAGTTGTCCGTCGTGAGCTTCACCGGGATGAGATGCGCGAAGTAGAACGGCGCGGCGGCAGCGACCTGATCAGGAGGTGGCGGCGCCGCAGCATAGGGCGGCAGGTAGTAGCCCTGATGAGGGGCACTACCAGGCGCCGGCGAGGTAGGAGCCAGCTCCGCGGATGGAGCCGTGGCCGGCGGCGGATACAACACCGGAGGGGCACCATAGGTCAGAGGAGGCGCACCATAGGACGGCCCCATGGAGGGGACCGAGGGGTACGCACCGTAGGGAGACGACACGGAGGCACCGTAGGACGCCGCAGGCGCGCCGTAGATCGGTGGAGGAGCCACCCAGCGTCCGGGCTGGAAGGCGCCATAGGACGCCGGCGGCGGTGGAGCGTCGTGCAAGGCAGGAGCAGGAGCTCCGTAGGGCGACGGGACCACGCCAAGAGAAGGACGCGCGGCCACATCCGGCGGCGGCGGCTGATCTGTAGAGGTCCCGGCCATAGACGGACCGGTGTAAACCGAGACCAGCGGACGCGAAGAGAGGAACGGCGATGCAGGGGCAGCAGCCGAGGACGACACAGCAGCGGCGGCGGCGGCGGCGGCCGAGGTCGGGGCGGCAGCGGAAGACATTGGATTGACCTAAACTGATACCATGTAAAACATAGGGTTTGGGAAACTGCACAACGCCCTTAACGGGTGTAGCTATCTCATATATATAGGGGTACACAAAGGTGTACAATACAGATTACAGAAGTATACAGAGGCTACGTATTTATACAGTCTAACAAGCGCGGCGACGGGGTTAAGGACAGAAGGAAGAGGGGCTCATAGGGATCCCGAAGAGCAGCTCGGCGAGGTCGGGTACATCCTATTTTTATCTAATCAATGCCGATGATCTCCGGTGATCGGCGGAGAGGATGATGGTGATGGCGTCGCTGCAGTGCCTCCGGGCTCGCGTGATTCGTCGTGGAGACGCGGTGATCTACGACAGAGCTGAAGGACACGATGTGAGGGTGAGACGACGGCCGTGGGCGCGTGGGCGATGAGCGGCGGCGACTTGCTTGGCTCGGGTATGCTCGAGAGAGGGAGCTAGGCGAAGAGGGTGAAAGTTGCGACAGGGATAATAGAGAAGAGGTCACGGATATCTCCGTGGCGTGGCTAGAAGAGTCGGGGTGTCGCGGTAGAAGCAGGAGGTGGCCGGGAGCGTGGAAGCGCGCGGCAAGCATGCGTCGGAGGAA
This sequence comes from Elymus sibiricus, assembly GCA_039707655.1. NCBI lineage: Eukaryota > Viridiplantae > Streptophyta > Magnoliopsida > Poales > Poaceae > Elymus > Elymus sibiricus. The sequence continues at coordinate 489,277,173 of CM077667.1, forward strand.
GGTGATGACTGGCAGGGGAGGTGGGCTGGGCGGTTAGCCGCTAACCAGCAGGTATGTGTAGGTGTGTTTTCATTTTTTCTTTTTCTTCTGTTTTGTTTTATTTCTGTAATCTGTTTTGAATTTGCTTTGAAACTAAATTAATTTTTAGTTTCTCAAAATTATTATGTGATAAAATATATTCAAAGCCACTCACAAATTTTAATTATTGGACTTGTAATTCTATAGCAGAATTAAATTCAACTCAAATATTTACTGATTTAATTCAAAGCCCCAAAATAAATGCTTATAAGGTTTGAATTTTACCTCTTGGCAGTATTTTCAGGGATTAACAGGACCATTTTCTTGGGCTCGGATGAGGAGATTTTTAAGTTGATCATTTTTAGAATGATTACTGAGGCTTTGAAAGATCTCTCGGTTCAGTTTTCCTTTGAATTTGTAATGATGCATGATTTATGCAATGAAAAACAATGCCTATATCTAGGGCTGTGACACGTAGTTAAAAAAATAAAGAAAAACAAAGATTACAAACCAAAAAAATATATCCTTGAGCGTTTTTATTGCAATTTTCAAACCAAGTCCAACCAGCCTCTTACATTAGGTAAAGATAACGAATATAAGCTTATCGTAAACTGAAACACGGCCATCAATGTTCAGCCGGCTAAGCAACAATTCGAACAAGGCTTTCCATGTAGGGGATTACGTTGAAGAAGATATTCTGCTTAGCAGTGCGTCTCCTCCGACGCTCGTACCTTAGCCCTTCCAACTCACACACGTTCGTCAGGTTCTGGTTTGGAGCCTGCAGCTCGTAGCGGTAAAAGTTGGGACCAGCCTGGAACATGATCGCGCCCCCTGGAAGAAGTGACATTGGTTGGACCAGATCAGATATAGTGAGAGAGTAACGATGCTCCCAACGAGAGTCCACAGTATGATCTTCAACCAACATCCAGACCCCCACTCCCGCCCTACTCTTGGTAAAACCAGTCAGGCAAACCTCGCCCTGCATCTCGTCCAGCAAGAAGGATTCATCGAGCATACGGTTCAACGACAACATATCTGGCAGACGAATGACGCTGAACGTCTCGTCTTCTAGGCTGAAGCGGACAATGCCATTTGGATCATGGTCAAGATGGTACCTGTCAATGGGCCAGAACAATCCACCGTTTACGAATTTCCCAGTGATCCACTCAACGACAGGGTAAGGCAAATCAGCAGTGGTCTCCCTCCAAGAAGTAGTTGCCTCACCAACAGTGAACACTTCCATCCCCATGCTGTACACTTCTGTGAGAGGATCTTTAGACCGGACGAACACCCGGACGACCTTGTACTTGCAAGTGCGTCGATCCAAACCGAACCCCACTGGGAGGAACATATGTTTGTACTGCATTTTGCTGCGGCTACTTTCAGGCAGCGTCATTGTGTCCCTGGTGGCCGGATTGAGGAGGTAGAGCTTGGTGTTGGTGGGGACAAGCACCAGACCGTCACAGTGGGCAAAGTAAGAGACCGAGCTGAATTCGCCGGGAAAGTCTCTGGTGTGCATCAGTCTTGTAGTATCTGAGACGTCTAGCTGCCACCGGTAGAAGCGGATTTGGGTTGAGAAGGTGGTTGGCCACTCCTCTCCTTCGATAATACTGTCCAAGGCATGGGGAGTGATGAGCCACGAGGGTCTCTGGCGCTGAAGGTGCCCCGGGACAAAATTTCTGTTCTGACCTTTTCTGCAAACTTAATCACTAATTGACTTCGATTTGAAAAGATTTTCATATCTGACCTTTTTTGGTCATGCCAACATCTTTGGCGTCTGGTTTGCACGGGAAACGCCAAGCTTCCCGGCGTTTGGTCCTGGCCCACACATTTCCAGTTGGCGCTGACGTGACAATGCAAAGACGCCATCCATCTTGGCGTTTGGGGTAAACGCCACCCATCTTGACGTTTGGTCCTAGTCCACCACTTAAACAGTCCGTCCGCCGGGGTCGGGCGGGCCTACCCACACGGCGCGCTCGCGCTGGGCGTCTAGTGCAGCGTTGTAGTTTCACCGGTACCCTCCCGGAATCCAAAGCCATGCGTACAGTACGTCTACATACGTACTACTACTACCTCGTTGCTAGGCAGTGCGAGTTGGGCAGCGGCCTGCGGCGATCCGAGCCCGGAGCAACGGCCAGGGGCGTGGTGGTAGGATCAGCTGGGGAAGAAGGCAGCTGCGACAGCATGCATGCATGCAGACGCAGTGCAGTTACCCCGTTCTGGCTCACAGTGTCACACCATGCGCGCGCTTCTCCGTCGACGGGTCAGCTCCCAGCTCCCGCGTGCACCCGTGCATGCACTCCGGTCCGTGTCAAGGACTCACCAACAGCGAGGTTCCTCCTCGTTTTCCCCTTGGCTCCTTCCTCCTCCCGCCCACCCACAAAGTCTGACTCGTTGAGAAAATTGGCGTCTTTGTTTAAGTGGTGGACTACGACCAGACGCCAAGATAGATGGCGTTTACCCCAAACGTCAAGATGGATGGCGTCTTTGCTTTGTCACGTCAGCGCCAACTGGACATGTGTGGGCCAGGGCCAAACTCCGAAGACCTTGGCGTCTCGCATGCAAACCAGACGCCAAGGATGTTGGCGTGACCAAAAAAGTCAGATATAAAAATCTTTTTAACACGAGGTCAATTCGTGATTAAGTTTGCAGAAAAGGTCAGAACAGAAATTTTGTTCCCCTCGAATGAACACGGGGTCGGAGATTATTGTGCACCAGGCCATGCTGACAGACTTGAACCGCGGGAGGGATTTGACTGGCAACCGAAAAAGGATCTCAAGAACAAGCTCTTCCAGCAACTCGGGGGTGCATCTTGGCGCCTTCCTCTTCATCTTCTTACAAGTCTTCAAGTCTGTGGCGTACATGCAGCGAGAAACAGACTACGATATGCTTAATAATTCGGTACTGTTAATGCATATATATATATGCAACAATATGTAAGATGAGCACAGCCACCAACACCGAGTCCGGGTATTCTCGGGAAAAATAGACCGGGTCCGGGACTGTCCATAAGAAAATACTTATCCTTTTTTTCGACTTGTTTTTTCTAAATCGTGCTTTAAAAAAATGTCCGGGTTTCAAAAATATTCAAAATTCGAGTACAGTACCTCCTAGTTTTTTAAAAAATTGTTCATGTTTTACAAAATACAAATTCGAAAACTTGTTCCTTTAAAAAAAATGTTCGAGTTTAAATTTTGTGTTCATGACTTTTTTTTTGAACACAGTACAGACGCAAGCGCTCATATACACGCGCATACACTCACCCCTATGAACGCACACACGCACACCCTACCCCTATGAGCACCTCCGAGAGACTGAGCCGGCATATCATCTTGAAATTTACGAAGTCATCGTAGGCACCTCGTCGTCGACGGAAACGTCTCCTCCAACTGAATGCACATCGCCGAAAATCCTGAAATAAATTCAGAAATAAATGCGAGCACCAGGATTTGAACCCTGGTGGGCTGGGGATACCACAGTCCCTCTAACCATCCAACCACAGGTTGGTTCGCTTGTGTTCATGACTTTGCAACGTAGCATGCCACGGTGGCCTGCGCGAGCTACCTGGTTCGATTCCTGATGGCACACTTTTTGTTTTCTTTTTTGAGAAGAGCGCACTTTGGCGCTGTGGTATAGCATCCGCCAATGGGCCGGCCCATCTCGGCTTGGTACGGCGACGTACATATTTTTGTTATAGTTTTTTACGGACGGACAGACTAAGTTTTGTACCACCTCGAGTAGTGTTAATTTAATATTGAACGGCACAAATAAAATTATCTAAACGGGACGAAACCAACAATATCACCTTGCTTTTTTTTTTTTGCGCAACAATATCACCTTGCTTTATTAGTAAAAATAATAATATAATATATATATATATATATATATATATATATATATATATATATATATATAAAAGTAGGTATAGATATAGATATAGATATAGATATCTCTCCTTACGACAAACGGAGATTTGCCCACAGGAATCAGTTTTCTCTGCTGGTAACGACAAAACCGAGAAGGGCGCGCACAGAGATCACCAACAAAAAAAATCATTTTTTTTCCATACAACCAAATGGGAACCACCCTTACGAAGCAAAACATTTTCTAAAATCAAATGGCCAAAAGAGAAAAACAGGTGACCAGGCAGTGGACCCCCCCTCCTCCCGCGACCACGTCGCCCCCGCAGGCGACCGGTGCGCCGCAGCTCCCCCTTCCTCCAGACCCCTCTCCCCCTCCTCCCCGCGGCCATCGGTGGCGCCCGCGGCCCTCCCGGCCCCCCGACCTTCCCCTCCCGGTGGCTCTCCGACGCGGGGCGGAGCTGCACCAGGGGGTGCTCCTGGGCGGCGACGGTTCGTGTGGCGGCGGGGCTCCCCGGCGCGGCGCGGGCAGACGGCTGGGCGGCGGCATCATCGTTGGCGGCGGGGTGATGATGCGGCGCGACCTGGAGGCGGCCACCCGGCCCAGATCTGGGCCCTGCGGGGCCCATCTGGGCCTGGGCGGGCCGACGGCGGAGCGGGTCTGCGACGGGACTTCCGGAGGCGGGGGAGCGGCGACGAGCAGCTGGGTGCTGGCGGCGCCGACGCCAGCCTGCTGCACCATGGCCGGCGGGGCTTAGCGGGCCTGTTTCGGGCCTGGCTGGGCTAGGGGTAGCCTGGTATGCCTTGTTGTCGTGTCCGGTCGGTGACCACGGCGGTGCCGGAGGCGTGGGCCTCCCTCACGTCGGCGGTGGAGGCGGATTACCTCTCGCTCGGCTTCGGTGCTGCTGCTCCATTGTTTGGCTCCTCTCTCTGGTCTCCTTGGCCTCGTGTTGATGTTTGCAGTGAGACAGCGTGGGCGGGGGTGCAACCGTGATGGCGCATGGGGTTGGGCGGTGGTTTGGCTGGTCGGCTCCGGTTGGGCGGTGGGGTTTGGAGTATAGGAGAAATCCTTGTTGGTTCATCTGGCTCCGATGCGGTGACACTGGCGGGTGCCACCATTCCTTCCTGGACGGTGTCGGTGGTAGCCATCCCCTACCTCCTTCCAAGTGTCGGGGCAAACCCTAGGACTCGTCTGGGCAGCGTCGTCGTCGACGTTGCATCCCTTCTTGGAGGTGCTGCTTGGCACGTGGCGGATCGGAGCCTTGGGCTGTGGTGGTTTGTCTCCGGAGGGCGCAGCGGTGGCGGGTCATCCACTCTTTGTCGAGCTGCCGTTGTTGGCATTTGTTTCTTCTTTGTCTTTTGGGCTTGATGTGCTGCTCGCCCCAGCAATGTTTTGTGTACGGTGTTGATTGCTTTGGAATACAAAGCGGGGAAACCCTTTTTCGTTAAAGAGAAAAACATTTTTTTTGACTATTTTGCTTCCTGAAGAAGGGAGCGGATAGCCACTTAAAAAATCATTTTTTTTCATAACCACAAAGGCGAATAAGGCAGAAGAAGCACAACGTTTCCACGACATCAATACCAATCAAACGGAGATTGCGCACACCAAATAAATCAGTTTAAAACTATCCATTCGTTAAGAAACAACGGAGATTACCCGTAAAAGAACGATTTGTTCCGGAACAACCAAACAGAGATTAGCCACAAAAAGGAGTACAATTGTTTTACACATCATCCACTTTTGCAATCAAACAGAGATTAGCGACAAAACGAAGAGTTAATTTCAACATAACAACCAAACCGATATGACCAACGTGCTTTCAAAGGATTTCTCCCAAAACAACGAAATCAATATTACCTGGGAAACAACAATTCTGGCCAACAAAAACAGATACCCAGTTTATATTAACTAGTAAACATATCCGTGCGTTGCAACGGGAGAAAAATAACAACATCACAACCCGTCACCACACACACAATTACGTCATCCACTTGAACATGGTAACCCATCTTTCTCAAATTGAAAAAAAAAATTATAACAGATTTGAAAAAATTAGTATAACATCAACCTTAAAATTTGGAGTATAGCAGATGAAAAAAAGATGGAACATAATTATTTGCAACAGAAATCTAAATTGTATATATTTTGGATGAAAAGTGCACGTCACCGGGCAAAAAAAAAGGTGTATATATTTTTCTTTAATTGTTTTTTGCACAACCTGCTCCATGTGCCATCGTGCACCATTTTTTATATCCAATTCTAATAAACGTCGACGGTTATGTTAAAGTTTAAAATTTTCTTTTTTTAATAAAATTTAACATTTGCATAAAATTGGAATTATTTTTAAGAAGAGTTTAGATTTTTTTGAATTTTGAACATTTCTCTGAAAAGGAACATTTTTTGAACAGATGTTTTTCTTGAACATTTTATGAACTTTTTGGGCTTGGCCCAAACGACATGGGCCACACAAGAACCCACACTATCAGAAAAAAATAGACTTCGCTCAAAAAAAATCAGAAAAAAATAGACACCGTCGTTGCTAAACAAACTGTACGTACTGTCTCTCTATCATATTCTTACTTTTTCATGTTCCCGTGTATTTGGAATTCTGCATATACTTATATAATTGAGGTGGGTGGATCAGTTATAAACTTGATGCCTATGACTAATTAAATCATTGTGCACTTATATACGGAACAAGAACTCCCTTTTCTGGACAGTCCACAGAAAGGTGCTTTCCAACCATAGGCCGGCAGTTCCTTTATGCGCGACCTAGCTTTCCAAGTCAACCTATCATTCGAGCGCAAATTTAAAATCAGATACACGTACTGCGACTTTTGCGAGAGAGATACTCATATAAATGCTCGAAACTTTTGAAACCTACCGCATTAGCGTAAAATACTGGGCCTAACCCCTCCCGTTAAGCGTGCGTGCGTCAAACCCCAACACCCTTCGCAGTCGACCACCGTGATGATAGTATTATGGGAAGCTTTTTTGACGAACTCGTTGGATTATATATATATTTTTGAAACGCGGTCCCTTAGGGCTCGATTCATTAAATAAGCTCGAAGAGAATTGCCCGGTTAATAAACGGAATACCGGGTGAAAACCGTCACAACTGGCCCGCAAAGACAAGGCACACAAGGCGACTTGGCAACCCACACAAGAACGCACACACGCCGTCGAGGAGAAAAGCATCGTCGAGGCTGCAGCCCGGCGTCATCGTCATCACTCCTCCGCGAGGGCGACTCCGACTCCACCATCGACGACCACCGAAGAAGCCCTCACCGTAAACAAGCGTCGAGGCATGCGCCGGCCGATGCCAAACAGTCAGCCACACGCGCTCGTTGGATTATATATTCGTTGCCTGCACAGTCAACGCGCCAATGAAAAAGCCCAGCTATGCACGTCGCGTGTGCTTTTGTCAAGCATTAGCGTCCATTTGCCACGTGATACACACTTCTAAATTGATTTCATTAAATCAGATGTTTCCCCGGTTCATTGGAAGCAGCTTATAGACGTGGAAGCCATTACCAGTGGCATGGTATCCGCAAACAAGAAGAACATACTCTTGGTTTGAGTAGCCAATGTAACTATATTTCTCACGGTCATAGGTGCATATGTATGCATGACTATGACAGGCACGTAAATATATGTATGCATGTTTTCCTTCATTCTTCAAGCCAAGCTACCATAGTGCTGTGCCATGTGCATGCATAAATGTACTAGCTATCTCTGCAGCTTTGGGCATTATGTTTTAGTGGTACGTGGTCGTGGGCGTGTATGGTGTCGTTGGTTTTGGTCGGTGGAGAAATATTATTCGTAGCATGGTAGGTGTAGGAGTACCAGCCGGCCTGGAGACTTGTGTTAAGTTCAATAGACAACACACGACGACGGCCAACCGGTATTACAGAAGCAGTACTATTCTTGAAGGGAGCTCCAGCTACATACGGACATCATGCGGTTGTGTGTAAAGGTGACATCGGGCGGGTCGTCCGGCCGGCAACGACGACATGCGTGCATGCAGCTCATGCACGCAACAAAGTAACTGCCAGAAGCTTGCTTGGTTATGAAAAGTGCTTCATATGTTCCTGGGTCGAAACACTAGTAGAAAACATGCCTTTGGACCGAAGCATTAGTCCCGATCGGGTTTTGGACCGGGACTAATGTGATCACTAGTCCCGGTTCATGAGACTAGGCTTTAATCCCGGTTCATGAGGAACCTCTAGTCCCGGTTGGTGTTACCAACCGGGACTAAAGGGTTGTGGCAGTGATGTGGTGGGCTGGGGCCCATGCGAGCCCCTTTAGTCCCGGTTGTTGACACCAACCGGGACTAGAGACGAACCTTTAGTCCCGGTTGGCATCACCAACCGGGACTATAGGAATCCCTATATATAGATGCTTCTTCCAGCCCGAGCCCAATCTCTCCTCTTTGTTTTCCTTCCCCTGAGCTCATCATCCATTTTTACCAAGATTTGTGAAGATTTGAGGCACCCCATCGTTCTAAAAGGTTAGCAAGTTCATCCTTTCATCTCACATTACTAGTTTATTGAGTTTCATGATTTATGGGTTTTAGTTTAGGAGTAATTATGTGGGAGTTCATTTGATTTATATGCATGCAATTTGAGCTCAAATCCTCTTCTTAGTTTGCATGTGTAGGTGTGGTTTACTTAGTGCCTTCCCGTCCCTGTCCTCGTCCTCACTGCCGTCGATCGCCCGCGCCGTCCCGTCGGCGGCACCATCTTGGTGAGCCTCTTGTTCTTAACCTTTTTATAAAAAAAATCTTATCTAGATAGTTACTTGTATAATTTTCTTACTTGTATGATTGTTTGTTAAATTTAGTTGAAAAAGAAAACGATTATTTGAAAGAAAAATTAAAAAGAATTGAAGAAGAGAAGATGAAATTGGAGTTGCATGTTGCCGATTACTTGTATGATTAGGTCTAGAAAATTTTAGTAAAAAAATTACGTACTTTCGGTCTGTCGGAGCTCCTTCTCTGTGACTTTCATGTCTCTTCTTGATGGAGGAATCCCGACTATTGTCGCGGGGATCATTTTCCTCTTCTTCTTCTTGTAATATATACCTTGGTATATTGCGCGAGAGAAGAAGCGGAAACAACCAGCACCGACGGTCGAAATATTAGTGTGAGGTAGTGTCCACCAACATACACCACCATATAAGTGTGAGAGAGTGCGCACCATACAAACCATGAGGCATGAGAGTTTTTCTAAGGAAAACCTCGACAGACCGAAAGTCAGGCCATGTTGAATAGGTTCATTAATGGCGTGCATAGTTTTCTACATACGGCTGAGGCAAACAAGCGGAATGGTTTTATGTGTTGTCCATGTCGTGTCTTTAAGAATGATGCGTATTGAATGGACAAAAAGTATGGAGTTGAAATAAGTTTTAAAAAATGAAATGCGTTTGTAACAGATGAGTTTTTGTCCGAAACCCTCATACTTCAAAGGAGATGGTCTAGTTTGTAAACGAAGTGCATCCAGTTTTTGTCGTAACCCTCTCAAATTTTTAGCACATGCTATGTGTGTGAAATGATGATACCATGCCAAGTTTCAACCTTTTCAGAGTTCATTTGTACTGCTTTTCAATTTCACGGTCATTTAGCTCAAAAAATCATTAAATGCATGAAAAATAGCAAATGAAGTTAGAAATGGTTGAAATTTGAGGATGTGGCTTTGAATGGTGCGTATTGAATGCACAAAAAGTATGGAGTTGAAATAAGTTTAAAAAAATGAAATGCGTTTGTAACAGATGAGTTTTCGTCCGAAACCCTCGTACTTCGAAGGAGATGGTCCAGTTTGTACACGAAGTGCATCCAGTTTTTGTCGTAACCCTCTCAAATTTTTAGCACATGCTATGTGTGTGAAATGATGATACCATGCCAAGTTTCAACCTTTTCAGAGTTCATTTGTACTGCTTTTCAATTTCACGGTTATGCAGCTCAAAAAAATCATTAAATGCATGAAAAATAGCAAACGAAGTTAGAAATAGTTGAAATTTGAGGATGTGGCTTTGAATGGTGCGTATTGAATGCACAAAAAATATGGAGTTGAAATAAGTTTAAAAAAATGAAATGCGTTTGTAACAGATGAGTTTTTGTCCGAAACCCTCATACTTCGAAGGAGATGGTCTAGTTTGTAAACGAAGTGCATCCAGTTTTTGTCGTAACCCTCTCAAATTTTTAGCACATGCTATGTGTGTGAAATGATGATACCATGCCAAGTTTCAACCTTTTCAGAGTTCATTTGTACTGCTTTTCAATTTCACGGTTATGCAGCTCAAAAAAATCATTAAATGCATGAAAAATAGCAAACGAAGTTAGAAATAGTTGAAATTTGAGGATGTGGCTTTAAATGGTGCGTATTGAATGCACAAAAAATATGGAGTTGAAATAGGTTTAAAAAAATGAAATGCGTTTGTAACAGATGAGTTTTCGTCCGAAACCCTCATACTTCGAAGGAGATGGTCTAATTTGTACACGAAGTGCATCCAGTTTTTATCGTAACCCTCTCAACTTTTTAGCACATTTTATGTGTGTGAAATGATGATACCATGCCAAGTTTCAACCTTTTCAAAATTTATTTGTACTACTTTTCAATTTCACGGTCATTAAGCTCAAAAAAATCATTAAATGCATAAAAAATAGCAAATGAAGTTAGAAATGGTTGAAATTTGAGGATGTGGCTTTGAATGGTGCGTATTGAATGCACAAAAAGTATGGAGTTGAAATAAGTTTAAAAAAAATGAAATGCGTTTGTAACAGATGAGTTTTCGTCCGAAACCCTCATATTTCGAAGGAGATGGTTCAGTTTGTACACGAAGTGCATCCAGTTTTTGTCGTAACCCTCTCAACTTTTTAACAGATGCTATGTGTGTGAAATGATGATACCATGCCAAGTTTCAACCTTTTCAAAGTTCATTTATACTGCTTTACAATTTCACGGTCATTCAGCTAAAAAAAATCATTAAATACATGAAAAATAGCAAATGATATTAGAAATGGTTGAAATTTGAGGATGTGGCTTTGAATGGTGCGTATTGAATGCACAAAAAGTATGGAGTTGAAATAAGTTTAAAAAATGAAATGTGTTTGTAACAGATGAGTTTTCGTTCGAAACCCTTATAATTCGAAGGAGATGGTCCAGTTTGTACATGAAGTGCATCCAGTTTTTGTCGTAACTCTCTTAACATTTTAGCACATGCTATGTGTGTGAAGTGATGATACCATGCCAAGTTTCAACCTTTTCAGAGTTCATTTGTACTGCTTTTGAAGGTATAAAACTAAAAGAGTTAAAACACCTATTTCAAATATCCTAAAAATTCCCAAACTATGTAAATTTGAAAACTACTCACACTAAAAGAAAGTTTATATTTTTTTTGACCTAAAGCAAAAAGATTCATTAAAAACTATAAATATTCTAACAGTTATTACAAATCTAACAACAGAAACTGTCTTGTTTAGAAAAAAAGAAGAGAAAATAGACCGTTAGTCCCGGTTGGTGGTCCCAACCGGGACTAAAGGTCCCTTCCCGCCCGGAGTTCAGAAAAACAGACCTTTAGTTCCGGTTGTTGGATCCACCCGGGACTAAAGGTCCATTCGCGCGCGGAATTTGGACCGCCCAAAAAAGGAGGCCTATTTTGTCCCGGTTGGTGGCACCAACCGGGACTAAAGGTCCGCCCCTATTTAAACCCCCCTTCTTCCTCCCCAAATCAATCCATCACGCCCGTTCGACGACGCCACCAGACTGTCGGCCCGCGCGCGCCCTCGACGTCGCCGTCCGGCCGCTCTGCTCCCAAGCGCCGCCCGAGCCCGCGCTAGCGTCGCCACGCTGCCCGCCGCCGCCGCTTCTCCGCGCGTGCCCGCCTCGATCCCCGCCCGCTCCTCCAAGCGCCGCCACGGCCCGATCCCGCGCCGGTGCCGCTCCTCCCCGCCTCCGGCGCCGCTCCTCCGTCTCCGCCCCGACGATCCCGGCCGGTGAGCCTCTCCTCCTCGAATTTTGTTCATTTTTTTGTATGTTAGATAAAATGCATATGTGTATGTTAGATAAAATGGATATGTGTATTTATTTTATATTGATGTATAGATGTCATATTGATGTATGTTAGAATGGAAATGTTATATTGATGTATGCATAGATGTTATATTTTTTTCTGATGCATATGTGTATGTTAGAATGGAAATGTTATATTGATGTTAGAAGCTAACAAATGCATATGTGTATTTGTTTTCGATGCATAGATGTTATATTGATGTATATATGTTAGAATGATGGATGTATTGATGCATTTAGATGAATGGATCCACTTAATATGTTCATTGTTAAGCAAATGTCATGCCAAATTTTCAGGGATTCCATGTCTCCTAGACGTTCTCATGAAGAGAAGTTGGAGTGGCGGAGGAAGTTGGTGGCGTGGGGAAAAATGATTGACGATGCAGTGTTCGGATGGAGAGATTGTATGCGGGAGCTGAAAGAGGCAGAGAATAAGTTCCGGGAGACCCAGTCTGGTTTCTGGGAGCACGAAGTCAATACGTGCAAGAGTTATGCCCAAACACAACTAAAAGTTGCGGCAGAAGTCATCTTCGCGGAGGCCAACGCTGCAGAGCATGCTCAGATGCCGCCTCAGAGTAGTCCCCACTTGGTTATGGAATGGGCACTACAACAAGTGACATCTTCATGCCCGACTCAGAGAGCCCGATGGGGAAGTGTTGTCGGGATACTTCCACCACTAGATTCTGCTTATTAATAGTATTGTAGTAAGATTAAGCTCTAGTTTAAGGTTTAATAGTTTTATCATTATTGGTCTCGATCTAGCAGTTTGGTCTGGATTTGTAAGGTTTTTGAAACCTAGTTATTTGTTTGAACTCAAGTTGTCATCAATAATGATATATATAAACATTATATTATATATGCATAACGTGTACAGTATGTAGTAGCGTAAAATATGTTTGAAATGAAAAAGAATTGAATGAAAAACACAAAATGAAAAGGAAAAATAAACAATAAAACCTACTTCCCAACAAAAAAATCATTAGTCCCGGTTGGTGACACCAACTGGGACTAAACGTCCCCCAGCAAAGGCGCGCGCAGGTGGCCACGTGGAGGGACTCTAGTCCCGGGTCATGGCCAACCGGGACTAAAGGGGGTCCTTTTTAGTCCCTATTTATTAGTCCCGGTTCCTGAACTGGAACTAAAGGCCCATCCCAACCGGGACTAAAGGTCGTCTCTGCAGTAGTGAAAGAATCCGGCCAAATGTCCGAACGACGACAAATTGCATGCGACCTCTAGGTTCCATATTATGACCGTACTACACCACTCCCACTGCACGCATATATTCTTTCCATCATGATCTTTGTTATGATGCGATGAAATAAAGTAATCATGCAGCCGGCAATCACATGACCTTTGAGTTGAAATATTTTCATGAAAAGGAAATGCTTTGTATGTAAATTATTTGGAGCAATGGAAGGAGATCACTGATACATTTCCCACAGTTTTTTGTGTATTTAGTCAGAAACATGCACGACCCCCCTCCCCTCCCAAAAAAAACATGGTGACATGGTCATAAATATGGTATCATAGTGATGTTACACACCCTTTATGGACTATTGAGATGTCACATAAATATATATACATGAACACCATGTTGATAGTCACTCTCCCAAATTCCCTAATTCTCACTCATGAGTCATGACATGAACACATTCGTGAGTTAAATGAAACACAGTACTTTGGCATGCCATCTTGGTTAGTTAGACATAGTAAAACTTAGTACTCCGACGTGACATCTTTTTTGCGAACACAAAATACTGATTTTCATTATTTACACCTCTTATTTTAAGAAAATATTCTTCTTGCACACCTAAATGTATTTTAGAAATTAGTAGTCATAGGACTGTGCACAATGTGGGCCACTCCTAGTAGAATACAACAAGCACATGTGGTGAAACTGAAGAAATGCATGGACCCACGGGCTGATAAAAAGGAAAATTTAAGAAACACATACCAACATGCACATAAAAAGGAAAGCATTGAGGTGCCATCATATTCACCGTTAACAAACTATTCACGTAGGTCCCCAGTTTCAAGCCTTTTAAGTTTTGATTCCTCTAGAGATTTTAAACATGCATCATTGATACGTAAACAATGCATATTTCACCACATCCAAATTTGTCCATGTAGTCTTGAAAGGCATTATGATTTTCTTTTCCGCATCATTGTTCCGTTCCATGAGAAACTTTGTTCCTCAAACCTTTGTTCAAAATGACTAGTTGGGTGTTGGAGACACCATTCAAAGTGTAATCAGATGGAACACATGAAGTTTATGGGTACATTTTACGCTTTCTGACACGACCCGTGGAGCAAGAACACCAATAACATTATGGCAATTGTTGTCCAAGAGACTGCCAATAATTTCTCATAGAACAAGCCACAACCTGAATATTCCCATGTAAAAACCCGTTAATTTATGGTCAACGGGAAGTGTGTAAATTTTACCGGAGGAAGGGCTTTGAGTTTTATTTTACCGGATTAAAGTGTTTCGAGTTTGTTTTTGTTCCTTTTTGATTATTTGGTGCTATTGAATACCAGGCATTGTTATTGTTGTCTTAGATCTTAAGGAGTCATGGAAACTAGCCATAGTTTGGCTGTAAAATGGTTGTAAATTGTAAAATATGTCACCTATACTTTGATTTCTATATAGCTTTTGATGTTATTTAATTTATTTTTAGGCATGACCATATAGCATTTTTTACAAACTAAACATATCTTAGATGGTTAGGTTTCTTCTGCTGAAATCAGTCCATCTGGGATCGTAGAAATCACGAAGGAAAATCAAGCTTGCGCAAGCTTGGTATTAAATCTCTACCACATGTAAGTGGCCACTACAAGAAAAACACTCATTTATGACAAAAAGAAGTGCCGGCTCTAAAATTGGTCATAAATCTATGACCAAAATTCACAAATTAGCCGTCGAGGGTCTAGGAGGGCTCAAATCCTTCAATGTCATGACAATCTAAGTCAAGAAGGTCATTATCCAATTACATGGAATGGTCATAAAAACGTGTACCATTGTTTATACCCTTATTTCGGGTCCACCATGACCAATTAACATTTACATGAATGGAGTTGACTAGACGAGCACCTAGGCAATTTTGCCTACTTATCAGGTCCACGTGTCAATTTTGCCGACCAATGTGAAAAACGGACCTATACATTGACTTGATGATCCAACTGAATGGTGGGACTCACTAACAAATTTGACATGTGGGACCGTCTAACCCGTGGTACCTGCTAACCCACCTATCATATGGGACCCGCTAACAGATGACATGCGAGGCCAACGAATCAATGGAAGTAATAAGAAAATAAAATATGAACATGGGGTTTGAATCTAGGTCCTACTAGTAAGGTCACCCACAATTAGTGGGATACATTTTCTCACTTCATGTTTCATAGAGAAAAATAGTATTTGTACTAAGTCGTCGTGGCTGGGCAATATGCTACATTTGATCTAGTCATACAACATTTGTTCAATCAAATATTCACATCTAATCTGTAAAGTTTGACAAAAAATATATCAAAATATGGTCTGGAACATTTTTAACAATATATAACATACTTAAACTACATATTTTGAAACATAATTCTTTGAGCACTGCTGGACAAATGAAATCCCTGTGTATGTGAATTGAGCCTGCTATAGAACATAATTCTTTGAGCACCGCTCTTCCTTACCATAGAACACAATTCTTTTAAGAAAAAGTAACATGTATACAGGCTTGGCTATGCCCAAGGAAACTTACTCCATGCCACACTATACTTAATACTCCCTCCGTCCCAAAATAAGCATTGCTGATTTAGTACTAAATTTGTACTAAGTTAGTACTAAATTTGTGACACTTATTTTGAGATGGAGGGAGTATTTTGCATCGTGGGCTCAGCTTATTCATGTTAAGAATCAATTGGATGTAGATCTATTTTTACTTGTTATTCAGATTTTTTTTTCTTGCTTTTCAATGTTCAATCTCTGTTTAAGCTAATTAAATCTGAAAAAAGTTTTTATTGAATTAACAGTTCTGTTTGTTTTTGTCATGGTTGAGAATTGCATGGATCAGTCCCATTTTTATCTGTTATTTAGTTTCAGGTCTTAATCCTGCATGACTATCAGCTGTTGTATACTAAATTGCTAAATTATCACTATCGTTCATTCATTAGTATAGAGCTTTAACTCTTTTCACCACTCCTAATTTGGTCTGTGCAGGTAGTTGACAGCTCCAGCAGCCATAGGCAAGGAGAAGATCCACATCAGCCTTCTGGTCATTGTACATGTTGACTGTCAAAGTCAACCACGACTGGCCATCTCATCTACAAGCTTGGTGGCATTGACAAGCGTGTGGTCGAGAGGTTCGAGAAGGAAGCCGCTGAGATGAGCAAGTGTTCGTTCAAGTATGCTTGGATGCTTGACAAGCTCAAGGCTGAGCGTGAAAGAGGTTTCACCATTGATATCGTTATGTGGAAGTTTGAGACCACCAAGTACTTCTGTAGTGTCATTGATGCTCCTGGACACCATGATTTCACCAACAACATGGATCACTGGGACATCCCAGGCTGATTGTTGTGTGCTTGTCATTGACTCCACCACTGGTGGTTTTGGGGCTGGTATCTCCCAAGGATGGACGGAGTCGTGAGCATGCTCTCCTTTCTTTTACTCTTGGCATCAAGCAGATGATCTGATGTCGCAACAAGGTATGATTTCAGGAACTGTTGTATGTATGTTGCTTCCTGATTATTTGATCCAAGGAGCTTTCGAATGGTGTGCTTTATTTGGTATGTGAAGCCCGTGTCTGTGTTACTATGTTTGTTGCAAATACATCTATTTCGTGTACTTGTCATTTGAATTTGCAAGGAGATGCATGTATGTTGTTAATGTTTTATATATTCTTGAATTGGCTTGAGTTGTTGTATGTTTAGGCATATGCATACATTATCCAGGATCTTAATTAAAGTTCCGCCCTTTATTCTTCAAATATTCTGTTGCTGTATGTTTCATGTTAGATATTATAAAGGCTCTTTTGTCGCTGTTGGTTTACAAACCCGATTAATTACAGTTTCATCTGAGTATGTTTTGTTTGCATCAGTCTGAACTTACATGGACAAACTCTATTTTTATCCAATTCCAATTGTTTTGAATGGTTTGAGCATGTGGTGTTCTAATGGATATTCTTTTGGCGCAAATGGAGGACACCACTCCCAAGGCCTGTTATGATGTACTAATTGTCAAGAAAGTCTCTTCATACCTGAAGAAGGTTGGTTACAACCCTGACAAGGTTCCCTTGTCACCATCTCTGGATTTGAGGGTGACATGATTGAGAGGCGCTTGACCAGATCAATGAGCCCAAGATGCCCTCACACAAGCCCCTGCGACTTCCCCTTCGGGACATGTACAAGATTGGTGGTAATGGAACTGTGCGTGTTTGCCTGTAGTTGGGGGACGATGTAATTGTATTTTCTATGATATTTGTTGCTGAAACGAAAGACATTTCATTTGTACGTAATTTTTTTGAGACAAATTTGTACGTAAATAATTGGTTGTAGCTGGTATTTCATTAGTTGATGTTCCTATCTTAGAACGTGTTTTTCTGGACCTGAACATTGGGCTGAGTAGATTATGGACCACTGTGGGAACCAAATAGCTGGGCTGAAATGATTATGGCCGTAAAAATAAATGGACCTGAATCCAATAATTGGGCCGACATGATTATGGGCTTAAAAATAAACGGGCTGAACTATTAGGTTGGGCCCATGTAGAACTGGTCTAGAAAAGCATGCCATGTCAGATCCTATGTGGAGTCCATGTCATCACAAGTGCCACTTCAGCATGCCATGTCAGATCCTATGTGGTTCACCTATGCCACATCATCTTGCCATGTAAGATCCTACGTGGTTTAGGCACACGGCCCATGACCAAAATTTTGGTCAAAGATTTAACGACCAAAACATTTTTGTCATAGAGCTTATGACAAAAATATTAGAAAGGTCATGTTTCTTTGTTCTTGACGGTCAACTGTTGACCTTCCAAATTTGGTCATAAAATGGTCATAAAATAATAACAATGACCTTTCAGTGACCAAAATGGGGCGTCATGATTGAACGAATTTCTTGTAGTGGGCATTGTAGGCCACTTGAAATTATCATGAACACCAATCGATCAATCGTAGAGGAATTTTAAATTGAAGTTACTATTTAAACCGACTTATTTCCTCATCACACGCGTCAATCAATGAATCTTCTTACTATTTGATTCATAGGATTGGAATCTTTAGGATAAAAATTGGAAGGATTGCTTTGCACACTATTTTAGAGGAAAATTTTCATCCACTCAAACCATTTTTACACTTTGTTTTTTTCTGTGGCACCAAATAGTCTCTAGTCTAAATTCATATGGTTTGTTAACACTAGTAGAACACAGGGCTTTGGTCCAGCCCTGAAAATCCCATTAATCCCGGTTCACTCACGAACCGGGACCCATGGGGGCATCGGTCCCGGTTCGTGAGGACAGGGCGCCGGCCGGGCCTCGTGGGCCATTGGTCCCGGTTCGTCTGACCCCTTTGGTCCCGGTTCCAGACACGAACCGGGACCAATGGGCCTGGCTCCTGGCCCACAACCATTGGTCCCGGTTTGTGGCTGGAACCGGGACCAAATGGTGTCCTTTAGTCCCGGTTCCAGCCACAAACCGGGACCAATGGTCGGCCTATATATACCCCCTGCCCGCGAGCAGAGCAGTGCACTGCTCTGTTTTTTTGGCCGGCCGTTGGGAGAGCTTTGTGGTGCTCTAGCTCACCTCCTATGCACATGAGGTGTTCGATGAAATGCCCGAGCCACACTTAAGCTTTCTCCTCTCGAAGCTCCTTGTCCAAGCTCCATTTTCCTCAAGATTTGTCTAGGTTTGGCGGTCCGTCCTGTCCCGTCCCCGTCCTCACAGCCGTCGATCGTCCGCGCCCATCTCGGCGCCGGCACCACCGTGGTTAGCCTCTTCTTCTTATCTTCTTTCTAAAAGAAAAAAGTTCTTACTTGTATGATTTAGATAGATACTTGTGTAATTTTCTTACTTTTATTATTGTTTGTTATTATATAGTGCGATGGTTTTGGTATCCGCCTCCGTCGACCCTCGTCCTGTCTATGATTCGGATGTGGTATATATTATCTTTTATAACTATTTGTTTTATTTAGTGTTTATGACAATTATGCCGACCAACGTGACATATATTTTTTAATCTAGGAGGTATGTGAACCGGAAATTCCAACCGACATAGAAATTCTTGTCGAGAAGTTAAATTCGGTTGAAAAAGAAAACAATTACTTGAAAGAAAAATTACAAAGAGTTGAAGAGGAGAAGATGAAGTTGGAGTTGCATGTTGCCGATGTCGTCGACGATCACAAGATCAAGATGGATGCAATGCGCTTGAAGATTAGAAAGATTAGAAAATATGCCAATCATACTGATGCTTGGTATCATTATACCGTTGGATCAATTGGTACCTTAGTTGCGATTATGATCGCATTTGTTGTTGCATTTAAATTTTATAGTTTCAATGTATGTTTTAATTAGATGCTCTAGAGAGCTATATGTTGTTCAATAATGAGAACTATGTATGAACGTTATGTATTTATTTTTGTCACTACTATACTTTGGCTTTAATGTGATGATGAATTTCTATTAATTTGGTTTTTAATACAATTTATTATATAACGCATGCAGATGAACCGGCAATGGATGTACGGTGACCGACACACCTCCGAGTATATTAAGGGCCTGCATAATTTTCTCGAAGCGGCTGAGGCAAACAAGCAGAATGGTTTTATGCATTGTCCATGTACTGTCTGTGAGAATACGAAGGATTTGTCCAACTCTAAAACCCTTCACTTCCACCTGCTTGAGAAGGGTTTTATGCCACACTATAATGTTTGGACCAAGCACGGAGAAAGAGGGGTTATGATGGAAGACAACGAAGAAGAAGAGGATGATGACAACTACCCGCCCCCTGAATACGGTGATGCTGCAATGGGGGAAGCTGAAGATCAAGAGGAACCAGACGATGTGCCCGATGATGATCTTTGCCGGGTCATTGTTGATGCACAGAGAGAATGCGAAAGTGAAAGGGAGAAGTTGAAGTTCGATCGCATGTTAGAGGATCACAAAAAAGGGTTGTACCCAAATTGCGAAGATGACAACAGAAAGCTCGGTACCACACTGGAATTAATGCAATGGAAGGCAGACAATGGTGTATCTGACAAGGGATTTAGTTCGCTACTGAAAATAATGAAGAAGAAGCTTCCAAAGGATAACGAATTGCCCGGCAGTACGTACGAAGCAAAGAAGGTTCTATGCCCTCTAGGATTGGAGGTGCAGAAGATACATGCATGCCCTAATGACTGCATCCTCTACCGCGGTGCGTACGAGGATTTTAACGCATGTCCGGTATGCGGTGCATTGCGGTATAAGATCAGAAGAGATGACCCTGGTGATGTTGAGGGCCAGCGCACCGGGAAGAGGGTTCCTGCCAAGGTGATGTGGTATGCTCCTATAATACCACGGTTGAAACGTCTGTTCAGAAACAAAAAGCATGCCGAGTTGATGCAATGGAACATAGAAGACCGTAAGAAAGACGGGAAGTTGAGAGCACCCGCTGACGGGTCGCGGTGCAGAAAGATCGAGAGAAAGTGGAGCGACTTTACAGGTGACCCGAGGAACGTATGGTTTGGTTTAAGTGCAGATGGCCTTAATCCTTTTGGGGAGCAGAGCAGCAAGCATAGCACATGGCCTGTGACTCTATGTATGTATAAACTTCCTCCTTGGTTGTGCATGACGCGGAAGTTCATTATGATGCCAGTGCTCATCCAAGGCCCTAAGCAACCCGGCAATGACATTGATGTGTACCTAAGGCCCTTAGTTGACGAACTTTTACAGCTATGGAATGGAAGAGGTGTACGTGTGTGGGATGAGAACGAACAGGAGGAATTTGACCTACATGCGTTGCTGTTTGTAACCATCAACGATTGGCCTGCTCTCAATAACCTTTTAGGACAGACAAACAAGGGATACCACGCATGCACACACTGTTTAGATGACACCGATAGTATATATTTGGACAAATGCAGGAAGAATGTGTACCTGGGGCATCGTCGATTTCTTCCGACCAACCATCAATGTCGAAAAAAGGAAAGCATTTCAAAGGTGAGGCAGATCACCGAAAGAAACCCGCCCTCCGTACTGGTGATCACATACTTCATATGGTCAATGATTTACAAGTAATCTTTGGAAAGGGTCCTGGCGGACTATCTGTTCCGACTGACGATGCGGGACGTGCACCCATGTGGAAGAAGAAATCTATATTTTGGGACCTACCCTATTGGAAAGACCTAGAGGTCCGCTCTGCAATCGACATGATGCACATGACGAAGAATCTTTGCGTGAACCTGCTAGGCTTCTTGGGAGTGTATGGGAAGACAAAAGATACACCGGAGGCACGGGAGGAACAGCAACGTGTGCATGAAAAAGACGGCATGCATCCAAAGCAGTATGAAGGTCCTGCCAGCTACGCTCTTACCAAAGACAAGAAGGAAATCTTCTTTGAATGCCTGCTCAGTATGAAGGTCCCGTCTGGCTTCTCGTCGAATATAAAGGGAATAATAAATATGGCAGAGAAAAAGTTCCAGAACCTAAAGTCTCATGACTGCCACATGATTATGACGCAACTGCTTCCGGTTGCATTGAGGGGGCTTCTATGGGAAAACGTTCGATTAGCCATTGTGAAGCCATGTGCATTCCTCAATGCAATCTCTCAGAAGGTGATCGATCCTGAAATCCTGCCAAGGTTAAGGAGTGATTTGGTGCAATGTCTTGTTAGTTTCGAGCTGGTGTTCCCACCATCCTTTTTCAATATCATGACGCACGTCCTAGTTTATCTAGTCGACGAGATTGTCGTTCTGGGCCCTGTATTTCTACACAATATGTTCCCCTTTAAGAGGTTCATGGGAGTCTTAAAGAAATATGTTCGTAACCGCGCTAGGCCAGAAGCAAGCATCTCCATGGGCCATCAAACAGAGGATGTCATTGGATTTTGTGTTGACTTCATTCCTGACCTTAAGAAGATTGGTCTCCCTCAATCGCGGTATGAGGGGAGACTGACTGGACAAGGCACGCTAGGAGCGGACTCAATAATATGTAGGGACGGGCATTCTTGGTCTCAAGCACACTACACAGTTCTATAGAATTCTATCTTGGTGACCCCGTATGTCGATGAACACAAGAATATTCTGCGCTCCAAACACCCGGAGCAGTGTGACGACTGGATTACATATGAACTTATCAGGACTTTCGGCAGTTGGTTGCAAACATGTCTCATGGGTGACAACACTGTTTCTGATGAGCTGTACTCGTTGGCCAGGGGACCATCTTCGACTGTATTAACTTACAAAGGGTACGAGATAAATGGGAATACATTTTACACGATCTCCCAAGATCAAAAGAGCACCAACCAAAATAGCGGTGTCCGCTTTGATGCAGCAACCAAGAGGGGAAAGGACACATATTATGGTACATAGTGGACATATGGGAACTTGACTATGGACATGATTTCAAGGTCCCTTTGTTTCAGTGCAAATGGGTCAATCTGTCAAGAGGCGGGGTACAGGAAGACCCACAGTACGGAATGACAACAGTGGATCTGAACAATCTTGGGTACACAGACGAACCATTCGTCCTGGCCAATGATGTGGCGCAGGTTTTCTATGTGAAGGACATGTCTACCAAACCGAGAAAAAGAAAAGATAAGGAAGCGAATACATCATACGATGAGCCAAAGCGCCACATAGATCTTTCAGGAAAAAGAGACATCGTGGGATTGGAGGGCAAGACAGACATGTGTGAAGATTATGAAAAGTTTCATGAAATTCCTCCCTTCAAAGTCAAGGCTGACCCAAGCACCCTGTTAAACGATTCAGATTATCCATGGTTACGGCGCAATAAGCAAAGGACACAAGCGAATAAAAAGTGAAGACTTTCTCTCCACAACTATATCATTGCAGTTACATGTGAAGAAATGAAATGCCTTTTGTAACAGATGAGTTTTCGTCCGAAACCCTGATACTTCGAAAGAGATTGTCCGTTTTGTACACGAAGTGCATCCAGTTTTTGCCGTAACCCTCTCAACTTTTTATAACATGCTATGTGACTGAAATGATGATACCATGCCAACTTTCAACCTTTTCAGAGTTCATTTGTAGTGCTTTTCAATTTCAGGGTCATTTAGCTCAAAAAAATCAGTAAATGCATGAAAAATACCAAATGAAGTCAGAAAGGGTTGAAAATTGATGATGTGGCTTTGAATGGTGCATTTTGAACACACAAATAGTCTGGAGTTCAAATGAGTTCAAAAAAATGAAATCCCTTTCTAACAGATGAGTTTTCGTCCGAAACCCTGATACTTCGAAAGAGATTGTCCATTTTGTACACGAAGTGCATCCAGTTTTTGCCATAACCCTCTCAACTTTTTATAACATGCTATGTGGGTGAAATGATGATACCATGCCAACTTTCAATCTTTTCAGAGTTCATTTGTAGTGCTTTTGAATTTCAGGGTCATTTAGCTCAAAGAATGAACTAATAGCAAAAAGAATGAACTAGAAAACTTTTATGAAACTCTAATAGAAAAAAGAATGAACTAAAAATAATCAATTAAAATATTCTGTTATGATCAACTAAAACAAAACTATAATATTCTTCAATAGCAAAAAGAATCAACTAAAAAGCTTTTATAAAACTCTAATAGCAAAAGGAATCAACTAAAAAGCTTTTATAAACCTCTAGTATGTTTGAAACTAAAATTATATAAAATTTATGCAACTAAAATTATCAAAGAATTTTTTGTTCAAAACATTAATAGCAAAAAGAATTTTCATAAAGAAATTACACTAGTAGAAAAAAGCCCATTTGTCCCGGTTCCATAGGCCCATTTGTCCCGGTTCTGGAACCGGGACTAAAGGGTCGGGACTAAAGCCCAAAACCTTTAGTCCCAGTTCGCTTACGAACCGGGACCAAAGAGGCTCCACGTGGCCACTGCGGTGAGCCCAGGCAGGAGGACCTTTCGTCCCGGTTGGTCACACCAACCGGGACCAAAACGCATCCACGCGTCAGCATCTGGCAGGAGCTGGGGTTTTTGTTTTTTTTTGAAAGGGGGGGTTTAGGGGGTTTTGGAGGGTTAATTTAGGGGTTTCATATTGTGTTAGCTAGCTAAAAGAGAGAAGTGTCCTCTCTTTCTCCGTGCTTGGTCGACGGTAGCTACTATAGAGAGAACTCGACACGCTAGCTATTAAGCAAATGAAGGAACCATTAAGTACAGAAGATCGTCATGAACATATACAGAGAGAAGTGATCGACCTCTCTTTCTCCGAGAGATTGGTCGAACAACAAGTTTTCGTATATCTATCCGACGCTACTAGCTACATATATACAATATAAGATCTCTTACAATCCCTAACAACTAATGTCAAATTCCAGATGGTATTCTCTGGCTTTATTTATGACGTGGTCAAGAAAGAATCCCGCCAATTCCTCTTGAATTGCTCGTATGCGATCATGTGGTAGGAGTTCATCCCACATCTGCCACATCTAATTTGAAGAAGGGGGTCAATACATATATATGAATGAAACTCAACACAAATCATGGTAATAAAATAAAATTGTGAATATTATTGCTTACGCACTTGAAATTGTTTTTCAGAGTAGCCCCGCTTAGGGGTCGTCGCGTTGTAGATGAACTCGCAAACGTAGTATCCACAAAAATCATTCCCGGTTTCCTGTCACAAGCACTTTACGAGAAATAGAGTTCAATCAAACTGATAATCAGGCATGATAAATGGTATTGATGAAACTATAATCAATGGACGGTGCGCGGAACTAGCTAGTAGTACTTACTTTCGGGTGTGTAAATCGCAGCTCCCTCGGCAGTGCCGGAACAATTGCGGTGAACTCTTTCCAAACCCTATCAGACAAAGAAAATAATTACTTGATATCAGGAAATGAACAAAGTTGCCGATATGATGCGATAATGATCGATTGAACTTACTTCTGGAGCATTTCAGTCATGTCCGCATATTCCTGGGGATCTTTTCGTTTCGAGTCTAAGACGATTACTACTCCCCGCTCAAGCTTAATCTCTAGCAGAATAAAGTGGAACCTGCGCACGCATGCATAACTCATCAATTACATTACTATAACCTCGAGTAATAAGGGAAACCGAATATGAGCAAGACAGTAACACTCACTTGAAGTTGTAAGGAAAGAGTATTGTCTCTTTGTTTTGATTTTTAAGCAACGATTGTAGCAAGTTGTCCTCGGTTTGTGTGACATTGTTTTTAACCGTAAACTCATGTATGATATTTGGGTTAATGAACCCAATGTCATAGATTTGTGCTTTTCTGCATTCGACGATCTTCAATCTGCATAATATAGTGAGGATAATTATATATACATGCAATGAAAGAGCTGAGCTATATATAGAGACTTAATTACAGAAGTAGTACTTACAGACAGTAGCAAGTCAAGATGGTTTTGTCGAGGGCCTTTTGATTGTATAACTGGAATAACTCGTCAAATTCAACAGACAACTGATCCATTCCAACGAGGTCATGCTCCTCTTTAATTCTCAGCGTCAAAGTATCCCTCCCAGACTCGCTGCAGGTTTTCATGTACCATTCAGGGAATTTTCGCATCATCGTTGTTAGAGGAGGATGATCAGGTTTGACGAGAGGCTGCCCGTACCGGTAACTGAATTCGTCCACCTCCAACGGCTCAAACTATACATCATCGCTCAGGTAATCACCAGGATTGGTACCGGGCAACATCCCCGGATGATTAGCGACGATATGGCTAGACACCTTGAGCGGGGGGCACGATTGGTTCACCTGTTCGCCGAGCTGGGGAATTTTTTCCCACTTCTTCGTTTTGCTAACCTTGCGTCACTGGAAGTACTTCCCGACTGCCGCGCATCTTGATATGTCTTTTTAATACAGCGGACAAAGTTGGAATCCGGCGGAGGCGGTGGTGGTCGCTTGAGGGCATCGATAGTGCGCTTCACTTTCACCGGATCAAGCTTCTCCTTCGGAGGTGGAGTTTTCTTTGCAAAATGGTCCCTCACTTGGGCACGACATATCTCCTCGTTTCCAGACTCGGTCCTCTCATATGGTAACTTTTCTAGAGGCTTGAGAGATGGACCGTATCTGAATTGCCTCCCGCCTCTGCTTGTACTGCTAGCCGCCGGACCAGCGGCGTCTCTCTTCCGTCGTTGCTTACGAGGAGGAGAAGGAGGCGGAGTGCTCCGACGCGCCAGAGGAGCCGGAGCGGCGGCGTCTGTCTTCCGCCGTTGCCAACGAGGCGGAGGAGGAGGCGGACTGCTCCGACGCGCCGGAGTAGGCGAAGGAGGAGGCGGAGTGCCCTCATGCGTTGGAGGAGCCGAAGAAGGAGGCGGGGTGCCCTGATCACTCGCCGGAGGAGGAGGAGGAGGAGGAGGCGGAGTGCCCTGACTCACCGGAGGAGGAGGAGGAGGCGGAGGCATCCAGTTTGGAAGCTTGATGTACTCCTTCTGCCATAGACATGTACTCCTCAGAGCACGAACCAGCTGAATGTCCCCTTCACCTGTAGAGTGGTCAAGCTCGAGCTCCTCAAATCCCTCCATTACTTCATCCACCATCACAACAGCATAGCCATATGGAATCGGAAGGCAGTGAAAAGTTCCGTTGGGTTGAGGAGGTGCAACAGAGCCGACAGCCGCCTTGAAAGTGAGGTTCCGGCATTTCGTCATAAGCTCGCAATGTTGAGCCTCCGTGATAGTATCCACGGGGTAGATAGGAGCCGTTAAGTCAGGCTGATCGGGCTCCGTGGAAGCCACGCTGCTTCTTCGCTGAGATGGCGGGGTAGCTTCTGGGGTAGCTTCGTGTCGCTGAGATGGTTGGCCGGCAGCTCGCTGGTTCTCAAGTTCCTCTAGCTTTTGTAGTCTTGCATTGATCTTGTACATGTCGCTCAGCTCCGCTTTCCTCTTTCTCTCCCGGCTTCTGTAACCGCCTGCGTCAGGAAACCCAACCTTCCACGTAACGGAGCCTGGTGTGCCTCGTGTTCGTCCAGGGTGCTCAGCATTCCCTAGGCCTCAGTCAGCTCCTCCTTCTCTCTGTCGGGAATGAACGTCCCTTCCTGCGCTGCGGTGATATACTTCTGAAGCTTCGTGACGGGTATTGCAAGTTGCTCGTCCGTCCAACGGCACTTCCCCGTTTCAGGGTCCAAAGTTCCCCCAACCCCGAAGAACCAAGTCCTTGAACGGTCTGGCCAGTTCAATGTCTGTGGTACGACCCCTTTAGCAATTAGGTCATTCTCAGCTTTGTCCCACAACGGCCGGGCTTTGAGGTAGCCACCTGACCCCGTGTGATGGTGATACTGCTTCTTTGCAGCATTGTTCTTGTTTGTCTCTGACATTTTCTTACTCTTGTCCGATGTCTTGTAGGCCACAAATGCGGGCCAGTGATCTCTTATCTTCTCAAATCGGCCGGTGAATTCCGGAGTCTTCCCTTTGTCGACAAACTTTGATTTCAACTCATTCTTCCACCTCCTGAATAGATCTGCCATCTTCTTAAGAGCACACGCCTTGACCAGTGGCTCTATAACTGGCTTATTCGGATCCTCCTCTGGCGGTAGGGTGAAATTTGCCTTCAGCGTGGTCCAAAGATCATCTTTCTGTCTATCGGTGACATAATCACCTTCAGGGGCGTCGTCCTTAGGCTTATTCCATTGCTTGATGCTGATCGGGATGTTGTCCCTAACAATAGCTCCGCACTGAGCAGAAAATGCGTCCTTGGTCCGCTTGGGTTCAATCGGATGGCCATCATCCGCGAGTGCTGTGATCGTGAACCTTTCATCTTTGCGCAACCTCTTCTTCGGGCCTCGTCTCGTTACCGAAGTTTGGCTCGATCCGGAGGGCTATAAAAGAAGAAAGAAGAGTTAATATATGTACATACCAAAACAATTAATGCATCAATTAGCTAGTCAGCACAGGCTTAATTAATATATATACCTCGCCGGACTTTGCAACAGCTCCCTCCTCCGTTCGGTCACCGGAGCCGTCATCATGGTCTCCTTCTTCCTCCGGCATTCGGTCACCGGAGCCATCATGATCATGTCCTTCCACCTCCATTGTTCGATCGCCGGAGCCATCATCCTCTCCTTCCAGACCATCGGTGTCGTTGAGAAACGACAAGACATCACGTCCGTCGAGGATTATGTCCCCCAATACCTGTTCTCGTTCCAAGTCTCTTTGATCCATAGTTTCTGCAAATATTACAACATGGCAATTAATATACAAACATGAATGTCCGACGTCCGGACCGCCTCTCTCATGAATGTCAAACAAGGGATTCTTGATAAATCTATGTTACCGGAGTTTTCTATATGAACAAAAAAAAATTCCACATGACATGTCCAAAGGCCCCCCTCATGTCGAAGTTATCGGGGAGGGGGTAGATCGACAACGATGCTCTTTCTTCTAGGGTTTGGGTGGCCTCGATAGTTGGTCGGGCGAGCGGACCGCCTCTCTCACTCATGCATGTCCGACGTCCCCCCTCATGTCGAAGTTATCGGGGAGGGGGTAGATCGACAACGACGCTCTTTCTTCTAGGGTTTGGGTGGCCTCGATAGTTGGTCGGGCGAGCGGACCGCCTCTCTCTCTCATGCATGTCCGACGTCCCCCCTCATGTCGAAATTATCGGGGAGGGCCGGGGTAGATCGACAACGATGCTCTTTCTTCTACGGTTTGGGTGGCCTCGATAGTTGGTCGGGCGAGCGGACCGCCTCTCTCACTCATGCATGTCCGACGTCCCCCCTCATGTCGAAGTTATCGGGGATGGGGTAGATCGACAACGACGCTCTTTTTCTAGGGTTTGGGTGGCCTCGATAGTTGGTCGGGCGAGCGGACCGCCTCTCTCTCTCTCATGCATGTCCGACGTCCCCCCTCATGTCGAAATTATCGGGGAGGGCCGGGGTAGATCGACAACGACGCTCTTTCTTCTACGGTTTGGGTGGCCTCGATAGTTGGTTGGGCGAGCGTACCGCCTCTCTCACTCATGCATGTCCGACGTCCCCCCTCATGTCGAAGTTATCGGGGAGGGGGTAGATCGACAACGACGCTCTTTCTTCTAGGGTTTGGGTGGCCTCGATAGTTGGTCGGGCGAGCGGACCGCCTCTCTCTCTCATGCATGTCCGACGTCCCCCCTCATGTCGAAATTATCGGGGAGGGCCGGGGTAGATCGACAACGACGGTCTTTCTTCTACGGTTTGGGTGGCCTCGATAGTTGGTCGGACGAGCGTACCGCCTCTCTCAGTCATGCATGTCTGACGTCCCCCCTCATGTCGAAGTTATCGGGGAGGGGGTAGATCGACAACGACGCTCTTTCTTCTACGGTTTGGGTGGCCTCGATAGTTGGTCGGGCGAGCGTACCGCCTCTCTCTCATGCATGTCCGACGTCCCCCCCCTCATGTCGAAGTTATCGGGAAGGGGGTAAATTTTAACTTAGTGAGTCTTTTAATTAACTCATTTTGAATATATGAACCAAAAAATGCTATGAACAAAAAAAATCATATTAACAGTAAATGCATCCATCCATACACACATACATATATACATCCATCGGAGTATATTAACAGTAAATGCATACATATATACAAAAAATGCTATGAACAAAAAAAATTCTATGAACAAAAAAAAATGGCAGCGGCGGCGGCGGCAGCGCGGCGGCAGCGCAGGGGCGGCGTCGGCGGCAGAACAGGGGCGGCGGCGGCAGCGCGGCGGCAACACAGGAGTGGCTGCGGCGGCAGCGGCGGCGGCGGCGGCAGCGCAGGGTAAGGGGAGCTCACTGGGGGTCGGTGCGTCGGGGCAGGGAGCGGCGGACGACGACGGCGACGGCGACGGCGACGACGGGAAAGAGGCGACGGCGACGGCGAGGGCGAGGGCGACGGCGAGGCGACGGCGAGCACGACGGGGGCGGCGGGCGAGGGCGACGACGGCGAGCGACGACGGGGGCGGCGAGCGACGGCGACGACGGGGGCGGCGGGCGGCGGTGACGGATGGGGCGACGGCGGGCGGGCAGCCTGGCGGCGTCGATTTCGTCGGCGTCGTCGGGGGCGAGATGAGAATGCTGAAAATTCCTAAGTGTTGGCTTATATCTGGAGAGCATTGGTCCCGGTTGGTGGCAGCAACCGGGACTAAAGGGGTGCATTGGTCCCGGTTGGTGCCACCAACCGGGACCAAAGGTCAGTTTTCAACAGCCCAAAGGGCGGGAAATAGGGACCTTTGGTCCCGATTGGTGCCACAAACCGGGACTAAAGGGGTGCATAGGTCCCGGTTGGTGGCACCAACCGGGACCAAAGGGTGGTGCTGCCCGGGGCCAAATTTTTAGTCCCACCTCGCTAGCCGAGAGAGCTCGAGAGTGGTTTATAAGCGCTGCTGCGCACACCCTCCCGAGCTCCTCTCAACAGCAGGCCTCCGGGCCTAATCTGTCACTGCCTGTGGGCCTATTAGGCCTTCTGCGGGCCTGAATCCTGGCCCAACAAGCTGGCTGGGTTTCTAGTCGTATTCAGGCCGTGGTGGCCCAGTAGGTGGCATTTTTTTTAAAAAAAATCCAGTTTTTTTTTTGTTTTTTGCTTTATTTATTTTATTTTGTTCCTACTTACAATTTTTCAGTGATTCTTTTTGCTTTTAGGTCACAAAAATTATAAACTTTCTGTTAGTGCCATTAGTTTTCAAATTTGAATAGTTTAAATTTGAATTTTTTGAAATTTGTGTGAATCACTAGTTTCTGAATAACTTTACTAAAAAAATATATTTTTGAGTGATTCTTTTTCCTGCTATTTAATATTACTGTGTTTTATCATTATATTCAATTTATTAAGTTTTAGGTTATTTTAAATGTCTGTTTTAATCAAAAACAGATTTGGTTATTTTAGTTTGCTATTAAAGTTTCTAACAAAAAATTTCTTTATGAAAATTCTTTTTGCTATTAATGTTTTGAACAAAAAATTCTTTGATAATTTTAGTTGCATAAATTTTATATAATTTTAGATTCAAAAATACTAGAGGTTTATAAAAGCTCTTTAGTTGATTCCTTTTGCTATTAGAGTTTTATAAAAGCTTTTTAGTTGATTCTTTTTGCTATTGAAGAATATTATAGTTTTGTTTTAGTTGATCATAACAGAATATTTTAATTGATTATTTTTAGTTCATTCTTTTTGCTATTAGAGTTTCATAAAAGTTTTCTTGTTCATTCTTTTTGCTATTAGTTCATTCTTTGAGCTAAATGACTCTGAAATTGAAAAGCACTACAAATGAACTCTGAAAAGGTTGAAAGTTGGCATGGTATCATCATTTCACGCACATAGCAT